>CM031598.1:81607115-81699615 GCA_018398815.1 Conus ventricosus
CAAAAGCAAAATATACGTGAGTGACTCTTTGAACTGAAGACTTGGTGTGGGACGATTTTCTGTAAGTATAAAACATTCCCAGTACCTTTCAGGTTAATTCTTAAGCTGTCAATATATGTAAAAGTATCAAAGGAATCAGCAGTATCAGCAAGCACCTGCTCAAACTAAATGTTCATCTCAGGTTTGTTGCTCTGTGAGCACCCAGAACCAGGCTATTCTCAATACTTTTCAACAGGATGTTTTGGGGCCATTTTTCACAATTCAGAATAAGTGTTGAGTATCATTGAAAATAAAAAATCTGTTGTCTGCAACATTTATTTTAAAATAGATGTCACTCTGAACAACTGCTTGCAGTACTTCATTACACAGCATGATAGTCTGCCTCATCTGCCTAGCCACTATTTTAAGTTTAAATGACCAGTGTTGGGAGCTTTGTCTCAAATACTAGTTTTATTCAATCAGCATCCGTTTGGATAAGAGAAAGCAAGTTACTGGCAGATGATTGACTGGCGAGTTAATTGGGGCAGTTTCTTCCTGAAGACCTGTTTGTGGGATGTCACTACTTTCAGTGAAAACTTGTCACACAGATGTTTATGCAATGTGATGAATGGAGCGTGACACAAACACATAGATATGCTTGCAATGAGGTCTTTGGTGCTCTGCACTCCATGCATAATGCATGCATCATTCCGAAAACATTAACCGCTCCCTCAATCTTGTTTTCAAATTTGACCTAGAGTGTCAACTTTGTGTCATAAATAGGGGAGACAAATAGCAACACAGTCATGCGACCCACGCAATGCTACTTAAGATAACATCAGAGTTGATAAATTAAATTAACTGACAAAGTGGTGTCTTAATAAAGGCACAATTTAATATTATACAAGAAATATGCAATGTTTAGTTCACTCTTTGCAAACGACTGCACAAAAGTATCGTTGTGCCCATTACAAGTTGACATCAAACTTGTCCACCTCTCTCTGACAATCATCAAACATGCCTGCATTCATCTCGCACACATAGTAGATTAAAAACAAATTTTCAAATGACAATGTCAGATCAGATAAATCTGAGCCTTAACTGGCGTTATAAATAATGCACAGTAGAACTGTCAAGATCACCATCATAATGTACAGTAGGACTGTCAAGATCACCATCATAATGTACAGTAGGTCTGTCAAGATCACCATGCTGTAACAGGTCAAGATGGTCAAATTTCCATTCATTGGTCTTTCTGTTTTAACCATCTGAGTTTACTGAGAAAGTGTTGTAACTGCGGGGAATTAGGATAATGTTTTTTGTGAATGTGAATTCCCAGGCATGCGCAGTATGGCTGTGATGTAGACTTGCGCTTCAGATAGCATGTCACATACTCAGCAGCTGAGACAGCAGTGCCGTGCCACTGAGCAGAATCCATACTTCACAGAGACTTTTGAGAAGCCTAATAATTCTGACCACAATCATAATCAAACACTTATCCCAAAGTATTATAACTTGATTGAAATGCAGTTATTATCTATTCACTGGGTGGGCTGATGACACATTAAGCAGAAAACAACAAACAACATTTAAAACGGGAACATACCGGGAGAGAATTTGATGTCCGAGATCTCTTCCTTCCTGTGATGGAAAGTCGCCATTTCTTCCATGGTCTCCGAGTTCAACACCACAAAGCTACCTGAAAACAAACACATCAATTGCGCAACCGGCATTTTATATACCCCGTGGAAAAACACTGCTTCTGATTTTAAAAAGCTGACATTTTTCACATAAACTCTGGGGCCTGGCTGATCTTGAGGACAAAGCATTATTCTCTTGATTCAAAAGTCCTGAGTTCGATCTCTGCTTCAGGAAGTCAGGTTAGAGGGGATTTTCTCTTCAGCGTCCACAGCTGTGCAGACTCAAATGCCTTTGCAGCAGAGCTGGCAACCTGTTCTGAAATACAAACCAGTTTTTAACCTTTGTTTGGTTGTTTGTTTCTTTCTTTTTTTTGATCTGTAATGCTTTTCAAAACCAATATTTCCACATCAGTACATTTAACTTTTCTGAACAAACGCCAACACTCATTCATTCATTTGGATGCATCCCCAGCTCTTGCTCACACTTACCCACACACATAGAGACATACAGTCACACTCACTCTTAAGGGTCTATATACAAACACTCACACTCACCCACATACACAGACACACACAGTCACACTTACTCTTAAGGGTCTATATGCAAATAAACACAGTGAAAGAGAGTTTGTCAACTTTACTTCTAGTCCAAGAAAGAAACAGAACAATTGTGATGTGTGTGTGTGTGTGTGTGTGTGTGTGTGTGTGTGTGTGTGTGTGTGTGTGTGTGTGTGAGAGAGAGAGAGAGAGAGAGAGAGAGAGAGAGAGAGAGAGAGAGAGAGAGAGAGAGAGAGAGAGACAGAGAACACTGTCAAGCAATTACCAGCACATCAGTTGGTAAATCAGGATCCTGAGTGGCCTAATGGATAAAGCTCTAATCTCTAGACCCACAGGTCTTGGGTTCAATTCTTGCTCGAGAAATATAGGTTAACAGAGATTTTCTCTTTGAGTCAACATCAGCGCTAATTCCAACAAGTCCTCCAGATAAAAGTTTAAACCAAGATCATGTTTTGTGAACTCACGCATTAAAGAAAAACATAAGGGCAATCAAAGTTGCACACTGGTGTGCCAGTGGGCTGGGTGATAAGGCAAAAACTGTGTGACTTCATTGTGGAATTAAAAATAGGTACATTTGCAAAAAAGCTAACCCCTGATCTTCTTCTACGTACGCAGGCTGATACTCCTGCGGACACTCCCTGTATAGACAGGCAAGGATTAATCCTATCTACCCTACAAAGAGAGTGGAGTGTTGTGTGCATTACTGTTTTTTAACCCGCCATTAAGGCAGCCACACTCCAACCTCAGGGAAAAACCCATGATGAATCAAGAAGTTCAGCCACAGAACGAAAAAGCAGTGAGCAAACCTGCATCTGCGACTGCTGTCTATGCGAATGTTGGAGATCATCATTATCTCTGTGCAACAACAGGTGTAAGTCTGTGTGAGAGTTGTTGGTCACCATTCATTTTACCTGAAAAACGGGACGTAAATCTGACCGCAGACTGCGCGAGTGTTGGAAGCCGTCATTCATTCTGCTCACTAGCATGATGTAGTATATTTGAATCCTCACCATCTTTGAGTCCCACAGCCACGGCCTTGCCGTCGGGTGAAAAGTCCAGACAGCGGCCAGCTTGCTTCAGCACTTTGATGCTGGTCAGTTGGTGGCTACCTTCGTACGACCAGAGGCGCACACTTCTGTCATCGCTCACTGTTGCGTACACGGCCTTCTTTGGATGTGCTGCCAGTCCCCACACTTCACCCTCCTTATGACCCTGCATAAAGGTTAAATCTTGATAATTATGTGCAAATCAATCTCGTCACCCTTTTTTTTTTATACAAGCAAATGAGAAAGAAAAAAAAACACCTTTGTCTATGTTCATATATGATGAAAATGGAACAGATTCACATTATAAATAAAATAAAATTAATCTCAAGACCGGGATTTCATAGGTCAAAAGTCAAGAAACTGAACATCAAACACACAGCATACACACAGCATACACATGTGTAAGCGTATCTACACACACACACGCGCGCACACACACACATGCACGCGCACACACACACACACACACACACACACACACACGCACATACACACAAGAACACATGCACAAACACACGCATGCACACACACACACACACACACACACACACACACACACACACACACAGAGCTCACCTGAGCCACAATAGTCATGGGTCCAGCCTTGTCCACCTCCAGGATCTCCCCAGTCATGGTGCCCACCAAAATCTTGCCGTGTCCCAGGACAATGGCTCGCACTGCCGGGGAGTCCATGGTCAGGAGACCCTTGGACTCGGTTGTAATGGAATCCTTCTGGATGGCATAGGTCTTCAGGCAGCGCTCAAACTGGTCGTCCCACAATCCAATCTTTCCGTCTTTGCCGCCAGTCACAAAGCCCTGTCGTTCATAACAGCATTCATGGATAAAGTTTTGTGGGGGACTGATATGAGAGGGAGCGTGATTGGAGAGAAGATAGGGGTCGGTGAGAGGTGGATGGATGTGTGTGCCTTTGTTCATGTGTGTGTGTGTGTGTGTGTGTGTGTGTGTGTGTGTGTGTGTGGGTGTGTGTGTGTTTCTTTTGTGTGTGTGTGTGTGTGTGTGTGAGTGTGTCTTTTGTGTGTGTGCGAGTGTGTCTTTTATGTGTGTGTGTGTGTGTGTGTGTGTGTGTGTGTGTGTGTGTGTGTGTGTGTGTGTGCATGTGTGTATGTGTGTGCAAGCGTACGTGTGTTGTGTTTATGTGTGTGTGCGCGCGTGCACTCGTCTTTCTTTTATTTTTCTTTTATTTAACATCTATTCACAGCAACACAATAAGGACGCCAAACATTTCTGGGTGGGAAAGGAGCTACACCTTGACTTAGGCTCTAAGAGTGATCTCCCTTGTCACACATCATGTTCAGCTTGGGAGTTATTGATTCGTTTCCAAATATTTCTCATGCAAGAAGGCAGAAGGTGGGAGAGAAAACTAATTTTAGTAGAACAATTTCTTTTTCTCATACTTATCTCTCTGAAGAAGTATTTAATGTTAGAAGAACAATTTCTTTTTCTCATACTTATCTCTCTGAAGAAGTGCTTAATGTTAGAAGAACAATTTTCTTTTCTCTCATATTATCCTCTTCATACTATCGAAGTATTTAATGTCAGAAGAACAATTTCTTTTTCTCATACTTATCTCTCTGAAGAATACACGATACACGATACACGATACACGATATTTTATTTGTCCTCATAGAATACAAGGAAAATTTGTTTGTGGTGCCATTATCAAAATTCACATATTGCAACAACTTATAAACTAGTATATCATTAAAAATATTCCACTCTTTGCACTGTGCTCAGTCATTCCTTGTCAATTCATTTATCCATCTTGTGTCACTCTATATATAAATACTAACACATGCACACACACACCCTACCACCCTCTTCCCCATCCCCCACCCCCCAGTCACACACACACACCACACCAATACAGAATCACACACACCACACCAATACAGAATCACACACACACACACACACACACACACACAGAGGTGCACACATCACCACCACAAACCACCACCACATATGCAATATTATAACAACACTTAAATAAACACTCCAACTGTAAAACAGAATGCTCCAAGATAAGCTCAAAGTTAAGTATAAAAAAGAAAGAAAACAAAAACAATAGCACCATTCAAAAGATCAATAATATTGCAAAATGTATAATTACGTAAACTGTAAAAGTAACCTGCAGAGTTAAATACAAATCAGGAATAAAAGATTTACTGCTAAGTAAGATGTTTGAAGTTGGGTGAGAGAGAAAGAGAGAGAGAGAGAGAGAGAGAGAGAGAGAGAGAGAGAGAGAGAGAGAGAGAGAGAGAGACCGAAGGGAGATAATTCATAGGGGTGTGAAAATTGAAAAGCAGACTTGTATGAACATTTAACTTTAAAAAAACATATCATTCTCTATTAAACCAAGTATGGAATAAAAGAGCACAAAATTTCAATGCCAGGAAATTATATCACAAAAAGTATGATTGTATAAACAGTAAAAATAATACAATCAAATAAAGATATTTGTAGTAAAATTGGCTTGGATGGGGGGGGGGGGGGGGGGGGGGGGGGGGGGTGTTTCCTTCACACACACACACACACACACACACATATATATATATATATATATATATATATATATATATATATATATATATATATATATATATATATATATATATATATATATACATACATATATATATATACATATACATACATATAAACACACACATACATATATACACATACACATATATACATATACACATACATACATATATATACACACGTACATACACACACATACATACGTGCTTAATGTTAGAAGAACAATTTCTTTTTCTCATACTTATCTCTCTGAAGAAGTGCTTAATGTCAGAAGAACAATTTCTTTTTCTCATACTTATCTCTCTGAAGAAGTATTTAATGTTAGAAGAACAATTTCTTTTTCTCATACTTATCTCTCTGAAAAGTGCTTAATGTCAGAAGAACAATTTCTTTTTCTCATGCTTATCTCTCTGAGTAAGTGCTTAATGTCAGAACACTTTCTTTTCCTCATGCTTACCTTTCTGAGTAAGTGCTTAGTGTCGTCAGAACACTTTCTTTTCCTGGTGCTTATCTCTCTGACTAAGTGCTTAATGTCGGAAGAACAATTTCTTTTCCTCGTGCTTATCTCTCCGACTAAGTTCTTGATGTCAGAAGAACATAAGAAGAAAAATTTTTTTTTCCTCGTGCTTATTTTCCTGAAGAATGCTTGACCTCAGAAAAACTTTTTTTTTTCCCATGCTATTCTCTAAAAAAGGGCCGAATATCTAAACAACCAGTCACAGCAAAGAAAAACTTAAAACTGAGTTTTTCTTTTTTTCCGTAAAACCTTACAAAATCTCCCGAAAAGGGAAGGCCCTCTAGTTGGTTTGGTGAATGGGGCCCTTTGTGCTCCCAAAAAATTTGGATGGACCCTGAAGAAACCCCCCTAGACATGAGAGTGAAGATGCAAACATGTAAACCCAACTGAGGAAGCAGAAGTGATGCCTTCGAAAAAACATCTTTGGGAAAATACAGAAATTGGTGTCGCGCACCCCCAACACACCACACCACACACCACACCCACAGGCTATTTTCCCCTTCCAAAGGGAGGCATGGCAAACACAGGTCCCCTCGTGCCCCTTTCCCCACTTTCTGCGGGTTTGGCCCCCCTGAAATTGAATCGTTCCCCGTCCGAACCCCCGGGAAACACACATCAGCCAACTTGCCAAGCTCACCACAAATTCACACAGTTTGGCTACCTGGCCCTAAGGGGCCCCCTTTTGGGGTGAACCCCCACCTGAAACATAAACCAACAGGGCAGGTTAAATACAGCAGTATAGACACCGTATGCACGACATGAAACAATGAGGTTAAAAGACAGCAGTATAGAACCAGTATGACATGCATGATACAATGAGGTTAAAAACAGCAGTTTTGACACCAGTTGCACACATGATGCAATGATGGTAAATGCGCGTATAGACACCCTTGACACGACAGATGCAATATGGTTAAATGCCAGTAAACACCCGTATGCACACATGATGCATGATGGGGTTAAAAAGCAGCATAAGACACCCGTAAGCACGACATGATACAATGAGGGGAAATGACGCATAAAGACAAATATGACACGACATGATACAATGTGGGTTTAAAAGAAGCGTTGACCCAGATCACGACATGTCAATGATGGTTTAAAAGACGCGTTTGACACCAAGACACGAAAATGATACAAAGAAGGTTAAATACAGCATAAGACACCATTGACACGACAGAGCAATGAGCGTTAAATGACAGCAGTTTAGACACCATAGACCGACATGATGCAAAGATGGGAAATGACAGCATATAGACACCATATGACCGACATTTCTGTGGTTTTAAATGACAGCAGTATAGCACCAGTATGACAGACATGATACAATGATGGGTTAAAAGACACGTATAGCACCAGTTGACAGCAATACAAAGATGGTTAAAAGACACAGTATAACCCAGTATGACTGCATGATACAATGGGTTAAATGAAAACAGTATAACACCATAGCACACAGATGCAATTTATGGTTTTAAAAGACAGCATATAGACACCAGTTGAAAAGACTGATACAATGATGGTTAAATGCCAGTATAGACACCAGTAGACACGACATGAACATGATGGTTAAAAGACACAGTTAGACCCGTAGAACACATGATGCAAAGATGGTTAAAATCAGCATAAAGCCCATATGCCCCACAGAAACAATGAGGTTAAATGACAGCAGTTTTACACCCGTTTTTGACAGCTGCAATGATGGTTAAAAGAAGCAGTATAAAACCCGTATGAACCCACAGATACAATGAGGTTAAATGACAGCAGTTAGACAACCATAGACACGACATGAACAATGAAGTTAAAAGACAGCAGTATAAAACCAGTAACCGAATGTCAATGATGTTAAAAGGGCAGCATATAGACACCGATGACAGACATGAACAATGATGGGTTTAAATGACAGCATATGACCCAGTATGACACCCATGATACAATGAGGTTAAATGACACATAAGCCCGTTGACACGACATGATACAATGGGGTTAAATGACACAGTATAGACACCATATAAGGGAAATGAAATGAGGGAAAATGACAGCTTAAAGACCCCAGTTGACACACATGATGAAATTTGGGGTTTTAAATGACAGCAAATAGACACCGTATAACAAATGAAAAATGAGGGGTAAAGACAGCAGTATAGCACCAATATACACGACAGATACAATGGGGTTAAATGACAGCTTTAGACCCAGAAAACCCAACATGATGCAATGATGGTTAAATACTTAAGCCCCAAAAAAATGACACGACATAGCAAGGGATGGTTAAATGACACAATAAACCAGTTGACCAAATATACAATGATGGTTAAATGACAGCAGTATAGCACCAGTTGAACGAAATACAAGATGGTTAATGACAGCAGTATAGACACCAGATGACACGACATATAAAATGATGGTTAAATGACAGCGTATAGCACCAGTTGACACGACAGATACAATGAGGGTTTTAAAGACGGGGTATAGACACCCATGACACGAATGTGCAAGAGGTTAAAAAGAAAGCAGTATAGCACCAATACACGAATGATACAATGATGGTTAAATGACAGCAGTATAGACACCAGTATGACCATATGATACATGTGGTTAAATGCAGCAGTATAGACACCAGTAGACACGATGATACAATGATGTTAATGACAGCAGTTAGACACAGTATGACACGACTGATACAATGATGCAGCGACCACTTGCTGAAACGTACAGATCAGACTGAATGAGAGTAAATCTTACAATGACGATGGTGAGCCTGCCATCTGTAATATGCAAAGGAGGGTCAGATGTCAAATTCTGTAGACGAGCTCCTGTATGTAACAAACCAATGGTAAACCTCGAGTTCCAGCCCAGGAATGCAGAGAGAAGAAGTAACCAACAACACCAGCAAAACAGATAACATGATAACAAATTTACGCATTCGCAATTACGCCAAATGCTACCATTATGTTTTAGTTTTTGCTGTCTTTGAATGTCATGCTTCTTCTTTGGCATGGATATCTGTGAAAAGCATTTTAACAAAGGGACCACATTATTCTACCTCGTCTTGCAATCGAAGAGAAGAAATTCACTGCACCATTCCGACAGACAGACAGACTGGCAAACCAACCTGTTTGATTCCAGAACTTGATGTGTTTGGTGCCCACCGTCACCAGCTTGGTGGCGTCAAAGGGATTCCACTTGATGACAAAAATCTTGTCCTTATGGCCCCTGCAAAGAAATGAATTCTCACATGTAAGATACACTGCTGACTGACCCTTTCAATGTAACGCCTTGACTGCTCGCATACATAGTATGTATTAGCAATTTTCGTATTGTTAGACATCTCAGCATGTATCTCACACTCAGCAGTTCTGTCACATGTTTTCTCCACAAATTGCTGGTGGGAGCGCGTGGGAGTGTTTCGGCTTATTCAGTCAGCTAGCTGATCCATTCACATCAATTGTACAAGACTGATGAGACACAACAGCAGTGCAATGGATTCCTGTCGGCAGTTCAGTGCCCATGCCTCATGTCAGTAACTAACAATGTTAGTTACGAGTCAGTAGCTGTCTGATCACAGCCTCGTAAAGAGCTCACACACATAACGTGGGCATTTCTATCAGTTTTTGCTGTGAAGCCGAGTCTACTGACAGTCGACTGTCATTGTCAGAGGAATCTTAAATTGGTCTAAGAAGGAAAACATTTACTGGTTGTCGCACCATGGGGTGAGCATGGCCCGAGTGTTTTGTTCATTCAGTAGCCACGTGGAGGGAAGAACAGAGGAAGTACATTGGTTGTCCCTCAGTTCTGTCTATAACTCGTGGACTGGCTTGTTTTTCACTGACTCTGAACTGTTCCCACGGCAGAGGGGTTGAACAGAAATTCAACCTTTGCTCCCAAGTATACTAATATCAAAGGGCAATAAATCTTCAGCAGTCAAGTGGCACCAAATAAAATCTCACTGGAAAAGCGAGGAGACAGAAAATTATGTTTCCTTTAAAAAAAAAAGAAAGCTACCATTTCTTTCCACAGTGGCCAAGTTCATCTGTTTATTGGACTAATTCCATCTGTGTTCTTCAAATATTGATACTAATTATCATACAAAACTTTTATGTGATGGAGAAACAAACACACACGGCATAAAGGCTGGCTTTGTCAACATGTCATGCAACACCACAGCAGTCACAAACCATGCTTTGGGGCACACAATGTATGTGTCTTAAATGTTAGAAATATTATTCAATTACGTAAGAACCAAAAATGTCTTCATTATCAGTGAGGTTCACTTTCTCTCTCTCTCATTCTCTCACATGTGCACAAACCACTTGCCTTGTTGTCGCAAGTTTCTCTCCTTTCTTCCAGTCCCACACCACAATGCTGTGGTTATCATCCAGACCAACAGAAGCTAGTCGCTTCCCATCAACTGAACATGAAGACAAAAAAAAGAATAAAAGTCCAACACAGATTAAAACACACACACACACACAGATTGAATTGCCATGCTGAAATGACTGTGAGTTGTGTTAATACTGATCTGCATCCACAATTACAGGAGAATCTTTCACTAAGTCTACAGACATTCCTCAAGTCTGGCACCTAAATTGAAATCTCATCATGACTTCGGTTTTCTGACTCACCAGCAAAAGGTTGGGTTTTTTGGTCCTAAAAATTACTGCACTGTACTTGTTAACCTTCATTGTCCTGTATTTCGTATGACAGAAGTCGCCTAGACTACTAAGTTTATATTGGAATTTGCTGCCCGAATTGGGGTACCGACTTAAAAAAATTGTAAAAAATAAACTAATGGATAAAAAGACTTCAAATTTTCAGCAAAAATCTATGGAAAGCTGAACTTTGGTTTACACTTGTTATTTAAGTGGGATGTGAAAATATTTTTATGGCTCAATCACTCACACACCTGATTTTACCTGGAAAACACACCTACGTCAGTGAAATAGGCAGGCAATACAACACCCATCAACTTTATAACACCTACCTTTTGGTGGCAAGTGGTCAGGTTCACCATCTGAAAAGAACTGATGGGTGTTGTGAGGTGTTAGTAGTTACACAGGTAGCTAGGAATATACGCGAAATTTTTGTGACGTTTTTAAGTCACATAGCAGTTACATAGCAGGAAAAAAAAAAAATAATAAAAATAAGAAGTCAAAATCATACCATATTTACTGAAAATGTATTGGAGTGCATGCTTGTTGATCTGCATGAGTTAGTTTGTGTTTGTGAGAAAAAGAATTCCTATGACTGATAATATTTCTAACTATATGCAGGTGTTAGTAGGAAGGAAGAGAGGCAGGCATCACAACACAAAACAACACTCAAATATTTTTGTTGTACTCACCATATGGTTCCAGATGTAATGAATTATATAATCCAAATGTGATCACACACAAACAACACAGTCACTGGAAATGTTCTTGCTTTTGATCACTTTTGTCACACACAGATCACCGACATGAAATTTTCTTTCCGTTGTGCACTTTTCTTACATGCACAAATTCCAGTACTTTTGTATGTGGCACTTTCAATATTTAGTCAATCCAAAAACAGTCTGTACAAAACAAAAATGACAAAGTCCAGTCCTTGATTTAGTCAAGTATCAGGTGTACTGCTAGGAATGAGTGTGTAGGAACCTACTCACTGCTGGTGAAAAGAAAAAAAGCAGCCACGATCCTTGCACAAAGCCACCTTACACATCACACACTCATGTGTTGACTGGATGGCATTGCCTGCTGGGGTTTTCCTGCCTTCCTTCTTGCAACAGACACAGTCCTTCTTGCCTCTGGCAGACTGGATTTTGGAAGGAGTGTGTTTGTGCTTGTCTGGATTGTCATGAACGACGGGACGGCCGATCCGTTTTCGACCCTTGAAACCATTCACCATGCCCATGACAATCTCAGTGTGAAAATCCACATGCAGTTTCAGTGGGGCATCTGCAGAGTTTTTGTAGATGACAAAGGCATTTACTGCAGCAGTGTCCAGGCAGAAGAAGAACACATATTTCCACCACTTCATGAATTTCTGCTTGGAACAATAATATGATCGCAATTGATCATGCTTGTCAACACCGTTGTAGTTCTTGGTGTAATCAGCAACAGCCAGGGGCCTAGAATACCTGGCTTTTTCAACACCCCCTGCACCTTTTCTGACAAGCTCTCCATCGGTTCCATCATGGACAGAAGTAAGAAGGGTGACCTTACGACGGTCAAACCAAGCAACAGCCTGAAGCTTGCCCTTCAAATCACCATAGCCAATCTCACGAAACCAGCGCTTTGTGTCCCCAGACTTTTTGACACATTTTGCTGGCTTCATATCCTGTGGCAGACCCTTCCTGTTATTTCGCACAGTCCCACATGCCAAGGTTTTCTTCTGAAACAGATACTGAATGAGGGGGACTGACGTGAAATAATTATCAAAGTAGATGGTGTGCCACTTGAAATAATGGGGTTCTGACAAGTGTTTGACAACACGATCCCCTAGGGCATCACCTGTCCCAGCAGGCACATCATTGGTCTTCCCAGTATATACTGAATAATTCAGCATATAAAAGAATCGGCATCACACAAAGCCCACACCTTGAGGCCCCACTTCGTTGGTTTTGCAGGCAAGTACTGCAGAAAACCACAACGACCCTTGAACTTGATCATTGCCTCATCTACTGTGATGTTTTGCCCAGGTAGAAACTGCATAGCAAAACATTCTTGTGTCATGGAAATGAGAGGTCTGACTTTGAACAGGGGGTCATACCCAGCCTGACCTCTGGGAACAAACTGAGTAGTATCAGCGAGGTGAAAATACTGGTTCAGCTGTTCAAACCTGTTCTTCGACATGACACTTGACACCCAAACATTGAAGAAAGGAGAAGATTCTTTCCAATAAAAATCACGATGAGGAACAGGGGACATGTTCATAAACATGAGAAGACCAACAAAAGCTCTGATTTCATCCACAGTGGTTGGCTGAAACTTATCCTCAGGAAGACCAGCAGCCGTGAGCGTTTGTCTTGCATACAGGTTGGTTTCCCTGACCATGAGATGGAATGCGTCCAAAGGAAAAAACAAGTGAAAAATAATCAAAAGGTGTTCGAAGATTCACTTGTGGACGTGGGGGGCCCTGTATGCATCAAACACACGAACTTCAGTCCGAAAGTCGTCGTTTGACCACTGCGATGACTGTGCACATCCACCGACATCAGTAGCACCTGCGTCACCTGCGTCGCCTATGTCCGAGTCCGAGTCACTGTCACTACTCGCATTCACTCCTTCTGCAACTTCATAGTCACTGTCGCTGTCTGCAGAGTCGAGATCAATGTCCGATTCATTCCAGTCGTTATTATCAGTCGGCAACACATTCATATTGAACATTTGGTCCACAGTCAAGCTCATGTCACTATCACTGTCAGAGTGAGACATTTTGAACGTCGTCGGAAGTCGATGGGATGACCAAAATAATCGATTAAAATTCCAAAAAGCCACAAACTGCTCTTGCAAATGGCGCTGAAGAAGGTGTGAAAGGCCCGGATAACGACCGGTTTGTCTTATTACTGTAGTCAACCCAAATAAGTTAGGCACACCGAGACAATCACCCTACTGACGAACGGGCGGTATAGGGCGGATCAGGAGCCTGAGGGGTCGGGCGGAATAGGGCGGAACGGGGGTAGAAAGGTTAAATGAATCCCTCCCTCCAAGTTCGGTGCCTCTCCTACAAAGTTGCTTGGAAGGTTAGAGAACTCAGAATGTGTGTCAGCATCACACTCTGTCAAAGGAGCTCGCTCTCTGCTGGAATGTATAGGAGGATAACAGTGGTTTGTCAATGTTTTTTAACACCATCTTTTTTGTGACCTGCACTTTGGGTTAGAGCACACAATGCAGTTAGGTCAGAGAGGGGATGGGGGGGATGAACTATGCAGAAATGTAATACAGACCTGAAAAGTCCACAGCACAGACCCCCCTCTGATGCTGTCCCTTCAAGATGGCACCGGTCTTCAGTGTCTCGGCATCCCACACATGGATACTGGGATCCCGCCCAACCTGTCAACATTTCAGTGACAAATGTATCGATGGATAGCCCTCCTCTTCCTCCGTGTGACGGACATCAATCCAAGAAAAATGACACAAATGTGGCTGTCTAATGCGAAACAGGTTGTCCAAGGAACTGGTATTAAAAAAATCCGTTAAAAGTGACCCGGCAGGTAAATATCAGAGTCATCAGTACTGGCAAGTTGACAGGGACTCGGGTGGATGGATGACACAGCACCCTATCGGACAGAAACATTCACTCACGCTGACTCTGCGACAAAGCAAATGCTGCCATCATTAGAAGGCTCGTATGTAGTGCCCTGCACATCTGAGCAGGCAACAAAATACAACTGAAGCGACTCAGCGTGAGCTGAGTTTCCTCTGGTGGGTTGCTTCATGATGACCTGAAATTACATGCTCCCAGTGGACTGAATGCCTGAGGCTGTATCGGGACCAATCTGGGTGCAGATGTGTATGGGAAAGACTGGTATGAGTTGCACAGGAGTAATACTGAAGGGGAGAGAGAGAAGGTGGGCACTAAAGATGAGATAGCGCCCCCCCCCCTTCAACCTCCCCCAAATCTAACTGTATATTCTGCATATTCTTAAAATGTTACTAAAATAAATAATGTCAGAAATAAAAACTGTCACATTTGATAACAATTTTCAACAGAAAATCATCTTCCGAATTCAGAAATTACTGCACGACCACAAGAAGCTGGGAGAAATGTCAGCGTTTGAGAAGGGAGTGATGGCAGGAATGCGACAGGAGCACAGTAGATATGAGTGAAATTGCAGCGAGGACTACCTGTACTCCTCAAGAGCTCAGCATCACAGCCTCGCTGCTGAAAAGAATTTACAAACGCTGAAAAGCAACACACAGCTTGATGCATGCATGGGAGAACACAGAGAGCAGCTTAGGCAAGAGTCACACCCACAATCTGGTGGTGTGGACACATAATAATGGTGTAGATCATATGAAAGAATGGCAAGTACAAAATTATGCCAAGGGAAACCACTAATCCCATCCTCATCCAAAGCGCATTTGTGATCAGATTAGGAATTAAGAAAATGAAACACAGCAAGTTTTAAAACAATTCAAAAACTACGATTTATTTCAATAAAGAAACACACACACACACACACAACACAAACACACACACACACACACACACACACACACACACACACACACACAAAACTAAGATTTCTTTCAACAACAACAAAAATCATACACACACACAACACACACACACACACACACACACACACACACAGAAATTCCCCAAATACAACAAAATTCCAGCATTTCTCTAACCTGTCCTGTGGCGATGAGGTCCTTCAAGGGATGAATGCACAGACACAGGATGTCGTCCGTGTGTTGTGTGTAGAATCGCTGTTGGTTCTTTTCCTTGTTGAACACAATTGCTGCTGCTGCCACATGGTACACAATCTCCCCAGTCTGTGTGTAGAAAAGGTTGTTGCGGCAGTCATAGCCACGATACCTGTGACAAATCGGTGACCCCTGTGACTTTAATTTTCCGTTACAACTCTACTTCTTTCTTGAAAAAAAAAATCACTTCATGGAAACGTCCCTTGGCCTACAGTTTTGTTGGTGTTTGACAAAGCTAGACCCTGAAAGTCTACATGAAACTGTTTGTAGCACAATACACTGTTAGATCATTTTCAGCCATGGCAAAACTACCAGTATAACAATCTTCTTTCCTCCCTAAACGAATCTTCATAAGATAGAGTGTGGCTGTCTGTGTGATGGTAATCAAAATACAATCATCCATTCTGTAAGTCAGAAAGAGAATCAACTGAACATTTGTTTTGGTCATGTAAGGTGACATTACATTTCTGGAATGAAATGCAAGCTGTTCTAAACAGATGTGATTATATCAACAATTTCAGATTTACGAAGGAACTTGTGCTGTTTGCTAACGGTGAGGTAAATAAGACTGACGATATATTAGATTTTATTCTAATATGCGCAAAATTTTTCCTCTACAAATGTAAATGCGAAAATACTATTCCTGAATTTCCGTTCTTTAGACGACTACTTAAAAATGGATGTACTGCTGAAGAATACATAGCTAGAATGAAAGAAATGTTTATGGCAGAGTACAGACATCCATATCTAACTGGTCACAATATAGATATTCATATTTTTCTGGATTGTTACATATACATTGTCTTACATATCCAATGTTTTCTACCTGAATGAACACTTAGTTTTGTGTGTGTGTGTGTGTGTGTGTGTGTGTGTGTGTGTGTGGTGTGCGTGTGCGTGCGTGCGTGCGTGCGTGCGTGGTGTGTGTGAAAAATTTGTTGAGTCAAAAATTGTGCTTTCCAAAGGAATCTTAAGAATTGTGCTAATCTTCAGTGTCAAAACAAACAAGACAGTCCACATATATTTCAAGGTACCTTTCGGTCATGTCTTTGTTAGATATTGATTGAATCATTGAATCATTATCATTGGAAATGAGTTTTTCACTGTACTGGCGCTGATATGATTTACTGGACTCTTTCACATTTGCGCTCATTTCTTATTGTTGTCGTTATTGCTGCTGTGCTGATATTCTTGTCGTCATCATCATTAATGGTTTGTTGTTGTTTTTTATCATAATAATAGTGATGGTACTAAATATTATTATTGTTGTTATTATCATTATTATTATTATCATCATCACTGTTATTGTTATTATCATTATTCCTTTTTCGTGTTGTCAAGTTGGAGTTGTATGCGTATTGTGTGTGTGACTGACAAGTGTGCCAATGCGATATTGAAATCTCCAGCCCACTGTTCTCTTTCTCAGCGCACATGTAAATTCTGATTATTCGATTATGTATAAAAAAAAAAAAATCATCCATGCCATCTTCTCTTCAAGTGAAATATGCTTGATGACCTGGTATTTGTTTATACTTGTTCATCTGCCAACTGATCCCAGGAGTGACTGTGAGCAAAGAAACTAAACATGAACACACACAGAGTAACTGAACTAAGAACACACACAGAGTAACTGAACTAGAAACGCACTAGGGAGAGCAAAGACCTCCATCACAGCTAAATGGATCCTGGACCTGTCCTTTGATCCAGATCCACAGCAAAATTCAACAGGTTAGCCCTACCATCACATTCCAAAATGATCACAGTTCACCAAGACAACTTGAGCTTCTTCTGTGGAAAAAATAGTTTGGTGGGGTGGGGGGGGGGGGGATTTTTCTTTTTTTAATGATCCTACCCATGAACATATTCCAACTTGAGGCTGTCGTTGGGTCCCAAGTTACGCTTTTCCCCTGCACGCATTTCCTCTTGGCGAAACTTCTTGATCTGTGCCGCATCTTCCCGATACAGGTGACGACCGTATCTCACTTGCTTCTCTCTTTCCACATCGGAATCCACATCCCCCACATCGGACAAATCAGAGTCACTGTCTTCACTGTTGGAGTCCACGTAGGCTGCAAGGATGGACAAACGTGTTCATTGGAATCAGAATTTGTTGCATTATTAATTTGCATAATTAATCATGATACAAGTACTCAGAACAACACAAATTCTCTCCAAAGACTTCTACCAAACAAATAAATGTAGAAATGTTTTTGTTCCTATTAATAAAACAAAAAAACTCTGAATAAAATGCACATTGGGACACAAAAGAAACGGGGGGGTTTCCCCCCCCTCAAAGACCAAGACTCAAAGAACATGATTTTATTGTGCAACAGATTAAAAAAAGAAAGAGGAAAACAGAAATCATGCAATGGTGATGGTAGTAGCAAAAACAGTAGCAGTAGGAAAAGAAGCCAAATATTGTGGGACTTTCTAAAACCATATCTGCTAATTATATCAAAATATGACCTGACTTAAATGCATCATAGTAAAAAAAAAAACACAAAAAAAAACCCAAGATACAAACATGTTCAAAAGCTGACCAGAAAAATAGACAGTAATGTGAACTCACCATTGTGAGTGTCAGGCAGGTCATCTTCGCCAGCCCCCTGGGGCACAAAGCGCCACTGAAAGATGGCATGGTCAGCGCCACCTGTGGAGATCACTCTGCGCTTGTCTTGAGAGAACCGCACATTGGTCACATGAGCAGAGTGACCTACATACTTCCGGAATTTTGCACCTGTTAACATACTTCTACAGGTAAGTTTCGCAGAAGAACAACAACAACAAAAATAGGAAGAAACAACAAATAAATGCGCACACTATGTTGCAAGGAAACACAGAATTTCTCCCAACCTCTATAATAAACTTTAAAACTTGCTCTCTTTCTCTTTCTTCCTATGTTTCTCTCAGTGTAAATTTGTGTATGTGTGTGTATGTGTGTGTGTGCCTGTGTGTGTGCCTGTGCACATATGTGTGTGTATGGTGTGAGTATTTGTGTCCGTTTGTGAGTTTGTGTGTGTCAGAACAAACCCATCAAAAGTGAGGCCATTTTTTTTCTAAATATTCAGGGTTCATACCCTTCAGATTTTAGGCAAAAAAAAGTTTCCAGTCATGATTTTTGGAACACTCCTTTGGTTAAAACTGGATTTAAAAAAAAAAAGTAAACAAACAAACATATGTACAAAATCAATCACCTACCTTTCTTCAAGCATGGAAAGCGGAAGAGCTTGACCAGACCAAAGTCATCCCCTGTGACAGTGACCTGACTGTCGAAGGAAGCATCAGTGGCATTGACATCATTGGTGTCCGTGTACTTCTCCCAGATGCCGTTGACCTCGCCACCCAGCACACCGGTGAAGGTGGACCAATGGATGCTCTGGATCTCCTCCGTGCTGGTCAGCTGCTTCCCCACTGTGAACAGGCAGAGAGATCACTCCTATCATTTTGCAACAAAAGGCCGTACTTTCTTCTGAAAATCTGACCAGGTCTTCTTCTGGTTGCAAAGTGAGGCAACTGCAGGCGGAAATCTAAACAAATCTGAAAAATTATTGATAAAGCTCCACCCCCCCCCCCAAAAAAAAACTGACAAACAAATCACAAGACAAAACATGATGTGTTTCGACCTCTAAGGTCTTCTTCAGGCAAGATACAATTTCCTGAAGAAGACCTAAGAGGTCGAAACGAGTTGTGTCTTGTCTTATGATTCATTTGTCATTGTGTTTTGGACGGAGCTTTTTCAATAATTTTTCAAACAGGTCTTCTTTTTCTTTCCATTTTATTTTTCTTTTTTGATTGTCTTCCTTGGCGTCTGTTTGGCATTACTATCAGGCCTCCTGTTCTGCAAACCACCCTTACCCCCTCTCGCTCCTCTACACACACACACACACACACACACACACACACACACACATGCACGCATGCACACACACACATGCACGCATACACACACACACACATACCCCTCTCTCTCACACACACACACACACACACATACACTCACACACACACACACACACACACACACACACACACACACACACACACACACACACACTACACTCCACACACACACACACACACCCATACCCCCTCTCACACACACACACACACACTACACTCACACACACACATACCCCTCTCTCACACACACACACACACACACACACACACACACACACACACACACACACACACACCCCCATACCTAGGATCATCCTGCTGCAGCCTCAAATCCAACAGTAAACAAGTTAGCTACTGATATCAGGTTACTCTGAGGAAACCCACCAGAGGAGGCCTGTCATTGTCCTGAACATCCTGGAGACTATAAAGCTTATAGCAGAGTGTAACATTCAGTGAATATTAAACCAAGTCCTCACAATTAATTCGTACTATATTTCTTTGTACAGCGTTGCACAGAGAGACCCCTCAAACATCCAGAAAACCCTTACAAAAAACAGAGAGCTTTTATAGGGTCCAAGTCCAAGGTAAATCTAGCATGGACACATAATATTTGGGTAAAACCAAGTCTTTGAAGCCAGGAAATCTTTATTCAAAAAGGTCTCTTTTTCAAGGTCTTTCTTTTTTTTTTAAAGGTTTAACAGTATTGTAGCAAAACGTTCTGCATTATTTCATGTAGCAAATCTCTCCACGTGAAATTAGTCTAGCAACTGTTAAAAGCATTATTTCCAAAGTGAAAAACATTCTTTTATTTCCTGCTTATATCTATCTATCCATCTGTGTGCGTGCGTGTGTGAGTGCGTGTGTGTGTGTGTGTGTATACAGAAAGATCCCAAAACAACTTAAACGTAGACAAACAAATCACAAGACAAAACATGGCATTTTGACC
The DNA here is from genome assembly GCA_018398815.1 of Conus ventricosus. Lineage (NCBI taxonomy): Eukaryota > Metazoa > Mollusca > Gastropoda > Neogastropoda > Conidae > Conus > Conus ventricosus. Next base: position 81,627,680 of record CM031598.1, read on the forward strand.
TTTTAGGTCTTCTTCAGGCAAGACACAAAACACTTAGGGCAACAAAAATGAACGAGCAATCACTCATCTTCATCCACTTCAGCGCAAGGTGTTGATTCATTTGTTTACGTTTTTTTTTTTTTTTGGGCGGTGCGCTATTACTAACATTTAAAATTTGTTTAGATTTCTGCCTGCACTTGCCTCCCTTTGCAACTAGAGGTAAGGTTGGATTAGGTTAACTACGACTCATTTTTTCCCTTCCACAGACAAGCATGTACTCAGACATAACAGATGAGTATACTTTCCAATACAAGATCGATCTCAGCTTTGTGTGTGTAATGGAGAGATAAGCAGAAACATGCCGGACAGTCCAGCAGAAATCACCTGGCATTCTGAAGAAGAGACGTTCCCCAGCCCCGCTGTTGGTCTGCAGGAATTTGCTGTCCTGGGACCAGTCCAGATGGGTGATGAAGCTGGAGCTGCCGGTGCACGTTCCGACCCGTTTGTAGCGCTGGTCTGTGGCATAGATGTCCACAAAGTTGTCGTTGGAGCCCACGGCCAGGAACTTGCCGCAGGGGGAGAATTTCATCTCGTGGATGACCTCTTTGCGGTCTTTGATGTGAATGAGCTCTGACAAGTCCCTGTGAAAGAATGTATTTAACATATATGACGGAACTCGTGTATCAAAACCTCTCAACAGCAAACTTCAGACCTCCCAGACAAATTGAGTCTTTATTAATTGTTTGATTCTCCATCAACAGATACACAGATAGCCAGACACATAGTTAGACAAACATATGCATATATATATATATACATATATACATACACATAGATATGCATATACAGAGAGAGGGAAAGAGGGAGGGTAGGAAGGAGAAAGGGAAACAGACAGACAGACAGAGACAAAGAGAGAGAGAGAGAGAGAGAGAGAGAGAGAGAGAAGAGAGAGAGAGAGAGAGAGAGAGAGACTTGCACACATATCCCTTCCCTTGTCCTTTGTCCCTGCCCCCACCCCTTATCCCAGCCACCATCTTCATCTCCCCCTTCACCCACCCAAGCACCTCTCAGTCACTCTTGTTCCCTTCTCCTCCCCCCCCCCCCCCCCCCCCCCCCCCCCCCCCCCCCCCCCCCCATCCACCCTCTTTCCCCACTTCCTCAGTCCACATTCCTCTTCTCATAGCTTGCCTTAGGCCTGCTTCAAATACCTTGAAGAAAAAAAATATGAGGGGAAAAAAAGTCAACGCTCAGAATCGAACCAGGGAGTTTTAGATCTTCAGTCTATGGTTCTTCGAACTGAGCTAGATTGGCTGACCTAACAGAAAGCATGGTGCTGTTAGTCTAAATGAATGACAATGGTGATGCGAGTCTGTTTTGGAATTCCAACATCACTTCGCTTCTCCACATGGTTGCACTTGAAATGCAAGTAATGCAACTTTCTAGCACACACGTGATTTGTTTCTAACGTGCCCAACATGCTAATGAGTCATCATGCCAACTTTTGTCAAGATCAGATGAAATCTGTGGATTTGTAGAACCACCAACAATGACAGACTGCCCTGAACACTGACACACAAACAAACCAACAGACAGACAGAACGAGGTTTATATATTGGATAAAACGCCAAGCGTGTTATCATAATATCACTTTCACAAAGTTTTATTTATTTTCATCCTACTGTCTCTTTAAAACAGTCAGAGGGAGAAAAGAGAAGAGGGAATATTAGAGGTGAACCAGGAAGAACAAAAAGATCAGATTGAAAACCCAGACACAGATGAGAAAGAAACGGTGATAAAACACACACACAAAATGCAGGGGGAGACCAACTACAGAGTGACAGAGAGAGATGCTGACCTGGTACGAAGCACCATGAATGACCCGTCCAACATTCCAAGAGCCAGATGCTGCCCATCAGCATCAAAGGCACAGGAACGCACCTTCTGTTCCACGTTGGTTCTGGACAGCACTTCGCCGTTGTTCATGTTCCACAGTCTGAACAGAACAGAACCAGGAAAATCTAATACAGAAATTTACTTATCCAGCACCCCACTCTCTAGATATCAGAGAATACTAATTTGAATAAGTGTGTAAAAAAGTATTTGCATTCATTTTCTACCCAGAATTTACCTACCCACATAAACAGCTTTTCCATCAAATGATTTCCTCAGTCTGTATCTGTACAATGATGCTGTAGGCAGTGCCATGACAGCTGTAGCTTCAGTGCGATCTGTATTCCCCACAACACCAAAGCACAGAGAAGTTAAACAGATGAACAGAAAAGCTTTTAGTGCATCTGGGTTATTGAAAATAGAAATTCAGTTACTAGGACTTGGGGACTGATCATGCTGTTACTAAGGGAACCATTTCTAGTTTTCAGCTCAAAAAATGAATTTGTTTTGTATTGTATGTTGCTTTTTTTTGTGTGTGTGGTTTGTTTTTTTACTTTCCTGTACAAATTTCCTTCTTTTCATTTAAACAGTTTATGATCTGAAAAAAACACCTAGATGATGACTTAGTATAAGACATACCACACATAAGTGCATGCACATACACGGACACATTCAAAGACATGTGTACACTGCAAACATAAAAGAATGAGTGAAGTAAAACCTTCGCACCTCACAGTTTGGTCATCACTACCGGTGGCAAAGATGGGCTTCTTTGGGTGCACTGCCAAGGCCCACAACTCTCCTTCAGCATGACCCTGAACCAAACATAGTGGTTTGTCTCGGCTCTTCACCTGCGCCTCGAAAATCTCGCTGTCCTGTGTTCCGATCAACAGCTGATCACCTCGCCAACACACACTGCGCACACAGACCCCTGCAAAAAAAACAACAACCATAAATGTGATCTAATCTTTTCCATCCCACTTCACCCGAAAAGACAGATGATAATGTATCTTACAATCCATTCCAATGAATTCAGCATTCTTTTCCTTAAAGTACACTGTATTTCTTTCCACTGGCTTTCTTTTCCTTCACTCAGGAACGCATAAGTTGCAGCTTTACTTCAAGATGCTTTTAAAAGCAAAGTAAAAAAATACATAATGGTAGGATCTGTTAAATGAAAGTAACCATGGAAATGTGAAAAATATAGTTTTAATTTTTTTTTCTTGTGATGACAACTGTAGCCATCTTGAGCCTGGGTCTTCCTCATCACTCATTTTCAACAACATTAGATCTTTTAAGTTTAGCTCTTCAGCAATTTGGCTTGTGACAACAATAGCCATTTCAAGCTTAGCTATTCAGCAATTTGGCTTGTGACGACAATAGCCATTTTAAGCTTAGCTCTTCAGCAGTTTGGCTTGTGACAACAATAGCCGTTCCAAGCTTAGCTCTTCAGCAGTTTGGCTTGTGACAACAATAGCCGTTCCAAGCTTAGCTCTTCAGCAGTTTGGCTTGTGACAACAATAGCCGTTCCAAGCTTAGCTCTTCAGCAGTTTGGCTTGTGACAACAATAGCCGTTCCAAGCTTAGCTCTTCAGCAGTTTGGCTTGTGACAACAATAGCCGTTCCAAGCTTAGCTCTTCAGCAGTTTGGCTTGTGACAACAATAGCCGTTCCAAGCTTAGCTCTTCAGCAGTTTGGCTTGTGACAACAATAGCCGTTCCAAGCTTAGCTCTTCAGCAATTTGGCTTGTGACAACAATAGCCGTTCCAAGCTTAGCTCTTCAGCAGTTTGGCTTGTGACAACAATAGCCGTTCCAAGCTTAGCTCTTCAGCAATTTGGTTTTTGACAACAATAAATGTTTCAAGCTTAGCTCTTCCTCAATACTGTAACTTTTGACAACAATTAATTTTTCAAGCTTAGCTCTTCCTCAATACTCTGACTTTCGACAACAATAAATGTTTCAAGCTTAGCTCTTCCTCAATACTATGACTTTTGACACTAATAAATGTTTCAAGCTTAGCTCTTCCTCAATACTATGACTTTTGACAATAATAAATGTTTCAAGCTTAGCTCTTCCTCAATACTATGACTTTTGACAATAATAAATGTTTCAAGCTTAGCTCTTCCTCAATACTATGACTTTTGACAATAATAAATGTTTCAAGCTTAGCTCTTCCTCAGCACTCTGACTTTTGACAACAATAAATGTTTCAAGCTTGGCTCTTCCTCAATACTATGACTTTTGACAACAATAAATGTTTCAAGCTTAACTCTTCCTCAATACTCTGACTTTCGAAAACAATAAATGTTTCAAGCTTGGCTCTTCCTCAATACTATGACTTTTGACAACAATAAATGTTTCAAGCTTAACTCTTCCTCAATACTCTGACTTATGACAACAATAAATGTTTCAAGCTTAACTCTTCCTCAATACTCTGACTTTCGAAAACAATAAATGTTTCAAGCTTGGCTCTTCCTCAATACTATGACTTTTGACAACAATAAATGTTTCAAGCTTTGCTCTTCCTCAGCTGTCCGGCTTTTGACAACAATAAATGTTCCAAGGTTTGCAGCACTCTGGCTTGTGACAACAGTCGACATGTTAACAAGTTTCCAGCTTACTCCTTCCTCTGGGCTGTGATACCCATGACTGTTCAACTTCAGCTCTTCACCAGAACTGTGCCAAAGTACCGAGGAACAGTGCAGGCTGAAAAGTCTCCTGTCATCAATTCTCAAGGATAAACAAAAATCTCCCACCATTTTCAAGGTTAATTTGAAAACTTTAGCTGTCAAGACAACTGACCTTTGTAGCCTCCCGGAGCACTGGCCAGGTTGACTGTGGGTGATGGGTTTGAAGTCAGTGTCCCACAGTTTGACCGTGCCATCCTTGCTCCCTGTCACAAACCCTTCCTCACAGTTTCCAACAGCGTACACAGGGCCTGGAACAAAAGGAATCAAGAGATTTTCTTTTTCTTTTACACTTTATATATGCTACATAAAAATATATATACTTCTGCGGTCATAGATGCCTTTCAACATGTGGGAAGAGGGGGAAGCATACATTTTCCAACAGCTGTGGTTAAGGAGAGCTCAAAAGTATACACTCAGAAATCAGCTTTGAACTGGCATTATCTAAAGTTTTTATGGGAATCTTTTACACTAGGAAAATCAAAATATTCACAGCTCGAATAACTATCAATGAAAAGGCAGGAATGGTCGGCAGAGGGACAAACAATTGTTCACATCGCTAATGTACCAAACTCAGTCTATCACAATAAACAGCTTTATTTCAATGAAATTACATCTCAGTAAAAAAAAAAAAAAAAAAAAAAAATTTTCATTCAAAAATAAGTAAAAGCATCAAACTCAAACATATATTGTAAGTTTCCAAATAAGAAATTTACTCAGAATTAACACTTCCTGACACCTTTTAAGACCAACGTAAAAAAAAAAATGCTGATCTACCTCAGACATTCACAAACAAAAACTAGAATACCCACCAACCCTCAACATGAATACTAAAACATTATAGTAAATGAACACATGCTCGTTCACACACAAAAATGCTCATTCACACACCACATGATTCAGAGTGCTCTCTCTCCAGATATACACATCTCCAATGAGCATGCCAATGTATGTGCTGCCATATGCGCCAAAGGTCTAGCTACCCCTGACAAAGATGACACCTTACACATACAAAACACATACAAGAAATCGTACAACATCCTTCCCCACACCATACAGACTCACAGCATGTGCTCCAGACACCACACGATCCAGCGTGTTCTCTCTCCAGATGTACACATCTCCGCTGAGTGTGCCGGCGTATGTGCTGCCGTCTGCACCAAAGGTCAGGCTAAGCATAGTTTGGATCTCCCCAGTTTTGCCAAACACGCCTTTCTTGGGCGTCAGGGTGTTGCCACACAGAGACCAGAACTTGATGTGCTTGACGCCACACGACACCACTGTGTTGTCTTTGAAAGGGTGAAACTGAACATCAAAGACCTGATGAATAAGATAAACACTGTTCTTTTAACTGATCACAAACAGCCGAATTTGTGTTCATGGGCTATGTGTTTAAAGAATTTTAATGTATGTTTTTAACTGTGTTGCTTATCTACCTGTGTGTGTGTGTGTGTGTGTGTGTGTGTGTGTGTGTGTGTGTGTGTATGGTTTGTGGATTACTTGATGTTTGTTTGTGGAAGAAGGGATGGGAAGAGGGGTGGGAACAAAATTATGTGTATGTATGTGCATGGGGAAAAAGGTCGTATGTCATGTGTGTATACACTGTGTCTTACACTGTACGTGCATTTGTGTGTGTGTGTGTGTGTGTGTGTGTGTGTGTGTGTGTGTGTGTGTGTGTGTGTGTGTGTGTGTGTGTGTGTGTGTATGTGTGTGTGTGTGTATGTGTGAGTGTGTGTTGCGTCTAGATGTATAACTTCATATAATACGTCTATAAAGGCAAGAATGCTGTGGCAAGGGAAATGTATTAGAGAACATCTGTATGACTAGAAGACAGAAACACATGCTTTCTACAAATTAATTTCATTGCTTGTTATTGTGCATTTTGACTTACAACAAACAAAAACAAGAAAATGAAACAAAACAAAACCTTGGTAGTGTGTATATGAGCCTCAAGAAAACAGCCCTGAGAAACTGGATGGCAACGGGCTAAAGAAACAAGCATGCAAACAAACACCATGAACCTTATCAGAATGGCCTCTGGCTGTCGCAATGATTTTTCCTTTTCTCCAGTCCCACACATTGATTGTTGCATGCTGGTCCATCCCAACAGACACCAAGCGCTGAAAAATGTTTGAAACATGAATATCAGAATAGGCTGGCAACAGGATCAAAAAAACATAAAATGAATGATCATCGTCATAAGGATAAAGGTAGTGAAAACAAGGAAATTAAAAGAGCACAGTCAATGTTTTAGCCACAGTAATTTCATGATTTCAGCTCCCCATGAGTGTTCTCATTAGGTCCCAGGACCTACAATGATGCAATTCTAAAGCTTTTTGGGACTGTCACATCAAAATTTCAAACAGTCCCTGACTCCCAAACATGTTACTTTAAGTCTGAAAGTTTTATGACTGACAAGTTTCTGCTGCCATTCATATTCAGTTTTCTTTAAGTTTCATCAAAAGTCATCCAGGTCATTCTCTCTCTCTCTCTCTCTCTCTCTCTCTCTCTCTCTCTCTCTCTCTCTCTCTCTCTCTCTCTCTCTCTCACACACACACACACACACACACACACACACACACACACACACACACACACACACACACACACACACGGACTAAAAACAAAATGTTCTTCTAACACATTCAAACTCTTTCTCTCCGGTCATATGAATAAAAACTGAAAATTACTACTTCATCAAGAAAAAGACATAAACTCTATTATGCTGTATAACTAAAGTGGTACCAAGCAACTTCAACATTTATCACAGTTCTTGTCAACTTAGATCGTGCAGACTTAAGAAAACTGGAAAAGGTTTCTTTGTAGACTAAACAAAATTGTGAAAATGTAACTAAATTTACAACCTGTCTGCAGCATACAGCTTTGACAATTTCCTAAAACAGACCTCTTTGGCACAAGCACAACACATAACACAGTGTGTCTTCAGGATGATTCATTCAAGGCATTTAGAAATATTGAAAGTAAAAATAAAAATTAAAAAGAAAAACACCTGAACCTGGGCTAGAAGACATCCAAACCAAAAAGAGATTTTCTTTCACCTTTACAACAACAACAACAAAAAAGAAAAAAAAAGAAGAAGAAGAAGAAAAACATAGCAAACAACCAGACTGTTTCAAGAGTCAAATAAAGTAGAATCAGAAATTTGTTCTTCAAAAGTCATGAATGCACGAATCTGTAAGAATTAAGACAGATTTGAGCAAAGTCCTGCTTTTGAAACCCCAGTCCAAATCAATGTCAACTGATCAGTGCTCTCACGGTCAAGAAAACTTCTCTATACGTGCAAGCATGCCTGAACCGTGAAAAATGCACTTTCAGAAGTTCTCTGTATCCTTCATGACATTCAAGCCAAGAGAACAGTTTTGTCCAGTCCGTGTTAAATCTTCACGATTTTTTCAACAGAGCTGGCAAGGATGAAACTTACTCAGATTAATGCTTTTGATGGCTCTTGCAGACTCTGTGTTGTGCACCAGAAACCAAAGTTGTTTTCAACAGCAAGACTGCTCACTGCAGTTTATAGGCTCTTTACATTTCTTAGGGAAAAAGAACAAAAACCTGTAAGGCACTGCTATGTGTTTATACCCACTCTCACAACCGCCTTTACTCATGAGACCAAGACAGAAAAACACACAATGACTGAAGAGACATGACTCGGTAGGCTCATTAGTAGTGATCAAGTGCCTGGATCCACTTGCTTCTGTCTAAATGTGTTCTGGACCACCCTCTGAAAATTTCTGATACATACTTTCTGCTTCAAATGCAATTATGCATACATAGCACTGGGACGCATTAAATGGGGAGAGCCCTGATGTTGCTGTGAACTGGATGATTTTCCGTCTTGTTTGTTTTTCTCAGACTAATTTCCATTTTGAAATTCCTCAAAAACATAAACATACAACTACACATTCTCTTTCTTTCTTTCTTTCTTTCTGCGTACGCAGGCTGATACTCCTGCGGACACTCCCTGTATAGCCAGGCAGTGGAGTTTTGTGTGTATGACCCTTTTCTATCCCGCCATTAAGGCAGCCATACTCCATCTTCGGGGAAGGTGCATGCTATGTGTCACGTGTCATCCATACCAACGGCCAAACTGGCCTTCTCTTCCGAAAGTTGGTGATGGGATTTTACGTGTGTGCAAGATGTTGTGCGTGCGTTCACACACGGAACCTCGGTTTATAGTCTCATTCAAAGGACTGTGTGGGGAATGGAGTCAGAACCAATGTTAACTCCGAGGGAAAAATCCCCCTATACCGAAATTCGAACCCGCAACCCCAGGATCACGAGTCCGGCGCTCTACCAACTGAGCTATTCCGCCCCCACACATTCTCTTTCATTCTCATTTCTCCATAGCTTTCTAGCACACACACACTCACACACTTTCATAAATATGTGTAAAGAAACAGATACGCATGCATGTATATGCACACACACACACTCACAAACACAGAGCTTGAGCTTCGCGCTTGTATTCAGTCTAATAAAACAATTCAGCTGTGGCAAAGTGGACTTAGGGCAAAGGCAAGAGCTCGATCGAACCAAGGATTTTCAACTTTTATCTCATCTTCGTGCCTGCCACTTTGCACAGATTAATCATGCAGACTAAATCTGCTGGGTGGTGTTGTGGATCAATAGAAGTAGCAGAGACAGCAAGCAACCATCGCTCAGATCAGCCAGGCAAACAATCTTAAGACCAGACCAGAATCGATGCTTCTCTTCTCTTTTATGTCAGCAAGGATGGTCAGCAAGCATCTGTCAGCGAGACCCGTCAGCAAGAACAACGCAAGAACAACTGCGCAAGAACAACTACTTGTGCAATAACCCACTCGAACACACAAACACACTCTCCTTTTATACATGCTCGTCGTCAATTGATCGGACGACCAACACTACCACATCACCCTAACAACATAACATCGAAACAAATCTAACGACCAACTCTACGACATCATCCTACCAACATGACATCGAAGCAAAAATAATACTATAACAAACTATCGATAAATGCAATATAATAATCTAATTCTAACCAACAACTATTAAATGAAACTTAATCAAGTTTCCGATGATTTGCTTGCCTTCGTTCCGAAAACGAAATGTAAACAAGCAAATCATCGTAGCAACTAACCCTTAGCAACTGTATCAAAATTTATATTCCCAAATAATTGATTTCTCTTCTTCGTTGATATTTTCGTTATTGATGTATGATTTATGTTTGAACTAAAAACAGCTTAAATGTTTGCTTGTTTCGATATAACTTATATTTACCTATCTTCCATGGAAACATATTCTATCTTGGATGTACAATCTGATCTTTATGATTAAAGAGCGTTTGACGTCATTCGTTTGTTAAGAGTGATTTTTCTTGTAATAATGGCTGAAAAAATCGTAAATAACTTTTCTTCACTTCTCCACACAGCGATTAAAAAACTCAAAATATTTTGATTCTTACCGTTCCATCTTTGTCAAAGCCAACAGCACCAACACCATTCTGATGGCCATCTTTGAGTATGGACACAGTTTCTAAGCTGTTGCTGTCCCACACAGATGTAGGGTGCTTTTCCAATCTGCCCTGTGGCCACCAACAATCGGTCTGGATGCACGGTTAAGCTGGAAGGCAATACACACACTGTAAAACGTGTGTTGTGTGTGTGTGTGTGTGTGTGTGTGTGTGTGTGTGTGTGTGTGTGTGTGTGTGTGTACATACACATACATGTGTGTGTGTGTTTGTGTGTGTTTGTGTGTGTCAGTGTATGTGTGTGTGCATCTATGTCAGCCTCTGTTTGTGTGAGTGTGTGTGTGTGTACGTCACTATGTGTGTGTGTCACTCTGCATGTGTGTGTGTGTGTGTGTGTGCATGTCTGTCTGTGTGTCTGTGTGTGTGTCTATATCTGTCTACCTGTTTGTGAATAAATGCATGTGTGTGTGATGTAAGCACGAGTAAGTATGTGCCTATGAGAGTGTGTGTTCGTCTGTCTGTCTGCAAATGCATGCATATTTATGAATGTGTGTGTGTGTTTGTGTGAGCATGCATGTATGTGCACGCATGTTTACATGCATGCATGCATTGGTGCATGCATGTAAACATGTGTGCACATGCATGCATGTGTGTGTGTTTGAATATACTGGTAGACTCTTATTCCAATCGTCGATTTTCAAATTCACATCCGGAAGCATCTGACAACATTGGTTTAATTAATAGGAAAAGTGTTGTCGTTGGGGGGAAGAAAAAGAAAAAGGAAGATGAAAAGTGCCCTGCCTCTACCTAGCCTAAGCGGCTAAAATTGTAAAGTCTACACCAGGTCCAGGCGAGAGCACACTCGTGTCAAAACATGCCAGCTCAGTGACTCGATCTAAATAATTAAACCTGCAGCTCGACTCTGCAATCGATTGTCCCTTCCTCTTCCCCACAGATCACGCACTGCCTTTTCACCATGAAAAATATTCAGCAACAGAGCATGCATGCACTTACACAGGCAGCAAGGGCCTTATTTTGACTAGTTTACTCACCTCACAATATCATCATTATGTCCTAGAAAGAAGCGTTGTCTGTGATCTTGCACATTGTAAACAATCCCGACGCCGGCAACAAAATACACAAGGTCTTTATTTGCATTGTAGCAAAGATTGTTCCGGCACTGATGACCTCGGTAACCATACACCCATTCTAGTCGAAGCTGCGAATCCGGAGCAGTTTTGTCCGCCATTGTGGGGCGGCTGGTCAAAGGAAAGCGTTGCTGTGGTAACGTGCTCCAACAAGTTCTCTGCCGGTGCGCTTCTGCCGCCGAATGTTTTGGGAAATGTTGCGCATGTCGGATATCAGCGGGTCTGGCCCTTCCCACCCCCTGCACCCCTCCTACATTCCTTACCCTTCCATCCACCCTGCCCTCATCCGGAATGGGAACAATCCGAATCCTACAAACAGTATACCGATTGAAACAGTCTTCACCAGGCCGTTTTATTCCCTATAACGTTGGCGTAAAATTAATGTCTTAAATCATATCCATTTGAAAATGTATCCCCACAGAGACCATATCCAAAGTTATATAAATTTCGAGTTTTGTGTTTATACATATTTTCTTTCTTTCCTTTGGTGCCCACGAACATGAGGATGATCATTCTGGGACATAAAGGGGGAGGGGGGGGGGGGGGGGGGGGGGGGTAGGCAGTCCATTTGTAGATCTATACTCTGATCATTGTGATCACGTTCACTGTGATTCTCATCCATAAACCATAGCCGGTCCGTTACCGTAATGGCCACATGGTATCAGTACATTGTCACTGTTAGGCAGAGGTTCGCGACACAAAAGCATCGACTGTTGTTGCCTCGGTTCCAGTCCCTAACAGTCTTGGGTGGAAATGAGCCACCCCTGTACTGAGTTCTGGTGTTGATGAGGCAGAACTGCTGGCTGTGGGTACGGCGCTGTCGTGGTGGAGGTGGGACTAGCTTGCTCTTGATAACTGGGCACTGGATTAGTCCATGGTGGATCTTATAAAGGAACCCAGGCGTGTGGTTCTTCTACGCTGCTCAAGAGACGCCCAACCGAGTTGGTCGATCATCCGGCTCGCACTTGACGTGTTGTGGTAGCGGTGAGCACAAAACGGGCGGCACGTCTTTGAACAGCCTCCAACTTGTCAATGCTCTTCTGTGTGTATGGGTCCCATACTGATGATGCATAGTCAAGAAGGGGTCTCACAAATGCCTTATATGCCTTCTTGATGGAACTGGAGCTGATCTTTAAATTACGCCTGAGGAAACCCAGCGTTCGGTTAGCCTTATTCACTATGTCGTTGATGTGGGTGTCCCATGTCATTTCGCGCTGTAGTGTGACGCCCAGGTATTTGGCTGTGTGAACGGTGTCCAGGTTGTGGCCGTGCAGGACGTAGGAGTGGTCCAGTGGGCTCCTGCTTCTGGTGACTGGCATGCACACGCACTTTGCAGGGTGAAACAGCATGTCCCAGCTCTTCTCCCATTTCGATAGTCGATTGAGGTCTTGCTGTAGCTGGTCTTGTTGTTCACTGTTGGCTACTACCCTGTACACTGCTGTGTCGTCCGTAAACAATCGTGCCAGTGCCGTCAGCTTGTCCGGAAGGTCGTTGATATAGGCCAAGAATAAACAGGGACCCAATACGGAACCCTGAGGTACTCCTGACCTAACGCTGACGTAGGAGGAGTGGTGACCATCAACTACGACTGCTTGGCGTCGATCATTAGCATGTATTCATCAGTTGGTATATAAGTATAATAACACAGTGCAATTTTGTGCATTTTGACCGAGGTCAAAATGCACAAAATGTCGCTACGTTCTTATACATAGGCCTCAATATTCCAAAATGTACCCATGTAAAAGTGTTGGGGCGCCACAGAGGCTATGCATAGAAATTCCTAATCATTTCAGGATTAGACTTCAACGAATTCAGAATAATGCTGTCAGATTTCCTGCACAGAACTCCTGTTTACAAGTTTTCATCTTCCCTTCTCTCTCCGCTGGTTGCCTATTTCACACACACACACTTATGTATACACATACACGTCATCATGCACACACACACACACACACGCACACATGCGCTCGCACACACACATGGGCCCGTGCCCACACATCCATAGTGATACACACATGTGTAGGCCTACATTCACTACACACACATACAATGATAAAAAAGAAGGCACAACTAATGTTAGGTAAACACTCAAGGTCTGACCAAAGAAAGTATGCCCTACATCCGTAGGGCGTACTGTCTTTGGTCTGACCAGCACGTCGGGCTAATGCGTTGGTCAGACATCTGCTACGTTGTAGCCACGAGATCCTCTTCTTAAAATCTCTCATCTTAGTTCTTAATTCATTTATCCATCAGCTTAAAATCATGTGCAGTGTGGTCTCAAAACTTAGCGGATGTGGTGTAGCGTATATGGACTAATCCGCACAATGAAAATAACACATCGGGCGTGATCCGTGACCCATAATGAATATACCTTCAAATTTTCAGAAATCGGCGAAGTACTTTCTGAGATGTTCCATAAAAAAAAAAACCGTCATGGGCCGTTATAGCCGTTAGTAACGGCTATAATGGTAAAATAAAACATCGGGCATGATGCATGACCCATAATCTGCTATCAGAGTAGTTAGCAGATGGAATTCTCTTCCGACTAACATTAAACTTACTGACACTCTTAACAGCTTTAAAAGCCTCCTTGATGCAGATGTAAGTTTTAAAGACTTTGATGACTGAGACTTTTCTCATACCTATATATATATGTAACTGTAACACGCTGCGATTAACACCCCTTCAGCAATACTGACATATCAAATGACGGAGCACAAGAAAGCCGCGAGGCTATATAAGCTCCTACCTACCTACCTACCCATAATGAACATGCCTACAATTTTTCAGAGAGATTGGCCAAGTACTTTGTGAGGTACTCTGTAAGGAAGGAAAACCGTTATGGCCGTTAGTAACAGCTATAAGAACTGGGAGTACAAAAAAAGAGGACAGAACTAAATTCATCTTCAGTCTTCAGTTTGGAAGGTCAGCCGTCATTTTTTTTTTACTATTATTGACCTTCGTGTATCCAGAGACGTAGAGGAAACTTCACGTCTCTGGTGTATCTGGATGTTTAAGGACTTTCTGTTTATTAATAGGTGAATAATAGGTGAACGTGGTAAATCAGTATGCTAAACGTACCATAAACCATAACCGGCACGCAAACGAAGCCTTTGCCAGCTTTGGAACGAGAGAGGCGGAAGTCAGCCCTTGCCGTCTGCTCTAATTTCGATTCTCGAGATTTTCAAAACACTAATTATGTCCGATTTGAAGAGCACCATCAAGAACTGCAAAGTGGAATCTATTCACGCAGTGATCGAAAACGGTCGTCAAAAGTTCTTGTGCTTCACTCGCCTGTGTGAAGAAGACAACACATGGTTTGTGTTGGCTTCTGACGGAGCAGATGTGTGGAGGAACGAGTTCGATGAAGATGGTTTGGATGCTCAGCGTGATTTGGTCGACGTTAGCACAACGGATGCTTTTCTGACACGATTTAAGTAAGATTGACGGTTTAGAGAACAGAACTGAACAGTTTTTATTTCTGTAAAAATAAGTAAGACTTAATTGACCCAACATAGATACATGGATGGGATGGAAAATGGACAGGAGAAAAAAATGACAGCATTAAACAAAATGTGCTAGATTCCTTTTTGTTACAGAACGTAAGCAAACCGACAAGCAGGAGAGTTGATCAAAACCCTACATTGGATGACTGGATACTTGTAAGCGAAGATAATCTTATTTCGGACATTGTGCATCTTGACCCAGTGGGTAAAAGTGACCATGATGTTTTGGCATTTCAGCTTCACATTTCTAATTTAAAAAAAAGTAAAAAAACAGGTTAAGTATATTTACAAACTTAGCAAGGGTGATTATTATAAGTTTAGAAAGATTGTAAATGATCATGATTGGTCTGTGATGTCAGAAATGAATAGCAAAGAGAGTTGGAACTACATAAAAAGATTACTGCATAATGGTATGGAGAAATGTATCCCTAAAGTTAAAGTTAGGGATACTAAAAAAGTACAACCTGTATGGATGAATAAGACAGCGTTCAGATGTATCAAAAAGAAATATAAGCCTTTGGTTTTACACTTGAAAAAGGTTTTATAAATAAACCGAGAATTTGCGCCATGTTTATTGAGTGTTTTCAAAGTGGGATGACTACAGGCGGAAATTGACACAAACTGAAAATAAAAGACACTATTCCGCCGGACAAAAGAAAAGACACTATTCCGCCGGACAAAAGAAAAGACACTATTCCGCCGGACAAAAGAAAAGACACTATTCCGCTGGACAAAAGAAAAGACACTATTCCGCCGGACAAAAGAAAAGACACTATTCCGCCGGACAAAAGAAAAGACACTATTCCGCCGGACAAAATAAAAGACACTATTCCGCTGGACAAAAGAAAAGACACTATTCCGCCGGACAAAAGAAAAGACACTATTCCGCCGGACAAAAGAAAAGACACTATTCCGCCGGACAAAAGAAAAGACACTATTCCGCCGGACAAAAGAAAAGACACTATTCCGCCGGACAAAAGGGACAAGCAGATTACAAGACAAAACATGATGTATTTCGATATCTTTGGTCTTCTTCGGGTATGCTAAACAACATTAAAGATAATGAAAATGAAAAAAAACCAAGCAATCGCTTATCTTCTCAAAGTGGGTGCCCAATTTGTCCGGCAGAACAGTATTTTTTCTTTCAAGTTTATTCAAAAGATGCTGTGTTTGGAGGGCAGTGGTTCTAGAAATAAACGGAAATACAGACCCAGATATCACGTACACATTTTAGCAGCTAACCCATATAACAAAGTACTATCTTTTGTTGGAAACAACATAAGATGTCTGATAAAGCCAAAGTTCTGATAGATGAAAATATTTCTTCTTTGTTGGCAGAAATGGTTTCACCTCGGGAGAACTATCCGTGGCCCGTGTGGGAACCAAGCTCACTCTGACGATCGGAAAAGGATCTTCAGCTATGGACATTGACTTGTTTGAAGTAAAAGCAGCAGAAAGGAAAACAGAGCTTCAGACTGTCCTTTTCCGCTTGGCAGAACAAACAGTGATGTTGGAAACCAAGCTTTCAGCGGTCAACCAGTCGCTAGAGAAACTCCGTGCACAGAAGACGAGCACCAGCGGTTTGAACGCTTTCATGGACCTGGGAACAAAGAAACTGGGCAGCCCAGCGAAAGCCAAACCAAGAAAAACTGGAATGAGTGTGGTTAATCCTGCAAACAGAAAAAGGAAAGCTGCCACTGGAGTAGTGTTTGACTAATGTGTGAATATAAATGTGTGATCAGTCAAATTTTGAGGTGGAACAAGCATTCTCACTCCTCCCCCTACCCCCCCATTTCTCCCAAAGGAAAAATACAAACTGTATGCTTAGCCAGTTGATAAGCGTGTTCAGCAACGAAAAAGATCATTTTATGAACACTTTCATTTCTCTAGAATCATTTCTTTCAATTTGCTTGTTTGTTTGTTTGTTTTATCTAAGTTAAATCTTCTTTCTTTCTTTTTTTTTCCCTTTCTTTTCCTTTCTTTTTTACTTTAAGGCAATGAAACTAATACAAAGGAAAGATGGTTTTTTTTTTTAAATTTTCATGCAAAAGACCATTTAAATAATTATTAGAGGCAACAAAGCTCAGCTTTGGAAAGAGACTTTTGCCATTTGTTTTGTTTTTAAAGAATCATTGTTCGTATCAAGTTGCACTGTGTATAATTGTACAGTATATCCACTGTATATTAAGAAGAAAAAAAGGATTTTGTATTCAAAAGATAACTTTTACTCTGAATTCCATGCGTCCTAGACTTAATTTCATGCTTGAAGTGATAATTTTTTTTTATGCCTAGTTTAGTAGACAGTTTTATTCTGAGCAAGAATGACAAGACATCTCATGTACAGTACAGCCATGATCAATTTTATGTTCAGTCTCAAGTGTTCTTGTGAGTATACCAGTGCGTTTGCAGATGTTTTGGGTTTAGACAAACTTAAGAATGTCTGTATGAAAGAGAAAGAACACAAATAATGGTTTTGATATTAACATAAATGAAAAGGAAACAGCCAGTATGTTTTGCGTTTTTTAGTGTATCAACCCTTTCTGTGTGGTATTATTCAACTTTGTTGTAACAGATTTCAATGTGACATTCAGGTTTGTATTCTCCCAGACGAGAGCTCATCAACATAGGACAGTGCATACCTGTCGCCTTAAAAAAAAGTTTAGTATTAAAATGGCTTTTTCGTTGATTTTTTGCAAGGACAACTCCATTTCTTTGGATTCTGTTATATGCACAAAATGCATGCAGTACATGGAGGGGGGGGGGGGGGGGCTCAGTTTATCATCTCATCCAAAAGATTATCAGTCAGACCACCACTCAAGTGGCAGGGAGGGGGTGGGCGTATGGGTAGAGGTGTCAGGAGTGTGTGTGGAGGGTGGGGGAACTGAGGGTGGGGATGAATGTCCAGTATGCGGCTGGAACCATGGACTCAAAATGTTGACATTTCTTCTTGCCTGAACTTTTCTGCTAAACCATTTTGTGAAGAGATCCAAAGGGAAATAGAGAATTGTCTCCCCTCACTCATGAAGGATTCAACATTACAGTACCATTTTGTAGACCAGCATACAGTAGGGGCTGCGAACACATCAGAAACAGAATTAAGTGCTCATGAAAATGCCACGAACAAGAATCATTTCAAAGTCAAGATGTTTAAAAGAAGAAGTTATGGGGTGCCAGTACTATCGACAGGGGTAAGTTGGAAATGTTCTGGAGGTGTTTGCATGTGTGTATGTGTGCGTGAGCGCGAGTGTCAGTGAGCAAATAAGAAAGCAGATGTGTGCGCTACTGCTAGAGTCTCCCTCTTGCCTCCACCCCTTCTTCCAGCAAGATACAGTCTTATGACCTGAGAAATAAGAAATCTGTCTGATGTCTTTGAACAGCACATTTATACCGACACTGATGTGCTTCAGGTACTTACCTGGGAGTGGTTTGTGATGAATTGTGAGGGCAACAAAGGCACCCACATTATATGGTTGACAGTGGTTAATAGGTCTACATAAAAGTTAGGGTGACTTAATTGCTTTTAAATTTGTACATAAACAGCCATATGAATAAGAAATACTCAGATTCATATTACTGATCTGCTTGCCCATGTAGTACAAATCTGAATATTCTTTTGTTTAGACGACCGTTTGTTTATAAAATCTCAAGCAATTTTGTTCTGATCATATTATGAGAATGTGTATGCTTGTGAAATAAAGTTTTATATGACTGAAAACAAAGAAACTGAGTTGGTGATTCTTAAGTGTGAAAACAGTTGGTTACCCAGTTACCATGAAGGTTAAGTTTGGGTGTAGTTTTTTTCACACAGAGGAGGAAGGAGAGAGCATAGTGCGCGGCCCTGAATGGGATGAAATGCTGTGTGATGATTTGTCATAAAGTTAACTCCTCCTGACTGACCAAACTTTGACTTAATTCAAAGAGTACCTGGAAAGAAATTAAACAGAATCGGTTCAAACGGTGGACAAAAATAAAACATCCCCTCTGTATTACCATTTTTAACAGTGTGATTGTCACTTCAGCCAGCCATATGAATGACAAAGTGTCAACTACAATGGCTATTCTGATTTAAAAGTGGTAGGAATGGATCAGTGCATTTCTTGTCGGTCCAAAACCAGAGGTATTCGGCTGATTAAGAAAACGTGTTCATTCATTTTTTTTTTTGGCCATTTCATCGTCTGTGTCCTCCGAAAGTTCATTCACGCATTCATTTTGGCCATTTCATCGTCTATGTCCTCCGAAAGTTCATTCATGTATTCATTTTGGCTATTTCATCCTCTATGTCCTCCAAAAGTTCATTCACGCATTCATTTTGGCTATTTCATCCTCTATGTCCTCCAAAAGTTCATTCACGCATTCATTTTGGCTATTTCATCCTCTAAGTCCTCCAAAAGTTCATTCACATATTCATTTTGGCTATTTGATCCTTTGTGTCCTCCAGTTCTGGCACCCCTGTACACAACCACATTCATGTGTGTGCCGTCGCAGCACTAACACCAGCAGAGATACTGCACAGTTGCGGGGCTACTTTTGTGGTAAATGCTAAAAAAAATGTTCATAACAACTCTGCAAAAAAACAACAACGGACAAACAAATCACAAGACAAAAAAAAAACCAACACATTTCAAGCTCTTACGTCTTCTTCAGGCAAGAGAAACAACACTCAGGACGACGAAAATGAAGAACGAGCAATCACTTACCTTTAGTACCACCCATCTTGCGCTGAATTTGACAAAGATAAAAGTGATTGCTCGTTCTTCATTTTCAGTGTCCTGAGTGGGTTTAAAAAAAAATTTTTGCCTGAAGAAGACCAAAGAGGTCGAAACTTGTTACATTTTGTTTTGTGAATTTGTTTGTACACATTTTTTGTTGTTGCGGAGTTATGAACATTTTTAAAGATTTGTTTAGATCTCCACCTGCAGTCGCCTCACTTTGCAACCTACTGTGGTGGAGTTCAGCAGTGTCTGTTCTGATCCAACATAATGCAGGACATACAGGCACCTCTTCAACAGGGCACTATCAGGTTCCTTCTGACAGTCCCTGTGAACCTGCAGATACCAACATCTTTGACAGAAACTCACTATGGCATTGGCATGAAGAGACCATTGAAACAGGTCATCATGAGAGCAGGGAATGGAGGGTCACAGAATTTGAGACTTGTGATGATGAAGAAGATGATGCTGTAGAGTTCTAATCTGGTCAGAAACTACATGACATGGCTGTACACTATGCTTTGTTTTCTTTAACATCATCTCAGTGTCAGGCTGGCCCGAAAGGTGTAAATACTGTAGTGTTGGTCAGAAAATTTGAGCCTGGCTCTCACCAACGCATCCATTCAGTGGATGAAACTTGACCATGTGGTTCTAGTCTTTCCATTTGAGCCTATAGCATGCTGAACTCTTGAGTAGGAGCCAGCATTAAGCCCATGATGTCCCAACCAGCAAGTCCATGGTGCAAACCACTGAACCTTTGTGGCACATGTGTGTCGACTTCTGTTTAACTGGATATGCACTTTTATATCGCTGCCTGGAAATACAACTGCCATAAGTCTGAAAATCAAATTTTACAGGAGACAAAAAAACAATTGATTATTATCCCCACAAGATATACTGCCAGCTGAGTTACGGTACAAGTATTTTAATTACAGTATGTTTATTTTTAGGATAATGTGATTGGGACTAGGCTACGTTATGCCCCTTGGCCCACATTTACAGTATACCAAAACTCAAAAATGCAAAAATTCGAGTTACAGCAGTGATATTTCTGGGCGGCGATATGTCAGTTGACAATTTAAGAATCTGTATCAGACAATTCTCTTTACCATTGGATCATTGTTCAAATTCTGGCGCACTTCCATATTCTTAGGCAAGTTCATGGAGTTGAATTGATGTAGGGACACACAAAGAATCCATATCGTAGACTTGCATAGAGGGAAAAAAGTTGCACAAGCTTGTCATAGAAAGGAATAAGATGTCTGGCCAATCTGCATGGCTGTGTCACTAACAACAGCATCTCCTAAGCTAGAGCTGTCATTCTTTGTAGGCTTTGTTAGTTGCATTATCTTGGTAGACTATATGTACATAGCTCAGCATCTTTTTGCATACAGATTTAGGTTAAAAAAGACTTTTCCTGACAAATCTGTAACACCATAGCCTTCTCTGTGACATCTCTCCACTTTCTGTACACATATTGGTGCATATGAGTAAGAGGTAAGGTAAATGCATCTGAAATTTCTTTGCTGAAACTGAGGGCAGATTTACTCTAAACAATGAGCGTGTGTTCACGTGTGAGAAGTACTGAGACAAGCACAAAACAGAAACAATGGCTTGGCTTTTACCAAACTTTAATCCAACAAAAGCAGTCAACATCCTAAACTCTTTACTACATACAAATTTATTGCACGTCAGGTTTGAGGCTAACGCCATCTAGATTTAAGCTGTCGACATGAAAAGTGGAAACAACATGCAAAAAAAACAAACAAACAAAAAAACACTGACCTTGTTGCAACTAAATGGGACTAGTAGAGAAAAAGCTGTTGAATAAATAGCGCAGTAACAATGAAAAAAGAGTTATAAACAATCGAAATTTAACTTCTAAATACAATCCCATTTTAATCTGTTGGATAAACAAACAAAAGAATGTCATGACAATTAACCATATGGTTTCATCAAGAAAAAGCAAAACAAAGCTTTGTGCATAATAAGTCTCATTTGTAATAAAAAGAAAGGATTTTTTCCCTTTTACTATAGAGAAACTACAGAAAAACTAACATTTAGAACAAATTCAACATGCAATAACAGATGCACATAAAAAGGAGCAGGAATGTCCACTTATGCCTGTACACCAAATTTCTAATAATGAAACAGGCATAAACTTTTTTTTTCTTTTTTTTTAAACTCCTTGACAGGATTTTTGTTTTTAAATTTTAGCATGCTTAAACTTAATTTCATATATTTGTCCACCTTATCCAAACTCGGAGTGTTTACTGCTTTTAAACGAAATACAATTTGTTGTTGTTTTATTGATCCTGTGGGTTTATAAGAAATATGGTGTGAGGCCGATTCCAAAAGAACTATCTTGTGCCACTACTTAATAGCTGTTTTGTCAATCTTACTCTGGTACCCATTATCACAAATAATCTGTGTAACAACATGCTTAGGATATCAAGTTTGCTGGCTCATGAGATTTGCCAGCTTGATTTTGAGAACAACAATTCTATCACTGAGGCTTTTCACCATTAAAGAATTTGTGCATATAACTATCCAAAACTGCACCAGTTTTAACTCTGCACTAGTTTTAGGTGACTGTACATTGTCTATTTTTATTCATTCATTTACTCACCTTCCACATGTTTCGGCAAGTTATACCCAGTAAAATATAGACTATACAGTAGAGCTGTGAAAAAGTAGATCAGATAGAATGTACCATGCATCAATGAAGAAAAAAAAAACAATAGAAAAGATGGGATAGACTCTGCACGGTCAAGTGATCAGAAGAGAAGAAAAATTCAATAAGTAAAAAAGCTCTTGCAGAACTTTTTTTTTCATCAAATCACCTTTAGTGCAAAGTCGACAACAACAACAACTACAAAAAATGCTTTACAAAAATTCGTGTCATGTTGGTGGGGAAAACATTTCATATCATTTTGCATTTAATTGAAAGTGTCTTTGTTGTCACTAAACTGCAATATTCATCAGTACCAAGAAGTACTGAACCATCCACAATAATTAAGGTCCATTACTGAAAGATTGAAAGTCAATTTCATTTAGCCTGTGCAGATACTTTGCTTTGCTTTCAGATTTGAAAAACTCTTCCTAACTATAATGAAAGTAATAAATTACATTTTTCTTTTTTAATCAACGGAAAATCCTCCATACACTGCATGGGCTAAAGATTACTGTCAATGCTTGGATTCAACTGCAAGAGAAGCTTTAAACATGTGTATTTGATGAATATATCTACATGAATGCTATCGTACCTTTGATGATATTGTTAACTTGAATAATGTTCTCCCTCGTTCTTGGAGATTAACTTCCTTGCATCAATAGCCTTGCTTATATTTACGATCACTATCACATTTTGGGAAAAGTAATCTTGACTAAGCAACCATTCTGTCTTTGAAACGCACACAAGCATGCACACACACAAACACACACACACATGGATCAGTTGAGCTGTTCTAACAAATTCCCTCAAAATGTGTGAACAAGAAAGAAAGAACAAATGCTGGACATGCTTAACACTGTCAGTGAAGAAATGTATAATGACTGATCATGTTGATGAACCAGGATTCTTCAGGTTAGACTGAACAACAAAAGTGGTTCACCAGCATGTTCTTTTTGGTTACACTGAACAACAAATGTGTTAGACATCACTGTGTCACACTGCAGTTCATTCTGATTTATGTTTCTTTTTTTAAAAAGTACACATACTTGAAAACTCACAGCAAACAACACCTGTTTTTTTTTTCCTGGTTTTACAAAAAAGTTTTTACAAATTGGTCTGGCTAGAGGGGGGGAAAAGGTGTTCATATTGCTGAACACCATGCTCATGAAAAAAATCAAGACATAAGAAAATGAAGGACAGCAGAGTAATAGACACTTTTTTTCTAACAAATAGGTGTCATTCGACAGTGCAAAAATTGTGTATTGACTGACCCTTATTGTCGGTAATCAATTTTTTTCTTTTGAAAAATATGAAAACACATCATAGGTATTAAAACTTTTCTTTTTTTTTTCTATTGTTTTCATGTTTATTTTTGTTGTTCCACTAATAAACAATTGTATGATTCAAAATATTCAAAGGCCAAATTGAGTTAAAAGACCACTTGTTCTTTTCCCAATGTGGGGAAAATAGGAAAAAAAAATTAAGTCAAACATCTTGTGTATGACTTCCCAAAAAATAAGATAATAATTTAAAGCCACTTGTTCAAAAGAAATGTGTATTTCTTTACTTTTTCCCTCTCTTTTTTAATTCTTTCGCTTCAGCACCAACTACACATTAAATGATTACCTTTCAAATACTACTACGTCCAATAACAGATTTGATTCTTCACTGGTATTCATACCGACTTTTTCGGTACTTGCAGTGCGTACCTTTTTTCTTCTTCTGTTTTCTCATTGTTCTCATGAGTAACCTACATTTGAGCTGGTTCAGACAGAGACGGGCAAAGAATCGGCTATTATGGCACTGTTTCTGAGACACATTTTCAAACACACTGACAATACAAAATTTGAAAGGAAAAGGTATTTTCAAGAAAATGTGATGTAATCTCAATCCTTTCAAGTGTAATGACAGGTTCAACACCTTTATTATTAGTAGCAGTGTTAGTATTACAGTTTTACAGCCCAGCGGCTGTCACCACTCGGGTGGGGAGAAGTCCTATCCTGAAAACAAACAACCAAAATAACAACAGTCAACAACTGTCTCACCACTCGGGTGGGGAGAAGTCCTATCCTGAAAACAAACAACCAAAATAACGACAGTCAACAACTGTCTACATGCATGCATCAACTCCACAGTTCCAAGATATATTCAAACGTCTTCATCACTGTGTCCATTGCCTTGTTTAAAAAGAACAAACCAAGGCAACAGCACCTTATTCAAACTCAAAACATCAGGCCTGTTCATTTATGGCATGCTCGTTACTGTGCACTTTTTTTTTTTTTTCCAGCGATGTACATGTAGTTCATGTCATTTCAAAAGACTGTCTTCCAAGGTCATCAACGCTGCACCCCTGGCTACACAACTGCTGACCTTCATAAACCCTCTTGTACTTCAGGCATAAAGTTTGGGACGAGTCCAAATAAGGCTCAAGTGACTTGATCTGTCAATTTACAATACAGTATGTGGGAACACTACAGTTAGTGTAGCACTGGGCACTTTTTAACCACAGTTTAAGCATATTACACACACAGAACCACCAATATTCAACTGTCAGGCTCAAGTAACAATAATTGATCACAGAAATGGATACTCGGTACAGGGTTCAGGAAATTTTAAAAAATCACACCATTTTACAACTGAAGCACCAACAAGTTGAAGCTTCTGACGGCCTATGCATGTGCAGACAATAAATTATGATAACAACATAATAACTTCTCAAGGTATCACAAGGAAAACGGGGACAAAAAATATTAATGTGAAAATAAGAATATATATTCAACATTATCCAAGGGGCTATGGTTAAATGTACACATACATAATTTCCAAAGCATTTAACCTCTTTCCATTCATGGTACTTTCTCAATGAATCCATGTACCATGATATGAACTCTACACATAATTAAAGCTACTTGTCAAAGAATCTGTAACATACATATTACAATAAATTGAATATATATATATATATATATATATATATATATATATATATATATATATATTATATATATAATATGTAAAAACCACCACCACCTCAACAAACGAAATGCTGAAGGAATGAAACGTGTACAAACGTCAAGACGATCTATGAAAATGGCAATGAAAATGATTGCTGTAGGAATGACCGGCAAAACAACATCTGGTGGATCTCGACATAAAAAAGAAAACAAAACAAAAAAAGAAAAACAAAAGAAAAGGAATTTTCAAAAAATTACCATGAAGCTGAGAGTGAGAGACTACCATTAAGTATAGATTTTTGCACATGATAACATTCATATAGCCTTGATTTTTGCACACACACACACATACTAGAGGAACAATAACCACATATCACATCAATCGAAACAAATAAACAGGTATACATTTATTTCTTGTTTTAAAGTTCACATTCCCACATAACCTCTAATATACACTGTCAGTAGTCTTCTTCAATAACATCAGGTATGCACACACAGACACGGAAAATTCAGAGCAAACCTTATTAATCCACTTGGACAGGGAACCAATTTGTTTGAAATGTAAAAAAAAAATTCCTTAAGTTTTAACAGTTCAGTATGTAATTTATGAAATGATCATCTGTTTTGGCATTAAATGACACACTGCTTTTACCGCGCAACGTAGGATGCTTTCATTAGTTTCAGTTTGCGAAAAATATACACAGCATTACTTCAATGCACTCTGATTTACACAAAAATCATACCTGCACATACTCAACAATAATGCTATATATAATGTGCAAAATTGAGGAGCTGAATCAAATGTTAGAATTTGACAAAAGAGATTTCAGTGGAATATAAATCGATGTCAGTGGCAAATAAAACTGAGACTACCCAAGCTGTAAGGAAACACATTTAAGCCCGCATTTTTCTTTG
The DNA here is from genome assembly GCA_018398815.1 of Conus ventricosus. Classification (NCBI taxonomy): domain Eukaryota; kingdom Metazoa; phylum Mollusca; class Gastropoda; order Neogastropoda; family Conidae; genus Conus; species Conus ventricosus. The sequence continues at coordinate 81,653,614 of CM031598.1, forward strand.
TTTTTAAATTTTGATAGCAAGGAATATTTGCATCCTACTGAAATCATGATCAATCTGCATAAATTTCTGGTAAACTGATGATTTATACTGAAGCAGGCTACCAGCTGAATTTTAACTCTAAAAAGCAGGTCAATTCAGGTTTCCTGCAGTCCAGCCAACCGCAGACAGACATATCAGGGCTGTCAGCCCACTGAAGGGGAACAGAGGATAAACGGGAAAAAAAAAAAAACACCCCTTTTTTTTTTTAGCAGGTAACTGTAACTGATCCTCAAAAAATCTCTTTAGCAACAAAACAAAATCCTCCTCTGTTGATTCTAAACGCACATTTAACTTTTTAAAAAATTACACATCTACAGGTAGCCACGACGTTCAGATTACAGTGAAATTCAGAAATGTGAACGCTTTCACAAGCATCAAATACAAGTTGACACTTCCACAACAGGCATCAGATAAAAATCAGTCTGGCCCCCCCCCCCCCCCCTCCAACTAGTTCATTATGGGGGGAAAATCTGCCTGGGTGGCTGAAGAAAAAGTTAATCAGCAGAAGGATTAAAGTTAAGACACAAGGAAAACAACAAGTAAAAAGTGGATACTGGACTTTGGCAAAGAATTTCCTCCTCTAAATCCTGTTGTTTTCAATAAAGAACAAAAAAAACCCACGAACACACTTGAAAACAACATCATCAAGTCAGACCAACAATCCTGTGATCTGGGGGGTAAGGGTGGGGGAGCAAATGGGGAGAAATATATCGGGTAAGCCCAACCTGTCAAGAATATTTGCCCAAGTTTTCACACACACTCTCCAGTTCGTGCCTCATCTACAATGACTATCCTTTTTCAGACGTTACTGCAAGCAGAATCATTTTCATGTTAACTGGCAAGTTCACTTTGACCATCTAAGAATGTGGGCCAGGAAATAATCTTAAATGTTGTCCCGCTCTTCTCGCTGTGCATTGATCGCGATGTCCTGGGTGGCCCCGTATGACATCAGATGTTGGTGACTGTCATGGTGGGCACTGGGGTCCGTCTGCTCCATCAACACCCCAGCAACGAAAGGCTGAAATCAGGGGGTAAGATTAAAATACAAATCGTGTATACTTCAATGATTTCACTAATTCAGTCGTAACGCATTCTGACTGAATATCAACTGACACTCTGTTTAATAGGATATTTCCTTTTCATAAAACTGCAACATACTAAGCATGACTCGCTAGCATAAATGCCTGTATGCAAGTTCACACTTCATTTGACATTTTCCCCCTACCCATTACATTCAAAACACTTACTGGACTTGCTAGCATATATTCCAAAATGGGTCCAGTTCCTGGCTGTGGGAAAAATGAAGTCCATATAAGATAATGCGCTGGATCTATTGTTGTGTTAAAAACAGAAGTACCTGTGGCAAGTTACCTCCTTTCTGCATTCTCCTTAAAGCACCTTTCTTGAAGGCAGAATATGTACACAGGCATTTCAATGAAGCCAAGCAGGGAAGTAGTGAAAGTCTGTGAGTAAGTTGTGGTTAATATGTTAATGGTAAATAGTGGGGGGAAAATATCCATGTTATCACACTACACTGCTGTGACTCGTTAGCACAGAACAGGGTGACGAAAAGGGTTCACCTTCATCTCCCAACGCAAAAAGAGGACTTGCTGGTATACCACCACAGAGATGATCCCTTTGGAGCTGCCCTTCCTAAGGTGGGATACATTGTGCATTTAGATATCGATGATGGTTCTTGGATTTTTCCAATAAACAGCACCCAAGACTGTCTTTGAGGCATCTACTATGTTGCGGCTGCCTCTGGTTACTGCTTTTAGGCAATCACCAGACCCCAGTCTGGAATTCTAAAGGGTCATTACAGAGCTTCTGAACTGTTTCTTTTATATTTTAACCATGTTTTAAACATATGCCTGTCTAGTGCATTGCTTGGCTTGTGCATCCTATTTTCAACTTGTACTGCGTTATATGCATTGTGCGTGAGAGTATCTGTGTTTGACTGTGTCAAGACATAAAGGCATCTTTGATTTTATACTGACTAGGAAAACCCTGTAAATAATTTGCAGGTTCCTGCAGCAAACTTTAATCTGTTGATGTTAACCGCACTGCAGAATTTTACAGGGTCAATTCAAAATGAATACCTTTCAATCTTAGAAGGTCAACTGACACCTGTAGCATATTTTCAAGGGGTATTTGTTGTGTCATGATGCTCAAAATGCACATCAATGGGACCTAGCATTTGTGGTCGCCAGTACGAAGGCCTAAGCTCTCACTTCATAGCCCTGCACTGAGCTGGCATCTAGCTTGATGCTTGACCTTGCTTCGATAGATTTGAGGAGAGTGCCTTCCTATGAATAAAAGAAATAAGGAACTGTTCAATTTAAGTAATGTGTATAAAACAAAGATGACACATCATACACGTTCAAAATGGAAAAATAATGTGGTCATGAATTTTCTTCAGATAAACACCAAATGTATGCTTTCAGGGTTGAAAAACTGAGCTATAACTTTTAAATACCTTTTAACAAAAACTTGAATAGATAGGTGTAAAATGAGAACATGCAGATGACAGTCATCCTTTAAAAAAAAACAAACAGGAATGCAAGACAAAATTAACACATGAGATGAAAGATGACATTCACCAAGATGGTGATGGCTTCTCTGTCAGCAAACAATGCATTTTCTGCTTCTGTCATTGATTAAAAAAAAATGTAAACAAGTCATGACAGAGTACTGAGAACATCCTAAAAGTTTGAATACATGTTCATCGTTTCCCTCCTGACCGCTGTAAGGTTCCCTTCCCCATCAAGATAATCTTCTGTTCTTCTCCCTTAACTTGCTGTTAAGACGCATAAGGGTGCAGCACCAAAGGAATACCAACCAAGATTCTCCTGCACTGCTGGTTGCGTGCTAATGCTAAGGCCTTGGTCTTCGCAAATTATTTCCTAAATCACTCAGTAATGTTACAGTGTTTTTCTTCATTTTCAATCAAGATTCTTCTTCTTCTCGTTGCCATTCACACGCGGAGACCGGTTCGTTCCAGAAATGCCGTGGTCTTCTCTAGGGACGCCACCGTGCCGTACAGCTTGTCCTTGACGGTGGTAGGCTCTGGCCACAGCTCTTCTCTCAGCCGTCGGAAGTTCCCGCATTCCTGTAGTATGTGGGGCGTGTCCTGTTCAGCCTCTCCACAAGGACACATTGGGGATGGCACAACCTTGAGTTTCGAATGGAGGTGTTTATTTAGTCTGTTGTGCCCTGTTCGCAGCCTGAAGATGGTGACCTGCTCTGGTCTTGCAAGCAGGTGGAGGCTGTCATTCTGTGCCGGAGTTCGAAACAGAGCTTTGGTAATGGCATTCAGCTCTGCAAGGGTTACCGCGTTATCTTCCTGCTCTTTTGCGGCGCCCTGTTTGGCCATCTCATCTGCTTTTTTCGTTTCCCTCAATGCCGCAGTGTGAGGGGATCCACTGAAGCACTGTTCGAAGACTCTTGATGTTGTTCAGTGCCTTCTTCAATGAGGGTAGCCTGTCACTGTTGTAGGCTTGAAGGACAGACAGAGCGTCTATTAGAAAGACAACCTGGATGTTGTGGTCTGCTCTTGTGGCGATGGTGTGCTGCCTGTGTGAGAGCGTCAACTTCCGCCTTGTAGTTGGTACAATGAAGGCCTGTCTGTAGCGCCTCTTCTGTCCGTTCTCCACTGGGGTATTGGATGTAGACCCCGGCTCCTCCATTTTTAACGGCATTGGTGGCAGAGCCGTCTGTGTATACCCTGATCCAGGAATCTGCGGGGTATCTTTCTTCCAACATTGCCAGTGTTAGGGTCTTCAGCACTTGGTCATCATGGTCACCCTTACTGTTGATATGGGGAATGGTTGTGATGACAGTGATGTTGTTTTCTCTGTCTTCCCAGGGTGGTGCGTCAAGGGAGAAGGAGAGGGGTATGACCTGTTTGGGAGGATATCTTGGTATTTTTGGGTCAGGGCCCTAGACTCCACAGCAAAGCTTGATCTTTTTAGCCTGCGTGAGGATGGTGCTTGGAGTCGGTCTTTCATTGGGTGGTTCTGTGAGCACCTGAACTTGTTGGCCTGGGTCATTGCCTTTTGCTGTCCTGCTGGAGAGCGGTGGAATGCTTGATGTTTCTTCCATCTTCTGAATTGGCGTGGTCTTCATGGCACCAGTAATGATACGCAGTGCCTGGTTTTGGACTTTGTCCAGGTCTGCAGGTGTGTCTTGGCAGCTGTCATCCAAGACGTGGACCCGTACTCAAGGTGTGGTCTTACTGAACCCTGGTACACTGACTTCAGGATCTTGTCAGTTGCGCCCCATGTGGTTCCAGCCAGTTTCCTCATTATGTTCAGCTTCCTTCTGGCTTTCCCCTCTGCCTGGTTGATATGAGGTTTCCAGGTCATTCTCTTGTCAAAGGTAACACCAAGGTATGTTTGCTGGTCTTCATACCTTAGTGTGGCGTTTCCTAGGGTGAGTTTTCCAGGCTTGGCTTTTGGGGATAGCGTGAAAAGAGTGGCAGTTGACTTCTCCCTGTTGATAGTTACGCACCAGCTTTCAGCCCATGCTGCAACATTCTCCAGGGCGATCCGCATCCTATAAGTTGCTGTTGTTGCATACTCTTCACAGCACCAGAGCACCAGGTCGTCTGCATATAGCGCCGCGTGGACACCTCTTGGTAGTTCTGCTACAATGTCGTTGATAAAGAGTATGAACAAAGAGGGGGAGAGGACGCCTCCCTGGGAACTCCCTGTCTCAGCAACACCTTTTGGCCACAGCGGCCGTCTACCGACACTCTGGCTCTTCGGTTGTGTAGGTACGACTTGGTCCACTGATACATATTGCCACTGATGCCGCAACGCAGAAGCTTCACCAGGAGACCGTCTTTCCAGACCTTGTCAAACGCTTTCTGTAGGTCAATAAAGACCGCCAGGGCTGCCTTCTGGGCCTGGAAAGCATCCTCTATGACCTGTGAGAGGTGTGTGGTTTGGTCTTCGTACTTTTATACTGTCTGAAGCCAGCTTGCTCAGGGACAATGATGCTCTCTGTCTCCAGGTAAAGTTGAAGGCGCTGGTTGATAATGTGTTCCAGGGTCTTACAGACACAGCTTGTTAGACTGATGGGACGGTAGCTTTGGGCTTTACTTTTGTTCTTGCCACGTTTGAGGATGGGTATCATTATGGCTTCTCGCCAGCACTGTGGAACCTGGCCTTGCTTCCAGCTGAGATTGAATATGTCCAGCAATTTCTGAAGCGCGATGTTTCCTAAGTGTTGAAGCATTTCATTCGTTATGGTGTCAGGTCCCGGAGACTTCTTTTTCTTCAACTTCTTAATGGCCTTCTTCATTTCCGCCAAGCTGATGTTAGTATGCATGGCATCTGGAACCTCTTTCTTTCCTGCTCTTCTTTCCCTCTCTTCTTGTCGTATCTCTTTCTGCTGGTGCTGGCTAATGTTGATGTTACTCTCTGCAGCGTAAGCTCTTGCAAAGTTGTTGGCTGCGGCCCTTCCTGTAAGTGTGTTTCCTTCATCATCTAGGGTGATCTTCTGGCCACTGGTGCTTTCTTCATTCAGGGCCTTTGTCAATTTCCAAAGCTTTGTTGTGTCTTTCTCCATGTTTATTTTCAATCAAGATAATGCTGGTAGTCTAACATCATGTGAGTGGTCCAAGTTTCAGTCGATGGAAAGCTGACAATGAGATGACCTAAAGGTAAACTCTCTTCGTAAAGGAATGCATGGCCTCAACTGGGCTATGCAACCTGTCTTCATCATCCAGGCCGAGGACAGAAGAGTGGATCTGGCTGCAGATGGGCGACCTGGAGGCTGATGCTTAGCAAGGAAGGCTGGAAGCAGCCTGCATAAAACTGACAAATCCTGCTCAAATGCCACATCCTTTGAATGGCCACTCAAGACGAGGAGTTCGCTACACTTCAGGTAGAGGCAAGGGAAACAAAAAAACTGTTCTAGTGTAATGAGATTCTACAGGAAATCTTCGGCACAGATTCACAGACAGGCTGCCTGAAGTGGCTGAGAAGTGTAACAGATTCAAGGGAGGGAACCTGAGAGGCAACCTTGCCTCCTTCAGGGCAGCCACCTGCACCAGGGCCTTAAACAGATCATCAGTGAAGGAAACTACCATTCCCGCCCCATCTCCCATCCCCAGCCCCCCAGTGACAAGGGTTATGACACCATGTGGAAATCTGGTATCATAATTGATCTTCTTAAAGTGGGTTTTCCAGGCCATTTCCCTCTCCTTATTAAAAACTTTCTGGTTGATCAGCAATTTCAAGCACATGTTGGCATCATGCTGTCTGACATCCACAAGTAGCAGATGGGTGTACCCAGAGGAAGAATGCCCTTTCTCCAGCTATCTTTAGCATTAAAGTTAATGGCATAGTCAATTCTGCAAACCAAGATTCTGAATCCTCATGGTTCGTTGATAACTTTGCACTCTATGCAGTTGGAGCCACCTATAATATTGTAAAGAGTCATCTCCTAATTGGTGAGGATAAAATTCAACAGTGAGCTGAGACTAATGGTTTCACTTTTTTAACTGCCCAGTCTCAATGTATCCACTTGTGCAACTTTTGACTGCACCTTGCTGACATTCATCCAAGACAACATTTGATATTTATTCATTTCGTTTATGGAAAATGACTGATGCATCATAGTCTGGATTCATTAGGAACACATACTTTCAACGAAAAGTCAAAGACCACACACTTGCTGTCTTCTTGGAGATATGTCTGTTTAAAGCCTACTTATTTTCATTTTGTAGCATACTGAACAGAGGGTGAAAAATGTTAATAACATTGGAAGCCCCTTCAACATGCATCATGCATTGCTAGTGTCACTATAATGGCCTGTTATATGAACTGGTTTAAGACGAGTGAAAATTCCATGTTTTTCCATGATTTTGTCTTCTGGTTTGAACAAGGATTTGATAAGCACACAGAAGATGGATGCTTCATGTGCATAGCATAAGGTTTCAAATACCATTTTCAGTTTTCTGTGTTTACGTGTGTGTGTGTGTTGTTGTTGTTATTGTTTTTTTAAAATAATTTTCATTTGGCATTCCTGAAAATCAAAGCTGGTGATTGACTTTTTTACAATAATACATTTAACCTAAATTGGAACTGGTGATATACCCAGAATGAACTTAAATGGCAAAAAAAGCACACCAATTACCTTTTGGTTTCTGTCTGCATCTGATAATGTGGCGTCACCTTCTTCAAATTGCTGAAATAAGACAGGCATCATTGATATAAACACTTGCAGTCAATCGATCAATGATGCATATTTCACACGTAACATTATATGAACTATCCATGTACATGTGACTTTTTTTCTGTTTCTCTTTCAGTCAGTGTCTTTCTCCCTCCCTCTCTCTGTCTACATACATAGTATACATAAACACTTTTCCTGTCAAACATCAAAATTCTGAAAATGAAAATGAAGTGATTATGTTTTAATTTATGAATACCACCACCAATGGATTTGCTTGACCTAGCAATTTCCAAACTCATTTCAAATAACAATCTAAAAAGTTAGGGCATTCAATCTCATTATTCAAATTAGTGTCTTTTCATGCGAAAAGCAAGGTGTCATCTACTCTGCAAGGTAAAGTCACATTTTCAAGAAAGAAGCTGCTAAACGCATATACTGACACAAACACACAGACAGAAGGAGTGATAGAAAGTGAAAGAGAAATCAGGTTTAGTAAGACAGATAAAGGAATAAGACCAAGTGAAAATGGTTAAAATGTGTCAACTGAACATTCATAACCATGCTATATCTTTACAGAAAAACAGTTTACATTAAAAATTCTCCTAAAAATGTGCTGAACAAAGTTTTCTCAGTGAAACAGAAAAAATATATCTTACAAAATACCATTCTGGAAAAAGAAAAGTACATGAGAGACAAGACTTTATCATGCAAATAAAAAAAAACCCAGTCAAGCGAACCTTGATCTCAGCAAGAAATATTCAGTTTTAGGAAATTAATTACTGCAACATTAATTCTGTAAGACAAAAAAAAAATTCTAGGAAAGCAAAGCTGAAGTGATTTAAACAAGAACATTTACACTTATTATCTAACAGTAAATTATCAATATATTAAAACATAACAATGAATTCTACGTTGATAAACAAACAAAAATGAATGAACTATTTAGCAACCAATGATGATTCCATCTGGTGCTCTGTATTCTAGACCAACAAAATAGATATTAATACCAGAGCACTTTTCTTCATCAAAGGTAGTGAGCAAATTAGGCATGCGCTTGGGTGCACTTTTTTGACCATTCCATTCACTGAACAAACAAGAAAAAAAAATCACAAAAAAAAAGAAAAAAAATCACAAAAAGGAGCCACAGACAGTGTTAACAAGGAAACCTGAAACAAACCTCTAAAAATAATCCACTTGCACTCATTATTCACAAGCTTTCAGATCTGTGCAATCATCTTTTGATGTGCTGCTCGGCGTCTGATCAGTGTCGTCTACTGAACATGTAAAAGCTATGGCAAACATGTTTGCTCTGCTGGCCAGATTTGGTGGCTAACACAGAACTATGAACCCACACAGGCCCTCTTTCAGCCCAAGTCGATCATCACTTTTGACCACTTTCAGTTCAGCAGGCACACAAAGTGCTGCTATTCCTATGTTTCAGGTACCAAGCTGGTTACTTTTGCTGTCCCAACAACCATGGCAGTACAACAAATTTCGTCAATCTTCTCCATTTCTGGATACACTGCCTTCTTCCTTCTAACTTATCACATGTCATCTACTACCATGCGGTTGCTATGACCAATGTCACTATCATGGATGAGACACATGCCACTTCTTAGTCTGTGGACTTACTGGTCATGAAAACCTCATTTCTTGAGGCTTTTTCTTCCCCAGGGTGACAATTCTACTCTCCCAAGGACAGCCAGGCTGAAGCTCCATCTCAGTAAAGTCTCCAGGAAGTGATTCTTTCCTGTATGGTTTGACATGGAGGGGTTCAAGGCAGAGAGGAGTCTCACTCTTCCTCACAGAAGCATGGCAACAAGAAGAGGCATGATCAGGGCTCAAGGACACCAAATCCAAGGGTTGGCACTTCCACATGCAAAGTCACTCTGACAGCTTCTATCATGCGGATATTCATAGGTTTCAGCAGTAACAGGCTGGTCTACATGTTTTCAACTCATTACACCCATGAGGAAGTCAAGTTAGCCCCTTTACCATTCCATTCCCAAGCCTGCTGATTCCAGGCACAGAAACAATTTTTCTGCTGAGGGGACAGGCTCTTCAGCTGCAAGTCAATCGCACTGATTCCTATCTGGAAGACAGAGAGGCGCTGACTGCACTCACTCTACAAAGCAAAATAGGTGCAGAAATGAAGCCAGTGAGATGAGTGAAGCATCCTTCCACACCAATGTTAGTAAAACTCAGGGCAGAGGTTTTTTTCCTATCATGTATATTACAGTATGTATCACAATGTGTGATGATACTTCATATTTTTGACTGTAGTATTCAGTGCCAAAATGTGATGATACTTCATATTTTTGACTGTAGTATTCAGTGCCAAAATGACCTTATTTCAATAAAACTCATGGAATACCATAAAAAAGGACAAATACTCCTCATGGTAAAAATCCAGACTCAATACCCAGTGCTTCTTAGGGGAAGACCAAAGCAGTTCAAAGAAATCATTGAGAAATATCAGTTATGGTCTGAGATCTCCAATGATGAATACTTATCTAAACATCTTGATCTGATAAGTGTTGTTGCAAAATAGAAACCCCCGTGTTTGAGTGTTAGAAGATACGCCAGTGAAAGACCTGAAGGGGGAACAATGAGAAACATAAACTTTATTTCCACAGATTAAAGCCCCAGACCAATTCGCCACCCCTACTTATACGAGGGTTGTTCAATTTAAGATGTCACCACCCCCTTAAAAAACGTACCTCTCATCTCAGCAACTTGAAACTTTTACATCCCCTCGAAGTATTCTCCGTTGGCTCGAATGCAAATTTCAAGCCTCCTACGCCAATTCTCAAGCGCCCTCTGGTAGTCGGTTTTAGGCAGACCGGACAACTCTGATCTTACGGCTTTGGCGAGGTCTTGTACCCGGTCAAACTTACGCCCAGCGAGCTTTTCCTTCAGAGCAGGGAACAGCCAGAAGTCGCATGGGGCCAAGTCGGGGCTGTAGGGTGGGTGGTCCAAAACTTGGATTCCTTGCTCGCTCAGGAAGGTCGTGGTGACCTTCGCCTTATGGACACTGGCATTGTCATGCAGAAGAAGGGTCCTCTGGGTGCTGACGGTTGGGCGCTGCTCATGGATTTTTCCTACAACTTTTGGGAGCACAACTTGGGTATAGTAGGAGGCAGTGATTGTTGATTTCTCAGGCAAAATGTCAATTGCCACAAGGCCTTGCGTGTTGAAAAAAATAGAAAACATTAGCTTGCGACTCTGGAATCCTGGGCGAAGAACAACTGGTCGGTCTCCGTCAGGGCCAACCCACATGCGGTTGCAGCGTTTGTTGGGGATGCCGTAGAATGTCAGCCAACTCTTGTCTCCCGTCACTAAGTCACACAGTCGTTTTGGCCCATTGGGCTCAAACTCGTCGAGCAGTTTGCGTGAACATGCCACCCGCTGCTGCTTCTGATCATCGCTTAAGAGATGTGGCACCCATCTTGCAGCCAGTTTTCTCATGTGAAGGTCTTTGTGCAGAATGTTGTTAATGGTGCCAATTGAAAGCTCACATGCCTCGCTTAATTCCCGCACAGTCGAATGTGGATCCTCCTCTATCAGTCTTTTCACAAATGCAATGTTTTGTTCGTTCCGAGCTGGTAAAGCTCGCTCTGCACGATTACCCCAATCAGATGGCGCCCTACCTGCTCTTAATTGTTTGACCCATCTGCAAACTGTGCGGTAAGACACACAATCCGTTCCGTAAACAGCTTGCAAATCTGCGTGTATCCTCCTACAATCGTCACCAAGTTGTAGCCTTGTGAAAGTGTAGAAACGAAATTGCTCATTGGTGACGTCCATTTTTTTCAGGCTCAGCTGTTTGAAACACAGTTGTAATTACGTCATACTCCGAGTTGCGTCATGACGTCAACTTTATTTTCTGCAATTCTAATCAGGTAAACTTTAAAGTTGTGTTTGGTATAAACATTTTTCTGTGCGGTGCTTCGTTTCCAAACGGCAAGCCTAGTGTCATCTTAAATTGAACAACCCTCGTAGTGTGTCATTTCCAGGAGGAGATCTATTTACAAGGCCATTGCTCAGAGCGTGACTAGACCCCTGGGTATGGAGGTCAGACAGGCACCCCCTTTTCCAGCAGTTTGAGGAGTGAGCTCATGAGCTCCTGCCACAAGAAAACACACTTCCACACTCATTTCTGAATGTCATATGACTTACGTCGATTTGTTTAGGGGAGGTAGCCTGAGAACTCGGAGTCAACAGGGAGTTAATTTGCCTCCACTCTTATCACTCCTATCATTACATTAAATTTGTCAAGGCATACTGATCAAGATGGTGGTGCAGCAAACAATCCAGCGAGGAACAAAGAGAGATCACGACAAGAGGATGACTGGATCAAACTGAATGTCAAGTTTAAAACCATCCAAGACCCATCAATATTGTAATAGAGAGGTTTTAACCCCTAGCTACTAGATAAACGAAAAGGAACACCTGAACATTTAAGTCCTGAAAAGGTGAAGGCGAGACACAGCAAAAACCCAACAGATCCTCCCTCCTAAGCTTTTGACTCTAGAATAAAACAAAGCAGGAGCAACTGCACATTGTTGATCAGGAACATAACATAACACTGTATGAAGGGCATCTTAAAACAGTGAGTTGGCCACGAGATTTGGCCAAACAGAACTGGAAAACTGGCAGCAGTCTGCAAGAGTGTAACAGACACAGTGAACGATGCTGAATGCTCTTTGTCAACTGTCCTTAGGATGGAACATCAAATAATGGATCAACTTTATGACAACAAAAAAACAACAACACATCGTAATAATGAGAGGTCAGGATACTAAATGATGTGATGAGACTCAGTTCTAAACATATACACTAACTGTGAAGCACCTGTGATATGCCATAAGACAAACAAACAAAAAAGACTTAGCCCGATTTGTGACCATTCTTGACAAATACTCTGGGATATATTTAAAAGCTTGATAACTGCTAGCTCTAAAAAATTCTGATATATTCATATCTGTATGTAAGTGTGGTTTGTGTGTGTGTGTGTGTGTGTGTGTTGGGATATACTTAAAAGCTTGAGCACTGCTAGCTCTAAAAAATTCTGATATATTCATATCTGTATGTAAGTGTGGTGTGTGTTGTGTTGTGTTGTGTTGTGTTGTGTTGTGTTGTGTTGTGTTGTGTTGTGCTGTGTTGTGTTGTGTGTGCGTGTGCGTGTGTGCATGTGCATGCTTATGTGCATGCGCGTGTGTGTGCAAGTGTGCGTTTGTGTGTGTGAGTGAGTGAGCAAGTGTATACAATACTATTTTCAATATCAAATGCAAAATTTTGAACACTTTTCTTTACTATGGATTAAACACTTGTCCATTTCACTTCTTTTACCTCACAAACAACATACTCTGGAAAAAAGCACACAATCATTTATCAATCTCTATCACATGGACAACATGCACAATCACCCATCTACCTTCAGTACAACAGTTATTCGTGAATGCTTACCAGTCTTGAAAAACTTAACAGGAAAACATCAAATAAGCCTTGACCATCTCTACCATAAAAGACATAAGAATTTATATCTATCTCATGGAAATAAGACTGCGGATGAACACATGACTTTGACACAGCCAGCAGCACCACTTACACAACCACAACAGATAAAAAGTTTCACACACTGTGTACACAGAATGTACACACCTGCAAATCTGAGAAAGCAGGCCCTCCAAAGGTGGACTGCCGTAAAAAACAAGACAAGAGACAGAAGAAAATAAATTCAACCAAAAAAGTCACTCCAGCCGTGCCTTTAAATTCATAGAGGCAACAGTTAATGCACCAGTGGACAACACTGACACCATGCAGATATAGCAGACCGCAATCCCTTTCTTAAAAAACACACAAAAAAAACCCTATGACCTAACACATATTTCCTGAGATTTGCAACTACAGTGTTTGTTTTCATTTCACCAAAAGGTACAGCTACGTTGGTAAGCAAAGATTCAATACAATGAAATCATCTGGTCTGAAACCATATTTAATCTGATTTAAAAAAACAGGAGGGGGAGGGGGGATGAAATACCCCATATTGCTACGTCTTAAGGTTGATCAGAGAGAATGTGCAACTCAACGTACCATTCTAACGAACTATTCCAAAAAGAAAAACTGCATCATTTAATACATCTCACAGGTAAAACTTAAAAGGAAAGAAGTAAAATCTAAAAACAAAAACTAACAAAATACAGTTACTCCCCTAATCAATCCCTGTTCACTACAACCAACAACAACAAAAACTTCTGAGCTAAGCCTTGCATACGCATGGGTGTATATGGTTTTACATGAAAGAAAAGACTGACTGTATGTTAATTATGTGTTCATGTCACTGTCTTTGAGTTTGTGCTAATGTTTATGTCACTGTCTGATTTTTGCTCTTCTCCATATTTGTTCGACTATTCATCTTCAACGTTGTCTGTAAAGTGCCATAAAGCCTACTGTATGATAACCACTTTATAAATGTACTTGATTATTACACGTATGTGCGTTCATGCAAGTATGTATATGTTCTGTTTTGCAGTGTGCTCTTTTGCAGAGTACTATATTGAATCCTGTGTGTGTGTGTGTGTGTGGGGTGTGTGTGTGTGTGTGTGTGTGTGTGTGTATATCGCACGGCATTGTACTCTGTAACGTTCGTCTCACATCAACAGAGATCTGTCTTCAGGTCATACAGCGCTCTCAACATAGCAAAGCTCTGATTTTCCTGTCAGCATGTGACTTTCTTAACTTACCAAAATTACAACTTTTTCACAAAATTTTGTATGGAACAAGGCTTTCATTGCCATGGATTCTAACTGAATGAGCCAAAACACGGGCACCATCTTCCCTACTCAAATTCCCATGGAAAGGGGTGCGCCCTCTGTGACTGGAACCTGGGGTCAGGAATCTCCAGCTTCCTGGGTAGAGGATTCTGTTCACTAGCTCATCCCCTTCTGCTCATTTGTGAGCATGCCAGTGTATCTACATACACATATATATATATATGTGTGTGAGACAGAGATATGTGACTTGACAGACTGAAAGGAAAGGACAGGACTGTGAAACAGCAAATGATTTCAACAAACAATGGAACTTTTCAAACTTTTCTTTCCTCACCTGAGGAACTCAATACAGCTGGAATATAAAAAAATGATCAATCAGCTGCTTTCCTGATTTGTTATAGCTTCATTCTGATGAACTTATGTTTCCACAGATGTACAGAAACTAGCTAAAGCTACAAGAACGGAAACCAAAGGTAAAGGATGGTAATGGTAATGGTACTACTTGCTTTTCTACCATGCATGATTCCTTTCAAATGCCCAGACTATTCTACCAAGGCCCAACATTGATCTTTTTGTTCGTTCAGTCAAATCTAGAACAGGTGATCCCAACTGAAACCAACCTGCACGTAGCCTACAGGAACTTTGACATATACAACCATCTGTCTTCCAATCTGCAGAAAAATATATTTTGTTACCACTATACTAATACCAAACAATTCATAATATCTACTGCCTGAAACTAGATAAATACATATATAAGATTCCTGTATAAATTCTTCTTCAAATGTGCATGGTACAATTGTTCATCTTCAGTCTAAATTATCAATTTGTTATAACTTTATACAAAAAATACAAAAAAAAAGAAAAAGACAGCAACTTAACTACGCCATAAAAGCATTTTCATCTGAGCTTTCAACCGAAAGCTGCAATTAGAAATCTGATAGTGACTAACACCACTAATCTTGGACCAAGGTTGTTGTTGACATGCCTCTTGCTTCCATCAGCTGACCCAACAAGCCAGTGAACTTCATTTAAACATGCTGATAAAGCAACATGGCAAATACAAACACAGACTAGTCATGCCTATGACATCAAAAGTCTGTTCCAAACTACAGTTCAAAACATGATCAGTGTACAAAAATGCTGTTCAAACCTACGTGCAAACTGAAATACCATGTCATGAAGCAAACCCAATGCCACATAATGCACACCAAAAAAAAAAAATCTAAAAAAAGAAGAAAAAAAAAATCAAAGAAATGAATGAACACGTTCATGGTGCTGCGTAAAATGAATTCATTACAATGATCAGCGATGCAAGAGCATACATTCCCATGCCATATCAAATATGCACTTCACAGACACTGCCATTACGATAGGCCTTAGTCCGCAGCATATAGAAAACAAGAGGAATCCATGGAGTCAAATCATCATCTGTCTCACTGGCTATGGCAATCAAAAGTTGTTGTTTTTTTCTATGCAAGAAATCTGTGCCCACACAATCAAAAACAAACACATTTAGAGCTACTTTACCCACAGAGAAGATGTCAATTTTTTTCCCTTCTTTTTTTTTTCTTCTCATTTTCTTTTCTTTTTTGCTGTCTCATATTCTGTGTCATCCCAATAGCATTACCCCAAAGCAAACCATTCATTCCAGCTCCCAGTAAACAGCCGCAGCCTGAAATGGCATTGAGTAGGGAGCAACCAGTATCAATTTGTCATGGGGCAGCCCACCAGAGGAACGACTGCACTGCTGCCCAGTCAGTTCTGAACTGATATACGCCTTCTGATGACAACAACTGCTTAGTCATGAAGCCAGCATGCCTGCGAGTTCCCCTTCAGAGGGTGCCACATCTGTCCCATGACAATCTCCATGAACATGCCAACAACAATCTTGACACAAACTCAGTATCAGCATGGATGTGGAGATCCAATCTAAACTGATGCCACCACGACAGCAGAGCATGAAGGGACACAAAATGCGAGACTTTTTTCATGATGGTCAATGGGGACGAGGATAAGGAAGGTGATCAAAAAAAAAAAAAAAAAAAAAAAAAGGTGATCCAACAGAGTTCCTTTCTGGCCTGCGACCACAAGATAGGGGTACACTCCACGCTTCCTTTCATCGATATCCCACAAGATAGGGGTACACTCCACGCTTCCTTTCATCGATATCCCACAAGATAGGGGTACACTCCACGCTTCCTTTCATCGATATCCCACAAGATAGGGGTACACTCCACGCTTCCTTTCATCGATATCCCACAAGATAGGGGTACACTCCACGCTTCCTTTCATCGATATCCCACAAGATAGGGGTACACTCCACGCTTCCTTTCATCGATATCCCACAAGATAGGGGTACACTCCACGCTTCCTTTCATCGATATCCCACAAGATAGGGGTACACTCCACGCTTCCTTTCATCGATATCCCACAAGACAGGGGTACACTCCACGCTTCCTTTCATCGATATCCCACAAGATAGGGGTACACTCCACGCTTCCTTTCATCGATATCCCACAAGATAGGGGTACACTCCACGCTTCCTTTCATCGATATCCCACAAGATAGGGGTACACTCCACGCTTCCTTTCATCGATATCCCACAAGATAGGGGTACACTCCACGCTTCCTTTCATCGATATCCCACAAGATAGGGGTACACTCCACGCTTCCTTTCATCGATATCCCACAAGATAGGGGTACACTCCACGCTTCCTTTCATCGATATCCCACAAGATAGGGGTACACTCCACGCTTCCTTTCATCGATATCCCACAAGATAGGGGTACACTCCACGCTTCCTTTCATCGATATCTCCTGGTGTCAGCCAGATCCAAGAGATACACACACCCCTACAGTGTTGGTCAGGGAATCTGAGCAACAGTCTCTCAGAGAAGCATCTATTAAGAGGATGAAACTTGACTGTGTGGTTCAGTCTTCCCCACGTCAGCACGTAGCACACTCAACTCCAAGTCGAAACCAAAATACCCTATAAATAATTGTCTCTAAAAGGAATTAACCCATGACCTTCCAACCTTCAAATTCACAGTGCGCTCTACTGTACTATGGCACTTGGTAAGAATTCAAAACACACACACACACACCCTATTTGCCCACCCAAATCAAGTAATCCATCAGACTGGCAAATTCAAGCACCTCCTGCACTGAATTTTCTATACAATGAAGTTGATGACTGCACTGCAAAATTTTGTCACTTTCTACAAAAGGTGATTGGATAAAACAAACAAGTTCAAGCATCAAGGAAAGTTCAAACATGCTTCTGAGGAGTGAAATACATCAATTGTGTTCTCTGAGCAACGCCTCTTCATGAATGCAAGAAAATGTAACACAGCAACAAGTATAAGAAACTGCTATAATCTTCCCTTATTCTATCACTGTAATAAATGAAATGTAAATTTTGTACAAAATAGAGAAACATTAAAAGATTATTTCAAAAACTGGTTTCCCATGCAAATAATGAATTAACACAATATTCTTCCAATTCTTGCCCGTAACTGTTGCTGCAGCCTAATACAAACTAAATCAATTGACAACCCAAGCAGTTTGGAAAAATGAAACAGCTGGCTTATGTAACAGTCATACCCTTATCACTGGCCACCTGAAGGATTTGATGATATAGAAGGAAAACAACATCTTCAACTGGTTTATGGGAATATGATAGAACACTGATTTCACTAATTTACCATTGAAAATAAAAAATAACTTGAAACTGAAACTGATCAGGTGAAAATTTTAGTGAAAAAAGGGGCAAACAAGCTCCCCTTCTACCCCCATCCCTCTCAACAACTATGTGGGAAGTGAGAAGAGAGAGTGAGGGGGTGAGGTGGGTGAGCAGACCATGTCATCTGAATTTCATGTTCTGTTAACTTGCAGCTTATCAGGTCATGCCATCTGAGACAAATCGTGTCTGTGCAGCATGGATGCAGTCCTGCATTTGATTAATGAATACCTGACACCTAATAACATCTTTTTAGAATGACAAGTTGAGTGAAAAAAACAACAACTGGGGACAGTATAAAAACATGACTGAAAATCAAGAGTTTTGTACTGTGAACATATGTGAAAAAAATCAACAGGACATCTTTCCTCGATTGTCAGTGGACACTGAAAGATCATGTACAGCCTCTGCATCTGGCACACACAGCCTGGTACCAGCATTGTAAAGTGTGAGCAAATCACAGCAGCAGGCTGACAAAATCAACCATGGACTTTAGCACTCCACTGCATCCTCATTTGCTCTAACTTCCCAAGATTTTGGATAGAATGTCACTGGTAATGATACCATCTCATGACAGACAAGCTGGTAGAATTCCCAGGTGCTAGTCACACTCCAATAAAAAGACTTAAAAAGTACCAATAAAAGGACTTAAAAAGTACCTCCCAATATCTTACAACGATACACAACCGAGCTGTTTATGCTTAAATCAAAGATAATTTCTAATATGAAAAGTCTTTAACCCTTTCACCGCCATAGGCGCCTTTTGGCGACGACAGGCCTGAGCGCCGACGGCGCCATTTGGCGACTAAGTAGGGTGACCTAACTCCCGATACTCTCACAATCCTAGTTCATGAGATAAAAAGCCAGCAATAAACGTCATAGTTGGGGGATGGTCTGGCCTGTGCTCACAGCCATTTGCTTTGTCAGAACACTATTCAGTTCAGTGTTTTATCGACTTTATTCCGATTGTTTTTCCATTCACTATGACGTCACCACCAAGCACTTTATGTACTCGACCTTGCCGTACATTTACCACAGATCAAGTGCTGGGAATATTGAATAGACGGTCAGTTGTTCCTAATACAGATGAAGAAGACCCAGACAGTCACGAGTAAACAACGATAGTGAGGGCTTGACCGAATTATTGCAATGCGAGGCATTGGACCGTGGCCAAATAGTTGGGAGACTGACAAGACGCCCACTTACTTCCCTACCGCGTGTGCCCCAGTGTTTTTGCGTTGAGCCAGCCAGCACTGACTGACTATTCACTAACTCTATGTGAGGGAGCGAACAGACTTTAGGCAATGAACTTCACACACATGCTGTAGGCCGACTCTTGTTGGTCGAGGTTGAAGGGGGCGTGGCTGACCGACACGTGAGAGGCGAGCATGAAAGACGTGTCTGAGTGGGTGTACAGCTGATCTTATAGATCAGCTGAATGGCAAGGGTTCAGAGACCAACAGGCACATGAATGACCTTGTGTTCATAAAAAAATATTACTGTTGAGAGTGAAAGGGACGTGTGTGTGTGTGTGTGTGTGTGTGTGTGTGTGTGTGTTCCCTTTTTCTTTCTTACATGTGTACCAGTTAGGCATAAGAATGTGTGTGTGTGTGTGTGTGTGTGTGTGTGTGTGTGTGTGTGTGTGTGTGTGTGTGTGTGTGTTCCCTGCTATTGGAGTAGTTGTATTTGTGGCTGTTTCTTCCACTTTTCTGTTGGAAATACCATACTTTCTTGTCTTCAATTGTGAGTGGAGTATTTTGCCTCCCTTGTTGAGAGTTTGGTGGCATTCTTTCTTCATTTTTTACGTTTAGAAGAAACATAACATTCTTTTTTTTATTTTGCTTTTTTTTTCCACTTGAAATTAATAAAAATTTGAAAATGCTGTTGACTTACCATTACTCACATGTTATGAGATAATAAAAGTACAGTGTATCTCCTCCATTTTACAAAAAATAGCATGAGAACTGGTTGGCTAGTTCCAGAGATATCCGCGTTTCACATATGCTGGTATAAAATAAGAGCATTTTTGGAAAAATGGCTGGCGATGGGGATTTATGCAAAATACAATGTCTGGCGGTGAAAGGGTTAAATCTATCCTCAAAGGACCAAAAGAATTATCTTTAGTCTTGAGAGTTTCCACATCTATATCACATCCTATTCAGCTCTACATCTTTGGAACTCTATTCAATGGCCACATGAAGTACTTTATCCTGTTTGTCTTCTTGTTTCTGATGACCAGCCTTGTTGAAGTGCTGGAACAAGATGGGACTTACCCATAGATTCCACATAAAGTGCCCACCAAACACACATCAGCACTGTGTTTGTCCTATACCACTTTCTGAATCCACAATTTATAATTACACCTCAAAGCCACCTGACTTTACGGCACAGGTTTGACTTCAATACCTAAGTCATGAATTCTGTGACGACAGCAGAACAGATACTCTCTCTTGAACAGCAAGATGGGGTTTGACTTCAATACCCAAGTCATGAATTCTGTGACGACAGCAGAACAGATACTCTCTCTTGAACAGCAAGATGGGGTTCCCAAGTTCTCTATTTTGAGTATGTATCGTCTGCTTGAAATCAATCATGTCACAGTAAACTGCATCACACCTTCTTTTAACTTCAAATTTCATGAACGATATTTTTTATGTGTGTGAAAATAATGAGGAACAAAAAAACTTTTGAAAGGACCTGAAAGAATCTTGGAGCTTTTAGAAGTATCATAATGAAATCAATTGACCATTCATTGAAAAAAAAAAAGGGCTTAGAAAGCCTTTTTTGATAAATTCAGTTTATAAGAATTTAAAACATGATCTGAAAGGCCCATATAAACCCTGGATGAATAGCTGAGAACTGTGAGTTCTCGCCAACAGCATGCCATTCACACACAAATTAAACATGACTTATTGAGAGCAAACAATTAGTATAAATATCTTGAATCCTACAAGCACCAATGTATTGAAACATCTTAAAACATGTTTCTCCTTCACAGACCACAAGTGAGGACTATCCTAATGAACCGTGGATCCCCAAAGGTGACCAGCACTCCTTGGCATGACTGTAAACATAATTCCAACCTGTCTTGGTGATTCTTTAACAAAAGCGCTGCCCAGAAAAGAACAGCGAAGGTGCAACAGGAAAGCAAAGACCCCTTGATCATGGCACCCCTGGTCATGAACTGACAAGAAACGGGGCACCTAATCAAGAGAGCTAAAAGAAGATAAACTTACCCTGTATCGGTTTGGTCGGATGTGCTTGAACCAACCAAAGCTGAGACGTCCCACAAACATGATGAGGGTGATGAAAAGGCAGACACAGGAGAACAGGAAGACGGAATCAAGACCCTCTGCAGCAGATGAACTTGCATTCAAGTTACAGCCCATAAAATACAAACTATCTTTGTGGATACTAAGAAGATTTACAATAGAATACAAAACAAAAAAAAACAAAAAAAAGGCACAAAAATCTTCGATATTTCGGTCATAGACCATCTTCAGGACTGATGACTTCACATGAAAGACAAATACATACATATCGTATTGTTGACACAGAAGATCAGCAGTCAAAAATCATTTGTACAGTCCATAAAACTAACAAAGCAATTTTCTTTCTCAATTCAAATAATTCTAAATAATGCGCTCCTACACCAACATTTCTACTGGAGAATCAATTTCCAGCCAGAGGCTTCCCATCATTTATGAGTATTAAAACAGTTGTTACAAAAACCTGAAGGATGGCTACACTGCCTTCGAGCTCAAATGCACTGCGCATTCTCACCTCCTGCTCTCATGAAATGATCTGTGTATGTGCCCACCTGCTCTGAGGCCAATGAAGAAGGTGATGCTCATCTGCAGCATGATGACGGACCACAGGACGAAGGTGACGGCAGAGCTGTGGATGTGTTTGTTGATCTTGGAAGGATTGTAGGCAAAGAAGATGTTGTAGCGGTCCACCAGGTGCTTCAGCCCCAGGTACACCAGACCTGTGGGCACAACTCACAACTGCCATTTTCTAAAGATACACATGACTTTGACCAAACAGGCACATTCACTTGATTGAATTAATGAAACAAAACAAAGAACTTTTCATTTTTTCACGAATATTAAATACATATGATTTTTTCTTTCTTTTTTTCCCCCCCTAATGTATGTGCAAACATAGACGCACATACGAACTCTGACAGAATTTATAAATCAAACGCTTATGGTCATGCAAACGAACTCATGCTATTTTCAAAACATTGAAGATTACCATTAAAAAAAAAAAATTCTGAAAAACAGTTGGAGACACACTGACTGTACCGACTGACCATTTCAAGGTCAATAACATCAACAGTTGTTTTTTTTTTCCTCAATGCACAGTAAAATACAGCAGCTAAATGTTCCAGAATAAAAGTGGGGATAACATTCCATCTTTCAACACCACTCACCAAACGGAGTGACCAGAGGGCAGGGTATGCTGAAGCTGACAACAATGGCAAAGATGCACAACATCCAGGCATACTGAGCTCCGTACTGGAAGTCCCACAACACTGACTGTACACACACACACACACACACACACGCATGCACGCACACACACGCACACACACACCCACGCACGCACACACACACACACACACACACACACACACACACACACACACACACACACACACACACACACACACACACAGAGTACAATGTTTCATCTTCAATGTCTTCGTACATGCTGAATTCATAACTAACATTTCAGAAAGTGACACAGATTATTCTCCTCAAATGACAACTTCTCATGCAAGATGTCATGGTGACCAGCAATGCGTTTTTCATTTACCTATAAGTGGATTTGTCAATAAAACATCGCTAGAAATGACTTCCTTGTTGCCATGAGTTCTTTCAATGTCTGAGACCTATGTTTATCATTTCAACTCATAGACTAACTCTCAGATCACTACTCTAGGTATTGTAGATGATGAAATAAAAAAAAACGAAAACTGTGCTTCTTTGGAGAACACATTTTTCATCAGGCCACTAGATACTGAATCCACTAGCACATGTATGAAATGTGTGCATGTATACGCATACATCCTCACCTAATCCAAAATAAAGCCTATTCTAACCTAATACAAACCTACCACACACACACACACCCACACACTGTACCTTGCGCACAGCAGCTTTTTCAGCCTGAGACCGAGCCATCACCAACTTCAGTCCATACATGAAGAGCTCAGTGAAGCGCAACAGCTCTAGTCCTGTACCAATCAGAGCTGCTGTGATGATGTAGTTGACGAAGAACGAACCATTGCTGGGCAAGAATATACATCTGAAAAACAGATTACAGGGTACTTGTGACTAAACTGCAGTTTCTGCACCCCTAAAAGACAGGCATCCAGTGCAGACACTGACACCTAACAATGATACATTAATCATATCTCCATTCTGAAGAGACCGGCAAAATCACAAAAATCACCAAAACTAACAGTTTAAAAGAACAAAGATTTTAGCACATTACAAAAACAAATTGATGATTATCCTGTGTAGATGTGGATGAAAAAAATGGGAAAAGTAGGAATTTGTTATCTGTTTATCATATGCACAGCAACTAAATACCGTCAAATTCACCTGTATCATCAATGCCTCTCGTATAATGGTCATTCCTTCCTGAGCCCTTTTTTCTGCTCCTCCCCTGTTACTTAAATTATCCTCATAAATGGTAAGCAGTGATTCACTGTGGACACAGACCTTGGAGATTACCAATGTAGTTAGGTGGTAAGACTACAGACTAAGGTCCTGATAGGGACTAGTGAAGATGACAGGAAGCTTGAAGAAGACAAGAGCTCAAGACTTACTGCCACAGAACATGTTTGTTGCCACTGACGACCATCCACTCAAACAGAGCTTTGGCACTGAAACACAACAGATTCTGATTCTGAAATGATACAATAATTTCTAAGAAGTACAACGGGTCATCTCAACCTATCATACCCACACTACGTTAAAAAAAATGCCTGTAAAGGTCACTGTCATCTTCAATCCAGATGGCAACGGATGTATCTTGTGCACACAGATATTTATTTGCACACATGGATAAACAGATGAACAGGCGAACACTGAATGTTTTGTATACAAACAACGGGATATGTGGACATACTTCATCACCATATGATATAACTGCACATAGGGGCATATCATACTTACACACGTTCTGTCGAAATATCAATTATTTTTTTCTTCATTCGTATATTTGCTGCTGCCTGATTTACACAGGTCATTAAAAAACAAATGCTGACATTTGTAAAAGATGAATGAATGGTTTGCCTGAAGATGCTATCATCCATCTGTGAATAAATTCTGACAAACTGTTGTGGATACACACTAAGGCTATTCACAGTACAGCAATGACAGCCTGTGTTTACCTGGTGAGTCCAAGGGATGGCAGTATGAGCACCATCAACAGGAGGAAGATGAATGTTTTTCTCATGACTGCATGGTGTTCTGCAGTCCTGGGAAACACACACACACACACACACACACACATAAAATGCACTAGCAAACTGATCTGAGATACAATGTAATTCTTCTGTTAAAAATTTTCAATTCCCATTAATTTCCATAACGCAGGAAAAATAAGTGGTATTTCAAGCCAATGGAAAAAAAATCCTGTACCTTACCAGCAAGAAAACACCATCACATACTAGAGAAGCATTTCTTAATATCTAGCACATCAGTAGATTAAACTAAGTATTTCAATGTCCATGCTCTGTATGAAGCATTTACCCAAATAAATGAAAAGATGAACAGACATCCCACATTGTTCTTTTTTCTTTTCTTTTCTCTCTGGTGACACACAAAAGAAGTAATCTGATTATCTACATTAATCTTCACAATAAAGCACTACTCTTTTCAACACTGTCACAAGCATCCTTTTGTGTCCTATTTCTTTCCACACAATCTTGAATTAAATGTACACCATGCCGATGGCTGACTTACTTTGTCCAGTGACCAATGTACTGATCAGAATAGTACACAATGTTGGGCAGCAGGGCTGATAAGGTCCACAGAAGAAGGGTGGGAAGGAATTGGACCAAAAAGGGACTCTGTAAATAAAAATTATGCCAGCCAGTTCACAAATGCTGTATTCTTTTCATCCATTTCTTTTCTTTTCACACAGCAATGCACCGAGAGAGAAAGAAAAAGACAGAGAAAAGGTAGGCAATATATGTGTATATATATACAGAGAGAGAGGGAGAGACAGACAGACAGACATAAAGACAAAGACAAAGAGACCAAGACAGAAGGGGGAGACAAAGAGACAGAGAGGGGGGAGAGAGAGAGGGGGGTATGGGAGACATCTAGCACTGTCAAATTCAAAGAAGTTACATCATAACCCCCCCCCCCCCCCCCCCCCACATCTCATCAATCCTCATTTCCATCACCCCCTAAAAACAAAAGACAAAACATGACCAATCTTTATTCACCATACATTTTCATGACCGCAAAAGAAAAGAAAACAACAAAACAAAAAGTCATCCTCACCAGCATGAATAATAACCCTAGCATCTTGTTCTAATAAGGTGCATTTTTTTCCTCAACAATTTCAATAACACATGATGACCTAGCACTTTCAAGAGAGGCATTTCATTCAGACATCAAAGAAACAAACAAACAAAATATCTTTTAAAAAAACAAAAAAAACCACCAGAAAGCCTGAAAAGGATCACGCCAACTAACAACCTGGAGAGCAGAATGACAGGGGGAAGTGTTCTCACGTGAAGTTTTTCTGCCGGTTTCTTGATGTCAATGTTCAGCAGATCCAGGGTGTGCAGGAACATGATGGGCGTGGTGAGGAAGAACAGCACCACAATCAGAAACCCGTTGATGCAAATGGCGCGAGTCCACCACTTCCAGTCAGGCACAGAAAGGTTCTCCCTGGAACGGGGTCAAACGCAACTTGGCGGGGCGACTAAGATGCAGGCAATTTCTTCTTTAACCCTTTGAGTACTGAATATAGGCTGTCATTACGTCCCTTGGTTCCTGGTTCGTACTACAGTACTATTCCTTTCATTCCTGGGTTTCTGGGTGAAATTTCAGTTTAAAAGAGGTACTTATTTGAACCCAACTTTGGTTTTTCTTACATCTAAAAAAATATTCATTATTACATACAGTTATATGAAGAACTGAACACAGATTTATATGAAGAACTGAACACAGATTTTCATAAGAGTCAAGGATTGAACTTGAGTCCATGCTGCGACAGACGATGACAAACCTGACATTTATAATGTCACATG
The DNA here is from genome assembly GCA_018398815.1 of Conus ventricosus. NCBI lineage: Eukaryota > Metazoa > Mollusca > Gastropoda > Neogastropoda > Conidae > Conus > Conus ventricosus. The sequence continues at coordinate 81,679,634 of CM031598.1, forward strand.
TAAACAAAGTGAGACGAAACAAAACTACCACCCATGCTAATAAAATATAAAACCAGGAAACTCAGAAACTTTCTCACAGGAAGGGGGCTAGCTTTATCTAGACATGTCTGGCAGTATGGCTAGAAGCAATTACCGGCAGGTGGACATGTTTATAAACAACCCTCACGTGGTCCCCTGAAAAACCAGCAGGCAGGACTGTGGGAAGGGATTGGAGCTCGCCGGTATAGCTCCCTGTCGTATTCAAGGGTACATTTTAAGCTCGCCGATAAACCGGTGTGTCATATTCAAAGGGTTAAAGATTAAAAATTTGAATTGACAAAAAAAAAAGCTGAAAATTCAAAATATTACAACATATAAACTTGCTGCTCAGACTTTCAACATTACGAAGAAATGATAAGGAATCGGGTCAATTCATTCAATGACAGGACACTTAAATGATTAAGTGCAAAATCAGTGCGAAAGCTTGTGGTCCTTATTAAGCATCATTTTTGCCATGGTCTAGCAAACTACACAGGGCCCTTTCTGGGCTGTTGTTATCTTTGAAATAGGGTTTCCCATGAAAAGGATTAGTTTTCAAAAAGCCAACATTTGTAGCACTGAAACTGAGGTAGGATAAAAATGATAAGAATTACAAAGGCCAAGCCTTCTAGTCATTAAAAAAAATGCTAAATAACAGATGGTAGATGTGTAAAAGCTAAGTATCCTAAATTTAAACTATGGTAATTATAAAAAGGACAAGCCACTTGTAGTCCTTAAAATATGCCAAATGATACAAGGATAAAGTGCCTTATGCCAAACCTTGCAGTTCTTAAATTTGGAAAATCAGAACGGGGTTACTTTATCTCTGTCATTTTTTTCATTATATCATCATAATCAATGAGCCAACCACCCTAGCCATTCAAGGCCTTTTCAGAGTTGTCAGCACTCAGGGAAAAGAATTCATATCGTGCAAAAAACAAACAAACAACAACAAACAACCATCTACTTGCTATTTCAATTCATTACAAGACAGATATTCTATTGATATCCCTAAGGCCAATAGACCTAGGCCATGCTGAGGTTTCTTAGCATTCCTGTTAATTCACTGCCACCCAATTTAAACAACAACAACAAAAATTAATGATAACCATGGCTGTGCCACAAAAAATACATGAAAAAGGCCATACAGACAAAATCATATTGAATGCAACAGAATGGACAACTAGAATCCACTGTGGACTGTGTAGAAAGTTTCACGAACTTGTCACCAGATTACAACAACACAACGAAAAGCTGAAATGTTATAAATACTACTAGAAAAAAAAATGTGCAAAGATTTATAAAACAAAGACAGATAAATGGGCCACAAAGGCAGACAGACAGAGGATGATAATAAAAGCACACACGCAAAAAAAGAAAACCAGCATATTTTTTTTAACAACTTCAGAATAAATAAGAAAAGAAAAGAATAGAAAAAGAGACAACTGAAGAAACTTTAGAATAAACAACATTATAGTCATTTTCCTACTCTGAAACAAACGGTTAAATAACTCACCAGTAGATGTTTTCCGGGGAGGGAGCGAAGTGAACCTGCCAGTCCTGCACATGAAGCTCTCCATACACACTGGACATCTGGGGTTGTGAGTTCCCTTGCAGTTGGCACGGAAGTCAGCCCGCAGTCTGTCAACACAGCCATTCTTTCTGCTGACCAAGATCCATGCAGTAACTTCCGACATGTGGAAGTCATTGAACGATGGGTGACATCATGCACGGATGAATCAAATATGTAATGTATAAGGAAACATTAGCAATTCATGATACTTTTAAGGTATGATCTTAGAGTGACTTCAATCATGGTGGATCACATCATAAGCACCTTACTACATGCATCAATACAGAATCTTTTCATCCATTCAAAGCAGGTGAGTTTTTTTTTTTTTTTTTTTTTAAAGAAACAAGAAGAAGAAAAAAAAGAAGAAGAAGAAGCACTCAATAACAAATGGCACAAAAGCCAACTTCCAAGCTGCCCAACCTCTGAGCCTGCATCTCTGACTGGAGGGTGATGAAGGCAATGCCAATGGGATCTCTGTACGCTGTCTCCCGCTCATCGTCGCAGGCTCGCATCAGCTCTGCCTCTTCCTCCATGTAAAAGTTTATTGCGTCAACCTGAAACACACACAGATGCCCGTACACACGCGTGTATGCATACATATGCACACACATGAACATCCCAGCTAGCAAGAAGATCACACCGCACCCTACCACCAAACAAGACCAAACCAGGCGTAAAGGACATGTCACCATCCCCTATGTCCGTAGAGTGACTGGAGCCTTGAGCAGGAAGATCAGGAAAAACGGTGTCTCCATACATCCCAAACCTATCAACACCATCTGCAGCCAGCTGGTCGCCCCCAAGCACAAAACTGACAAACTGGACAAATCCGTAGTGATCTACCAAATAGACTGTCGTGACTGTGAAGAAAACTATGTCGGGGAAACTGACAGAAACCTTCGAAAACGCTTGACAGAACACAAAAGGGAATCATCACCAGTAGGCGCCCACCTACACGCCCAGCAACATCAGTTCAATTATGAAAACATCAGTGTTCTCGACCATGACAATAGATGGTTTCAGCGTGGTGTGAAGGAGGCCATACATATTGCCGCCAACAACCCCACACTCAACTGGGACCGGGGCAGACACACCTTGCCATCGGTGTGCAACACCCTCATCGTTCAGTCACATGACCAGGGTTCGACCTGTGGTCGTGTGCACTGAATGCCAGTTCACCCAGTAGCCACACCACCACTGAAGAAGGCAGACGGAGGTCTGTCGAAAGCTCCAAGTAAGTGCTATTCCTAGCTGAGTGACCTGTGTAAATCCGGTAGTCGTTATGTATGTATTGTTATTACTACGGGTTCTACAAAAGTCTTTCTCTCAACGAAGACAACAACGCATGAATACATCAATACGTACTCGGACCGCTTCACAACTTCAAAGCTCCTGAGTTCAAGGATCCGCTGGTCTAGCCCCTCTTCACCTACCCACCCCTCCCCCAAGATAACGTCTCTTGATAACTTCTTCCTGAAAGAGTGTTTATTTTCATCAACTATTACACCAATTTAGCTTAAATATGCAGACTTGTGCATTAATCTGGCATTTGTAAAACACCTTAAGGTTTTCCAAAGTAATCTCTCCTAACAGAAGAAAACATGGCAGAGACAAAAAATGTTTGAAGATGAGTCAAAGTTAAAGAAGTAGACAGCCCCTATCCTCTAGGTCTGCCAAAGTTTCTTGCTATATCCGAAGTGTAGTCAAACGCTTTCTCCAAATGCGCAATATTTGTGACTAAAAATTGCTCTCGCTACACTGTCAGCTCACTTGCCTATTAAATATTGGTCTGCATGCCATTTATGTACACACTGTCTACTGCTACCTCCTGTCCCATCCTCCCCTTCTGTATATGCCCATTCTCTCTTCTTTCCACCCTCTTTCTCTCCCACCCCCACCCCCTTTTTTTCTCCTTTTTCCCCTACTTCCCACCCTTCTCCCATCTCCTTCACATATACACATACTCACTCATACAAACACACACACACACTCTCTCTCTCTTTCCCTCTTTATCTGTTGTTTTTTTCTTTCTTTCTCTCTCTCTCTCTCTCCTGTTCATGACACAACACACACACACACACAAATGCATACCTGCACACATTAACCCTATTCCTACCCTCTCTCCCTCCTCTGCCTTGCCATGATACCAGTCTTTCATAAACTGTCATTTCCATACAACGATCTGGTGATTATCGTTTACAGCATGATTTATGTCTGGGTGTTTTTTTTTTACATCCAAGGGAGACATATTTGTCAAAAATTTGTTTGTTTTGTATTTTGTATTAAAACAAGCATCATTTTGAACTTTCTGTTTGGTTTCTGGTGAGTATTTTGGCTTGTATCTACATGAATAACAATTGTAACATTTTCTTGCATACTTGGTATTTTCATATGTTAGAAGCCACCAAAACATTTTGCTGCACAGAAACCCTGTTCTCTAGTGAAAAAGGAAACAAATGAAACTTTTCGCTGGATAAATCTTCTGCCACTGCCAGACATAGCTGCTGTATTAATATCATCATCATCATCATCGCCTATTACCCCTCCTGGGGTACAGGCTGCCAACCAAGGACCTCCAGGCATCTCTGTCCTGGGCTCTTTTTTCCAGCTGGTTCCAACTCATCCCCATGTTCCTGTATTAATATACAAGCCCAGTTAAGCCCTGAAAGAGATAGCATCCTGGCAGAAAGATGGTGCAGACAGTTCAGGAGACTGGGTATCATTATCAGTCTTGTCTTGTGTCAGGTGGAACAACATAAACTTACTCCAGTGAAGCAACTTCACTTTAAACTGTACACAAAATCAAAGTTACTTTACTACAAATCTAATGAGACTAACCTGCTCTCACTGATGTTCTGCAGACAAGGGGTTAATATTCTCAAGGAAGTGGTAAAAATCAGAGCACCACACGGTGTGAACAGTGACTTACCTGCTTACACCCACAGCAGGGACTGCAGCACAACTGGCCACAAATGTAGGGATACATCAAAGGGCGGTTGCCAGTTTTGCGGTGTTCCATCTCAGAGTAGATGCGTGCCTCTCCAGCTCTTTGTCTGTTGAGATACCAAGTAATTCACTGCATCTGAAGTGTATGTCTTAAGGAAACAAGTGTTATTTCAAACATAATAAATACCCCCACATCTTCTTTATTTTTCAACAGAATGGAACAATCATGAAAATTTGATTTAAAAAAAAAGATAATCCTGACAGTATTTTTCAATCACAGAGGATGATGGTGCACCACTCAAATATGTAGTTACCATGCCTCTGAATGCTTACAAGTAAAGATTTGAAACAATTTGTCAACAACAAAAATACAAAGAAGCGTTACGCACCACCTCCACCACTCTTTTTCACCCCATGCTCATTCACAAACCATAAGATATTAACAAAGTTGCACAAAATCAGGGTAAACTGACCTTTTCTTGTCCAAGTTGACGAGGTCAGTGATGTTGTAGGCAAACTGGATATCAGTGACAACTACCTCAGGGTATGCCTCCCTGTAAACATACAAGAGCGTTAAACTCGATTTTACCCCACTAATTATAATGTTACGGCAATGCATGGCAGTATAGATATACACATATGAGGAACACTCTCAAAATCTACTTCTGTCTTAATGAAAATTCTTATCCATTGTCTACGTAAAGCATTGTAAGTTCTCAGCAAAGTCACAGTAAAGACACACAGATAAAGAGGTATAGATGAGCGTGTGTGCATGCACACACACACACACACACACACACACACACACTCCACGCAAACACACGCACACACATGCGCGCGCGCCACACACACACACACACACACACACACAACACACACACACACACACATTCAAATTCAGGCAATTTCTTTTTTTTTCAAATTTTTCGTCTAACAACAAGCCTTGACAACTGAATCAAAGTTTTCACAGTCCGACTCCAAGACAGACCACAACTTACTGAAAATGAAGTCTGATGTTCTCTCCAAAGCACTTGTTCTTTGGTATATTGGAGATCATGAGAGTTCTGGACACCTGGTGACATACATTCAACAGCTGTCACAATCTCCAGTGACAAACCTTGGGCTATTTAACAACAATAACAACAAAACTGTAAAGCATATCATACAGATATCAGCTTGACCCAACAGAAACCATTTTTCCCATTCATTTCTCTCATCTCTGCAAACACCTTGTCACTTGTTCATCCTCTTTGCTCCTTCTGTTTACGAAATCCTGTTTCTCCCTCTCTTTTACTCTTTCCTTCTCTCTCTGTCACATACATAATCAATGATTTTTGCTAAACAACTCTTTTCATACAGACAGATGAAGCAAGACATAAATCTATGTAACAAGGTTCATTTGCAATTTCAGTTCGTAAAAATTACTGAGCAGCAAAAGCTATATGATAACCAGATTTTACATTCTATACTGATACAGCTGGTTCGATCAATAATCTATATGGTTTGTATGACAACAAAGTGAATTTGACCACAGGATTACACAATGCAAAAAAATGTGAAAATCACAAAAAAAACAGGGTGGAAAAGGTAATCCTTGGGAATAGAGTGACCAAACGTTTCGGGCCTTAACCCTTTCTCAATGGTAAAGAACTGTAGTGATGCACGGTTTCTGTGCACGTAGGCGAGCTCAGCGGAAGTGTTCACTGACACTCGGGTAAACAAGCAGACGAACTCTGGCAGTACGACGCTAGCCCTTGAAGACAGCGGACTAGCTAACTTGTAGTTAGCTAGGTAGTTCGACACTCGGGCTTGAAGAGAGCGGACCGGCTAGGACTAACTTGTAGTTAGTTAAGGAGTTATGTCGTGCTACAGTTACACTAGTAACAGACCAGTGCTAGGGCCTCCAGTTAACAGGAGACAGTTTAGCCCTAGCGCTGCGACAGTACAGCCATAGACGGTTACAACAGCTAGGACGGCTTTGATAGTTTCACTGCTGGGCCCAGACACTGACAGAAAGACAGTGACTGTGACAGACCTTACTTGGTAGTTCATGCCAGTGAAGGGCTTGGGGAAGAGTCCTGACGAAACCCCCAAGCCAGAGTCTGGACTGACCAGGTAAGGTAGAGAGTGCATGTGTGTGCGAGTGCAAAAGTGCTTAGTATATAAACTAACTTCTCTAGAGTGTAGAGAAAACACTTCAGAACTCTGAGAAATAAGAAATTTAAAAGAGAGAAAGGTGAACACAAATCATGGTAGGAGCAAACTCAGGTAAGTGGCTGCAGGGCCGAGTAGCAATCAGATGTGTTAGGAGAAAGGAAAGTGAGGTTGAAGAGAGCGAGAGAGAGAGAGAGAGAGAGAGAGAGAGAGAGAAAAGAAGGGGGGAGTATGGGGGAGGGAAGAGAGAGAGAAAGAGTGACAGAGAGAGAGGAGGAGGAGGAGGAGGAAAGTAATTATTCTTTGATGTTAAGTCCTGCTGGTGTGGTGGTGCCAAGTCGTTTGATCGCCAGGATTCTATGAATTTTCGATAAGTCATGCTGGCTTTATTCTGCCATACAGCAGCAACTTTGGTGTGAGAATATGTGTGCATGTGCACTCGACAGGATTACCTTTTCCACCCTGTTTTTGTGATTTTTACATATATGGTCTGTACTTTGTGATGAAGCTGTCTTCTCACACCCCAAGTGACAATACCTGCTCATCCTCCTCGACATCCAGGTTAGTGTGGAAGTGGTGCAGGACAAAGACAATGATCACCAGGTACAGTACGGAGAATACTGAATGCACCCACAACAAGGGGGACCTGGAACAAAATGACGTGAACTCCACAGTGTGACAGTAAACATAAATTACAAGGTTTATGCTTATCAAAGTAGAACTCGCCAACAACTAACACTAAGAAAAAAAATGCATATATAGCCACACTACCTTAATACTTTTGTGAACAAAGAAGTATGCCTGCAAGAAACACATATTCAAAGATACTTTTGGCATGTTTGCAGGAAGGCAGGACACACATTAAAAACATACACATTGCAAACTGCATTCTCATAAGTAGATTCAAAAGAACACATTGACACATTACAAAACATATTCTCCACAGGGGGATCTTAATACAGTCAGAGTGAACACTTACCTGGCATCCAGATTACCAATGGTGGTGTGTCCAAACTCTGTGGCATTCCCAACTGGAAATAAACAAAGCAAGATTATGTATTTCCTGACATATCCAAACTGGCTTTCACTTTCTCTATTTACCATAAAGATCAAGCGAATTAGAACACAAGTGATAAATCGTGTGACGTAACTAAACAGGAATAATACAAATTTCCAAGTAGCACTTGTGAAATATGTTTAAATAAATCAAAAGTTAACATAATTAACTTTAAATTATGTAGCTACTATGCTTTAGTTGTTTTTATGTAAAACTGTTTACTATTAAAAACATGACAATCTTGCAGTAGAGAAACAGTAAAGCATGCTGAGCTAACCACTTTTTTTTTTTTTTGCATGATGGTAACGACAAACAAACCTATGTATGTGAATTTGAAAAAAAAGATACTGCCAGGCGGGTCAGAACGAAAGAGTCAATGCTACTCTAGGACTCGAGCACTCACGCAGGTTCCCCTGAAAATTGATGGGCAAGACGACAGCGATGGAGATGATGGTAATGATGGTGATGTAGACCAGGAGATAACGCTGAAATGACAGGTACTGCACTGCATCCCGCCCACATTTGTGCAAGATGTCAATGTCTCTGTACACACAAAGAATGGCCATAAAAACAAAGCATTAAATAAGACAGTCTGTGGCGTTGTTGCCATGCATGGGAAAACTAGGGATTTTGTTCATACCCTGTGATATTTATGTTCTTGAAATTGATCCATTGTTAAGCCCTTCAATACAACTCAAAACAACCCACAACAGTAGCAAATTCTGCGAAAATAAAGTTTAGGTAGGCGTACGCCTTGAAAACAATGGTGATTTGATCACTTCTCTTCAGTAAACAAATATTTCAATAAAGTGAAACGAACATATGTAAAAAAAATGTATGCATAAAAATATTAATGTAAACAGTTCATTTCTTTCATAATGTGCATCTGGGTAAATAACAGATGCCAAACCCACAGGAAGTTTCTGGATATATTTCTCGGTATTTTTCAGTTATTCATGTCTCAAATGATGAGCATTGCTGTGTGCCCTTCTCTTGTTCAAGCTCTAAACAGGCTGTACTTGTTTTCTTTGATGTCATGGGTGTGGCTTTTAACTATAATTCCTTCATCAAAGACTTACTACTATTAAAGGTTCAATACTTCCTTCACAGTAAAATCCACAGCTAATAGCTCTACTAATGCAAACAATTTTAAAATGTAGCATAACTTCTTTTTTTTGAATAACACAAGCAATTTTGAAATATGTCTTTAAAAAAAAGAAAGAAGAAATATGTTAAACACAAATGTATAATCATCACACAAAAGTCAATATTTAAACTCAACACTTCAAAATGACATTAATCACTTACTTTAATTTGACGAAAGCTATGATCCAGCGGAAGATACCCTGAAAAAATAGTACGGCATTTGATTTTAGTGTAAGTAGTAACGACATACATATTTATCTGTGAAGTCCTAAAGCAGTTAATACAACATTGTTACCTTGCACAAACAGCGGAAGAATAATTATCAAAATAAAAAGAAACACATTTGCTAGCAAAAAACTAACTGTCTAACAATGTGATGAGAGCACAGTAATCAACGAATTACTTATAAACAAATACATGTTCATGAGGACCCTTTTACACTACAGTGACTGTACTTGCCAGTGTACTGCATGCCTGAGTCAGCCACAATGAAAACTGGTTTCACAAGGAACTGATTAAGAACCTGTCCTTCTCAACATACCTGATGACCAAACATCATCAAATTTGGGGCATATATTGAAAGATATCAATATATCTACAAGTCTGATATTTTTCCCCAGCAAGATATTAATATAATTTCTTAAGAAATAGTATATGAAAATGTAAATAAGAAAAAGATCTCCCTCTAACAATTTTAAGAGTGGGGAAAAAATGCTCTTGATCTAGATCTACACCAAACTTGGACTGCTTCATCCCTACGTCATCTTCAGTCTTTCAACAAACTTTGGTTCAAAACCGTTCAGTATTTGAAAAAAAAAAAACTCTGCTAAGAGACAACCAACACATGCCAGTCAAATCATACTTCTTGACAACTATAGAATTGAATGCTGATTTAAAAAATAACGTGTCCAGATGAAAAACTCCAATGTGACTTAAAACAAATTGACTGTCCTGAAGTATGAAACAACCTTACTCTGCCACAGTTAAAACAAACCTTCACATGTCCAATACCCCTGACAAAAAGATGCTTCCTTGCCTTTTACATACAAATAAGACAGGCACTGTACTATTAAATATCTCCATCTCTGACGACACAAACACACACGGCCACCGTATCTGCTTTCCACTGACCCTTACACTCAGCACACATCGCTGTAAGGACTCACCTTGTCCTGAGAATGGACGACAGTATCCAGGGACTCCTGTGACCCTGAGGCCCGCTTGTCATGGTCTCCATAAAACAGAGACGTCCACCTGCCCAGGCAATAAAGTCACACAGGAATGAACCAGACATGAATGCAAGACTAGCATCCTAAATTTTCAATTTACTCTGTTTCCATTGTTGATTTTTTCATCATCATACAGGACACTGACTACATACGGAAAAGAAAGGTACAGAAAAACAACATAATGAGCCAAATCAATCATATCAATGAAACGTAAACAAATACAAGTTAACTAACATAGAATTATCTCGAACTGAAAACTGAAAGAGTAATTAAGAAAATGTGATTTATCATTTAGTTAGCTACTGTTATAGTGTCTGTGTGATTTGCTTATTTGTGGTTTACATTTCAATAACTAAAACAATCCACGTCTTTATAAACAATACACTTAATTCATTCCATAAAAACAATCCAGACTGGGAAATTAACCAGAAATATCAAACTTACATCAGTTTCATACAAACATTCCCGACTGGGAATTTTTTCTTAGTGGCACCTCAGAGATCACATGAGGTTATGATGAGAGTTTATCTACTTGTTTTACAAAAGAACAGCATGTACATGAGAGAAATTGGCCAGTTAAATGACATCTTAAATACATAATCGATGCTTTGCCGAGGCAACCATGATAATGGGGCATGAAAGGCCACAGAATTTCAAACTTTTCTTCTTCATTATGTTCAGGATGGAAACGATGACAATGATGCTGTGGCGCTCCATTACGGTTTGAGACTATACCACAGGGCTGTACTTTTGTAATGTATCCAACAGTCAAACCTGAGAGCTAAGGAAGCCCTGCAGAGGTGGTCAAGGCATTTGAGGAACACTCTCGGAGGTGCATCCATTTAACGGGCAGACTTGACTGTAATATCCCACTATTCCCAGTCTTTCCATCTGATCCTAACCACTCCAAACAACCCCAGCTAGGAGCTGGCAAAGATATGAGCAAAAAATGCCCTCCATTGATCAAATAGTTCTCACAGTGTTCAAATTCCTCATTGCTTGGCCACTGTCCCAACAGTAGTTGGTAAAAAGAAAGAAGTGTAAGAAGCAGGCAGTGGGTAGTAGGAGAGAAGAAGAAAAAAAACAGAAAAAAGGGATGAAAGAAGCAACACAACATGGGAAGAGGAGGAAAGAGGGTTGAAAAACAGGGAAGAGATGTAAAAAGAAAACAGACAGACCTAGGAAAAGAGTGAAGGTTGAGGCAGAAGTGGGGGAAGGGCCAGAGAAAGAGACTAACAAACCCTGAAAGGGTTGGAAAGAAAGAAGGGACAGAGACAGAAACCGACAGACAGAAGGAAAACCGGGAAGGAAGAAAGAGGGTGGGAAGGGACAGAGGAAGAAACAGACAGACCCAGAAAAACTGGGAAGGAACAAAGAGGTGGGAATGAACAAAGAAAGAAACAGACAGATCCAGAAAAAAGCCCATGGAAAGAAAGAAGGAAGGAAGGGACAGGGAAAGAAGGCTGACACACCCTGGAAAAACAGGCAAGGCAGAATGATGAAACGGGACAGAGCGAGAAACAGACTCAGGAAAACAGGACAGACAGGAGGATGTAAAGGACAGAAAAGAAAAAACCCAGCAGGGATAGGAGGGAAGTGACACGGACAGACACACACCCAGGATCAAAGGGAAGGAAGGAAGGAAGGAGGAAAGGGACAAACAAAGGAACAGGCCCATGAAAACAGAGAGGGAAGCAGCTGGAAAGGGACAGAGAAAAAGACAGACAGACAGACCTCAGAAAAAATGTGGGAAGGAAAGAGGGAAAGGAGATAAAGACAGAGAAAGACAGAGTAAGAGCAAGCGAGAGAGAGAGAGAGACAAACAGACGGAGACAGAAAGACAGATAGACAGAGTAAGAGACAGATTGACATGAAGAGACATAGCAAGGAGAGAGAGAGAGAGAGGAGAGAGAGAGAGAGAGAGAGAGAGAGAGAGAGAGAGAGAGAGAGAGAGAGACAGACAGACAGACAGAGACAGACAGAGAAACAGAGAGAGAGAGAGAGAGAGAGAGAGCGAGCAAAAGGAAGAGAGCAAAAGAGAAACACACAAACAGACCAACAAACGCACAAATTTTTTTTAAGCATAGCAAGACCAAAAAATGTACTATTTCACTGAAGTAAATTTTACTTATTTGCATTCAACTCACTTTTACAAGATCAAACTTTCTAACAATGAGAACATTCCATATCTTATTGATTAAAGAAAAAATCACACATGCATCTTATTCATATAGCAAATTTCATAGTGAATAATATTTTTTCAAACTGAACAAGTGAAAGTTCTTCACTTTCATACTTCTTGTATGATTGCTTTTGATGTGTCAAATGTATCTCTCTGCATATGTGTGTGTGTGTGTGTGTGTGTGTGTGTGTGTGTGTGTGTGTGTGTGTGCACACCTGTGAGTGAGTGAGAGAGAGAGAGAGAGAGAGAGAGAGAGAGAGAGAGAGAGAGAGAGAGTGGTGTGTGTGTGTGTGTGTGTGTGTGTGTGTGTGTGTGTGTGTGTGTGTGTGTGTGAGTGTGCGCACGCGTATGTGTGCGTGTTTGCTTCTCTGTTTGCTTGCTTGTTTATTTGTGTGCGTGCCATGCTCATGTGTGGGTATGTAAATGTGCATGCATGCATGCATTGCAGTTATGCAACTCTTTGTGGACAGCGACAGTAGCCTAGCACCTTCCTAACTGCAATCTAAAGAATAACTTAGAAAAAAACTATTAGTATTGAGGAGGGAATAACAATACTTTAAAAAGGCTAGAAGACCTGGTGCAGGACACTGCAAGCTATGTCGTAGGCTCTTTTTTTGTCTGACCATTACAATCAATAAAATGCTCTTTTTCATGTATGACTACAACAAGCAATACAATAACTAGAATATGATCATATACAGGTAAATAGGTATTCATACAGGATAGGTAAGTAGATAGGTAGACAGACAGACTGATACACAGACTGATGTAAAAGCAGATAAACGTTTAGAAAGTTACAAAGAAGTTGATTTCTTACATACATTTTTTGTTATTAATCACAGAAATATCAGCTTCTGAATTTGTATGGATATTGGCACATAAGATAAGATAATGTTGCTTATAGCCCAGCCGACCACAAAGGGCCACATCAGGGCTGTATATTGGCACATAAGATAAGATAAGATAATGTTGCTTATAGCCCAGCCGACCGCAAAGGGCCACATCAGGGCTGATATTGGCACATACACATATAATAATGATAGTCATAATGTACACAAGAATATATTCTTTCCTAGTACAACTGTTCAAAAAGATCACCCTCCGATTTACAGTACTACCTCTAAGTTCACATTTAAATGAACATTGAAAAAAAAAAGAATATCTCCTGAACTGCCATTCCTCACCTATATCCATGCATACACTGCCCTTAAACTTGCATCTCCAGGTGTTCATGTACGCGCATACACATGCAAGCATGAGCATATACACATACACACGTATAAACAAACACATACTCACATGTACGCTTGTACATATGCGTACATACCCACATGCACAAGGATACACACACCTATCCACATGCACACAAACAGGTGCCCGCGCACACATGCACACACACGCATGCACTCGCACACGTGTGCTTGCACTGCACCCGCGCATGCACACACACACACACACACACGCACTTATGATGCAGACAATATAAGTTAGGTGTCCAAGGCCTAACCAGAATGATGGGTTAATGCACAGGTCAGGCATATGCACAGTCTTGTCCATGAGACCCTCTTCCCAAATATCTTCTTTGTTATTTATACATTTATTCATCTATCTAGCTGTGAACCCTGTGCACTGTAGTCTTGTGGCTTAGCGGATGTGGTGTAGCCTATACAGACTAGTCCACAGGCAATGACACTTCATTGGTGAAACAGAAACTAAAAATGCTCATATTAATAAAACATATTCTGCCAAACATTTGCACTTCATATTCAACACACAAAGCAAGTAAAAAAAGAAAACGTTCTTCTGCTTGTCATTTTCATGTGTAACTTTCAACCATAGCAAGCTAATTCAAAGATAAACATGTAATGCAACCTTGCATCATAATTTTCTGGCAACTATAGAGGTTGTAGGGCAAAACTCTCCACCTTAAAGAAAATAAGTTTTTTTCTTTATAAACCACATAAAACTGCTTGTAGATGTAAGACATGCAATTTCCCAGCACATCTTTGCTTGCCTTAATGCAGGTTACAATTTACCTTGAGGCCAAAACTGAACCTCCGCATCTTAACTTGAAAGTGCTTAAGGCTCAAACACTTTGTTTCACCATTTGTTCATTTCCAGTTCAAATGTAGCATTTTCACAGCAAGGTTGTTTGTTTGTTCATTTATTCTGCATTCACCTAATCCTGAATTCCATATTTGTATGGTTTACTGCTATTCCAGAAGACATGACAGCAGCGCATGAATGAGATCCTCATTTTGCAAGTGCTTTGAACCACCATGCAAAGGCTACTACAAAAGTCTTGGCGAGTACATTGAAAATATAACACCAATCATACAATTTTTGAGTTAGAGATAAAGCTTTAATACTAAAATTCCAAAATCAGCCAGTTGTATTGTCAACAGTAAAGCAGGCAGAAAAGGATAAAACCTGAACATGGCGTGAGCACAAATGCTTTAATTATATTGTAATCACCACCTGAAGTTTCACATATTGAAGACCAAAAGGTTCTTCAAGATGGATGCTCAAGAAATGGATCTGTTTGCATCCCCAAAACCTTTGTCACACCACACTTTTTCCTGGTGAAATACACCTTGCCAAAAGGCCCATACAATTCAGAGCAATGAATATTTCAAAAATGTTTCTCTTTAGGTATGTCACTTGATAAAATACCTATGGCACAATACCACACATTTCAGCCATTGCAATGCACTGCCAGGCTGGTTTGTGTGTGTGTGTGTGTGTGCAATGAATGTTTCAAAGCTATTTCTTTCAGATGTCACTCGATAAAATACTGTGGCATAACACCACATATTTGAGCCACTGCAGCGCACTGCCAGATTGGTTTGAAATGTTATGAGAATTCTGTTGAAATTGTTGGATACTTGGGTCTGTGGTTTATGAAAAGAAAAAAAAAAACAGAAAAAAACAATGTGTTCATTAAACCAAAACAGAACCAAGTCTTAAGGATCTGAATTAAAACTCTGACAATATCATAGTAACTCTTCAAACAGGTAGACAGGATAACACTGACTGATTGTATTGCATTAAAAAGCGAAAGTATCACTAAAATCACAGTTGGCCCAGGTCAGGAGTCAACGCGTGACAGTTGGTCCAGCAGCAAAGTGGGGTCATTGTATAACAGGTCACTGGAAAAGGCAAATCCAATTCTCTTCAACGATACAACTTAAAAGCAGCCATGAAGCTGTAACATCAAGAAAATCAGAACCTGGAATGGTGAGTTCAGAGTATTAGACACCTTTCAATTTTGATAAGGAAGAACCCATTGTTGAGAGTTGCCACAGACACTTATGATGGTTGTGGAGTTCCTTGAGGATCCGTGATGAAAGGGGCAGATGGGCAGAAAACGAACAAAAGTATGCTTGAACTACTTCTAACTGAATATGCATTACCAAGTTTTAAAAATGAAGTGAAAAGCAGACATAAAATCATGCTGCCAGACAATACTTGCGCAGTCTCACATGTGAAAACACTTAGTAAACCTCATTCTGAACACATTAAGAAAAATCTGGATCCGGCGGAAAGAGAACTATGCCTGGTTAACAGCAGTACATATTCCAGGTGAGCTGACTTCAATGCTGTGACAGCCCTAATATGGCTCTTTGCGGTCAGCTGGGCTGTAAGCAACATTACCTTACCTTACCTTTGGCATACTAAACAAATATGCAGATTTGAAATCAAGGAAATTAAGTGATGATACTGAATGGAAACTAATCCCCCTCTCCCCCCAATTTTTTTCAAAGAGTGTCTCATATCTTGTGAAACCTAGCACCGACATGTTTGCATCTCACCTGAATTACCAAGCCCTTTGTTACCTTGCACTCAGGCCCAGGAGCTCTTACTACTGGTGTGTTCACTGTAAAATCTATCCAGAGCCCCATTACATGCTCCTACATTCCAGTGAACTCCCGAGAGTGATCAAGAAGTCTTTTTTTATGTTTACCCTGTGGCTGGTTTCTTCAGATGTTTCACCTGCTGATCCAACATCCATGTCTCTTACCAAAAAGAAAACGTGTGCTGCAGTTACCACAGTCAAGTCATCTACATCCTCTTCCCAAAACCTTGCAGTCAGTGGCAGCCAGATTCTGGGATAATCCACTGAAGCACAGGATTATGCAGAAAAACTTGCAAAAATCATACGCCTCACAAAGATCATGTGTGCAAAACAGTATGAAACATACTTGGAAACATGGTTTTTGTCTTCTAAGAAAAATGGATCCTTTTCAGCCTGCTCTGTGTCAGCGATTTAGAATATTTAATTCAAGTTACCCAAACTACTGGGATATAGTACTACAAACACAGTTAATAGTGAAACGTCAGCAGTTACGAAATCAAATAAAGCTGGGTCAGTAGAGTCTCTTCCATGTGTAGTTAGGTTTATGATGAGATTTTTTAACTGAAAAGGCAAGTACCAGGGTTACCGAAACATAGGATACACACATTTTATTAGACTATTTCAAGAAGAAAAGTCAACATGGAACTTAAGTCTTAGTGTGGTGACATTAAAACTATGTGCACTGCTGCTGTTAATATCACTACAGTGAATTCCAACACTTCATTTGATTAAATTGCAGAGGTTAAAAGTTAGTAGTTGTAGATGTGTCATATCAAGAAAGGACACAACCAGAGAGCATTAGATTAAATTTGGGTCATTGTCAAACGCATGGACGTTGTTCAAGCATGAAAGATTACCTTTAAAAAAAGAAAAGAATAGAAACACACACACTCGTGTGTGTGTGTGTGTGTGTGTGTGTGTGTGTGTGTGTGTGTGTGTTGTGTGTGTGTGCACAAAAATGAGGGACAAGACCAACTTTTATTATCATCTGTTAAATCTGAACACCCAGTTTCACACAAAACAGTAACTATGTAGATGAAAAGTTTTCTTAATACTTTTGGAATTCAAGATGTTGCCCCACACCTTCGAAGATGCAGCTTCTCCAGTATGACCCCCAGTAGTGTTTAATTGGATTAAATGTTTAAAAATGTTGGATAGTCTTTGATCATTTCATTTCCATCCTATTCAAACACAAAATAAATGGCAGAACAGTCACCCAAACTAAAACTGAGAGACACTTCTTTAAGAAGGAATAAACAGAAAACAAACTACTATGTCATGTAAATACAGAGAAAATATTATTACCAGGTAGTGTGCATACAGACTTGAATAGGAAAGATGCAGTTATCAGTCAAAAAAATGTACCATACTATTTTGTGTTGTGAGTTTCAGTATGTTTATGTTGTGTCTCTGAGCTAATCCTTTTCAATTTTCATGGAAAATAACTATCAATGTCATATATGGTTCTTAAATTTGGCAAGATTGCCTACAACCAACCACAAGTTATGAATGATATCTGTATTGATGAATGTTCCTTAACTTAGGAGGGTACATCTCATTAGTGTTATGTTTTTTGATTTCCTTTAAAGGATTATATGGAATGTCAAATGAAGCAGAACTATTACCAGTGAGGTTCATACTTGCATACTATTCTTATGTACATTTTACCAGGAAGAAAAAAAAAGCCGGATCTGCAATCTCATAACTTCAAAAGCATCAGTAAACCACATGAAATGGAATTACAAGCACAAAAGAGAGTTTAATTGCCCTCTGTGGGGATACAGCATGCATACTAGTACCATTGTGGATACAGGAAGGTGAAAGATGCAGTACAGAACAGTTAAAGTTTTAGACTCAACACCCTGTTTTTCCTTTCTTGAATTCTAAGTTTTTATTTTGGTACACTAAC
Source organism: Conus ventricosus (assembly GCA_018398815.1). NCBI lineage: Eukaryota > Metazoa > Mollusca > Gastropoda > Neogastropoda > Conidae > Conus > Conus ventricosus. The sequence continues at coordinate 81,697,704 of CM031598.1, forward strand.
TAAACTAACCTTTTAATGATGACTGTATCTAGAATTGCTTCATCTTCAATCCCCCTTATGCCCACCACTCTTTCTCCTATCCCTCTCCCAAAATAAATGAAATGAATAAAACCATCTAACTGAAATATGCAGATAATAAGTGTTTTAGAGAGCAAATTTTAGTAACATGGTGTTGCTGTCAATTCTGTACACTACAGGAATGCATAAAAAAAAAAAGACAAGTGATTCCTATTTCTAAAAAGTTACAAATCTTTTATTTGACAAAAATCCCCACTAAAAAAAAATTCCTTTTTTCTTCTTTTTTTTTTTTTCCTTTTCTTTCTTTCTTTCTTTTCTCTCTCTTTTTTTTTATTTTTTTATTTTCTAATACAAAATCCATGTATCTAATACAAGAACAAGCATTCTTATTCCCACTAACAATCAGGCTTTCAATTTACAGTCTTGCAGTACCCCACATTTAAGCAGTTTGACTAACCCACCTCCTCCTGAAGTTCTACATTTAAATTACAAATAAAACAAAGAAACAAACAAAAATCAAACATATAATAATATGAAAACTATCAATTTCCTTTCAAACAGATCATGAGCATTAATTAATTCAACTACAAGCTTGAGCACTTATTTCATTAATATTAAGCAATCGCATCCGATAACTGCCGAAGTCAGTAACAGACATAAAGATGCAAGCACTACTGTTTCTTAACCAAGACTTGTAGATGCAGCCCCCTTTTCATCATACAACAGCTACCTAAGACAGCCAGATGAAAAGCACCCCATGCTGTCGCTGCTATCTTGATTACTGAATTACTAAACTAGGGTACGAGAAACCAAGGAAACAGGAAACCACTCCAGGAGGCAGGAGAAAGGGATGATGCAAAGAGAATGCATAGGTGCACAAAGAAGTACAGATTCCCTGCCGGGCAATCTGCTGCTACCCATACACATTGTATGATCCGTTGGCAGAAACAGTTCGGCTGAAAATGAGAAAAATCATGAAACACAAACATAAATATCAAAGCAGAAAATAAACACGGCTGAAGAAGAAGAAATATAAAATGGCTGAGGATGAATGAATACATTGAGAAAAATGAAAAAAGAAAAAAAAAACACCACCACAGAACAGCAAAATAAAAACAATAACTGTCAATGTAAAAAAAACAACATCAACAAAGATCACACACTGGCCAAGCTTACTTAGCCTGCAACCAAACAAAACATTGTTGGCCAAACTTATTTAGCCTACAACCAAACAAAACATTGTAAGCCACACACCAGCCCAAACCTGTCGGCAGCAACACATGGATAAATTATCAACAAATCCAGGGCTGACTTAGAGGATTTCTTCCACAAAGACTTGAATATCATGACTGCAATGCTTCCCTATCATGAACTGGCATCTTCACAGATATACTCTTTTTATATGGTTTCATTGCTCACAAACCGACAGCTCTCTATCAGTAACCCATGGTCTGATCCACATCCTGAGCCCATTCAGTTTTGCTGGATTGTGCAGTTTACATCAATATCTTTGTTTTATGCTGCATTCCATGTCCAAACCTTAATTTCTGTACTAACTTAAAGTGACAAAGACAATTCACAAATGCTTCCCTCCAATCATTCTCTTAATTTCTTGAAAAAAGAATCATCATCTGACTTAATTCCATATCGCATGAGTAAATGGATTTGGAGGAACAGATGACAAAGAAGAAGTGTCTTTTTTCTACATATCCAGCAGCTTTTTCTTTTCAAGAAAAAAATGAAGGAAAACTGAAGATAATATTTACCAATACAAATAGGTGGAAAACAGAAAACTGAAATATTCAGAGTTCAACGGAAACAAAAGAAGTTAACCACCTCGCACACAGGTCAGTCAAGGCAAGCATCCACAAGATTAACAAAGATAAGATCATTT
>CM031598.1:81702115-81712115 GCA_018398815.1 Conus ventricosus
TGACAACATTCAAAAAAGTAAAAACACTATATCCAAATACTGTACATCACAAAACACCAATACCAGTAAGAGAAACAAATGAGAAAACAATAAATATACATAACTATAGTAATAAGAGAACGAATACCCGCAAAAAAATTGGCCAGAGCATGCACTTACTTTTCTTCCGTTCTATTCACCAACGCCAAGCGACCATAGTCCCAGGCTATCTTTCTCAGCAGTGTAAACAGCAGCAGCAGCAACTGCAACAATTCAATGTAAGTGGTAACAAATGTTGTGCTGATAAATATGAACAACTGAATGAATGAAAAAAATAGACATGTGTATGTACCTAACAGAATCTAAAATCTATGGTATCACAGGACAAACCAATCACAACCTAATCTGAGAAAGAAAATACAGAGTTCCAGCTGCTGTGGCGAAGTGGATAGCTTCACTGACTCCCTGCCGGAAGATCATGAGTTCAATTCCTATCAGATCCACTTGTTTGTGGGATTTTTCTGCCGCGACTGGCTCCTACCCAGAGCTGAGTTTTGCTGTGGGCTCAACTGGGAAGACTTGGACCACACAGTCGAGTTTGATCCACTTAATGGATGCGTCTCTGAGAGCGTTGCTCAAGTTTCCGGACCAACACAGCAGGTGTCTTTATCTCTCAGGCCTGGTTGACGCTGGGATATCTTATGAAAGTAAGTATAGAGCCCTGTCCTGCGGTCTCAGACCAGAATAGAAATCTGTAGCATCATCTTCAAAATGTCTTAAATTCTGTGGCGTTTCATGCCCTGTTCTCATGGCGGCCTCAGTTTTGATTGCCTTTCCACATCTATGTCCTTCATTTGATTCTGCTAGCATCACCAGTATTGGCAAATTCATAAGGGCTGCCAGTGGACAGACATGGAGGCGCACTTCGGAGAGAAAGCTGTTATGCCAGCTCCGCACCTAAGCAATTATTGTTGTCAGAAGATGGCGTAGTAGATGGTGTCCTGCATATGTTGGATCAGAACAGGCACCATCGAACACCACCACAACATTGTAGTTTCTCCTCTGTGGGTTGCCTCATGAGGACTTGACACTGATTTCTCCCTGTGACTGTAATCTCTCTTTCTCTCTCTCTATCTATCACCACACACACAATCACACACACATACGTTCACTCACATACACTTATATTCCATTTTAGAACACACACACACACACACACACACACACACAGAGACTTAAATACCAATGGCAACCTGAACAAGGCGCAAAGTAACAAAGTGGAAAAAAACAGAATGATAGGCAGTGACAGAGCTGAGTAAACAGGGTGAACCAAACAGAAAGGGACAATGAGAAATCAATGGGTGTATATTGCCATCTTGGCAACCGTTATATCCCTCAAGGCAATTAGCCTCCACATTTTCAGTCACATTGCGGAGAACAAGCCTACCAAAGGTGGTCTGTAACTTCCTGTCTGCTGCTTACACTGTGTCAGCGACCGAAATGCTTCGCCAGAGGGTGCAACTGGCAGAGAGAGCCCTGACTCATGCACCATTGTATCCGCACAGGGGGAAGTGGATTCTGGCCACAGACATAAGCCTGGCAAATTACCTGCCTGAGCCAAAGGCTTATCATCTGGGGTCTTGTAATGGCCTTTCCCTGGTTATGCCATAGAAGGGGGCTCAAGGGAGCCTGACTTTGTCCTCTGAAGGTACATCTTCAGTGCTTAGACAGGGCAGTCAACCTGTACTACCCTTGATCATCTGGGCTGGGATTGGACAAAGGGGCCAGCAGAAGCAAGGTTATTGTCTAGGGCTGCTCTCCAGGCTTGCCGTTTTGGCCAGGAAAGAAGGGCACATGGACAGGGTGACCGAACTATCATCAAGCCACTTCAAGGGCTGGGGAGGCATAAACCTCACTCATTCGACACACTGAAGCCAAGGTAAATAAAATCATACTTTAAAAGTGAGCTTCTCTGCAGAGCATTTAGTGAGTGACTCAAACTCACTGGAGGCGCTTAAACAGTTCCAGTGCAACTAACTGAAAGGAACAAATCATGGCTGAGACCAAGATCTCTTCACTGCAGTCTGAAAGTGTTAGCAATGGCTGACCTTCAGGTCACGTCCTCACCTTCACATCTTCAATTTCAAGTTCTACAGAAGAAATCCCAGTCTGACTGCATCATTTGGCAAAGACTTTCGATTTGTCGTCATACACTATCAGTGAGGATAACCTCTGACTAGTTGTGATTTTTTTCAACACGTGAAGGGCGGAAATGCCTCTCATTTGAGAGACAAAGCCTGATATGTACCTGGCACAAAGAGAGAGGGACACAGGGTCTGAGTGCCACTTCCTCGACCTAGGCTGAGACGGCAAGTTCAGTCTCACAGGAAGGGGCATGGGAGCCTTAACCAGCTCTTGATCCAGCTCTTTGTCCATTTAAGGAAGCAAATGAGGATTTCTTGGCACTCCCCTGTGGATACTTTGTTAAGACTACTGGAATAGGGTAGTGGGTGGCAATGCATAAGTGAACATCCCTTCCCATGAGAATGCTAGTGCATCCCCAGCCAAAGCTGAGGGGTTTGGAACATGACATACAAAGATTGGTAGCATTTTGTTCCAACTAGCGGCAAACAAGTAGATGTGAGGGGTTCCAAGGACTTGGCATACAGATAGGAACAGGGCCTTTGTTCAACATCAATTCTGGTAGGAAAACCCAGCCCTTCCTGGAATAAGAATCTGCAGGGACATTCAGCTAGCCATGGAAACATCTCACAGACAGGTCTTCATAGACTGACAGAACAAGAGACATCATGGAGCTGTTAGAGGTCCTGGAACGAGTCCTTCCTTGGCTCATCAGATAAGTCTCAAAAACGGAAATGTCTGTGCACACCATAACAGTCTTGCCTTTCAGAATCTCAAACCATCTGCACAGAGCAAGGAAGACTGTTTTCAACTCAAGGATGTGTACATGGTCTGTCGCCTCCTGCTGTGACCGAGTACTGCTGGTCTCTAGAAAGAGGGGAGCACTCCAGCTTAACTCCCTTGCATTGGTACAAATGGTATGTGACGACAGAAAGAGAGGCAGAGAAACCCCAGATTTAACCAAGCTAAGTTGAGCCTCAGCTAAAGGGTGGACACAAAAGTGTGGGTCATTGCAACAGGTCATTCCAATGGGTCCATAAAGGGTCCCAGACATTATTCAAAGCCAAGTGAAGGAGACAGAGATACAGACAACACAGAAAGATGAGCTCCAGGGCTGTAAAGGTCAGTCCCATCATAGTCTGGAGACTACAAGGAGACACAGACTGAGACTGCAAATGGAATTCAGCATCCTGGCATCCCAGAAGGTGAACCAGACTTTAATCCAGCAAGAAACACATGCCTAGATAACAAAATCCTGAGAGGGGACCCTGTTGGACTTCTCGAGGTTAACTACAAAGCCAAGAGCGGAGAGGGTCTGTCTGAAGTGAAAATCCTGGGCAAGAACCTCCTGGTCCTGGTTTTTTGGGTATGGTCATCCAGACAGTTTGAAAGACATTGAATTGGTTCTCTGTCTCACCGTAGATATGACCATGTACATTACCCCGGTGAATACCAAAGGGCTGAGAGACAGACCAAAAGGGAGGGCTGTGAAAAAAAAAAGACCCTTCCCTGACCGGCAAAGACAAAGGTATTTCTGGGACGATCTCCAAATAGGAATGTGAAAAGAAGTGTCAGAGAAGTCGAGGCTAACAGCCCAATGTCCAATCTCCACTGGAATGATCTCCTGAGGACAAAGATAACCATATCTTCCAACCCCAGCCCAGGATCAAACCCTACTGAAACAAGGAATGCAGAATGCATTCACCTTTTCTATTTAAATATTTTCCTTCTTTCTTTTGTGTCTCCTCCATTATTTTATTTTATTTTTTCTGAAGTTTTTCCCTCTTCTTCTTTTTTTTTGTCAATTGTAGAAGGAAATAAAAATATTGGTTGAGAGTAACCTCAAAAGGAGGGACAAGGGATGGGAAAAGGGACACAAAGACACTGAGGCCAAAATGGGGAGGATCAAAACCCAAGAGACGCTGAAGGGGTAGAAACTTTGGCAAGGAACAAAAACTCTTACAACTGTCTTCAAAGACCTTCTCCTACCCTACCTATGAATGCACATGAGAGAAAGAGAGGACAACTCTAAGAATGACATGGAGCGGAAAAAAACTGTCTGCCACGCAGCAAACACAGAGAAAAGTAAAACAGAATCTGACTGCTTCATTTGACTAAAATGTGCAATTATGCAGGACAGCGTTCAAACACACTACCCATGTAGCCAAGGAAGTGTCAATGTCAACGATCAACTGTTCTGGGTAAATGGCCACAGAATGGATACCTAAAAACAGCAATCGGTAATGACTTGATCCAAGGAATAGGCGGGCAAGAGGATGATTCAGACAGCAGATCAGGAATTGGACATTAAAGTTCTTGTGCAAGAAACCTCTATAAATTCCGTGTTCTGAAATGTGGTAATTTCTGTAAACATCATCATCATAGGCCTTATCAATGTCGTCATCAATACCACACCTTTACGCATTCGCACCAAACACACCCGCATAATGAGGGGTTTGGTCATAGTCAGATGGCGCCTCCCAGCCAGAGTCCACCGAGGCTTGCCCTCTCGCAGCATGGACTCCTGTTGAATCTTCTTCCAGCAGAACAGTGATTGACTCTGAGCCTTGCCCGAAGAAAGCAAGCTAGCATATCCCCAACAAAAACCACATGTCCTTGCCGTTCCTCTTCAGTTACAAGGCACAAGGTGCTGAGGTGTCAAGAGCATGGATTTGGGGAGGAGTGGGGGGGGGGGGGGGGGGGGGGGGGGCAGAAGATGGCCTGTCACCCAGATCTTGATACCATTACAGCACTGGCATACCTGGGAGTGGCGGACAACACACTAGCCATACTAGCAGGTAGTTTGAAGTTTAATCCGAATTGAATGTGCGAAGAGAACACAAAGTCACAACAGTCCAGTTCTTGCACGAGTTACAAGAAGAAAACAGAACATTTTGTACAGGAGATGCAGATCTCATGTGTATGAATACGAAGGCACCAGTTGTGACAAGACAAACAGACGCATGAGACCAGCAGCAGACGATTTGCGGATGATGAAGTAAACGCCTGGACATACAACAGAGCTGTCTGCTGAAGAGGGGCAGCAACAGACCAAAATTTGCAAGATATATTGGCCTAAATTCCCACCTCAGAAGCAACAGAAAAAAAAACACACCAAAACATTCTCCTTCAGAAGCAACAAGAAGTCTGAATGGGTGTTTGTGGGAATCCATGAGTGCCGAAAACACAAAGAGTGAACTCCAGAGAGCAGAGAGGTGAGAGTGCCTCAACCCAGGAAAAGAAAAAAACCCTGCAATTTCAAATATGTTTCAATAAAGAAAACTCACTTAAGGAAATCACACTTGCTGTCTAACTGGTATGGAGGTAAGTCATTTTGGTGCTCTCCGAATTTCATTTTTTCATGGATCCTATCAATACAGTGATGTTCCATGCCAAATGGGGATAAGGCATTTGTTTGGATAGGTAAGAATGAAAAAAAGTGTGATCAGTATGTAGCCTGCACTATACTGTTTTCTCTTTTAAGTTTTTAACACTGTCTGAAAAACTTGCAACTTGAATGATGTCAAAAGATTTTTGGCAGACAGTTTTCAGATGTTAAATGTAACTGAGGGAGTTTCTCTTTTTTATCAAAAGTTACTCCAAGAAATTCAGCATTCTTATGACTGGATCAGTTGAATTTCTTAACCAAAATTTGAATCTGAAAAAAAACACCTGAAAGCTGTGACAGTGGATACATAGAGATAGGAATGTAAAGAACCTGAATCTATGGTTTTCCACTGACTGCCTGATTTCATTCATGCATATTTGAAACTGGTAGTATACAGAGTGAAATCATCCAGAAATAGAGATGATCTGAAGCCTCGGTGAACAGATCTTACATTATCATTAATTTTGATGCCAAAGAAACCAGGTGATAGGATGCTGTCCTGAGAAACACCAAACTCCAGTTCACAAACACTAGACAAAGTGGAGCGGACTTAGATTTGGATACAGACAGTGGCATAAATAATGGAACCCATGACCTAAATGTCAGAGAGGATTCAGAATTTTGATACGAATTTCAATAACTTAACCTCATCCAAACTGAAGAAGACAGCAATGACATGCTCTTTCTTGTGCAAAACTTGCATATGGTGGCCTAAGTTTTAGTTCTGTTACAGCTCAGCCAAACATACAGGGCCCTTTCAGGGCTGTCACCATGAACTAAGAGTCCCTTCATCTAAAAGCAATTACATCATCAATGACCATACCGTAATAGTGGAACTAATGACATCCTTCATTACAGAATACAGAACTATGTTGTGCTGAGGTATCCAGCCACTGCACATCATTTATCACTCCAACACACACACACACACACACACACACACACACACACACACACACACACACACACACAATGAAAAACATTTCAATGGCTGCATAGAAAAATAAATCATGTTGTTTATAGACTGGCTAACTGTGTCAGGGATGGTATGGGCAAATATGTAGCGTCCACTCCCGACAGAGTTTACAATCTCACAATGTCGTCATCAGACTATGAAAAAGAAAAGGAAAAAAATGCTGACATGTTAAATATAAAGTTGGAAAAAAAAAACAGAAAGTGTAAAGACCATCTGGGAAAATTAGCAACAACAACAGAAAGAAAGAAAAAAACCAGCAAGAGTAAGTGAGATAGACAGAAAAGGGAAAACCACTAGCAACCACTAGCACAGAATTTCCCGCTTGTTCTCCATATGGGGGCAGTAGCTGGTCTGAAGGCAGACTAAATGGGCTATTATCAAGCGGAAATTCACCACACGCCATTGCTCTTCAGCAATAAAGCGTTGATTCCAAGTCTCTACAAAAGGCACAAGTTAACCACCTTTTCTGTCACTGAATAAAGACAGCTTTTTAATGCTACTGGACAGCCATTTGACAAATCTGATGTTGCTAATTCAAGAATTTGTTTGATGATGCAAATAAGGATTTAAAAAAAACTGTTGTCCAAATGGGACAGTCAACTTTTAGAACAGTCTCAAATTTTCTGGTAGATATCTGGGGTAAACTGAATGAATAACTTTTTTTTTTCTTTCATTGGAAAAAAAGGGTCTAGGCTCCTGGATGAGACATTGCACATACAATAATCAAACGCACTGGTCAGACCTTAAGTTGAACACAGAGAGAGCCTTCAAGAAACACCGAGACAGAGAGGAACAGAGAAGTATGAGAGAGTCAAGAGAGAGACAGACATAGACAGACAGAGGAAGAGGCAGACCCAGGGGCAGAAGCAGAGACAAAGAAAAAGAAAGAAACAATAATGAACCATTGGTAGGGAGGGGGTGGGGGAAACGAAAATAAGCTATTTCACTCACCACAAAAGCAATGGAGTTGACCACTAGAGTTCCGGGAATGCCGTTGTAGGCATCATAGAGAACCACTGTGTGGTTAGAGTGGTAGCCAGTCTGGCAGTTCGGAGCAGGGGGAGCTTGGGTTGTGCTGGGAATGGCTGGGCTGGAGGACTCCATGTCCTCACTTGGTTCCACACAGCTAACTGTCTCAGTCTCTACTCACTGGTACCAAACATCCTTTCCCTTATCTGCAACAAAATCAGACCCCTCATTATGGAATGTCCCGAAGCAGAGCAAAACAGATCTGCTGCTCATGAAGAAGAGTTCTTCAAAACCAGCCATACAGAACTGCAAACCTCAGCAAACTTAGGTGCCCCCAATAGATGCAACACAAAATCGGCAATATCCGAGTATCTGATGAAAAATATTGGAAACCAGTGACAGTAGGAAAACATAATGAAGAGCCCATCAAATCAAGTTCTACACGACGACTTATTCTCAGGGCTTTAAAAATCTTGCAGTCACCATATCAACAACAACAACACAGAATCCTTCATTGAAAAAAAAAAAATCAAAACCATGTTTTTCAATACTGATCACTCCAAAATGTAATAAACTGAACTCAGTCACTGACATGCTTAATTTAAGGCAGATGAGCTAAACCCTGATGAGACTGCCACAACAATTCCTCTAAGAAAATAACAAAAAGAAAAAAATGTCACTATTGTAAAATACACAAAAACAGCCCATTGGCAAATGACCCTCTAAGTTTTACAATCACTCCAAAGCCACAGGATTAAAACAATATAGGTAGAACACTACAATTGGCGAGAAAAATCAAAATGCAATCCATAGCACAGGGCCATATCAGGACAGTCATCTAGTCAAAAATGAAAAGTCACCAAGTGTAAACTTGTCCTGAAAAAAAAAAAAAACAAGCTCACACACAGGGGTATATATATTGCAGTTTTCATATTGTCTTTGTTATAGCCCAGCAAACAACACAGGGCAGTGTCAGGGCTCCCATTATGTCAAAAATGAAAAAGTCACCCAGTTTAATTTATCATTAAGCAACTGAATGCACACATGTCAAGACACAAGTACAGAGCAGTACACATCATACTGTCTGAACTATTGCCATCCATATAGTGGATAGAATAAGCCATTCTAAGAGCTGTAACATTTCTACTCAATTTACTATACCAGCATTTTTTTCAGTAAAAAGAAAATCTACCCAAAAACTGTGAACTGTGTGTACAATCATACTTGAAGTCATCAGATAACAATGTTTAAGACAGAGTGATAGACTGGTTCTGAACATTTGTTGCAGTCTGCCGAGGCTGTCTCTTATCTAGCTAAATTTTTCAACATTTTTTTTAATGCACAGCAACGAATGTCCTGAGAGATCACATTGGCACAGACAGTGCTGGAGAACAGTGTGGGAAACCTCAGGCTGCCAATGAAATGACAGGCTGACTGGAAGTGATGAGGAACTTGTCAAACTGGTGAGCTGCACAGACTGAGCACCTGCCAGAAACGGCATGGAGATCAGCTTAAGAAAAAAACAAAAGTGACGACAAACAACACAAAACCAACAAAACAAAAGATTACAATGAGTGTACAATGACTTGTCTGATGAAACAAATACTGAAATCATGGAATGCATGGTACAAGTGGCAGCAGCATCGGAAAAACTGAAACCAGACTAAAGAAAGACGGACACTGCTTTCAGTTCCAGATGTAAAGGTTTTGCTTACATCTTGCTCAGTTCCTGTTTGCATTCAAATCAGAGTATCTGACATGATAACAGCAAAGGAAGCTCCAAGCAGAGCAGCATCTCCTTTACTGAGCATGCCACAAATCACAAAATCTGCAGAATTTGTCAGCATGTGTCACTATGAAGCATGTGTCACTATGAAGTATGTGTCACCATGAAGCATGTGTCACTAATTTTGGAAGACCTTGTTGACCTCAATGAAGAAAAGTAAGCTGAACTGGTAATGTTCAAAATCAAGCAGATTCTCCAAGAACAGCTCAGGCAAAAGTGGAGAAACAGCAGACAGAGAAAACAAAAATATGCAGGCAGTTCTGGTGAGTGAACTGAAAACAGCTTTACCAGAACTCAGCACTTGCCACAATCTTCAAAGGTAGAGACAACTGATGCAGCATTCGTCAGTGTAGTATGGTCATATTCCTGGTGGGCTCTAGAACCAGTGATTAGTATGGGAATGCTGTATTTTGTATAAAGTTAACAAGAAGAAAAAAGTGTAAACACTCTCTTGAACAAAAGCAAGTGAATATGACACAAAGAGAGAAAGAACAAATGTGCCAGTAAAGAAGATTATCAAAGAGGTAAGGTAAAAGACACTGACTAAAAATGTGAAATTTCAAGCAAGCAGTTTCCAGAAGATGCAAATACCCTCTACATTTTTCTGTTCAAGTCTAATGTCCATACCCATCTCAGACTTGGGCTACCAGCTAGTGTAAGGGACCATCTAACACCACACACACACCACCAGAATGACAAGTTAAGATGAGCTGTGAAAATCAAAAGATTCATGTTGAGTGCCAGCATGATTTGACCTCAA
>CM031598.1:81714615-81732115 GCA_018398815.1 Conus ventricosus
AACAGGGTTTTCATGGAGTCTGCTGCACAGTGTTTCTGCCTGATAACATATATGTTCAGACACTCTATATAAGAACATATGTATGAAAGCGTCATCTCAGTTACTATTTTGACTGCTCAAATGTGTTTTTTAACGTCTTTTATAAACTTTCATTAGCTCATCAAAAATAACAAAGTATCAATACATACTGTACAACTGGCTCATCATGGCTCATTAAAACTTACACAGCAACAGTCAACCATTACTGGCTCATCAAAATCAATACAGCAGCAGTGATCAACCAAAACAGCTTTGACAACATAAACACAGGAAAAGTCAACCACAATTACATCATCAAAATAAACACAGTGACAATAAATTGTTACTGATTCATCAAATCAACACAGAAGCAATAAACTATATAAATGTCTCAACAAATCTTAAATAAATGTTAGCGAACCGCCCAGAGAACGTGGACAAACGAGTCACAAGACAAAACACAACACGTTTCGACCTCTTAGGTCTCCGTCAGGTGATATATAAACGAATAAAACAACGAAAATCCACTTAGCTTTGATCGCTTCAGATCGCTTAGGGTTCAGCGCAAGGAAGAAGGCCTTCTTCCTTGCGCTGAACCCTAAGCGATCTGAAGCGATCTGAAGCGATCAAAGCTAAGTGGATTTTCGTTGTTTTATTCGTTTATATATCACCTGACGGAGACCTAAGAGATCGAAACGTGTTGTGTTTTGTCTTGTGACTCGTTTGTCCACGTTCTCTGGGCGGTTCGCTAACATTTATTTAAGATTTGTTTAGATTTCCGCCTGCAGTCGTCTGGCTTTGCAACTAGATCTATAAATGTCTCATTAAAATAAACACAGCAGCAATCAACAGTAACTTGCTGATCAAACCTAACACAGATCAAAACCACCACAGATGCAATAAAATTTAAATGGCTGATCAAAATCAACGCAGCAGGGGCCAACTTGTGACTGGCTGATCAAAATCAACACAACAGGCAGCAACTGTAATTGACTCATCAGAATCAAGGTAACAGGGATCACCTATAACTGGCTCATTAAAATCAATACAGCAGCAACTAGGCTATCACCCGCTCAACAGAATTAACACAGCAGTAACCAACTTTAACTGGCTCATCAGAATCAACACAGCAACAATCAATTATCACTGGTTAATGAAAACCAACACAGCTGCAATCAACAATTACCAGCTCATCAAAACCAACACAGCAATAATCAAGCACAAATGCCTTGTCTAAGAACAACAAGCAGCCATGAACTATTATCAGTCTTATCAAAACTAACAGAGAAGAAAACTGTGTCTGATGACCTTAAAATTATCTGCTCTTTTAGAAAAATCTTGCGAGGTGTATGGCTTGTATCAAATAATCCCTGACCTAATTTAGAAAAAAAAAAAAAGGATGACAAATAAGGTTACGGCCAATACCCCGACATAACGACAGTGTCATTCTGCCTGGCCATCTCAGCAGGACCAGGGCAGCCGCCTCTTCCCAATCAATAGTTGTCATGGGGATGCCAGAGAGGACAGTATTTGCCAAGCTGAGATTTCTACCAGCCTGTTCATCTGGGATCCCCTGAGCCAACATCAGTGGCTATAGCACCCATCTTAACCCCCACCTACCCCCCACCCCACCCCCCTATCTCCTTCACCATCTGCTGGGAATGGAAACCTGAGAAATAAGGTCTTCCTGTTCTGAAATGAGACAGCAGTAAGCGAGCGCGCAAGCAAGCGAGCAAGCAAGCAAGAAAGACAGAGAGGACGGAGAAGGTGGGGGAGAGACAGAGAGAGACAGAGAGAGAGAGAGACAGAGAGAGAGAAAAGGGAATAGACAACCTGCAGAGATGCAGACCAAAAAGTTATGCATTACAGCATACATGAACCTATAAATAAAGTAATGAATGAATGTATACATCAATAACATACAAGATATAGCTCTACACTGCTCAGGAAAATTCCACACCACAATATGTTATTCCTTTGCCAAGGGCAGCTCACTTCATCCAAGAAAGTTTAGAACTATAATAGAAGACTTCAACCTTTGGACTGCTGGATGTACTGAAACTTGTATTGTACAGAACTGTTTTCAAATCAACAGGAGGATGGCTGTTATTAATATACTCTTATATTAGAGCTCTTTATGTTGAATAGGAATGCCAGATAGATTAACCTATACATTTTAAAGAGATGACATAACATACAACATAAAAAAGTAATCTTAGCTGGAACGTCCCACAAGATAGTTCTCAAAAAGTATCCAGCAAGATTTGTGCCAAGGTAATGCAAAATATGTGCCAAATGTTTGATTTTTTGGTTTTGTCTGTCATTATGTTCGTAAAAAAAAAAAAAAAACAGCAAAAAAAGAATTTCAGTTCCTGAGCTTCTTTCTGTACCCACAGTCACGATAAGTACTGAAGCCTTTCTTTGAGACTAGCCCATCTATACCACACCCACTCAGCTTTTCTTGAAAATATAAGCATATTAAGCGACTGAAGACAAAAAAAAAAAAAAAAAAATTGCAACGAATAATCCCAGAGCAAAATTTCACTCTCATTTTAGTACTGCTTTAAAAAAAAGTTTCAAAATCAGTTGCTAACTTTATCTTAACCATCACATATGAATTCATACCTACTCCCTTATCCCCCCCCCCCCCTTTACAACCCTCCATCCCCACCTCTTGTTGTGGCAGAAAACACCAACACAGACTGAACAAAGAACCAAACCAAACATGGGCTGCCTGAATCAAAACAAATCAAACTCACTTTACATCCCATCACTGCCTTGTCATGGTACATTTTAGTGACTAACTCCTCATCTGTACAGCTCATAAGGACTCCTTTTCATACTCACCACATCCTTATTGATTTTTCCCCCTAATTAAAAGAAAGGATTTTTGTTTAAAGTCAACACTCAAATGACAGTGAAGCTACAACAAAACAGTAACAACTAAATAAAAGGAAGGCAGAATTCTGGAGGTTGCCATGCTAATGATGGTCAGACGATAACTTTACCAAACACATGAGTTCCGATGGTGACTGATTGCACTTTACTGGAAAGCCACTTGACAAGTAAGTGTGCTTTATCTAGTTTATGATAAGCATCATCCAGAGTGTGCCTTATAATAAACATCATCCAGTCAGTCAAAGAAAGAATGAAATAAAAAGGTAAGTATAAAATGAACAATGAATTGATAAAAAAAATACTGGGGGGTGGGTGGGGGGGGGGGGGGGGGTTATAAGGCAAGGGAGGCAGATTTGGAGACACAGTAGATAAAAACATTAACAATTGTGTGTTTCTACCTAAACACTTTGCGAATAAATTAAAAATTCACAATAATGACTTTTAGCCCATTAGATTATAAAACCCAAGTAAAACCAAAGTTACATGCTCAATTCTCCAACCTAAGATTTTACGTTCTTCTGCATTTTAGCTTGAAGGAAGGTTTCAAATAAACCGAAAATTTGCAATAACACAGTGTTGGTTGCTTTTAATATTCAATAGGATTTTAAGTTCATTACAATCAATATGAAAAGGAGATAAATCCATGTTGACAAATCTTAATTCAGATATGATAGTGACTAAGAAAGGAGAGAAGAAAAAAAAAAAAAAAGAAGAAATAAACAGTTGTCCTGGAAATGATTTACGACTGAACTTTGTTCAGATATTTCCAAATCCACCAATGCACTTTTCATCCACAGACTGACTACCTTTTCAGATCAACGTAACATTCCTTTCCCTTAATTCTTAGCTGCTATAGGTTATACTATAAATCATAATCTACTGAAAAGCAACTGATAAGTGAGCTTCAAACCATGTGATAAACAAAGGAACCCATTACCAAAAATATAAACTAAAAATTGTTTTAGTAAAGTACATTGTAATAAAGAAAAAAAGCAACAACAACAACAACAAAAATCACACCAAAGTGAATGAATAAATAAATGAGCAAACAACTATAAATAATGTAAACTGATCAAGCCCATCCGTAAACAGAAGTTTTTAGAAACACAAAACCTCTACCACAGAGCAATGGGGTATGGAGTGCCTGGGAATAGATTATTGATTGATCCCAAACTGAACTTTGGATAGTGCATAATCAATAAAAGCACAACAATGGTCCTGAATGACCGTCCCTCAGAGGAAACACCACTGTGTTTACCAGTGAGATTAATGATCAACTGGTTGATATCAGAATTCGTTGGCCTGCTCATGTGTGCCTCAGTACGACAGACATGTGAAACACATCTCTACAGAGACGACGCACTAAGTTTGTTTATAATTACTGTACCTTGCACAATGTTTGCTATTGTTGTTGATTTGTTATTCCTCCATATATCTATATATACATTCCTCCATATAATTATATCTATCTATATTCATATATATGTGTGTGTGTGTGTGTGTGTGTGTGTGTGTGTGTGTGTGTGTGTGTGTGTGTGTGTGTGTGTGTTGTGATATATATATTGTGTGTGTACATATATCTATATATATATATATAACACCAGTAAATAATAAAGCTGATGCTATCTTCTCCATACAATCTACTATAATGAGCAACTCTTGCACATCATGCAAGCCTGCACAGATTATTGAGTTGGATAGCTTATTTTTTACATTAAGTTTTGCTTGCATCAACTGTAAAGAATGCACACATGTGGGCAAAGTATCTCACTTTGGAGCACACCAAACATTTAACGTGGAACAACATGGGGCAGCATTAAAGATGCAGATAGATGTTCTGGCTGTACATGGACAATGTGAAGAAATGAACAAAACAAAATCTGCAGTGTAGCATCTGACTGATGGCAGATGACTAAGATCCCTGAGTGCCCAAATGCCCGTCATGACTCATATCATACTGTAGACTGTAACAAATGGATAATACTATAAAGCAAAAACCACTACCCAGGAAAACAAATACACATGGAAATGTTTTCTATCAAAATCATAATATCAAATATTAATTAACAGCGTGTTTGAGAAAACTGTGCATGGCACATCACAAGATTAGTCTATGACTAACTCACAATCAATCTTTCATTCATGCTTACTTAACATATAGACGGTATAACCACAAAATTGTGTTAACATTCCTAACTCTCTGTCAACATGTGGGCAAATGTTCTATTTCAAAGAATAGGTTGACCATTACTTAATAAAATGTAGTTCATGTGTAACAGGTATAAACACAATATCATCTATACTCTGTCTATGCAAACTCAGTCAACATTTGAGCAAAGATTCTATTTTAAAGAATTGTTTGACTATTAATTCATAATATGTACCTTTGTTTCACAGTAAATTGTTATCGATGAAGCGTGTGTGTGTGTGCATGTGTGTCTGTGTAAATGTGTGTACGCGTGTGTCCGTGTGTGCGTTTGTGCATTCATGCATTTACATGTGTAAGTTGTTGCAATATGAGAGAGATGAAGACAGTCATACACAATGAGATAAAGCTCTGGGATAAGATAAGATAAGATAATGTTGCTTATAGCCCAGCCGACCGCAAAGGGCCACATCAGGGCTGTCACCACGTTAAAATCAACTCACCAGAGAGGAGGGTGGGGAGAAACAGACAGACGGACAGGCAGATAGACTGACACCAGGAGAGACAGAGAGAGACAGAGAGAGAGAGAGAGAGAGAGAGAGAATGACAAACAAATGAAATTTTATTCATGCATTGTGATGTGTAAGTTGCTGCAATATGAGAGAGATGAAGACAGTCGTACACAATGAGATAGAGCTTTGGGAGAGGAGGAGTGGGGGAGTGGGGGAGTGGGGGCGACAGGCAGACGGACAGACAGCAGGAGAGAAAGAGTGTGTGTGTGTGTGTGTGTGTGTGTGTGTGTGTGTGTGTGTGTGTGTGTGTGTGTGTGAGAGAGAGAGAGAGAGAGAGAGAGAGAGAGAGAGAGAGAGAGAGAGAGAGAGACAGAGACAGAGACAGAGAGGGAGAGTGAGAAGACATGAAAGAGAGAGAGAAATGGGGAGGAAAAGGGGAAAAACCAGACAGAGACAGCGATCAATTTCACTAGGATTATTTGGTTACAAGGTTTTGCCAAGCTTGAAATGTTAAACTTTACCATGTTATCTGACATTAACAAGTTCAGTTTCTTTCACTTAATTAAAGGTCTGATCAAGTTAGCTTCATTGTCAAATCTGACAATGATCTGGTTTCAGTCTGTCAGTCAATTTGTGAGTATATCAACCTCTCATATTGGTGTAATCTTGCAAGGTAGCTCAAGTCGATGAGGTATAAAAACTTCCACAAAATCCAGTAAACAGGAAAGTTAGTGGCTGAGGAAGAACTACGCGCAAAACGATAACTATGCAACCTCTCTGGCCTACGAAAAACAATAACTTGTAACAGAGCATTCAGTTAATGGTCTCATCAAGACAAAGCAAACTTTGCTAAGAATAAAAATGACTGAATGAATAAGGCTTACTGCTGCTTCACAGGTAATCATTTGCCTGTCACTCTTGTCCCAGATTAGCCTCTCAATGAAGCCTCTGTCAACTACTTTCCTTTCATAGCAATTTAACCCATCTTCAGCTTGCTCCTGTTTGTCAGCATGGTACTGCTTACTATATGCATTCTCTTATTGACAATAGGATGTGAATTAAAGTGTGTCACTCCCGCTGGCTGATACACATCCTTCTTCAGGCCTGATGAACGTACAGACGAACAATACATACAGGACACTTTTGTCCTGATCTAATCAATCACGCAGTTTATGTCCAGTCAAGGTCATCTGAGACATTTACAACTTCTTGGCCTGAGCATATGTTTGAAAAGATGAGCTCCACTTCTGGCTACAGACAGAAAAAAAAAGACTACAGCAAGTCCTCTGAAATCATGCAATAATCGGCCAGTCATTTTATTTAAGGCATAATGTACTGTGTATATCTGAAAAATAAGTATTCAGCTATCCAACCTGTTATCGGACAGTTGATAGTTTAATCTCTCCTAAAAGCAGGTCAGACTATGGACAATAAAATGCACAATCTTTGTTCACCATATCTGGAAAAAAACACACATGATTATCATGCTGTATTTTTAGGTTTTGGAAACATGTCTGTGTGTTCTGGTTTGCCAAGTCCTTGGATCATCTCTGTGGATGATTCTTTATTCCTCTGTCTTGTCCTTTGCAGTGTCATGTAGGAAACCAAACACATAAACAGCATATTCTAATTAAACATGATAGAACATAGCCATTTGCAAGAAGCATGTGTGTGTGTGTGTGTGTGTTGTGTGTGTGTGTGTGTGTGTGTGTGTGTGTGTGTGTGTGTGCGTGTGTGTGCGTGTGTGTCTGTGTCTGTGTGTGTCTGTGTGTGTGTCTGTGTCTGTGTGTGTGTCTGTGTGTGTGTCTGTCTGACTCTGAGTGTGCATATGCATACACATTCCATGTTTAAGCATGAATTCAGTGTGTTTTATGCGAGTACCAGTACATATGTTTCCTTACTTATGCGACTGTGCCAGTTTTTTTGTTTTTTTTAAACCTCCATTTGCATACTAGTTCTGTTCCTCAAGGGAAATGTACAAACTGAAATATCTGAAGAATTACAAATGCAATGCATTGTTCAGGCACTCACCAGCAAAATAATGTGACTGTTCTGCCACAGAATACCAATTAGTTTTCAGCAGAACTGATCAGCAGGGAGTATCTTTTAGACTTAAACTGACCGGTCACTGGCAATCACGCAACACTGGAGACCACATTCATAACTTCTAGAGTTTAAATAGACTTCCAGCTACTCAGAACACGGATCTGTCTGAGCAATCAAAAATCCACCACCAGCTCACACCAGCCCTATTGTCTCCATTATAGGTATATTAATTATCTCACAGTCCCTAACCAACTCACGCTCAGCAAATCAATGGCCTGAGCTTTCAGAACACAGCTCAATTGTTCTTCGTCCATGGCCTGGAACGACTGCAACTCAAAACTGCAGACATTACTGCTGATTCTGTCTTTAGACAGTTGACCATATTGCTCAAGGATGAAATAAACCTTCACCAGACAAGCACAGCAACAGCCCGTGGAACATGAGCAATATGGGGTGACTCGCCGCGCAACCGAGCCCAACCCAGCACAGCAGGACACTTTAGCCTGGTGAGATAAGCCAGTGTTAGAGGGGAGACTCCGCCAACTCCAAGACCTGACACATGGGAGGCTGCAAGGTGGGTGGTATTGATCCATGAAGCCAGACCCACTGACAACCAATGGAATGGCAGCAAGATATGCCATGAATATTTTAGGACACCTCTTCTCTCTTCCACCTTTTCTGCTTTTCCTGCCCCGGCTCTGCTTCTTTTTTGAATAGTAGTGATGCAAGTGTGTGTTGTGTGTGTGTGTGTGTGTGTGTGTGTGTGTGTGTGTGTGTGTGTGTGTGTGTGTGTGTGTGTGCACGTGCCTGCCTGCCTGCGTACATGCGTGCGTGTGCATATGCGCATGGGTGCATGCATGTGTGCGTGTGTGCATTTGTGTGAATGCAGCCAAAGAAAGAGTCAAGTAAACTAAATATTTCTTTTGAAAATGGGACATGCATTTGTGAATGGACATGTATTCTTTCCATATAAACCATCACATATATGCCTCCCCTTTCTCAGCCCCTATGCCTGTTACATCCCTCTCATTTTCTCCATTTCAAAGACCCTCTGGATTTGAAACTAGTCTGCAATTTTAATGCTTGTTTGCAAAAAAAAATAATAATAATAATAATAAAACATAAACAAACAGAAATAAGAAACAAACAAACAAAAGAAACCAACGAAACACCAAGAGAGGCATATTGCCTGTTTGACTTAAATGCAACCGAAGATGGGGTATGGCTGCCTTAATGGTGGGATAAAAAAAAAATTATTAAAAAAAAAAACGGTCATACACGCAAAACTCCACTCCCTTTGTTGGGCAGATGTCTATACAGGGAGTGTCCGCAGGAGTATCAGCCTGCGTAAGCAGAAGAAGAAGAAGACGACTTAAATGCAAGCTGTGTCATGGTCTTGCCTATTTGACCCGAGTGAGGTTCAGTGAAATAACTCCCTCACTTTATGCTCATCAAAATGTGTACTTTACATTTAGGCAGTGGGTACTACAAGGGCATAAAGCTTATGCAATGAAAATGGAGGTAGCTGCAAATGGGGTGGAGGTTAGGTTGGTAGATGGGAGATGGAAGTAAGGCTCTCTTTATACATACTGTGGGAGACTTGGAGCTCAAGGTCTGTCACCTGTGTGTGTATGTGTGTGTGTGTGTGTGTGTGTGTGTGTGTGTGTGTGTGTGTGTGTGTGTGTGTGTGTTTTATCTCCTAATGACATAATGCCTCTACATCTCTCTCTCTTTCTCTCTTTCTCTCTCTCTCTCTCTCTCTCTCTCTCTCTCTCTCTCTCTCTCTCACACACACACACACACACACACACACAATTTGCTGTTTTTCTGCAGCTTGACTTGCTTGACTCACCACAAATTAATGACAAACCCTTTCTGTTACTTTGCTGCATTTGGCAAGATATTCATGGCAGTCAGTCTTTATTCTATATCTAATAATACATATTTCAATATATTTCAATGACATATTTATTATATCTGAACCTCTTCTTGTATGAAATTGCAATTAATTTCTTGTTTGAAGTTGAAATAAATGGTTTTCTCCTGATAACATGGAAATTTCTTCATGCAATATTTGTATAAGTGTATTTTCCTATCAATCTATAAACCAATCTTTGTAAATGATCATGACCACATGAATTTTCTAATGTTAAAAACGTTGTCGAAAACATTCATCATACATTTATGGCCTTTATCATTCAGTGACATCTACATGTATGGGATGGCTAGAAAGATCCTATTAATACTCATTCTACCAAGTTTTCTTCAACTAGCACATGTTATTGCTAAGATAAATGGAATAGAGTGATTACAGTGACCCACTTTGTTACAAATGTTGAGTCAACAAAACTTGAATAAGCAACTGTTGATGAAATCTTCAGACTCAAATGTGAAGATAATGTCTTGAACAAATAAACAACTGCATACAATATATATCCAAAGAACCAACCTGGCTATTGGCCAAAGACTACCAAGGCAGAGAAAACAGTAGAGGATCTATGCTCTGTGCAAGGACTACAGAAATTTATGCAAACTTAAGTAAAACTCTTAATGAATCATACTAATCACAAGCAAAATTACATATTGCATGATACACACAGACAGATGCAAAACTGACCAACACAGTGGAAAATACAGTCTCTGCTTACTTCTGGCAAAATAACAAGAAGATTACACCCCTGGTCTTCCCCCTACCTCACCCTCTATCCCAAAGCCTCTCTCTCTCACACACACACACACACACACACACACACACACACACACACACACACACTCAACACGCACACATACACACACACTCACCACACACACCATCCCACACCACACCCCCAACCCCTCTGTGTCACCTCCTTCTACTACCTGAATAACAATGCTTTTAAAATTACCTAATTATGTCTGAAAACATTCACAGAGCAAGTTTAAGAATAAAAAGTAATCATTTTTAAAATACTGCATAAGCCTTTCATCAATTTTAACTCGGAACAGCACTAATGAGCATCTTAAGTAGACACATTCATAATTCACAATATGAATTCTGATATAATAAATTATAATGTGGCTCACACTTTAGAAAGATTTTTTTTTCCCAGTATTTCTTTTTTGCTGATCACAAATAGAGCTGTACAGTCACATAAAAAATGAAGGCCAGAAATTCTGATATGAAATTCCTCACCCCATGGGAAAACAAGTGAGCTTCATTCTAGTAACTGAGACACCCTGAGTCACTCTGGACACTAAATTCAAAGCAACAAAAAAAATTAATATCACTTTGTGTAGCAACTTTATAATGCAAAGCAGAGGAAATCTCATGGAGATAGAAACATGGAATGCATGACTATTATCTATGTTAAATGTTACTGTGCTACTGTGATTGTATGCATACATGTATACGTGTATTCATGAGTATCTCACAAAGCGCTGATCACTGGAATGAACCTAAAAAACAAACATCAAATCTGCAAAAAAAATGTCAACAGTTTCAAGAATGTTTTTCACAAAATTTAAACTTTTTTTTACCATTTTCACAATTAATAATTGATTTATGTTCTTAAATGTGACCAGACCACAATTTCAAGTCAATCTATTAATGGAAGGGGGGGGGGGGGGGTTAGGTAGGGGGGGGGGGGGGGGGCACATTTTTAATGAGACTTAAGCAAATGAAAGCCAGTCCATATTACTGACTACTGACCACAACTACTGCTACAACTACTACCACAACTAGTACTACTAGTTGGGTTTGGCTATGACTTAGAAAACTTGCGCGCAGTAAGGGCAATAGCACACCACAGCAACAAACAAATAAAAAACATGTACTGTTAATAAAATGTAAACACCAGTTGGAGTTGACAGAATCAGCTGGCACACACACATAATTTTTCTTTTATCCAAAATATGATACTGTTACTAGTGTTGCAATGAGATAGCTACCACTGTACCATCACCAGTGTTGACAATTCTTCCATGATGGGGTTTCTCTGTATGTTTTTCTCTGTGTGCGTTTGTGTGTGCATGCGTGCATACAAGTAAAAGTTGTGACATCTTGAAAATCACATACAATTTAATGCTCAACTTCATGTGCTGATGAGGATCATTAAAGTACAATTTTCTTTGAACATAACTTATAAGAAGTGTCATGATTTTCAAATCATCAGAATTTGTTCACATTAACTATCCCACTCCCAGTGTCTGAAATTTGGAAAAACAGTACTTTAATTTCACCATAGCTCAACTTGTTTTAAAAAACACTCTAGACAGAGAGGACTGTTCACCACTGTTTATAAATATGTTATTCCTGCCATGACTATCCAGTCGGGCTGCTTATCTATAGGATGGGTGGGAGGGGAAAAGAGGTGGCATAGGTGGCAAAGAACGAAGGAAAAGATGTAGAAGAGGAGGAAGGATGGATTTCCAGAACATGCTTTGACAATACAGTTAGGCACAAATAATACTGGATGTCTTTCCAACACTAAGTAACACTTTTTGTCAGAACTGGCTTGCAAAATCTGTTGCAAAACCACTGTGTTTGGTTTAGGCAGGATAGATACATTAAATGAACACACACAATTTTGTATTCTGGTAAAACAAAACACACACACACACACACACACACACACACACACACACACACACATAAAGTGACTGTTATTACGGCAAAGACTTCCTGCAACCATAAGTTAAGATGATGTTCATTACATGAAAGCATATTAAAGTACATGTGTAGGCTGTGTTCTGTGTGTGAGTGTGAGTGAGTGAGTGAGTGAGTGAGCGAGCGAGTGAGTAAGTGAGTGAGTGAGTGTGTGTGTGTGTGTGTGTGTGTGTGTGTACACTTGAGCATGTGTGTGTGTGTGTGTGTGTGTGTGTGTCTTCTTCCTTCTTCCTAAAATACTGGTTCACTCAAAAACGAGTAGGTCACCAGCGCGCATGTTAAAAAGTAAAATAAAATAACATAAAATAGTGCGACTCAGTCTGTTGGCCCCTGAAGCAAATTTGGCAACAAGGGGTCGCACTTGATATTCAAGAAGTTAAAAGCAATGGCCAAATTCAGGCCCAGGTAACCATAAAAATATCTGGGGAAGTTAAAATAGAATATCGTCAATATGCAGATCTCAAAACAGTCGTATCAATTTGCTTTTTAAATGAGACTGCATTTGTGGCAATCTTGATGGCACCCGGCAGTGAGTTCCACAGCCGTACAGAACCAGGATAAAATGAATGTAAATGGCTGTCAATATTTGATGCAGCAGCAGGTATGGTATAACATTGACCGCCACTCCTGGTGCTACTTTTATTCAACACTAGTTGTTCCATTGGAATATCAATTAGTTTAGCTCTGCCTTTGAAGAAGATGTTAAGTTTGATAAAAGCTCTTCTCTCTTCTAAAGGTTTCCATTCTAATTTCTTCATGTTCTTCCTAGTATTCCCCTTTTCTCTGATGTGGTTCCCTGTTACGAACCGTGCTGCTCTCTTCTGAATCTTTTCGAAGTTATCAATGTCCTTTAGATGGTAAGGATCCCAGACTGAGCAACCATACTCCAGTACTGGTCTAACCAGTGTTTTGTAGCAGTCGTCTTTAACCTTTTGGGGGCAGTCATTGTATAATCAATTTGAATTTTATCCACGATCTTGTCGCGAACTGGGGGGTAATTGTATATCGGATCCTCTGTCCACAGCTCCCCACTCTAACCCCCCCCCCCCCCCCCCCCCCCCCACCACACACCACCACCACCACCACCATCACCCGCAATCCCATTCTTTGTCGTTGCAAACTGTCATTGACAAAATTTTGGGCGACAATGAAACTGAAGGGTGTAAACTGACTTACCTTACTATCTCCAGACCTTAACGTTTCACAACTCTAAACTCGACAGCAATTTTTTTGCCTGGCCTACTTTCAACTTCAACTTCTTCAAGGACAGCGAGAAAATGAGTGATACCTCATGAATCGAATCGATACGTCATAAACTGTAGATTTGCGGCACAAGACTGCGACACTTTTTTTTTCAATGAGAATTAGATAATGTTCAATAACAAGTATAGTAAGTTTGCAAATAAATTACTAATTCACACCCACATCATGATTCACATAGAGCCAAAAATGCGATTTTGACTAGACTACTGGAATTGCAAGTCTCTCGAATTCATCAAAACTAGACGACTCTTTCTTCTTTCACGTTCAAGAACGCCTTATGATTGTCTCCCTTCTCAAGCATTCCTTCTCTGGTTCTGACATCAACTCAGCCTGAACTGCCCAGCAAAGCAAAGGAGCATTGGAAGCGCCAAGTCTTTTTTTTTTTCTTTTCTTTTTTAAAGCTTGTTATATTTTCCTGCTTTTCACATGTTCTCTCTTGCGTCGTTTTTTCCCTGTAAGACGCACAAGAAATTATTATAACTGCATTATGTTAAAACATACAAGGAAATGAATGCAGGCATGCAAACAATTGTCAGATTTAGACGTGGGTTAGACTGTGGCAGTGTGTGTGTGTATGGAGGGGGGGGGGGGGGGGGCAGAGCAGGGGAACAAGAGGGACCACTGTTACTGAACAAGAGGGACCACAGTTACTGCATCTTTTCATTATCATTTTATTTTTGTAGGTTTCATCAAGGGGTCCATTGAATTCGTTTGAGTCAGCATTAGGGCCGGGGATACTCTGAATCCTTTGTGTGTTGCCTTATTACTAAGACAGTGTGTCGCTGTGGTGCGGATTTTGACGGACACTTGCTCTGTCACTGCATGATCTCCTCAACTCTCTACTCAGTAATGCGCAAGAGAGTAGAGATGGGCGAAACCGGTCCGGCCACCCACGACCAACTCTTCCGAGAGGTCTGAATTTGACCGCGACACTCCCTCTGGGATGTCCACTTTCTCCAAAGGAAGTGTGCAGAAGACGTGGACTGCCACACTACATCAGACTGAACTGCAAAATTGGGACTACTGTCAGTGAAGAAGAAGAAGAAGAAGAAGAAGAAGAAGACTGACAAAGGTTTTTCAATGTAATAAGCAGTAACTAATGAAGCAAATGAAAGAGAGAAAAAAAAAAAAGGAAATGAAAAGGGTCAGAAAGAAGGAAAAGAGACCTGCATTGTTTTTCATTTGCTTGTTCGTTCACTGCCTTTTCTGTTTTCTTTTTCTTTTTTTTCTCCTTAAAGTGAGGTGACTGCATGTGGAAATAGAAACACTTTTTTTTTTTGTTTCAGAAAAATAATGATTAATCCGCCGGACGACAGGGACAAACAAATTACAAGACAACTGGCCACTAACAGCGTTCACAAATTAAGTACTTCCCGCCAGTAGCCCACTTTCAGACGTGATGTTGTTGATGCATTTGCATCCATTCAGTGTTTCAATCATTCCATCACGCCTTTGACATATTTTATAGGTAATTATTTTATGTCCTAACAATGGCAGACACACACTGGCCACTCACAAGGTTCACAAATGAAGTACTTCCCGCCAGTACTTTCAGATTTGATGTAGTTGATTCATTCGCGTCCATTCAGTGTTTCAATCATTCCATCACGCCTTTAATATATTTCTAAGTCATTCCTTTACGTTCTAACTATGGCAGACACACATGTCCTCTCCCCGTCGACCTCATCAACTCATTAACCACGCGCGCGCGCGCGCGCGCGCGCGCGCACACACACACACACACACACACACACACACACACACACACACACACACACACACACACACACACGTGCGCGCGCGCGACCCTCACACACACACACACACACACACACACACACACACACACACACACACACACACACACACACACACACACACACACAGAGCCTCGGATCGTGACACATGGTTGCACGCAAGCGCGCGCTCGCATGTAAGCCATTCTATTTACTTTGTCTTTATACTTCCGTAAATTCCATCGCAAGTCAAGTTCTTCGCTTGTGCCTCTATCTCTGATCTTTTCAAGATTTTCGTCCATCCAATCTTTCTTCCAGTCTCTTAATAACATTGTCTGTTCATTCATCTGTTAAGTCTTTCAGTATGTCCATGCGTTAGGCTACTTTCTCGTCTGCCGTTCCCTTCTATTCATCTTCCTCACTCCATCCCTACATTATTCCATTCTTCTTTCTTTCTTTAGTCCGTCCACCCATCTTTCCTTCTGCATTTTTTGTCCACCATTTCTTTTGTTATCATAGAATTGTCCTTCTGTTATCATATAATTATCCTTCTGTCATAAAATTTCGTTCTGTTATAAAATTATCCGTCTGTTATCGTAGTAGGCCTATTATCCTTCTGTTATCGCAGAATTATCCTTCTGTTATCATAGAATTATCCTTCTGTCAGTGCACTGACTCCCCCACTCATTTGTCCTTTCCGCCTGTCCCTCTGCCGGTTGAGGTAATAAATCCTTCTTTCCATCATGTTACAAAGTAGATCTAACCTACCTTCCACATTTTCTTCTTGCCCTGCTTCCTTCTTTTCCGCATCTACAGGTCTGTAGTTGCTTCTTCTTCTTCTTCTCCACCTCCTTCTTCTGCTTCTCCTCCTTCTCCTCCTCCACCTCCTTCTTCTTCTTCTAGAGTTTGGTTCATACATTCCTATTTTCTTCTGTCTGTCTGTGAATCCTCTAATTCCAATTGTCGATCCTTTCTATCTATCTGTTCTTCTTTCCTTCCGTCCGTCTGTCTTTTATATCTCCGCTACTAATCAATTCCTCCCACTTATCCATCCCATTCTTCCTTCTTTCTGTTCACACTCCGCCCCCCCCCCCCTCCCCCCTCATTTGTTCCAGTCTTTTATTTTACGTGCTTACATCTACATTCCCGTCGTGCATAGCTGCATCATTCTTTCCATCTGTCATTCCTTCCTTCCATCCATTCATTCTTCATCATTTCCAGACCTATCCGACCTTAGCTCAGATTGTCAGTCCTTCCATTTAACCTTCCTGCGCTTCCTTCTGTCCGTCATTCTTTCCTGTAATTCCATGTGCTAGAGCTTTTTAGGGCCTACGTCCGTCCATTTATTCACTTGTATTTTTGTTTTGTTTGTTTTTTTGTTGTTGTTTTTTAACCATCTGTCCAGTTTTTTCGTCTGTCTGCCCATTTCCATTTATCCATCTTTCCTTCCTGTCATCGACCAGTCGCATCCATCCAATCAACTGTTGCGATTTTTTTTTTTTTTTGTTTAATGTCCATTTGTATGCTGGCTTTCTTGCTCTTTACACTGAGAACTGTTACATTAATGTGCTTAACATCCATACAGACGTCAAGTGATAGGACCATCAGGGATAACTACTCTGGAGTGGGTGTGAGGAGCGGGGCACTGGGGGAGGAAGGCGGGGGGGGGGGGGGGGGGGGGGGGGGGGGGGGGGGGGGGAGGGGGGGAAGGGAGGGGGGGTTACTGACTGACACCATCAAAGATGAAAACATCTCAGATGGGCATCAAAAATGTTTTTTGTGTTATTGTTGTTGTTTTTTAAGGTGTCTGCCGGGGAACGGGGAACGTCCGACTACGGGGTTTATACGCCTATGTCAAGTCGCCTGGCTTTGTCCTTTTAATCCATCTGTCTTGTGAGACAGTGTATCAGAGCCAAAACGTACAAATCATTTATGTGCGACCTTGCACACGTGAACCAGTCAACCGAACCTTTCTGTTAAACAAACTGCTTTTAGCGAACTAGTTATACAGTACAAAGATATGTTACTGAAAGCCGGATTATTCTCGCCAGATCTCAGAGTAAAAACGCCCAACACGATTTGTGTGTGTGTGTGTGTGTGTGTGTGTGTGTGTGTGTGTGTGTGTGTGTGTGTGTGCGTGCGTGCGTGCGTGCGTGCGTGCGTGCGTGCGTGCGTGCGTGCGTGCGTGTATGTGTGTGTATGTGTGCATGTGTGTGTGTGGAGTCAAATTGTGTGT
>CM031598.1:81737115-81744615 GCA_018398815.1 Conus ventricosus
GTTCCCCTTTCTTTTCTACCCTCATCTCACCCCCTCCCCACACTACCACGCCTTTCCATTCGGCCACTCATCCTCCCCCCCCCCCCCCCCCCTCCCTCCCTCATCTCCCCTTGAATGTCAACGCTTCGGTTAGTTGATTACAGATGTACACACTTCAAAATCGACTTGGACATCCCATCTCGCCTGATATGGTCTGCTTTAAACCTCTTCGTAAATCTACTTAGTGAGTGTTGTTTCGTAAAAACAATTATGGTCACCGTCTAATTCGTTCTAAAACCGCTTTTATTTAAATCTTTAGTTGCCGGATCTGTAATTTAGTGTGAGTGTGCGAGAGTGGTGGAGTGGGGAGTGGAGGGGAATGACATAACGGTTAAGAAAAGAAAGAAAGAAAAAGGTAGAGTGTTTAGGGGTATCCCTTTCAGGTACCGGCTGACCTGAATGTACCCATAAGAGACGACACTTCAGTTGCTTTGGAGCATAAAGGAGCCATATACAATTTGATAACGGGATAAGGTAAATCATGAGAGAGAGAGAGAGAGAGAGAGAGAGAGAGAGAGAGAGAGAGAGAGAGAGAGAGAGAGAGAGAGAGAGTTTCTCATCTTTTGTAACCTTTTTCACTCTTTAGGCCTATATCTCCCGCAGATTTTGTGTTGTTGTATTTGATTATATAATCTACATGCGTTTCGTTCCGATTTTACTGTCTATTATGACATATTCATGTATTTTAATTTGTTATCTTAAATTCTTTGTGTGTTTTGTTTTGTTGATTCCGACACTTTTGGTTAAATTTTTACATCGACTTGTTTCTTTTGGAGTGATCTCTCCCATGAGAGAGAGAGAGAGAGAGAGAGAGAGAGAGAGAGAGAGAGAGAGAGAGAGAGAGAGAGAGAGAGAGAGAGAGAGAGAGAGGAGAGAGAGAGAGAGAGAAAGGCCATAGCCCCTTAGAAGAGGGGTGCACATAGAAAAGATATAAAAGTCCCATGAATTGGTACATAACTATGTTAAATACAGACTCCTTCTTTTAAATGCTTTTTTTAAAATGTAACACGAGCTACTTAACAATAATCATTTGCGTTCCTTGACGACATTACATAACAAGTTTGAATTAGCAAGCTTGTTTGAAATCTGTATGGGGAATAAAGCGTTCTTTGAAATCAAGCAAGTTCTGGACAAATAAGTACAAACTTAAACCCATCTTTTCTTTACGCACCACATAGTGGGTAAAGACGATACGAATCCTTGCCTGTCGATGGCGACAATAATGAACAGATATGTCAGAAACACCAAAACGAAATTTTCTCATAACACGCTTTCATCCCCTGTTATTATTAGGCATTGACATATTGGCACACCATGAAAACCTTTCATCTTTCTACAAAAAATGAATCTTTTATTATTCCCATTGTGAAAGTCCCAGTCTTGCTATCTACAGTCAATCAATCTTTCACAAAGATGTTTCACATCTCCAACACCTTAACTGAACTATACAACACCAAACCCTTATTCATACAGCTTGTTTTGGGCATTCAACACCCATTTTTTCATACCTATACGATCCATTCTAACAACATTCTATATGTTTTGTGAGGGTGTTTTTCAACATCGATCTGAGTTAACTCTAACCAGTACTGGATACATTTGACTGCAGACAGAAGATATACAGGATATTGATTTGTCTCGCCATAGACAAAATCATCTGGTATCTGTGGCGAAACTCCGAGAAATGTCTAAATGGCATACAAATGAAGCTTTTCTACAATGAATAGCAGCAGCATCCAGTCCCCATAGTTCAGCCCCAAATGGTGTCATAGGTTGGATTTCAACATCAAATAATTTAAGAACAATTTGAGAGAATAATTTTGTAACAAGTATAACCTCTTCATAATGTATAATAACGCACTTTTGGCCCTGCATGCAAGATTTTGACATGCAAAATTAAAGCTTAAACGAGTAGACGAATATATATCTTAATATTTAGGAACATTTCCTACTTGCATTACAATTCCTCTATTTGTTAATAAAGAAGAGATATCCTCTCTTTCTGAATATCATTACATCAGTTTCATAATGATAATATTCAGTTGAAGAGAATCAGCTGCTCGTTGTAAACCAGTTGTAGTTTCTGCAATTAACTCTACAGCACCAGATAGGTGGAGAATAAAGATTTCCATGGTCAGGTCAATGAAAGTCAATAATGACGGCCGACCTTCCAAACTGATTTTTTTAAAAAGTCGTTTGTAAACATAAAAGTGTGTCTTTCCGAATTCACAGCTTGTATCGTCAACTCATTCATAAATAAAAGAAACAAAACTAGACTGCAAATTTCACCCTTTTAACTCCAGGTGTATATGTGATGTATTCTGTTAAACCAGCACCATTTCTCAGTCTTGCTTTCATACTGTCTTACATACTCATGATGGATTTGATCGTTTACTACATAACGCCATTTTAAAATAAGATAGGCTAAAGGATACTTCTATCAACGGAGTCAAATGTTTTCTGTCGAATCCAGTCAAAGTAAAATATAATTTGCGATTTAAAGAAAATAGTTTTCGTATGAAAGCTCTCAAGGTAAATGTGATTATTTGTGGAATAATTCCCCTTGAACCAGAGACGTCTCTGCTTGAACCTAGGTTAGAGTTCTCCGGTTATATTGTTTCGCTCAACCCATTCTTGAAGTCTACTGTTAATAAAAGCACTATCCAGTTCACCATACACATTACATAGTAAAACACCTTCGTAATTATTAGGTTCGTTGGTGGTCCCGTTCTCATAGGTAATAAGAACAATTCTTTTATTGAATGAGGAGTTGAGAAATTTTAAGAGGAAGGCTAGGATTAAATTTGACTTACAAGCATGCTGTACTGGTTCCCCAATGATTCTATCAGGACTAGCAATTTTGCGTTTTTTTCTCTTTTTTTTCTATTTTTTTCTCAAAGACATCAAAATTTCTTCAAATGAAATTGGACTATCTAAAGCTCTGTGATCATTACCATCAAACCTTCTGTCATCACAATCATTACCATGCCCATCATCATTGCTGTCGTCACTTTGATGGTGATACTCCACTGCATGCAGATGCTCATTTGTAGACTGTGCGTGCTTTTCAAATAATCCTTTTAAATGCTGAAGCCATTCATCCACGCTAACGTTTTTTCAAAGCTGCTTCCCTTCTTTGAGATTCTGCGCATACACTCCCAGAATCCTTTCTGATCATTAACATAATGCAGCGATTAAGCTATCATTGCAATGTTGAAGTATTTTGTTTTTCTCTTCAGCGTATGTTTATACTCACATCTGGCTATGCAGTAAGAATCACGATCAGGCAAAGAGAATGTGCGACGAAATGTCTTTAACAAGGGCCTTTCTTTGACCAATGCGACCTTGATTATCGTATCAGTCATCATATCCTTGTTCTGCTAACACTCTCCATACACTATGCTGCACTTGTTACACAATTATTGAAAACTTTCAAAGATTCATTCATGTCAGTATTTATCAAATCAATAGCAGTTTCCATTTAAACTTGCGTAGCTTCATCAGAACATAGTGCGTCATAAAATAAATCAGCATACTCTTCATCCCATACAAACTTCTCAGCCAGATAGACACGATCCTTTTCTTACACATAACAAATTTCACCATCATTTCTGAAACTAACACGTAATTGCGATGGCTTATGATCGGATTCGATTTTGTCTGAAACGACCAATTTACAATTCCTTGAAATATTAAAGTATAAATTGCACAACATAAAGGTAATAAAAGTCATTTAGTTTGTGTATCGCTTTCGATTTGTGCATTCTGAATGGTATGTGTAAGGGTGTCTTTCAATGTCGCTACACGTATATATCTGATAATGGATGCAATGTTAATCATTATTTTTCAATTATCGAGTTCCCTATTTTTAGAATTTCTGCTTTCTTTCAAAGGCCCACTCACGTACATATGAAAACACATTTTTCGTTCGGAAAAAAAACCTGCATTGCTACTGGTCAAATCATCACAGAGAATCAAGTAAGTATCACTAGTAACAGAAGATCAACAATCCATCAAAAAATCCTTCAAACAAAACTAACCCATTTCCAATATTAAACTGTACGCACTAAGGCAGGGTTAAAACGAGTTCACACGCTACCAGATACTAGAACGCTGAAGAAGAAGAAGTACGCAATAAGGCAAACCTTCAGGTAGAACACGAACGCATACATAAGTAATGTGTTTGGTTGCATCAATCAAAGATTTATCAGTCAGAAAAACACAAAACAACAACTAAAGTCAACATCTATCAATTCAGCATTTAGACTCAATTCATTCGTTACAAGTGCTTACCATGTGTTGTCAGCTTTCAGGCAATCTCTCCCCGTAAATGGGAGAGAGAGAGAGAAGAAGAGAAGAAGAGAGAGAGAGAGAGAGAGAGAGAGAGAGAGAGAGAGAGAGAGAGAGAGAGAGAAGAGAGAGGGGCGGGGAGGAAGAACACACACACACACACACACACACACACACACACACACACACACACACACACACACACGCACACACGCACACGCACACACACACACACACACACACACGAAAATTGAAAGAGACCCAATGAACCGCGAATCGTGACTATGAAAATATCAGATCCGTTACAGACAGCACATAAGTCGACTGAATTCGCTATTGTTGACACAATCGTTTGTTGCTTCGATCTGGCTTGAATCGACTTTCGTCACCCTAAGCTGAAGAGTCATTAGGCCTAGCAGTCTCGGCAGTTGGAATAATTCTGGAAATCCGTGGTAGGCTATCTATCAAAGAGGTACTATATATATATTTCAGTGATATCATTATCACTACACGAGAAAATCACACTCCATGCAACGGCTTCCTAAATCAGGTGGCGAAAAGAAGTATGAGAAACAGGAAGAAAACAAAAAGGTATATTGCAATCATAATCACAAATAAATGCGTTAAAAATCAGATCTTACGTCGGCTTCAGAGACTACAGGCGATCGGTAGAGTGGGAAATAAAAGAAAGTAATATAAAGAAACAGATCGCAATAATGATAGCAAAACACGTTCATTTAAAGCGAAATCTTTTAACGTTAGGCCTATGCTTGGTGATCAAAGCGAATGCAGTGGAGATCAAAACAGCAAGGTGGTCTGTTCTACCCTTTCAGTAACCGAAATGTTGTCGGTAAAACCAGCATTGACAGCGTCTTCTAAAAAAAATGTTTATAACTTTTGCTGATACGGATCTCCTATGACTTGCAGTTGGCAGCTGAACAACTGAACAAACCAGATACGTAGCAGAGGCAGGAGGAGAGGGAAGGGGGGTGGGGGGGGGGGGGGGGGCGATCACAGGTGAATAAGCTTTCGGTATTATGATAACGAGTTAGCAAAGAAATTATGGAAATTGGAGAGAATGTATCTTAATGAAATATGAAAAAATGAAATCCTTCATTAAAAGCATATGACCTCTGTTGTTGAGAAGTAAAGTATTTGTATCTAGGCTTATGAAACTGCGCGCATGTAGAATTTGCATACAAGCGCCGGTCTGTTTGTATTTAACCCACACTCACCTTTATTTCTTCCCCCCCCCCCCCCCCCCCCCCCCCCCCCCCCCCCCCCCCCCCCCCCCCCCCCCCCCCCCCCCCCCCCCCCCCCCCCCCCCCCCCCCCCCCACACCCTTTTTTTTATCCCCCTTTTAATGAACTGTGCGTGTGTATAATAGTCTACCGAACTCAGTGCTTTTTCTATAAAAATTAGGGGCGATATTATTTTCAATCATGTTAGGATTCATGTCTGAGCAGACGCGGGGAGGGGGGGGGGGGGGGGTAGCATAGATCTGTACTACGTGAACAGCACACTCAAGATACACACGTCTTTTAATTTACTCGTCATCAACTTGTACACAGCGCTTTCAAACTAGTGCTGACATTCATTAAAAATTAATTGTTATATCTTTGACTTGCAGCTCCTGTGACATGCAGTGTGGTTTGAACAAACCGGCCCTACTAGGGCGGGGTGGGTGGGGGGTGGGGGTAAAAACAACTAAAGGAGTTTAATGCTTTTGGCATTGCGAACATGATTATGCAAAGATTGAAATTGAAGAGAATGTTAATTGAGGGGGGGGGGGGGGGGGAAGAACACAGGCCTACCAAATCCTTCACTACACTCATGTGGGGTCTGTTGTTGAGAGAATCGTTTGTATCTAGGGCTCTGTAAAGTGCGTGCGTGTTAAATTTTTCGCCGATGTAAACGTCAGGCCTTTTCGTATTTCTTGCAACCACAGATTAAGTATGTAACTGAATGTACTATATGCCCCTCGATCGTTTCGTAAATTATGTAGGCCTACGTATGTTACTGACAAAGCTTTTTTTAAAAATTATTCTGCCTTATATGCAAGTTTTAAGAGTGAGAATATGAGTTTGATGACGTTAAGAAATGAACAAGAGACCGAGAAGGGGGAGGAGGAATCGGGGGGGGGGGGGGGGGGGGGGGGGGGGGGTAGAGCCTAGTCAGCAAGCCCTTATCAACATCTATCAAGGCGAAGATAACTTTAAAGATAAAAGACGAACACCCAGGTACTATACTCTCAAGATACATACGCCCCTTTTTATGGGCCCACCATTAACTTGTTTACAGTGCTTATCTTGTGTTGGCAAAGAGCGAGGCGGCGACTGACACGAGCCAAGACATCCGACACTCCATTCTTCCAATTTGATACGAAGCCATGACTGGTCGTCTGAACGATTGCGCATGCGCACTGTATCCATGTCGGAGAACGTGACAGCTGTAAGTGAATGCCGGCACGTTTTAGTGACTTTGGTAACAGTGTGTGTGTAATAGTATAAGGGGGCGTTAGAGTTTGTCGACCGTCTTGTGGTCAGAGAGCAGTTGTAGTCTGGCCGCACAAGCATCAGCCATGTATTTCGTGATTTATACGGGATTTCTGTTGATTTTCTGTGTTGGTGAGTGATATGGATTTAATCACAACTTAATTCTTATATCATTGATTCATATTTCACATCAATTTGTGATGATACTTTTGTGAATGATATCATCAGCTTGACACATAAATTTTATCATGAACATCCAAGTTTACAAATAAATAATGGATATCAGTATCATTGTGGCAACTGCGAGGTTCTTAAATTTGGTTCTGTAACTAAGCGGTTAGATTTTTGGTATACATTTCCTGAAATATTACAAATCGATTGATGTGGGTTGGGAAGGGGGGGGGGGGGGGGGGATACATGCAGATGTTGTATGTGTTGCTAGCCATTTTAATTTAGTTTCATTCGGTTCATTTCAGTTTCGTTTGTGGTAGCTTATTGCAATTCATCTTTTGCTTGTAATAGAGAAGGAGAACAGGGCGGAACAAATGAATAGTAAGAGAAAGAGGAGGCATGACAAGATACGGCATCTAATGATTCTAAGCGCAGTATTTTTATGTCAGCGTACCTTGTTGACATCTATAAGCTGTCATCATAGCAAGTGTCCGTCCTGCACTCG
>CM031598.1:81752115-81777115 GCA_018398815.1 Conus ventricosus
TTGAATTGAAAGGTTCAGGTTTTAGGGGCTTTTGTTTTTTGTTTGTTTGATTGTTTGTTTTTTCTATAGCGTGGGGGAAAGTGGGTAATTGTGATGCTTCACTGTGTTCTTGAGTTGAAAATTTCCATTGTCTTGATAACTATAGTGAAAACTGGATGATCGTAACGCTTTACGTTACTTCGGATTTGTAATATCACTGTAATGATGACAGGAGAACTACGTCATTGTAATGCTTCTATTTACCTTGGTTTGAAAAGGTTCGCTTCATAAAGGAAGTTTTCACTTTTCCATAGACTGAAAAACCGGCTTCTCTTGATAACGTTGCGTGAGCTGTTAATCGTAATGGTTTACTTCATCTTGGATTGAAAATCTCCACAGGGTAAACCGGGTAGTCATTATGCTTTCACTTTACCTTGGATTGGAAAACTGTACTTGATAACGAAGCGTCAGCTGGAAAAATCGTCACATGTTTGATAATGTAATGTAAACTGAATAATCGCAATGCTTCACTTCACCTTTGGCTACGTATGTAACTCGAAACATTTGAACGCACCATACACACTAGCTTGTTGCTGTTCAAGTTTTGACGTTTACTGTAAAGTTGTATCTGATTGGACATTAGAAATAAATTCATCTATACCAAAAGCTCCGCTTTTTAAAATAAATCAATTTTTTTGTTTTCCTTTGGGTTAAAAGCTTTGCTGTCTCAATGATACATGAACTGGGTGATCACAACGCTTCACTTTACCCGGAGTTCAAAAGCTCACATGCCCAAGAAGGTAGGGTAACTGGGAAATCGGTATACTGACAATTACTTGGACTCGGTAATCGTGATGTTCATTGTATCGTGTATGGGAAAAGTTCCCTTGATGATGTGGGGTAATTGGGTAATCGTAATCTTTTAATTTACCATTCGTTGAAAGAAAAGCTTCATTTGATGATATGAGTAAACTGGATAATCATAAACCTTCAGTTTACCGTGGGTTGAAAAGATCCATTCAGGAACGTGGTGTGAGGCTAAGAAATCCTTAATCTTCTATCACCTTAGTTTTGAAGGGCCTCACAGATCACGTAGGGTGAACTGGGTAATCGTGACGTTTCAGTTTTCCTTGGGTTGAAAATTTCATTTGATAATGTATCACGTGGACCGTGTAATCGTGATGTCTTTTTTCGTTGGGTTGACAAGCCCCACTTGATAACATACAGTCAAGTCAATCGTCATGCTTCACTTTACTTTCTTTTTTTCTGCGTACGCAGGCTGATACCCCCGCCAACACTCCCTGTATAGACAGTCAAGGATTAATCCATCTATCCAACAAAGGGAGTGGAGTTTTGTGTATGACCTTTTTTTTTTACCCCACCATTAAGGGAGCCATACCCCAACTTCAGGGAATTTACATAGTTTTGAAAACCTCCACTTCGTGGTCCGGGCCAACAGGGTAATCGTAATGTTTCACTTTCCCCAAGTTGAAAAGCTTAATTGTCTTAATCATGTACTACCTAATGCTTCAAATACCTTGAATTAAAAACCTATATACAATGAGGAATGTGGGGTAAATGGGATGTTGTAATGTTTCACTTACCAAGGTTTAAAGCTCCACTTCATAACAATTACTAAGCTAAGTAATCGTAATGCTTCACTTTACCTTGAGTTGAAATCACTGGACAACTTAAGATGAACTCGGTAATCGTAACGTTACATTATCGTGGGTTAGAAAGTGATGACCTGGGTAATCGTAATGCTTCATTTTGTCTTGAGTTTTAACATCTTCACTTGAGTAGGCTGACCCGGGTGACATAAAGCTTCACTTTGTCTTCAGTTCAAAAATCCACATGACGACGCAGGCTGACCTGGGTAATCGTAATGCTTCATTTTGCCTTGGGTTAAAAAAAAACTCCATTGACAACGCAGGCTGACCTGAGTAATCGTAATGCTTCATTTTGCCTTGGGTTAAAAACAACAACTCCACTTGACAACGTAGGCTGACCTGGGTAATCGTAATGCTTCATTTTGCCCTTGTGTTAATAAAAAAACTCCACTTGACAAGCAGGCTGACTGGGTAATCGTAATGCTTGTGTTGTTGTTGTCGTACCCTGGCTAAAGACTCCCGGGATCATCAAACAGCGAGGTACTTGAACACTATGGTACAAATGCATCAGTGGGATGAGAACATTACGTGTGTGACCGTTTTTGATTACCCCGCCACATGGGCGCCACACTCGACTTCGGGGAATTTTAGAGACTGATAATGTTATGCTAGGAGTTGTCACAACTGAAGACAATCCCCGCTAACTATGCAGAGCATACAACATTTTGATGTAGCCTTGGTGTTCTAGCCTATGTCAATTAGCTGACACAGCTTAAGCCAAGGCGATGTTAATGCTTCATTTTGCCTTGGGTTAAAAACTCCCCTTGACAACGCAGGCTGACCTGGGTAATGTTAAAGCTTCATTTTGCCTTGGGTTAAAAAAAAAAACTCACTTGACAACGCAGGCTGACCTGGGTAATCGTAATGCTTCATTTTGCTTTGGGTTAAAAAAAAACAAAAACAACTCACTTGACAACGTAGGCTGACCTGGGTAATCGTATGCTTCATTTTGCTTGGGTTAAAAAACAACAACAACTCCACTGGCAACGTAGGCTGACCTGGGTAATCGTAATGCTTCATTTTGCCTTGGGTTAAAAAAACAACAACTCCACTTGACAACGTAGGTGATCTGGGTAATCGTAATGCTTCATTTTGCCTTGGGTTAAAAAAAAAAACTCCACTTGACAACGTAGGCTGATCTGGGTATTCGGAATGCTTCATTTTGCCTTGGGTTAAAAAAACAACAACTCCACTTGACAACGTAGGCTGACCTGGGTAATCGTAATGCTTCATTTTGCCTTGGGTTAAAAAACAACAACTTCCACTTGACAATCGTAGGCTGACCTGGGTAATCGTAATGCTTCATTTTGCTTGGGTTAAAAAAACAACTCCACTTGGCAACGTAGGCTGACCTGGGTAATCGTAATGCTTCATTTTTCTTGGGTTAAAAAAAACACAACTCTACTTGACAACGTAGGCTGACCTGGGTAATCGTTAATGCTTCATTTTGCCTTGGGTTAAAAAAACAACAACTCCACTTGGCAACGTAGGCTGGACTGGGTAATCGTAATGCTTCATTTTTCTTGGGTTAAAAAAAAACACAACTCTACTTGACAACGTAGGCTGACCTGGGTAATCGTAATGCTTCATTTTACCTTGGGTTAAAAAAACACAACAACTCCACTTGACAACGTAGGCTGACCTGGGTAATCGTAATGCTTCATTTTGCCTTGTGTTAAAAAAAAACAACAACTCCACTTGACAACGTAGGCTGACCTGGGTAATCGTAATGCTTCATTTTGCCTTGGGTTAAAAAAAAACAACAACTCCACTTGACAACGCAGGCCGACTGGGTAATCGTAATGCTTCATTTTGCCTTGGGTTAAAAAAACAACAACTCCACTTGACAACGCAGGCTGACCTGGGTTAATCGTAATGCTTCATTTTGCCTTGGGTTAAAAAAACAACAAACTCCACTTGACAACGCAGGCTGACTGGGTAATCGTAATGCTTCGTTCTGCCTTGGGTTGAAAAGCCAAACTATCTTGATAAATTATGAACTGGACACCATAACGCATCACTTTACCCTGAGATTAAAAAACAAAACATAAAAAGAAGCTCCCATCACTCTGCACTGTAGGGATACCGGAAAATACTAGTCCCGCACTTTGCATTACTTTTAAAGCTCCGCCGTCAGTAAGATAAGGGAACTGGGTGTTAGAACCTTAGTTGAATTTACTGATCAATCGTAATACTTTATTTTGCCAACAGTTTCAAAACTCCACTGTCTCGAGAATGTAGCGTGAACTGAGCAATTGAACGTACGGTAGCTGGTGACTCGTAGTACTTCACTTTCGCTTAAACCTTAGAAACCTCCATTGTTTCGTTAACGTTTAGTGATCAGACTTATGGAATGT
Organism: Conus ventricosus; assembly: GCA_018398815.1. NCBI lineage: Eukaryota > Metazoa > Mollusca > Gastropoda > Neogastropoda > Conidae > Conus > Conus ventricosus. Next base: position 81,756,122 of record CM031598.1, read on the forward strand.
AGGATGACCAGTAAATCGTAATGCTTCCCTTAAGCCCTCTGTTTAAAAGCTATACTGTCGCCATAACTTTATACGGGTGATTGAGCCATGTTGTTCACCTGGCAGATGCTGAATGTGATTGAACCGTGTTGTTCAACTGGCAGACGCTGAATGTGATTGAACCGTGTTGTTCAACTGGCAGACGCTGAATGTGATTGAACCGTGTTGTTCAACTGGCAGACGCTGAACGCGATCTGTGGCATCAAGAGAACGACGTGTGGGAGGTCTCCCTGCAAGGACCCTGTCACACCTGTCGGAGCTTGCTGCGATATGTGTGGTGGGTACACGTGCAGGGCCTACAGCCTCCCTGTACAAGCAATCTTCCTTCAGACGCACTGTTTCTCTTTATGACCGTTTCTATTGTTGATTTTTCACTGTCTTCTTGCTATTCACCTCCCCCCCCCCCCCCCCCCCCCACACTTCGTTGACCTATTCCCCCTACTTCCCATTCCTTAAACACCCCCGCCTGCCATCACACTTCTCTGTTTTCGCTGTTGTTTTCTTCACTCATGTGTGTGGGTGTGGGTGTGGGTGTGCACGCGCGTATGTGCGCGTGCACTGTAAGTTTGTGTATGTATGTGTGTGTGTGTGTGTGTGTGTGTGTGTGTGTGTGTGTGTGTGTGTGTGTGTGTGTGTGTGTGTGTGTGTGTGTGTGTGTGTGTGTCTGTCTGCCTGTTTCTGAAATACACTGCTCTAACTAAACACCACGTAGAAGAGAAAAGAATAAAAGACCGACCGATATAGAGACAAAGAACCATCAGATTAGTCTATGGTTAACACGTTTGTCGTCGTCGTCGTCGTCGTTGTCGTTGTGTTGTTGTTTCGTTTCCTGCTTATTTCTCAAACGTTTTACGTGTTTCCCTCGACCTCCTCTTTGTTTCTTTTCTTGTATCAACGTAAACCATGGCCATGTCCTAATGTTGAGACTTCGCATGGGCCGATGGAGTAATACTTAACACATGAAGCTGAACATAAACAGTCGAAGAACACAGCTTTAATCTAGCTGGTAGGATGATTGGGAAATGAGGTCAATGACGGTACATGTACTGTTCACAGCGAAAAAAAAAGGAAGAAGGAAAGACTGAACAAAACGCAGGGTGGGTTTTTTTTTTTTTTCAAATACAGTTCATGCTGCTCAGAAATCACGGAAAAATAAGCTGCATTTCAAATAATCTGCAACCATCCAAAAGGTCGGCCTTCGACAGTTTAGTCGCGCCTAACTGTGTTTGAAAGAGTTCAGCATTTTGCCACTGAGTCTGAACGGAAATCAGTAGGTTCTGTCAACTCAATGAAAATTAATGCGTGCGTTACACTAAATATGTAGGCCTACATACGACTGTTTGTGCCTTGCACAGGTCTGCATAAATTTGCCAAGTCTTTGCCAAGTCTTTTGTTGACTTTCCTCACTGCCCCCTCCTGATTACGTTAAAACAATCTTGTTTTTCTTTCTGCATGGCTGACGTGACCTAATCAACATTGTTGATGACTGTTGTAGGTGCTGTGTTCAACTGCACGAAAGGTCGTGGTTTTAACTTCAGTGCTTTCAAGAATAAGCTGCAGACTACCTTCTTCAATGTTATGTAAGTTCACCGTTCCCAGAATGGTAAATCAAGTCTCCTTTCCCTTATCTCTTTCTCCCCCTCTTATTTTATGTGTGTGGGTTTTTGTTGTTGTTGTTGTTGTTGTTGTTGTTTATTTGTTTTTGTTTTTGCAACACTGAAATCCAAGAAACTGCGAAACTTGACATATTTTCTGCTGATATTGTATGATGTAACAATCGGTCTTGTGATTTGCTGTGATGTGTTCTGGTTGGGTGCACAGCCCAAGGGTGAGAGTCTGACACATCAATGGTTTTAGGATAAATCATGTAATGTTGCATGCACAGAACAAAGAGTATAACGTAACAATGTTTTGTGTAACCTAATGGGACATGTCCTAGTTGTGTGCGCACCCCAAGAGTAAGAGTGTGACGCACCAGTGTTTTGTGTGATTGTAATGTGACGTGTCCGGTTTGTGTGCACAGACCAAGAGTTTCAATAATGACGACGTTTCCTGTGGCCTATTGTGACGTGTCCTGGTTGTTTGCAGAGCCCAAAGGCCAATGTATTGTGTGGCCTAATGTGACGTGTTTTGATAGTGGGCATAGCCCAAGGGTATAAGAATGTATTGTGTGGCCTAATGTGACGTGTTCTGATAGGGGGCATAGCCCAAGTTTATAACCATGTGTTGTGTGGCCTAATGTGACATGTTCTGATAGTGGGCATAGCCCAAGTTTATAACCATGTGTTGTGTGGCCTAACGTGACGTGTTCTGATAGTGGGCATAGCCCAAGGGTATAACAATGTATAGTGTGTCTTAATGTGACGTGTTGTGATTGTGGGCATAGCCCAAGGGTATAACGATGTCTTGTGTGTCTTAATATGACATGTTGTGATTGTGGGCATGGCGCAAGGGTACAACAATGTATTGTGTGTCTTAAGTTGGCATGTTGTGATCGTGTGCATAGCCCAGTGGTATAACAATGTATTATGTGTCTTAATAATGTGACGTGTTGTGATTGTGGGCATAGCCCAAGGGTATATACAATGTATTATGTGTCTTAATGTGACGTGTTGTGATTGTGTGAATAGTCCAATGGTATAACAATGTATTATGTGTCTTAATGTGACGTGTTGTGATTGTGGGCATAGTCCAAGGGTAAAACAATGTATTGTGTGGCCTAATGTGACGTGTTGTGATTGTGGGCAAAGTCCAATGGTATAACAATGTACTGCGTGACCTGATGGTACGTGTAATGATTGTGGGAATAACCCAATGGTATAATAATGTATTGTGTGACCTGATAGTACGTGTTGTGATTGTGGGCATAGACTAAGGGTACAACAATGTATTGTGTGACCAGAGGTGACATGTTCTGATTGTGGGCATAGGCTAACGGTAAAACAATGTACTGTGTGACTAGATGTGACGTAGTCTGATTGTGTGCATAGCCCAATGGTAAAACAATGTACTGTGTGCCTTGATGTGACGTGTAATGATTGTGTGCATAGCCCAATGGTACAACAATGTATTGTGTGACTTGATGTGACGTATTCTGATTGTGTGCATAGCCCAATGGTAAAACAACGTATTGTGTGACCTAATGGGACGTGTAATGATCGTGTGCTCAGCCCAACGTGACGACAGCAGTGTCCGTCACTGGAGCCGGCTTCGTTCAAATCGTTCTGAAAGACAGCCAGGGAGGGGATGGCTCCGACAGTGCCAGTCTGGCTGCTCTCATCAAGGCTGACATGGCTGCTGGTAACGCGCAAAAAAGGAGCGCGTGCGCGTGCGCGTGCGTGTGCGCGTGCACATACACATGCACATGCTCTCTCTCTCTCTCTCTCTCTTTTTTTTTTTTTCTCTCTCTCTCTCTCGCTCTCTCTCTCTCTCTCTCTCTCTCTCTCTCTCTCTCACACACACACACACACACACACACATGCACGCACGCACGCACATAGTCATATGCACTCACAGACACACACACACGCGCGCACGCATACACACACACACACACACACACACACACACACACACACACACACACACACACACACACACACACACACATACACACGCACACACACACAGGCACGTGCGCACACATGCATGCACTCACACACACACGCACCACACACACACACACACACACACCACACACACACACACACACACACACACACACACACCACACACACGCAAACGCACACACACACACACACGCAAGCACACACACACACACACACACACACACACACACACACACACACACACACACACACACACACACACACACACACACACACACAGAGCACACACACACGCACACAAACGCTGAGAGAGAGAAAGAGAGAGAGAGAGAGAGAGAGAGAGAGAGAGAGAGAGAGAGAGAGAGAGAGAGAGAGAGAGAGAGAGGAGAGAGAGAGAGACGCTCGTACAGTATCCGCACACTGTAACAGGCACCTGTTCACTCAGTATGCAGACGAGCATTTACACACTTGTACACACACACATGTGCACACACACATACACACACACACATGTACACACACACACACACACACACACACACACACACACACACACACACACACACACACACACACAACACAGACGTACATCAGACTTCATGTCTACATAGCTTAACTTCCAGTAGCAATGCGTCTGGTGTCACTCACACAAGCCGTAATTGGACATAGTCTTGTTTTTCTTTTTCTAGTCTTAATAATGGTAACCAGGCCTGTGCACATCAATCAATTTCACATCAGTTGATTCAACTGGCCCACGAGGCGTATCATGTTCCAAAGAATTTCAGAGAAATGTTGGAGTAGTTCAATGGCTTTTCATTGAGGTTCATCTCAAACGAATGGATCAATCTTGTGGTTTATATAGCAGTCGGATGAGCAAGTTCTCCAGTATTTTTTGTGTTGGCAATGGAGATCATCTTAAAAACAGTCGTGAACGATAGAGATTCAACGGATCTCGGAAGTGAATACTAAATGCCCCTTGTACAAACCTTTATGGGTGACACAATAGCCTTTCCAGCGATGAAGATGAAACATTCAAAACACTGAAGCAGTTGGAAGAGTTAGCTGCTTCATCCAAAATGAGTTTCAAACCAAAGAAATCGCGAATCTTCTCCCTGCGGAAACGAAACGAAGCTGAATCACTTACGTTGACTATAACCAGCCAAAACCATTCCAAGTGTGGCAGAAGAACCAGTCAAAAGCTACGGAAGATGACATGATGACTCCCAGAAAGACAAAAAGAGGGGCAATGAAGCCCAGCAGACAGCAGAAAAAAAGCCTGCAGATAATGGACAAAGACAAGACTTGGTGTCTGAAGTTCTTACTGATTACACATCTCCTGTTGATATGTGATATCAGCTCTAGCGAAGTGGAATTAGTTGGGGCCAAAACCAACAAACACGCAAAGAAATGGCTCGCTGTCCCACCTGGTCTCACTGAAACCTGCTACCCCCTTACATCCATCCTCGAGGAGTACAAAATGGTGAAAGCAAGATTACTAACCATCCTTGAGGACTCGGGATACAAAGCTGTGAAATCATTCAAGCCCAAGCTAATGACTAGCAGATAACAAGTTCGGGGAGGGAAGGGGAGGAGAGGTGGGGGTGGGAGTCGGGAGTGGACGTGGCAGAGGGTATACCTCGCATCAGGGAAATGGCAGGATACACACAAACCAACAGACAGGGACTGGGGTCAACAGAAAGGGGAAGTGGTGGTCAGAGGCAAACGAGAAAGCAAAGAGAGACATGTGATAGGCCTGCAGGATTTGAAGAGAAAAAGAAGATGCAGAGAGAATCCACAGGGCAGTCCATCAAGCGCAACAGGCTGTGGACTACTTCAGAAACTTCACTCTGCAGAAGTTTCAGCTGCAAAGAAATATGGCACATGGCTCTTCTTAGTTCAGCTTCATATTCAGATCAGTTAATGACTTCCTTTTCTCGAATTCAAACTTTTGTGAAATGATGGAAATATGATGTTCCTGCACATGTCTGCTCTGTCAGGAAAAAAAATTAACATATCCTGAGTTCATGCAAAAGAGCACTAACCTAGGAAGGCGCAGATGGAGACACAACCAACAGCCTAGGGAAATCGCACATGTAGGTAACGTTGCCAGAGGAAACACCAACCAAAAGCTCCAACAACGACGTTTCACGCGGGAGGAGGCCACAAATCGTTGCCGGGAACAGTGCGATGTCAAGAACTTGGAAGCAGGGATTACTGGATTGAGCGGATGACTGGGAGTGCACAGTGGACATTCCAGAGATGGCTCAGAGCACCCATGGATCATTAGAAAGAGGGGCATGAGACTGGACGTAGCATTCCACTTAGGTTCACCAAACATTTTTCTGTTCGAATTGATATGAAAACAGAATGAAGGACACACCTACAGATAAGGAGTACGCGAGTCTAGCCAGCACCTTGAGGGAATCCGGTTTTAAAGACCAAGTCCTCACCATAGACATTGGAGAAAGGGGGGGGGTGGGGGGGTGGGGGTAACAGGCACGTCAACATATGATCTCATGAAACAGATTTTGACTTCTGGTAACAAGGGGACCAGAACTTCACAGGCAATGGCAGAAGCATCTGAAAATTTTCCGGGTGGATCTGGTCGATGTGGAGGAAAAAATCGACTTCATACGGCGTAAATTTCCCAGCTTAGAACAGAAGTCCGTCAAAACATCAAGGCCTTGAGACGGCCAACCATCCAGGAAGTGCAGGTTCGAATCCCGACCGCGGAAGAGCATCTAGGAGTGATGACCTGGATGCAGTTTGGCCCCTGAAAGTGTACGTAAATCGGGGCCTAAACACTTGACTGAATGAGCTTTCTTTTCTGAAAAGCCTCTGCTGTCAAACTCTGCTGTCAAACACTGCAGTCAAACTCTGCTGTCAAACTCTGCTGTCAAACTCTGCTGTCAAACACTGCAGTCAAACTCTGCTGTCAAACTCTGCTGTCAAACTCTGCTGTCAAACTCCGCTGTCAAACTCCGCTGTCAAACACTGCAGTCAAACTCTGCTGTCAAACTCTGCTGTCAAACTCTGCTGTCAAACTCCGCTGTCAAACTCCGCTGTCAAACACTGCAGTCAAACTCTGCAGTCAAACTCTGCTGTCAAACTCTGCTGTCAAACTCTGCTGTCAAACTCCGCTGTCAAACTCCGCTGTCAAACACTGCAGTCAAACTCTGCAGTCAAACTCTGCTGTCAAACTCTGCTGTCAAACTCTGCTGTCAAACACTGCAGTCAAACTCTGCTGTCAAACTCCGCTGTCAAACTCCGCTGTCAAACACTGCAGTCAAACTCTGCTGTCAAACTCTGCTGTCAAACTCTGCTGTCAAACACTGCAGTCAAACTCTGCTGTCAAACTCTGCTGTCAAACTCCGCTGTCAAACTCCGCTGTCAAACACTGCAGTCAAACTCTGCTGTCAAACTCTGCTGTCAAACTCTACTCATGAGTTTCTGCCCACTGGTATTCGTGTCATACTATCCAAATATTACAACATTTCTTTTCAGATATGAAGAACGGGGGACACAAATATGCTCTGGATGCGTTCGCACTGACCGGTCAATCATCTGCATTTACGTCTGCACATACAGGTAAATATGAGAAGTAGTTAGAACACACTGTTACATGAAAGATGAAAATAAGCGAGAATTATACCCATTTGATTGGCTGTTTTGTTATTGTTGCTGTTTGGTTTTTGTTTGTGTGTTTGTTTCAGAAATTGATGTTCTAGGGTTTTTAAAAAAATTTTTATAATCAATCCACTTGAATCCATCTGAATTTTGTTGTTGTTTTCATTGCACTTTGAAAACAAAGCGGTCATACAAAACACACTTTCCTGTCACTGACATGACACACCAGAGCTGCTGACAGTGTCTCTTACATCGTAGATTAGGTTAAGTTAAGATTTAGCCGCGACACCCACTAAAGTTTATAGGGCAGATGGGGGACATCCCTGTACGGAGACTGAGTTGTTAACGACTACGACTAGATTCAAAGTCTGTATCATTAACAGCCACCAGTAGGCAACACCCATCGAAGATTCAAAATCTGTTCGCTTAACTTCCACCCGTACCCACCAAAGGTTTAGAGTCTGTTCGGGTAACCGTCACCGATACACCCACAAAGATGAAGTGGTAGATGGATATGATCATCCAAGTAGAAAGGGGTGCTTAAACGAAGATTGGGTGCTTACTGACTAGACTCAAAGTCTGTTCGGTGAGGTGTAAATATGCATCATAACCTACCGAGCATTTGTTAACAAACCACGCGTCGAATCATACACTGAATGTATTGACAGGCGGTTTTTGTTGTTGTTGTTTTTGTTTTTCTCCCAACGCTAAATAAATTGGATGGAGTAGACAAGGGACTGGGGAGCTAGTTATGATAATGGATCAACAGATCAAAATCGCACGCGTGTGCATGGAATTTTGAGTGCCTGCATGTATAGATATTATGTGTGTGTGTGTGTGTGTGTGTGTGTGTGTGCGTGCGTGCGTGCGTGCGTGCGTGCGTGTGCGTTCGTGCGTGCGCGTGTGTGTGTGTATGTGCGTGCGTGCATGTGTGCGTACGTGTGTGTGTGTGATATCTCTGTCTATTTCAGGAAGTGGCTCTGGTGCAGGAGCGCTCACCGGAGGTTCCATCGCTGGGATTATTATTGGTGTCATCGTGCTCCTTGTCATCATCGTCGTTGGTTTCCTTGTCTACCGACGAGGACGGTAAGACATTATGCCATCGTTCGTAAAGTGTCATACAATGAGGACGACTGGGTGAATAGCGACGATGATGACGACGATGGCCATAGAGTAAGCAAAAATTACTAAAGGGAGTTGCTTTTCTTTGCAAAAACAATCTAAGCCTTAGCAAGAAAAAAATAAGCGTTACTTACTCTGCTTCTTTGAAACGCAGCCCATCAGTGCAAACGCCAATGCGCACGTGCACGTTCACACACACACACACACACACACACACACACACACACACACACACACACACACACACACACACACATACACACACGCACACACACACGCACACACTCACACACACGCGCACACACACACACACACACACACACACACACACACACACACACACACACACACACACACACACACACACACACACACACACACACTCACACACATCACACACACGCACATGCACAAACACGCACACACACACACACACACACACACACACACACACACACACACACACACACACACACACACGCACACACACACACACACACACACACACACACACACACACACACGCACACACACACACACTCACACACACACACACACTGACACACACGCGCGCACTAACATACACACACATGCACGCACATGCACACGCACACATGTGCGCGCGCACACGCACACACTCATAGACACACACACTCATACACACACATGTCCGCGCGCGTTCGCACGCACATATTACAGTTAGATAATTAGGCAGACAAATTGTGCTCACATGCGCGCTCTCTCACGAACGCGCGCATGCATGCGCACGTGCGCACACGCACACACACACACTCTCTCTCACATACACACACACACACACACACACACACACACACACACACACACACACACACACACACACACACACACACACACACATTGTAGACCGACCGACCAACCGATCAAATCGCTCATACATTCATACGTGTATGGTTACCAATTGATTTTCGCTGAAGTGTGTACGTCTAAATCGAATTGTTTAATCCCACTTCACCTTCTGCCCTTTGACTCTCACAATTCTATTGTTGCACTTCCCAGATATCCATACATGTTGCCGGTATAAGGGAGACTATTGACTCCACAGAAAACTAACTCCCAGGTTCTTTTTTTATCCCAGAGAAAAATAAAATCGCATCGGATTTCTACAGGTTTTCATTCAGTTTTCTACGGAGAATATCGACTTATGTTGTAGAACATTGATTTGTATGGTAACGGAGTGTTCTCACTTCATATGACTCCTGTTTGATTTTTCAATGTTTGTATGTCTAAATATCATATCTATTACCTCTTTATGACGCAAAATGACTCCTGTTTGGTTTTTCAAATGTTTGTATGTCTAAATATCATATCTATTACCTCTTTATGACGCAAAATGACTCCTGTTTGGTTTTTCAAATGTTTGTATGTATAAACAACGTATCTGTTACCTCTTTATGACGGAAAATGACTCCTGTTTGATTTTTTCAAATGTTGGTATATTATACACATCGTATCTATTACCTCTTTATGACGGAAAATGACTCCTGTTTGGTTTTTCAAATGTTTGTGTACATCGTATCTATTACTTCTTTATGATGGGGCTTTGTTTGTAGATTTGATTTCAGGTATAATTAAAGAGCAGCTGGCAAAGACCGAAATTATCCCTCCCTCCTCCCCCCCCCCCCCCCGCCCCCCCGCCTCCTACGACACCCATCCCCTTTTCATAGGCCATACATTTATTTTTCTGAGGAATTTCAGCCATTTCAGTCTAAATTCACTACATCTTCTGACAGACCGCTGCTCTAATCCCACTGTAACCTCAAGACCCAAAAGAAAAAAAGGTGTGAGTTACAGTCAGTCTTTGACAGTGGATGTGTTAAGTATATTAACTCCATAGCATTAAACGTAGTGTTCCAACGAATAAGTCTGTGTTATTATCTTCTTCTTTTTTTTTCTTTTTTTTGGGGGGATTTCATGTCCTAACAAGAAACTTCAAAGTTAAGCTTTTTTCCCCGTTTTGCATAAAAGTTCGGTTTATGAATATCAAAGGTTAAATCATAATTAGGGCCTACATGGTTTAGCTCATTTACTTACGGTAGTGACAATATTGAGAGCTCCTGGCATGCCTTGATAATTGTTGAGATTTCTGTCGCAAGATATTTTCAGCCTTTTTAAAAAAAAGATATTATTTTCTGCTCTCGAAAACCTGTTAGATTGCAAAGCATGTAAGCTGGCATATACGATCTCCATTGCCGTCATTTGATAAAACCTGTTAGATTGCAAAGCATGTAAGCTGGCATATACGATCTCCATTGCCGTCATTTGATAAAACCTGTTAGATTGCAAAGCATGTAAGCTGGCATATACGATCTCCATTGCCGTCATTTGATAAAACCTGTTAGATTGCAAAGCATGTAAGCTGGCATATACGATCTCCATTGCCGTCATTTGATAAAACCTGTTAGATTGCAAAGCATGTAAGCTGGCATATACGATCTCCATTGCCGTCATTTGATAAAACCTGTTAGATTGCAAAGCATGTAAGCTGGCATATACGATCTCCATTGCCGTCATTTGATAAAACCTGTTAGATTGCAAAGCATGTAAGCTGGCATATACGATCTCATTGCCGTCATTTGATAATAGCTGCAGACCAAATGACGAGTTTGATGTGTGTGTGGGGGGGGGAGGGGGGTGCGTGCGTGCGTGCGTGTGTGCGTGTGTGTGTGTGTGTGTGTGTGTGTGTGTGCGTGTGTGCGTGTGTATGTGTGTCTGTGTGTCTGTGTACAGACCGGACCTGTCCAGAATTCCCTACTGGACCAACTGGTCCAGCTTTTCCCGCAACTTCACGCGGTTCTCCACCAGACGAGAACCACCGTCAGGGTCCGCTACTCCGCCCCGCATCATCGGGCCCCTGGACCCTGGCTTCAACAATCCTCTGTATGATTCTGCCCCCTTTGATGATGGCAATGTAGGTACTACGTTTTGGAGGGGATACCAAAAAAAAAAGTTTGAGTAGATTTCGTCTCCTTCTTCTCTTCTGCCTCCTCGTCTTTCTCCCCTCTGTCTTTCTCGGTCTGTCTTTCTCGGTCTCTCTTGGTCTCTTGGTCTCTCTTGGTCTCTCTCTCTCTCTCTCTCTCTCTCTCTCTCTCTCTCTCTCTCTCTCTCTCTCTGTATCTGTCCGTCTCTCTATCTGTCTGTTTCTCTGTCCCTCTCAGTCTCTGCCTCTCTCTGCCTCTGTCTGTCTGTCTGTCTCTCTCTCTCTCTCTCTCTCTCTCTCTCTCTGTATATATTATGTATAAGTAGACATGGATTAGAAGACAGGGCATGAGCAGACAGATATAAGATGTTGGCGTGCAGGTTACATGTTCAGGGCTTTGGGTGCGAGCTTGTGTGTCTGGCCCGCGCGCCCCATGCCGCTCGCGGTCTCTCCCCCCTCCCCCTCCCCTCTCTTGCGCTCCCGCTGTGGTGGGGGGGGGGGGGGGGGGGCGGGCGGGCCGGACGGCAATAAAAGACGTCGGAGCACAGCTGCCGGCCGCGCGCCCGGTGCGGCTCGCGGTCTCTCTGTCCCTCCCTCCCCTTCCTCCCCTCTCTTGCGCTCCCGCTGTGGTGGTGGTGGGGGGGGGGGGGGGAGGGCGGGCGGGCTGGACGGCAATAAAAGACGTCGGAGCACAGCTGCCGGCCGCGCGCCCGGTGCGGCTCGCGGTCTCTCTCTCTCCCTCCCCTTCCTCTGCTCTCTTGCGCTCCCGCTGTGGTGGGGGATGGGGGAGGGGGGGGGGCGCGGCGCGGGGCGCGCGGGCCGAACAGCAACAAGACACGTCGGAGCACAGCTACCGCCGCGCGCCCAGTGCGGCTTGCAGTCTCCCCTCTCCCCCCCCCCCCCCCCCCCCTGGCGGTCTCCCCCTCCTACCCTCTCTTGCGCTCCCGCTGTGGTGGTGGTGGGGGGGGGGGGGGGGGCGGGGGCGTGGGGCGGGCGGGGCCGGACAGTCACAAGAGATGTCGGAACACAGATGGCACATTTCCTTTCATACTGTTTTCTTTTGAAAAATCGAAAATTTGACGCTGCGAACTCCTTGTGTATAGACCTTTGGCCTCACAATAAATGGCGTGGCGTTAAACGCGCGTCAAGAGTCAAGAGTCAAGAGTCTCTCTCTCTCTCTCTCTCTCTCTCTCTCTCTCTCTCTCTCTCTCTCTCTCTCTGCATTTTTTATTTAGATGTGATGATATATCCTTTATCACTACACCATGTCATGATCGAGAGATCATCTGGATGATGCGGCGACAGACACGATGAACAACATACCATGCCTTGACATATGGTGCTGCGATAAATACGTAAACAACATCACTTTTTTTTTCTCTCAATCCACTCATGATCCAATGACGAAGATGTCTTACAGTGTTGCGACAGACAAGTGAAAAACATAGCTTTTGTTTTTTTCAAAATTGACATGTGATCCGGTGATTAACAGGTCGTATGGATCAGGAATAGAGACACGGACAGCATATCCTATGAGAAGTAGGTCGTATGGTGTTGTGATAGACGTATGAACAGCATATATAGCGTATTTTGTTTGAATTTGCAATAGACACATAAACAGCATAGCATCCTATGTCTGCCAGGTCGTATGGGCCAGGATCCGGTGACCGGTAGGTTATGCGGATCTGCAATAGATACATGACCAATATGGCATCCAAAGACAAATATAGGTTGCATGGTGCTGCGATAGATATATGACATATGAACAACGTGACCTGTAGGTTGTATGGTTCCGTAATGGACTCATGACACATGAACAGTTTAGCATCCAAAGACAAACAGGTCGTGTGGTGCCGTGATATGATAGACACATGACACATGAACAATTCAGCGTCCCACGATCAATATGGCGAATAGTGCTGTAAGAGACACATGACATGTACACTTTAACGTTCCATGACCAGTAGGTCGAATAGTGCTGTGATAGACGCATGACACATGAACAGTTTAGCGTCCCATGACCAATAGGTCGAATAATGCTATGATAGACGCATGACACATGAACAATAACTACAGAACAATAAGTCTCATTAGCCACACCAGTAAAATCATGCTCAGAGTCATCTTGAATCGACTGAAGAAAGAGGCGGAAGAACACCTGGCGGAAGAACAAGCTGGATTCAGGGCAGAAACATCTACAACATCAGAGAGGCCTGTTCCACAACTTCATTGACTTTAGGAAAGCGTTTGACAGGGTGTGGCACAAGGGTCTGTGGCAGGTGCTCAGAAAGTTTGGCATAGAGGAGGGTCTCGTCCAAACCATCCAGGCGCTGTATAACACCGCCAGCAGTGCAGTCCTCCTCAACAACCAGATAGGGGACTACTTCAAGACCACAGTTGGAGTCCGTCAAGGCTGCTTGCTATCTCCCGTACTGTTCAATCTTTTCCTGGAAAACATCATGCGTGAAACCCTCCATGACTTCCACTCCACTGTCTCCATCAGAGGAAGAACCATCAATAATCTGAGGTTCGCAGATGACATCGACCTGATGGGAGGCAGCAACGAAGAACTACAAGACCTGACAAAGAGACTGGAAGAAAGGGCAGGTGCATATGGAATGGAAGTGAGCACAGAAAAAAGCAAAGTCCTGGTCAACAGCACAACCAACACCCATGCTGAAATCTACATGAACGGACAACAGCTTGAAGAAGTGGGCGCTTTCAAATACCTTGGCGCCACTCTCACCAAAGACGGTCGCTCTACAACAGAAATCAAGACCAGACTAGCGATCGCAACAGCAGCAATGGCAAAGCTAAACAAGATCTGGAAGAGCAGGGAGATCAGCTTTCCTACAAAGATGAAGCTGTACAAGTCCCTGGTGCTGTCCATCCTGCTGTATGGCTGCGAAAGCTGGACCATGACAGCAGAGACCACCAAGAGAATCCAGACGTTTGAAACTAAATGCTTCAGGCGCTTGCTCGGGATCTCTTGGCAAGACCGGAAGACAAACGACCTTGTAAGGAGCCAAATAACATCACTTGCAGGCCCCCAAGAACCCCTCTTGGCAACAGTCAAGAAGAGGAAGCTGTCGTGGTTCGGGCATGTCATACGCCACAATTCACTGCCCAAAACAGTCATCCAGGGCACGCTGGAAGGCGGCAGACGAAGGGGACGACAAGCCAAATGCTGGATGGACAACATCAAAGAATGGACCAGGATGGATGGCCCTACGCTGATGCGACAGGTAGAGGACAGGGCCGGATGGCGGTGCCTGGCTTCGAGAGTGTCTCTCATCTCTCCTCTACGCCCATCATGGGCAAGAGAATGATGATGATGACCAATAGATCGAATAGTGCTGTGATAGATGCATGACACATGAACAATTTAACGTCCCATGACCAATAGGTCGAATAGTGCTGTAAGAGACACATTACACATGTACAATTTAACGTCCCATGACCAATAGGTCGTAAGGTGTTGTGATAAGACACATGACACATGAACAATTTAACGTCCCATGACCAATAGGTCGTAAGGTGTTGTGATAGACGCATGACGCATGAACAATTTAACGTCCTATGACCAGTAGGTCGTAAGGTGCTATGATAGACGCATGACACATGAACAATTTAACGTCCCATGACCAATAGGTCGTAAGGTGCTATGATACACGCATGACACATGAACTTAACATTCCAATTACATGAGAAAAAAATAGAAAACATATACGTGTGTGTTAGTGTCTGTGTGTGATGGTAAAACTAATTTCCATATAGTAGACTTACTCAAGCCCGGTGATTTGCATCCGGCGGTGTGCAAAATGTAATGTGGCGGTTTTGTTTTGTTTTTGTTGTTGTTGTTTTGTTTTGTTTTCGTTTGTTTGTTTGTTGTATGTATGTTGTGTGTGTGTGTGTGTGTGTGTGTGTGTGTGTGTGTGTGTGTGTGTGTGTGTGTGTGTGTGTGTGTGTACAATACAAACCAGAAGAAATCAATCATCTTAGTCGGATGAAAATATCATGTTGTTTAACTAAACAATACAAGCAATGTTCATACAATGAATACAGGCCTGTGTTAGCCTACAGGGGTAGTCAACGTTCTTTCTGCTGTCGGCATGTTGGACAGGCACGTGAGATGGAGTTGCGAAGCCCTATGGAGGAACAGCCGACATTCGAAATCACAGGAAACGATGGCTCTGGGTTCAACAACCCCCTGTATGCTGTCACGGTAAGGCGTTGTTTTGTTTTCTCGTTTGTTTTATTCTACCTTTTTTTTCTCATGTTTGCCTCAATGCCATACCATTTGATGAAACAGTGTCAGGTGTGTGGGTTTTTTTTCCTCGAAATCATCCGAATACAAGATGGGCAAACCGCAGGTATGTATCAGTGTTAAGATGACCCAAAGAAAAACAGTAAAAGAAAGCTATGGAACATCTTTAGTGACCTTGACCAAAGAACATGGAAACTGTCTGCTGCTATACCAAGTCTTTGTAATATTTATTGGTGGAAATGCTTCTGAGAAAAAGAGAGGGGAAAAAACCCCAAAGAATGCTTGATAGGTATACCTGACATTCTGTGACTGACCTTATTTTGTCTGAGAAAGTATAGCAGTGCAGATTTTTTTTAACAAGATATGTTCTCGATTGTCGGTTTGTTTGTTTAATTTTTTGTCAAGTTACGTGATTTCAAATAACCATCAAGATGAGATGGGCCAATAACAATCGAGCTTAAAGTTTGAGTGGGTTTGAATCGGTCCACTGGTTTGTGAGATAATGTCTGAGGACTATGAATAAGCCGGTTATAGGCCTGTATCTTGGTTACTCTTGTGTTACAGAAAAGAATTTTCACTGGTAAAGTTAGATCGGCATGTATGATAAATTCGGGAAGCTTAACTCAAAAGAGAGGTACACTGCGATTATTACCCTTGTAAATGTCACCTGGGAGCGGGCATATCAGAAACTGGCAAACATACTTACAATACGAATGGAATGAACGAATGACCATAGAGAAACAACGCGCTCTGAAACGGCTTTTACAAGCAAGACAAACAAAAAAGAAAATCAAAAACAAGAAGCGATACACTCGCACTTCTGTCTGCTTTTTGTGTGTTCAATTGTATTACCCCAAGGTGGCTTTCAGGGTCGAAACGCATTTGCTTCTATTGTGATATTCGATCAGTCCTTCCATTTAGCGTTGTTGTTATAGCCTACCACTTTTATTCTCTTGCTTCAACTTTCGCTTGCAGTGATTCTACTTTCAACCCAGTTTATATCTGAAACATCAATTTTCATCAACATTCGTAATTCGTTTATGATATCTCAGGAATAAATTGATAAAGTTTGCAATCTTAACTTTCATCAAAATTGGTGAAGATGTTTTTCATAGATAAACTTGTAAATCACACATACTTTTATTAACATCTGTGTGACCTCATTCAAGGTTCAGAACTTGATAACTGTCTTCTTTTTTTTTAAGTACGTCCTCAAAACTCTATATGCGTCATGTAGCCATGTTAGTATCAAGATAACTGTCATTGTTTCTAAATCTGTTCTCAATATTCTGTATGCATCGTATGTAACTATGTTAATATTCAACGACGTAGGCTATAACCAGAGAAGTTGTATTATTCTTTCCAAAGACATCAAAGAAATGTCGTTGCAAAATAATTGGTTTCCATTCACGTGTAGCGTCATTTCAACAAAAATGTTATCCGTTCTGTCATTCTCTCCTTACAGCCTGGCTTCTTCACTGACGCTACTGAGACCAGAATCGGCGTGGAGCCAGACGACCCCAAACTCGCTGAAGGATCAGGTCACATGTAACAGAGGGACGGGAAGCAGCAGAGATAGACGGAAATAGACACAGAGCGAAGAAAGGAGAGACGAGACGCAGGAGAAGAGTTGTCATAGTCATGTGTAAAGACCGACACATCAGTTTGGGGCGTTCTGCTGCCACAATTAATTTTCATAATTTCTATGTAGTGTTTGTAATGTGTATTCCCCGAAGTTGGAGTATGGCTGCCTTCATGGCAGGATAAAAAAAACGGCCATACACACAAAACTCCACTCCCTTTGTTGGGTAGGTGGGATTAATCCTTGCCTGTCTATACAGGGAGTGTCCGCAGGAGTTTCAGCCTGTGTACGCAGAAGAAGAAGAAGAAGTAATGTGTATTAAACGGACTGCTTTCTGTCAAAACAAGCTGATGTAGCCATAGTACTGTGCCTATGGAAAAATACAGATAAAAGAGACAGACATAAAGAAACACAAATGGCGTGTCTCAATGCTCGAGGAAAACGAGCCACCACAACAAAATTCATGCATGTCACATTTTCACGTAATTTGTTTGGAGAGAATGAGTCACTATAACGAATTTTTTCATGTTTGTGATTATTCCACATGCAATAAAAAGACAACAAACATCCATAAACCAACAAACAAGCACATCAGCATGTATATGACTTCCGCCCTCCCACCCACCACCACCCCTAGAAAATGTATTTTGATGCTTCACACACACAAACACACACACACACACATGCACGCACGCACGCACGCACACGCACGCACGCGCGCGCGCGCACGCACTCATACACACACACACAACAACAGCAGCAAAAACAAAAACTTAACATGAACCCTGAACAGTGAACAGAGGAAAATGAACCATTAGAATAAATTTCTACAGTTGTGATTCATTATTGTACAACATAAACACGAAAACAATCAAATATTGCGCATCTCTATTACATTTGTTAGAGAGAAAAAAAAGAGCCAGTTAAACGAGTTCTTATCGTCATAATCCATTATCTGTTGTAGACAGTCTCATAAAAAGTTAAAATTATTAAATTCTTCTTCTTCTTCTTCTTCTTCTTCTTCTTCTTTTGCAGTTTTTCACTTTGTCGTGATTATCATTCGTTGTAGATGGTTTCGTGTTTTTCAGTTTTCTTGATTAAAGCATGTGTCTCATAATATTTTCATCACATCCCGGAGAGGAAAATTACACGCAGTTTCTTGGAATATGAAACATTGTATTTCATGAAGACAACATGTTTGCTTACGCGTGCATCTGCTGCTTACTTCAGCCAGACTGTGACATACAGGCGTGGAACCATCTGCACATTTCCAGTGACAGTAAACTGTAACCGGGCCCGGATACAGAATCTGGAGTGGTGAAGTAGAGAATTTAAGAGGCCAGAAAAGACGCAACAGATGATTCTATTCACGAGCCATGATTAAGTGCATCTCGTATGGTATTGAGATTCAAGCTTCCCCCCCCCCTTTTTTTTGACACCTATTAGGTGACATGGGAAAATAAAACAAGAGGTTTACATTTTCACTTTCTTCTGTGTCTTCTACCACCTTCTTACTCTCTTAGTAATTGTTGTTGTTTTTGTTGTTGGGGTGTCTTTTTTAAATTTTTTTACTTAATTCAATCCTTGCATGTTTTAGAAAATCTGTTTTAAAGAGGTACCCCCCATCACATCACCCTCACCCCCCCCCCCCCCCCCCCCCCCCACAACGACTGTGTGGGGAACTGATTTTGGACGAGATGGCAGTCCTGATATGGCTCCTGACGATCGGCTGAGCTATGAACAACAAAAACTGAATTGAATATTACTTCAATCAGGTCATTGCCTGCTTGTGTTTGTGCAGGACGAAAGGATTGTCTTCTTCCACGAGGTTGGTTTGTTAGTTTGTCTTTCTGTCCTGTTTCTCTCACACCACCCGTCCCGACCGCCAAACACGTCCCATGTACAGTCTCTGGTCATACCCATCATCACTCCTTGGTAGTCCCAGAACCGATGATCCACAAGACGTGAATGTATCATTATCGAATCATTTTGGAGTGATCCCGCATTACTTAGCAAAAGGAAGACTGATTCCCTCCCCTACTTAGCTCAAAGTAAAGCTGAATAATTCATGTCAAAGAATAAATGGATGGCGTGGAAAATGATAGCGGTTGGCAAGGAACGATGTCATGTCAAACACTACTGAAACGTCTTCAGCCACACTATACTGAGGGTGTAATGAATGGTGAACTCTGTTTGCTTGTTACCACATCCATAACACCTACAAACGTTAAGACTTACCGTCATATGCTGAGGACCGCATATGATGTAACAATTATGTCTGTAGTTTTCACCGGCCAGGAGCTCTGATTTGTTAAAATCTTGGATACACGTGAATAAAGATATAGTTGTAAAGTTACCAGAGGTCTGGTTCTTCATGTACCATATGTGCCAGCTTGTCATGTAATATGTTACAATAATGCTCATTGTCTTCAACTCAGTAGGCAGTATGTAACCTATCCTTTTTTTTAGTTAAAAAAAGAACATGATATACACAATGTGAAATTGACCAGGCATGTATTCAACAGATTTCATCACATATAAATGCTTATCCTCAGCAACAAGGTAATAAAAATCTAACTACCAACTTAAGTCTCTCTCTCTCTCTCTCTCTCTCTCTCTCGCTCTCGCTCTCTCTCTACATATATATATATATATATATGTATATATATATATATATATATATATATATATATATATATATATATATATATATATATATATATAGATGAATATAACCAAAGAGCCTAAAATGATTTTAAAAGTGCTCGACCCCTTGGGGAGCAACATTTGTCAATGATGTTAAAAAGGAAGGTTAAAACTCAAGGTTAAAACTCGACAAATTTGTTTCTAGCGGCGTTGCGCTGTCATCATTGACAAATGTTGCTCCCCAAGGGGTCGAGCACTTTTAAAATCATTTTAGGCTCTTTGGTTATATTCATCTTGATTGCTCCTCACGTTGAGCACTGTGGCCCGAAAGATTTTAAAATGGAGGAAATCAATTTTAGGCAGTCAACAAAAAACATACCGTTCTCTAAACCACAATTCTACTTAAAAAGATTAATAGAACAAACCGAAAAGTTCGTACGCAATATGAGATGGAAAGCATTCTTTTTCCTGAACCCGAATGCAAAAAAAGAGGACAAAAACACCTACGATTTCAAATCATGGCGATCACCACCAGTCATAGACGATATGAAACGCTTTGAAGATCAAATGAAAAGAATGATAACCAATATTGAATTCAAAAAATCTAACAACGATTTCCAAACAACATTAAAAAACCAAATAAAACAAGTACAAAATGACAAAAAAATATTTGTGAAGGCTGACAAAACTAGCAATTACTACAAAATGGAACCAAAGGAATATTCTCAACTCCTTGACAAAAACATCCAGAAAAACTACAAAAAAGCTGACAAAAATATACATGACAGTATCCGCACTAAAGATAAAGAACTTGCAGAGCGCATAGACCTAAGTGACAGGATAGAAGCGACAGCAACAAAAGAAGCTTTCATAACACTCAAAGACCACAAACCCAACTTTCATAACAATCCAACATGCAGACTAATAAACCCATCGAAATCTGAATTAGGCAAAATAAGCAAGAAAATTCTGGAAAAAATAACAAAGGACATAAAATCAAACTCTGATTACAACCTCTGGAAGAACACATACGAAGTTATCCAATGGTTCAAAAAACTCAATAAACAAAGTAATACAGTATTTATTACATTTGACATAGTAGACTTTTACCCATCCATAGATGAGGAACTACTCTCCAAAGCCCTGAAGTTTGCCAGTAACCACACAGACATAACAGGGTCAG
>CM031598.1:81782115-81802115 GCA_018398815.1 Conus ventricosus
ATACAGGTTGCAAAATCAGATTTACACAAAACAATGGCAGAAGTCGCCGAGAATCCACCAACGGAACAACCTCCCCCACCCTCTCTGGTCACCCAAGAGATCAACTATGAGGAGCCGATGCCAGATCCCTATAACAAGGCGATCACATACCTCGAGCAGCACAACATTTTGCAGATATTTCAGGTTGTTATCTGTGTGATGTGTGGTAAACAGTTCATTTGTGATACTTTGAAATTTTATCTAGGTTTTATGTACGCGTGACATACATGATGTATGCAGAAATAGGTGTCACCTTTTTGTGTGTGTCAATGCATGTATGCAGGCATGTTTCTGTGTGTGTGTGTGTGTGTGTGTGTGTGTGTGTGTGTGTGTGTGTGTGTGTGTGTGTGCCTCTGAAAGTTAATCAGTGCAATTTGATGATAACTGGGTATGTTATTTCATCCACTGTGAACCTTTGATAGCATTTTGAGTTTTCCCTGACCCCTAAAGATTACCTTTTCACACATAGATTTTCCCCAAGGTTATCACTGTCTGATGACAGGTCTACATAGACCATATCACATTTGATAGCAGATTAGACTTTTTGAGAGCATACAAATTGTGGTAGGGCTCCCAATGCCATTAATGTTTAAAAGTATACTTCACTTTCTGTTTTCAATTTGTAATGGGTATCTGTGTGATGTGTGGTAAACAGTTCATTTGTGATACTTTGAAATTTTATCTAGGTTTCATGTACGCTTGACATACATGATGTATGCAGAAGTAGGTGTCACCTTTTTGTGTGTGTCAATGCATGTATGCAGGCATGTTTCTGTGTGTGTGTGTGTGTGTGTTTTGTGTGTGTGTGTGTGTGTGTGTGTGTGTGTGTGTGTGCCTCTGAAAGTTAATCAGTGCAATTTGATGATAACTGGGTATGTTATTTCATCCACTGTGAACCTTTGATAGCATTTTGAGTTTTCCCTGACCCCTAAAGATTACCTTTTCACACATAGATTTTCCCCAAGGTTATCACTGTCTGATGACAGGTCTACATAGACCATATCACATTTGATAGCAGATTAGACTTTTTGAGAGCATACAAATTGTGGTAGGGCTCCCAATGCCATTAATGTTTAAAAGTATACTTCACTTTCTGTTTTCAATTTGTAATGGGTATCTGTGTGATGTGTGGTAAACAGTTCATTTGTGATACTTTGAAATTTTATCTAGGTTTCATGTACGCTTGACATACATGATGTATGCAGAAGTAGGTGTCACCTTTTTGTGTGTGTCAATGCATGTATGCAGGCATGTTTCTGTGTGTGTGTGTGTGTGTGTGTGTGTGTGTGTGTGTGTGTGTGTGTGTGTGTGAAGATCTGGGAGACAAAACAGTGGCCCACAGAATGGACTCAATCACTCATCATCCCCCTGCCCAAAAAGGGAAATCTACGCCAATGCCAGAACTACAGAACAATAAGTCTCATTAGCCACACCAGTAAAATCATGCTCAGAGTCGTGTTGAATCGACTGAAGAAAGAGGCGGAAGAACACCTGACGGAAGAACAAGCTGGATTCAGGACAGGCAGAAGCACAGTAGAACAGATCTTCACCTGCCGGATACTGATGGAGAAACATCTGCAACATCAGAGAGACCTTCTCCACAACTTCATTGACTTTAGGAAAGCGTTTGACAGGGTGTGGCACAAGGGTCTGTGGCAGGTGCTCAGAAAGTTTGGCATAGAGGAGGGTCTCGTCCAAACCATCCAGGCGCTGTATAACACCGCCAGCAGCGCAGTCCTCCTCAACAACCAGATAGGGGACTAGTTCAAGACCACAGTTGGAGTCCGTCAAGGCTGCTTGCTATCTCCCGTACTGTTCAATCTCTTCCTGGAAAACATAATTCGTGAAACCCTCCATGACTTCCACTCCACTGTCTCCATCAGAGGAAGAACCATCAATAATCTGAGGTTCGCAGATGACATCGACCTGATGGGAGGCAGCAACGAAGAACTACAAGACCTGACAAAGAGACTGGAAGAAAGGGCAGGTGCATATGGAATGGAAGTGAGCACAGAAAAAAGCAAAGTCCTGGTCAACAGCACAACCAACACCCATGCTGAAATCTACATGAACGGACAACAGCTTGAAGAAGTAGATGCTTTCAAATACCTTGGCGCCACTCTCACCAAAGACGGTCGCTCTACAACAGAAATCAAGACCAGATTAGCGATCGCAACAGCAGCAATGGCAAAGCTAAACAAGATCTGGAAGAGCAGGGAGATCAGCTTTCCTACAAAGATGAAGCTGTACAAGTCCCTGGTGCTGTCCATCCTGCTGTATGGCTGCGAAAACTGGACCATGACAGCAGAGACCATCAAGAGAATCCAGACGTTTGAAACTAAATGCTTCAGGCGCTTGCTCGGGATCTCTTGGCAAGACCGGAAGACAAACGACCTTGTGAGGAGCCAAATAACATCACTTGCAGGCCCCCAAGAACCCCTCTTGGCAACAGTCAAGAAGAGGAAACTGTCGTGGTTCGGGCATGTCATACGCCACAATTCACTGCCCAAAACAATCATCCAGGGCACGCTGGAAGGCGGCAGACGAAGGGGACGACAAGCCAAATGCTGGATGGACAACATCAAAGAATGGACCAGGATGGATGGCCCTACCCTGATGCGACAGGCAGAGGACAGGGCCGGATGGCGGTGCCTGGCTTCAAGAGTGTCTCTCATCTCTCCTCTACGCCCATCATGGGCAAGAGAATGATGATGATGATGATGATGAATGGGTATTTTCACCTGGATTTTGGAAATGTTAACCCTTTCAGCCCTTCAGAATTTACAACCTGAAGAGCCCCACCTGCCTGGACAATTCTGGTTGATCTGATCGAGTGGAAGGGTCGATGCACCACTAAACTGTATCACCTCAAAAAGCACGATGCAATATTTTAAAGAGTAAATCTCAGACGCACGATGAAATTTAAAGGGCTTAAATTGAATTCCAAACATGTCATAGGTACAAAATGAGCATCATTAGGAGGGCTGTTGTGGGGTATAGAGGTTTTTATTATCATTTTTTTAATGGGATAAAGAGGCCCCAAAGGATGAGACTTAATGGTCTTCAGCAGACATCTGACCTTTCAGAGCTCCTGATTCATGTAGATGTGTATACTTTACACTTTATGACTTGAAAATCCCTGTGTAAAAATTTTGGTCAGTGTGACATTTTCCCTTTATCACAAATCAAATGTGCATGTGGTTATCCTTTTCCTTCATCAAAGCTTATGTGAATATGTCAGTTTTTGTTTTATGTAAGGAGGTATTAGAGATTGTAAGTTGCTTGGGTTTCTTTTGAAGTCCCACATTTTGCAGACAAAGCACAATAGATATACAGCCCACATATTTGTTGAAGTCAGAAACCTTTTATATTTAAGTATTTAACTAGATCTCTTGGCCATTGTGAGAAATTGTATCCAATGAAATGGGTTCTTCTAAATAGCATTTCATGCCTTGTCTAAAATGGTGACTCGTTTAGCATTTCTCTTCCTTAATCTTTGATTAGTGGGTTGATACTTGATATAGAGTGTGTGTGTGTGTGTGTGTGTGTGTGTGTGTGTGTGTGTGTGTGTGTGTGTGAGAGAGAGAGAGAGAGAGAGAGAGAGAGAGAGAGAGAGAGAGAGAAAACCGGACATGAACTTGAAAATCTACCCAAAGCTTTTTAAAGACCGATCTGATACTGGTACAAAAGAACTTTCCCTAATTCTAGTACCCTTCAAAAACCTGAGCTTAGGATAAAATTACCCTTTATAATGTCTGAGAAAAAGGTGACCCCACCCCTTGTACCATCACTGCATTTGGAACCCTGATCTATGTGAAACCAATGCCCAGCATGATCAGACCTTGATCTAAAAGTGCTTGATATGATCCATGAGGCACTTTCTAAGTTTCGTGTGTGTGTGTGTGTGTGTGTGTGTGTATGTGTGTGTGTGTGTGTGTGTGTGTGTGTGTGGTGTGTGCGCGCGCGCGCGCGTGCGTGCGTGCGTGCGTGCGTGCGTGCGTGTGTG
The DNA here is from genome assembly GCA_018398815.1 of Conus ventricosus. NCBI lineage: Eukaryota > Metazoa > Mollusca > Gastropoda > Neogastropoda > Conidae > Conus > Conus ventricosus. The sequence goes on from CM031598.1 coordinate 81,786,161, forward strand.
TGTTTTGTTTCACATGTATAATTACATCAACAAAAATTTGAAAGTGATAGTCATCTCAGCATGATTACAATTACAATTTTCATTGCTTTATAACACCTGCCCCACATCTCTCATCACATTACATATAACTGAATATCAAATGTTAACTCAGTCTCTGTAATTGTCTAAAATATAATTAATGTTGTTGTTTTTTTTTCAAATGATGCTTTCTTTGTTGTTCATTTAAAACTAATATTGATGTAAACTTACGTACATGTGTGTTTATGCTATGTAAATTATTACAGGTTGTTTCAGTTAGTTTTTGATGTTTGTAAATACAACCAGTTACATAACTTGATCACTTAGTGTGTGTGTGCATGTGTGTGTGTGTGCACATGCATGCATGCATGCATGCGTGTGTGTGTGTGTGTGTGTGTGTGTGTGTGTGTGTGTGTGTGTGTGTGTGTGTGTGTGTGCGTGTATGTGTGTGTGTGTGTGTGTGTGTGATAGTCCCCATATAGGTCACACTGTTCTCCCTTGCTTTGTGTGCAGAGTATGACAGCAAGCATCATCTATCAGAAACCAGAGAACCCGCTGGATTTCATGATTTCAGAAATCGCAGAGATGAAGAAAGTCCGTGACAGCAAAACATCTTCATCAGAGAAATGAGACAACTGCCATGCACGCGCCTGTCATAGAGTATTAAAAGGTCAAGATAATTTCATGAAGAAATATATAAGCATATACGGTGTTGATATGTGAACCAATTTGTAAGATGTTTATCTGTGATATGGGATGTTGAGAAATGATTTATTAGGAACTTGTACACTATCTTGTCTGTTACTTACTGTCTCAAACACATGCAGTCAAACACACACACACACACACACACACACACACACACACACACACACATACTTACATTGTAGGGAATTGGTATGTAGTTGGCTTTCCATCATCATTGAGAGGAACCTATGAATGGATCAATTTGATTCACATTTTTTTCATATAACAGTTGCTGGCTTGGTCAGTAAATGATGATCTGTTGGTGATTTTTCTGGCAGTTAATTTTGGTTAACACATCATTGCTGCTGCTCAGGGAAACAGAACTGGCACATGTATAAAGCAAAAAGGTGTATGTGTGTATGCACACGTTACAATGGGATTATGGGAAAATGTTATGACTTTATTTTTGCACAGATAGCTTACAAAAAGTTGTTTCCAGCTATTTGTGGGGGACTGTAGTTGTGGGGTTGTGGAAAAGTTCCTCACAAAAGTTTGAGTTCCCCACATCCCCGGTGAGGAGTTTAACATGGTCCCTACAAACCACTGAACCCTAACACACATGCGCATTTCCTTGTATATTTCCTTGCCTTTCTTGATGCTGATAGTATTCTGATGGTTCGAAACGTTCCAGCTCTTTTGCTGTCAGTCCCAAAGTGGTCATCTGTCCATGCTTCTTTCTACCAAACATTAGCTCTTTAAACCTCTCTGTCTGTCTGTTTGTTTGTCCATTGTCTTGTTTGTTTTTGAACAGAGTTTTTAGGGGCCGGGGCTGGGATGGTGGTGTATTGGTGTACAAATGACAAAGTTATTCCAATGAGAAGCATGTGTTTCTGCATGTATATACCTCGCATACATTCTCTCTCTCTCTCTCTCTCTCTCTCTCTCTGTATATATGTATGTGTATATCTATCTCTGTCTATCCATCTATATATATCATTGAACTTTATTACATTGAAGATTTTCAACTTCATTTCGTTAACACTTCATTAAATCAATGTTTGGAGTAAGCAGTCGTATTCACCAGTGTACAAGCTGTTGCGACAAAGAGATTCAATACTGCATTTGTATTGTTAGCATTTGTAGAAATAAGCGATGTTGAAATTATATGGGAATAAGGTCAAAAGTGTTGATAGAAACAATTCATTAACAGAAAGAGAGAAAGGATTAGGCTGTCAGAGAAATCATATTCAACATTGATGAATTATCATAGCTTTTGAACCATCTTTCATTCCATGGATAGCAAAACCAGAAAAAAAGATGACTTAATTACTGTGTGATGATAGAAAAGTCCATCTGCTTAACAAAGTTTACAGTCTCAGTGAATGAGGAATTATATTGAGTATAAGATTTTTCTATTCCAATGTTCTCAGAAACAGCTGGCAAGCCTTTTCACATGGTATATGTTAGTATGAAAAGAAAATTGGATAAACAAATAGAAAAGAATTTTTATGCTGAAATTGTTCAGTTTACTGATAACATTGCTGTAGTCTGTTGTTTAACTTTCAGGGGTTTTGCATCATTTATAATATATGTTTAGCATAAACACTTATGATAAAAGTTATTTCTAGTTTTCATATGGGTGTGTGTCATGTAATTGAAGTTGGATATTCTGTTTGATGATATTTATACCTATAAATGTGCTAGTATAAATATATGTTACAGTCTTTTGACATAATCACATCCATTTTTATTTTGTTATTTTATTTTATTTTATTTATTTTTTTTGTGGTCATCATTTCATTGTAGACCTTGTATAAATTGTAGAATCTTATTTGTATTGCCATACAAGGTACTGGAGTTGAGTCTATGCTCAGAAAGTTGTATACTGTATACTTTGAAATATTCAAAACAGCATTAAATTGCCACTTATGAGATTAGCATTAACAATTGTAGGTGCTGTAAGTTTAGTTTTATGTATCTTAACAAACAAAAAAGTATTGTAGATATTCATATTTAATATCAAGACTTTGTAAAGGTTATTAGGAAATTTGTATTACCATAAGAAGACACATTGTAAATTAAGAAAAAAATATTTATAGACCTATATTTAAAGGACCATGAATTGATTATGCATTTCAAAGACAATCAGTGAAAAGAAATATGACAATATTATGTGATGCAATACATGTGAGCAATATATAAGCTACATTCCATGTGGTTTTGATCTTGCCATTCAATGTGTATGTGTGATTTTTTTTGTATTTCATTTGTTTGGGATCAGGTGAATGAAGTGCATTTTTACCTGGTGGCCGAGTGAACTGTGATGAATAAATCTGGAAAATAGTGTGTGAAATGTTACCAGATGTAGACATGCCTGTGTGTGTGTGTGTGTGTGTGTGTGTGTGTGTGCGTGCGTGTGTGTGTGTGTGCACGCAAACATGCAAAACCTTTTTTTTCCATGAAACAATGATGTGTGATAATTAGTTGTAATCAATTGCTTATATGAAAGATTAAATACATATTTGAAATGGAGACTATGTTCAATCAAAGCTTTCTATTTCCTCAATTTGGGAAGGCGATCTTCAGATAGCTTGGCCCCTGCATTGTTAATATGACTTCAAGTATGAAAATGACTTACTTATATTAGTGTACAAAGACAGGATAGCACTGACAGTGCTCATCAAGGAAACCTGTGAAGGATATAAAACTGAACAGGAAAGCAGTTCTTTATATTGCAGATTAAAAGTCCTTTCTGTTTATATCCCTGAGTAACCCATAATGAATTTAGAAATTGTGTGTGTGTGCATGCATGCGTGCGTGTGTGTGCGATTCTTCATTTTACAGTCCAATTGCCAATCCATTTTAAAATGATGGCGAAAGTGACAGAAGAATTTTAAGTAACCTAATTAAACTTTCATGCTGACTGTACAATTTTCAGAGCATTTTGAAATGAACAGATGCAGTTAAAAACTTATGATGAATGTTAAGCATTTATACACCCTTTGCTCTTAATGGTGCACTGCAGAACTATCTTCTTGGTAGTAGGGTCTTTCTGGTGACTTACGTCAGTTCATTGGGTCCATTTTTGCCAGCTGGTACAGGCACATTTCTCCCAAGTCACCGAGGGCTTTGTACACTTATCACTTGTGCAGATTAAGAACATATTTTTATGAACAAATGCACACACAAGAGCCTGAAGGCAAACGGGTGTGGGGAGGGAGGGGGGAGATGTGAGGGGTAGGATTTCTGACACGTTGTGCCCTTCAGGACAGCTCTTGCTTTGATCTCCAGTGTGAGGCAGTGGTCACATCCTGGCAAAACTATTCGACCAGTGGGCTAAGGTGAGGGTCTTAAGCCCTCGGTGATTTAGGAGAAATGTGCCTGTACCAGCATGCAAAAATGGACCCAATGAACTGACATAGGTCACCAGAAAGACCCTACTACAAAGAAGATAGTTCTGCAGTGCACCATTAAGAGCAAAGGGTGTGACAATGCCACAAAATGTATCAGTGTCATTCAGTGCAGCCAAGGAAGGCACCTGTCCTAATGTCTTTCTTGTGTCTCTGGTCCCTGGCTTCTCCAGCTGAGAGGATGGGCTGAGTTGCTCCTGTGCTGCACCTTCTGTAGTTTAACCCTGCACACAAGTCCTGTGGTGATGGTGGAAGAGAAAGTAACAAGTCTGAATCCTGCACAAGTCCTGTGGTGATGGTGGAAGAGAAAGTAACAAGTCTGAATCCTGCACAAGTCCTGTGGTGATGGTGGAAGAGAAAGTAACAAGTCTGAATCCTGCACAAGTCCTGTGGTGATGGTGGAAGAGAAAGTAACAAGTCTGAATCCTGCACAAGTCCTGTGGTGATGGTGGAAGGGAAAGTAACAAGTCTGAATCCTCAATCCTGCACAAGTCCTGTGGTGATGGTGGAAGAGAAAGTAACAAGTCTGAATCCTGCACAAGTCCTGTGATGATGGTGGAAGGGAAAGTAACAAGTCTGAATCCTCAATCCTGCACAAGTCCTGTGGTGATGGTGGAAGAGAAAGTAACAAGTCTGAATCCTGCACAAGTCCTGTGATGATGCTGGAAGAGAAAGTGACAAGTCTGAATCCTGCACAAGTCCTGTGCTGATGCTGGAAAGGAAAGTAATAAGTCTGAATCTGCACATAGGTAGCTGTGGACAAGTTGTCATCCTGGAATCAGTGTCAGAAAGTGAATTCAGTAGAATCGCAGGTGACTGAGCAGCCTTTGAAGGGACAGCACTGTTCAACATAGTGAGGGGAGGGACGATGAAAGGTGTCTTGAAAACTGCCTGTAAATTAACTAGCTGCAAGCCACTGTTGGCAGTGAATCCTTTATTGCGGTCAGATACAAAGGGAAAAAGTACTACTCAATCATTTTTGAGTGAAACCTGCACATTCTTGGAGAATGGGCAACAGGCAATGCCTCAGAGAAGAACAGTCCTCACAGCTAAAGAGCTAGCACACTACAAGATCAAATTTGCTGCTTAAGTCAAGCTCAATTCGCAGACATGTGAACTTTAAGGTAGTATACACCTTTTTCCTGGATGGGCAAACCTAAGATAACAAACAGGATTTATGGAGTCACTATCAACTTCTGAACAGCTCTTTGGCAGCTAAACGACTTTTCACCTGGAATCAATGAGCTTCTTCTTCTTCTTCTGCGTGTGCAGGCTGATACTCCTGCGGACACTCCTTGTATAGACAGGCAAGTATTAATCCCATCTGCCCAACAAAGGGAGTGGATTTTTGTGTGCATGACCGTTTTTTATCCCGCCATTAAGGCAGCCATACCCGAATCAACAAACATTTAATGAAGATCTACTTTCCCTTTTCCTCCAAATCATTATCAGCAGCGCCTCCTCTCCTACTCTCATCATCTGCAATGATGATGAAGATGCATTCTGTAAGAATCTTCGAGTTCCTTGTAAAGTCAACTCCTGCAAGAGACTTGATTTTAAAAGTAATAAATATTCACCATCAGTAAAAATAAAACAAATCCAGATTGAAAATACAATCAAAAGGAATTAATACAGCAGACCAAAAATGGAAATGCACAAATAAATGAATAAGAATATGAAATAAGTGAGAGACAAACAAAAGGAGAAACAGAACATTACAAGCAACAGTCCATTGGTTCTTTGTGTTAATGGACTCCTAATACATCAGGTAGGGGCTTGTTGATACAGCACTCTGAATGGGTGGGAAGATGTGTGTGTGTGCATGTGTGTGTGTGTGTGTGTGTGTGTGTGTGTGTGTGTGTGTGTGTGTGTGTGTGTGTGTGAAGAATTAGGGCTACCATGTTGTACTAGTCATAGAAAAACAAACAGTAAGAGAGACAATGAACAAGCAACGATCCATGTTTTAATGATGTGACCTACTTCGGGACTGTTAGTAAAGCAAATGCCAATGGTGCGGGGGTTTGTGTAGATCATCAGAGGTGTACAGACGTTCTGTGAATGAAGAATACCTTCCTAATGAAATAATCAGAGGTGAAATTCTGTCAGTTGTACATGCAAAAAAAATATGGTGTCAGTCTTGTATCACACAAACACACACACATTCCTACACACCAAACTCAAGTACATCAGCGAGTCATCAGATCAAAAAAAAGTTTATTGTAAGATATATTACACTGGCATACAGGTACAGCGATTATACCCATAACAACACAAATTAAGCAGTAAAAAATCAAACTGACCACACAGGAAAAATTCCTGAACTGAAATTAACAATAATAGTTTTCTGATGACACTACAAGAGCATACACACAAACACCACACACACACACACACACACACACACACACACACACACACACACACATATGTACAACTATGTGGACATTCTTTAAAACCAGCTGAAATGGTGCAGGAAAACAAGTGCAGTTCACAATTTTTCTATTACTATAGAAAATGACCCTGCTATTCTTGTTTCTTTCTTTTCTTGTCCTTTTTTCTTTAATGAACAAGGGAGAAGGACAGGAGGTGTTGACGGTAAGCAGGTGGGAGAAGAAAATGGTGGAAGAAGCTGATGGGGTGTGGAGCTGTGGTCTGAGGGCCTGCCGAGGGAAAAGGAAAGTTGAAAGGATGAATACAGGGGCATACCTGCATACATAATGCACTGTTTGCTGACACAAGATCCATTGAATTACATTGTGTGGAAAGGAAACGAATCAGAAGCTGTGAAAAATAAAATAACCAAAATGTTAAAAAAAGAAAAAAAATCACACACACACAAAAAACTTTTCAACTAAAAATGGAAATAATTCAGCTCTATGGCACATGAGAGAGAGAGAGAGAGAGAGAGAGAGAGAGAGGAGAGAGAGATGTTTTTCCAAGAGGAACAGGGCCATAATGTGCTTGTAAACCGTACTATTTTTCAGCCCTGATTGGCTTCTACTCAGAGTTTAGTTTGCTATGGGCTCATATGAGAAACCTGAAACCATGCAGACGAGCCTTATAAATCAAATGGATGATCTGTAAGAGTGTTGCTCAAATTTCCTGATCAACACCGCAGGTGTCTGTATTTCTCAGGCCTGTTTGTGTGGAGGTGGCAGGGGCAGTGGTGAGGAGTGGGGGGGGGGGGGGGGGGGGGGGAGAGAGGGATGGACCATGACAGCAATTGTTGTGCACAGCCTTGTCATGCAGCTTCTGACCAGGATAGAACTCCACAGCATCATCTTCTCATCCTCATCGATCAGCGTCATAAAATCAGAAGTCTCGTGTTCTGTTGCCCTTCATATCCTGCTCTCGTGGTGACCTCATTTAAAAAAAAAATTTTCTCTCCATGTCTATGCTCTTGGAGAGTTTGTGCTGAGGAAGTCAGTACTGGCTAGTTCATAGAGACTGTTGTTGAATAGACATGATTGCACCCTCCATAGGGTGACGACTCATTCACTTAGCAATTGTCATCTGTAAATGAGGTTAGGGAGTTTGTGTCCCTCACACATTGGATGAAAACAATCTCCACTGAACACTACTGAAGTGACCTGGCAGTAGCGCAGTCTCCTCTAGTTGGTTGCCTTATGATGACTCAACACTGACTGCTGCTTCTATATTGCCAGTGCTGATTTTGTGGAGAAACATGTCAGGGTGTACCTGTGAATGGAGAGACAGAAAAAAGTGGCATGCAACTGAAGTGGCACGGATGATGATTTCTGCAGAAGAGAATAATTGCTTTGCTATGGAACAAGACCAAGAGATGTCACAAAGAGAGAGCACAAAAGACAAAATAATTGCAGACGAGTTCTGTTCTTTTCAATATGATCCCATTTTGATATGAAATGAAGTGAAAAGATGTTTTCAAAGCAAACGAAAGAAGCTTTATAGCTCTGTTCAGGTTATGTGAGCAGCACACATGTCCATGGAGTACTAGACAACTGACTGTGATAGTACTATCTATATCCACTGGGAAAGACTAGCTCTTTTACCTAGTAATTCTTCTTCTTCTTCTTCTTGGTCGTCCATCGATCCGATGATGACTGTCCTCATGAGCCAAGTCCTTGTCTTGTGTGGGCAAGGAGGTGGCTGGTTAAGCCAATCCTTGATCGGCAGACGCGGGTGCAGTGGGAGCAAGGAAACTGTCCGGGGCGGTCAGGATTGGTGGCTGACGCCTTTCTTCTTGCCCGTGCTGCAGTCACATCAGCTCGCCTCATCTCCTCGAAGTTGTCACGCGCCCGGATGGTGAGGGCGCGCCAGTCTGGTCTGTCCATAGCATACAGCTCCATCTGTTTGGGAGGGATGCCAGAGTGTTTGATGTTGGACTTCACGCAGTCCTTGAACCTTTTGCGTGGTCTGCCTTGGTTCCGCTTTCCCAAGGTCAGTTCGCCATACATGAGCTGCTTTGGCAGCCTGTGGTCATCAATCCGGACCACGTGACCAACCCAACGAAGCTGGGCTTTCAGTATCATGGCCTCGATGCTGGTCATCTCAGCTCTGTCCAGGACCTCGAGGTTTGTGATCCGGTCTTGCCAGTGGATTTTCATAATTGACCGCAGGCTTCTCATATGGAACTTCTCCAGCTGCTTCAAGTGTCTTTTGTACACAGTCCATGTCTCGCATCCATAGAGGAGGCTGGTGAGGACGACGGCTCTGTACACCTTGAGCTTTGTGGAGAGCTGAATGTTGTGCTGGTTCAGGACACGAGCTCGGAGGCGACCAAGAGCTTGACTGGCCTTGCAAATCCTGACGTTGATCTCTTTATCCAGGCTGCCGTCGTTGCTGAAGGTACTGCCGAGGTACCTGAAGTCATCCACTGTCTTTAGCTGGGTGCCCTCCATGGAGATAGAGGGGGGAGGGGCAGTTGATGCAGGTGCTGGCTGAAATAGTACCTCTGTCTTGCTGAGACTGATGGTGAGTCCAAAAAGGTGGGAGGCTTCTGCAAACTTATCTGCGATGAGCTGTAGGTCAGTCTCTTTGTGTGCCATGAGAGCACAGTCATCAGCAAAAAGTGCTTCCAGGATGATCTTCTCCACAACCTTGGTCCTGGAATTCAGTCGAACAGTGAGCCATCAAGTCTGTATCGTAGATATACCCCAAGGTCCAAGTCCCTGATATCGTGGTTAAGGACGCAGGTGAAAAAGAGGTTGAAAAGGATCGGGGCCAGAACGCATCCCTGTTTGACGCCGTTGCTAATATTGAAAGGCTCTGATACTTCTCCACCCGAGAGAACCTGCCCAGTCATGTTGTCATGGAACTGGCGTATAAGGTTGACAAACTTGTCTGGGCATCCGAATTTGGATAGGATGGTCCAGAGGGCCTCCCTGTTCACTGTGTCAAAGGCCTTGGTGAGGTCAACGAAGACCGCATAAAAGTCCATGTTTTGCTCTAGGCACTTCTCCTGTACTTGCCGGACGGAGAAGATCATGTCCACAGTGCTGCGGTTTGGGAGGAATCCACACTGTGTTTCTGGCAGGTTTCCTTCGGAAATGTTCTCGACTAATCGATTGAGGAGGATCCGAGCCAATATTTTCCCAGCAATAGAAAGGAGGGAGATTCCCCGGTAGTTGCCGCAGTCAGACTTGCTACCCTTGTTCTTAAATAGGGAGACGACAGTGGCATCTCTGAAATCTTTGGGCAGTTCTTCTTCTTCCCAGATGCTGGTGAGGAGGGTGTGAAAAGCCGCAAGGGCCACAGGGCCGGCCGATTTGAACATCTCCGCTGGGATTCCGTCCATTCCGGGTGCTTTGCCTGAGCTGGTCTGCCTTATTGCCTTCAAGACTTCATCCATTGTGGGGGGGAGGTCGAGGCAGTGGATAGTGGGCGTACGTGGGATCAGGTCAAGAGCGAAGGGGTCTACACTGGAGGGCCTGTTGAGCAGGTTGCTGAAGTGCTCTCTCCATCGTTCATTGATGCTACTCTTCTCCTTCAGCAGGGTTGAACTGTCTGCTGACAGAAGTGGGGTAGTACATGGCTTGGAAGGTCCATAGACTTCTTTGATGGCATTGAAAAACAACTTGGATTTCTGCGTGTCAGCATATCTCTGGACCTCGTCCGCTTTCCTCTCCCACCATTCATCCTGCATCTTACGCAGCGCAACTTGGGCCTGTTTCTGGAGATGCTTGAAGCGATCATGCCTGGAGGTGGAGGAGGGGTCGTTTTGCCACTCAACAAATGTTCTCGGCTTGTCATCCAGGAGTTTCCTGATGTACTCGTCGTTCTCGTCAAACCAGTCCTGATGAATTCGTTTCCTGGGGCCGATGGAGGCTATTGCTGACTCCGTCACTAGTGTTCTGAACTGCTCCCACCTTTGAGTCGGGCCACCAGTCAGAGGTCCATGATAAGTCAGTCGGCCGTCCAGATCTTCTGCAAATTCATTGCGTTGCTGATGTTGTTCGAGTCTGGCGACGTTGAACGCTGGTCTGAGGACTTTAGGCGTCTTGCGGAGAGTTGGGACGATATGCAGGGATAGGATGGCCCTGACTAGGCGATGGTCTGTCCAACACTCCGCTCCTCGCATGGCCCTGGTGATCCTGATATCACGTAAGTCTCTTTGACGGCAGATGGCAAAGTCGATCAGATGCCACTGCTTGGATCTTGGGTGCATCCATGTTGTCTTGTATTTGTCGGCCTGCCGGAACAGGGTGTTTGTAATAGTGAGGTGTTGTTCAGCACAAAGGCTTAAAAGCATTAAGCCGTTGGAATTCAGCTTTCCAGTTCCGTGGGGTCCCAGCACGCCTTTCCAATTTCTGCAGTCTGCTCCTACTCTGGCGTTGAAATCGCCCAGCAAGATGAGCTTGTCATTAGAGGGGGTGTTCCTTACGAGGGCACTAAGCTCCTCATAAAAAACTTCCTTCACTTCATCGCTGCTGGTGAGGGTTGGAGCGTACGCACTGATGAGGGTGATATGCCGGGTACGGTTCAGGGGAAAGCGGAGTACCATCAGCCGTTCGTTCACCGAAGTTGGTAGATCAGGAAGTTGTTTGAGGAGCGATGTCTTGATGGCCAATCCCACTCCATGGATTCTCTCTTCATCTTTGGCCTTGCCTTTCCAGAAGAAAGTGTAGCCACCTTTCAGTTCATCCACAGATCCTTCTTCAGCTAGTCTGGTCTCGCTGAGGGCAGCTATGTCAATGCGGTAGCGAGCCAGTTCCCTTGCGATGAGAGCCGTTCTCCTCTCAGGCCTTGAAGAGGCCTCACTGTCCATGAGTGTGCGCACATTCCACGCACCAACGATCAATTTCTTCTTTTTTTGGTTTCGACCGCTTTTACCTAGTAATTACTGTTGCAAATAAGGGCATAGCGCGTGATACCATTCATGTGCTGGTTTACAACAGGGACCACCGAACACCACTACAACGATGAAGCAGTACTGCAATGTCCCTTCATGTGTGTTGCATCATGACCTCAAACAATGCTGCTCACATGTTCATGATTTTGTACCAAGTAATTCTCGTATTCTACCTGATAGGGACACCATCTATTTAGTCATAATGTATGTAACAAACATTTTTTATGATGGACGGTTATGAGATGAACAAGATAACAAACTTAAAATGCATGTGTTTGTACAAAGCAAAACATAAGTTGACTTTTTACCTCCAAAGACAGCAAAATCCAACATAAAAGTATTTCTTCTGGAATACGAAGGCACGCAATAAAAAAGATGTATATATCCCTAAAACATATCACTCAGAAAAGTTGATTAAAAACAACAACAGCCGTCAGTTACCAAACAGTGTGTTAAAAAGGTTTAAAAATACTGTGCATATTTTCAAATGCATTGCGCATTTACACATTTACGAAGATTCCCTCCTTTCTTCATTTACAGAATGTAAATGGGTGTCATTTTTACCCACTCTCCTCAAAAGATAAAAAAAATTCAAGAACAATTTCCTTTCCAATCAGAAAAAAATAAAACAAAACAAGGAAAAAAAAGAAAATAGTACACACAAAACACACACACACACACACACACACACACACACACACACACACACACAGACACTCTGTTGTAACTAGCAAATTTCAAGTCATTCAGTTAATTGTATAAAACCTGATTCCCAATCTGCTTTTGGTTTTTCGTTCTCCAAAGAGGACTTTTGCCTAAATACACAACTTAAATAACTCAGACAAGTAAAATCAAATTGCTGTAGTAGGGACACAGTAGATTTTCAGATTATCAAAAGCCTTTTTTTGAGGGGGGGGGGGGGGGGGGGGGGGGGGGGGGGGGGGCCTTTAAAAAAACTGGCCAACTGGTGAACATCTTGCAAGGTTACAGATTCAGCAAAACACATGTGAAGTCCTGATGACCTTTTACAGTACCTTGAACAAGCAATCCTCATGAATTGAAAAAAAAAAAAAAACCATAAATATCCACACATTTACATCATGGAAAATATGGACATGTACGTAGGTTGTAATCAGGCAACAGGCCATGTTTGCAAGTAAAACACACACACACACACACACACACACACACACACACACACACACACACACACACATACACACAAAAAAAACATTTGCCTGACAGATCTTAAGACAACGTAAGCAATGATTATTTCCAACAATTTAAAGCATAATAATAATGCACAATATTCAATGATTGCATAATGAACCAAACAGATGAGATACATTTGTTGGTTTTGCATCCTTAAACATACATACATGCATGCACACATGAGCACACAGAGATAGATACATAAATAAAACACAAATAAGATAAAAATCAAGAAAGAATTAGGCATAACTCTGAACATCAATAGATTGAAAGAAACTCACAGCAGTTGGCCCATTATTCTAAAATGGTTAACTCTGAAGCAAGAATATGAGTGATGCTTAACAACATAAGCACCACAACTTTATCACTGAATTCTTGAGAAATTCTCAAAAACATCCCACTCTGAAACAGTAATGATGGGAGAATCACTGAGATGGTGATCACTACAGTCAAGTCCTTCCATATAAAATTCTCATCATCATCTCAACTATGCTAACAGAGAATTATAAGGAAAGGGAGAGTCAAAATTGAAATAATGGTTACATGCATATTAATCAGTATCATAACATGTACAGTAATTGGGGAGAGAAGGAAAGAAGAATTAAGGGAAGGGTAGGGGGAGTCAGGAATTCACTTGATTCTAAAAAAGAAGGAACATGAGGTACTTTTTTTTTTCTTGCGTACGCAGGCTGATACTCCTGCAGACACTCCCTGTATAGACAGGCAAGGATTAATCCCATCTACCCAACAAAGGGAGTGGAGTTTTGTGTGTATGACCGTTTTTTATTCTGCCATTAAGGCAGCCATACTCCATCTTCGGGGAAGGTACATGCTATGTGTAACATGTCATCCATACCAACGGCCAAACTGGCCTTCTCTTCCGAAAGTTGGTGATGGGATTTTACGTGTGTGCAAGATGTTATGCGTGCGTTCACACACAGAACTTCGGTTTAGTCTCATTCGAAGGACTGTATGGGAAATGGAGTAAGAACCAATGTTAACTCCAAGGGAATAATCCCCTGTACCGAAACATCCCGGCGGAGATTCTAACCCGCAACCCCATGATTACGATTCCGGTGCTCTACCACTGACCTATTCCGGCCCCCCATGAGGTACATGAATCACCAAACATTATCATAACAATAAAACATGATAATCCCCAAAAGAGATGAGGCAGGAAAGAGGGGAGAAGGAATCAAAGCTAACAACAAGAACAACACTGAAACAATACCAGTCTGTATGGAGTAAGTACTAAATGGAGTAAGTACTAAGTCCTTACAAATGAAAGTACACAACCTACAGTAAAAATATTCACCAACATACACAAAAATTTGGTATCACAGAATTACTGGCAAGATCATCACAAGCATTTTATCCTCAATGATTTCAGCTGGCAAATCATCTTCCTATGGAATAATAGAGTAACGGCAAGAAAAAAACACGTAATCACGATACAGTTCAACTCAATAAGAAAATACTTTATGGCTTGTTTAACAACATCCTCATTAATGCCCGAGACTGCAGAATTTGTATTGTCAGTCAATTGTTCAGAACCATACTGATACTGTCTTGGACACACATTAAGACCTACCGCAAGTTTGGGCCAGATTGGAGAACGTTGAGGATAATTTTTCAAACTTTTTTTTATCCCTCACCACAATTCTGCTCTTATTTTCTTTAAGGTATTTTGAATGTTCTCACCTTGTAACTATTGGTGAGGTATTCCTATGTGTATCCAAATTTGGATAATGTCAGATGCTCTTACTGTTTATCTGTTATAATCAGTGTCACATTTGTCTCCAGGGGATGGTACATGAATGATAATTCTCCAGTGGATATCTGTGTCTAATGTGATAGAAAATAGGACTGATCCTGTCAGGATGACATGAAGTTGATGTGCTAAGAGAGAATGACATGGTGTGAGCAACACATCCCCCTGTTGAGTCCTTTCAAGGGTTCCACCTTCTGTTTCTTTCAACAGATCCCTCTGCACCACCTGACAAGATCTGTCATGTTTTCTCCTGTGTGCACCTTGATCTGACATACACTGCAACTATTACCTTGAAAGTTGTTTTCACAATTTTACGAGTTTTGCAAACTGATTAAAGGAAAAAATTCAGATACCAGGTGAGGACAAGGTAAACAAAAACCCTGCAAATTGCCATATAAAACCTCTCAACAGAAAGTTTGTTTCTGACAAAGAACTGTGGTACAAGTAGCCATCTGAGTTTACTCTGAAAAGACTATGGAATACATCACAGAAATCTATCCATAAAAAAAAAATTATATACAGAAGAGGTGTATAAAGCCTAAATAGGCTAAGTTGTTTTGATACAACGCCCCAAATCCTGATCCTGATCCTGAATTCAGCATAAATGAAGCATAGTTCTTCTACATTTTGTACAAATGAGGGCAAGAGCAACTCCTTTCCCTTGTTGCACACCAGACAGGTCTGAAAAAGTGTATGACAGTCTTAAAAAAAAACAACAAAAAAACAACAAGACAGATAATAGAACAAGACTGCCCTTTAAACTAACTCTGTTGTTTGATACAACAGTAGTTAAAACGCAAAATCACATTGCCAATGACAATCGGGTGAGCTCTGTAAAACAGATGAGAAAAAAAAATTGCGCTTCAAACTAACTCTGTTGTTTGGTACAATGATAGTTAAAACACAAAATCACATTGCCAATGACAATTGGGTGAGCTCTGTAAAACAGACGAGAAAAAAAAAACTGCGCTTCAAACTAACTCTGTTGTTTGGTACAATGATAGTTAAAACACAAAATCACATTGCCAATGACAATTGGGTGAGCTCTGTAAAACAGACGAGAAAAAAAAAAACTGTGCTTCAAACTAACTCTGTTGTTTGGTACAATGATAGTTAAAACACAAAATCACATTGCCAATGACAATTGGGTGAGCTCTGTAAAACAGACGAGAAAAAAAAACAACTGCGCTTCAAACTAACTCTGTTGTTTGGTACAATGATAGTTAAAACGCAAAATCACATTGCCAATGACAATCGGGTGAGCTCTGTAAAACGGACGAGAAAAAAAAATTGCGCTTCAAACTAACTCTGTTGTTTGGTTCAATGATAGTTAAAACGCAAAATCACATTGCCAATGGCAGTCAGATGAGCTCTGTCCTTCTTCCCCCTTGTCATCCGCCAGGACACTAGTCCCACGGCAAGGGTCTCTGGAGGATGAGCTCTGTCCTTCCCCTTGCCATCCGCCAGGACACTAGTCCAAGGCAAGGGTCTCTGGAGGATGAGCTCTGTCCTTCCCCCTTGCCATCC
>CM031598.1:81807115-81902115 GCA_018398815.1 Conus ventricosus
CTCTTATTTTATAAAAAAAAAAAAATCCAAGAATGTGGTTTACACTGCTATCTTTCTCACTTACAATAAGAAAACACACTCTTCACACAAGCCCTCTCTTTCAATTCATTGTCACTAATAACCTTTTCTCCCCACTTTCACCTTCCAGTGTCTGCTCCACACATCCTCAGGATAAGCCAGTTACGAAATGCTACTGATCCCATAAAACAGCCCTTGATTGCTGGTACGAAGACGACCAACCCCTGAAGACAATGGGCAAAGGTAACTGAAAACAGTTCCGATTGAATCAGAGCACAAAGGAACAAAATGACACTTCATAAGATTTAAATTTCCCAACCTAGAACAGGTCTCTGACAGCTTGGCGACCTCGCCTTGAGGACAAAAAAAACTGAGAGAAGAAGGGTATCCAGGAGTCACGACCTGGATGTAAAAGGGTATCTTGGAGTCTTACCTGGATGGAGAAGGGTATCTTGGAGTCATACCTGGATGGAGAAGGGTATCCAGGAGTCATAACCTGGATGTAGAAGGGTATCCAGGAGTCATGACCTGGATGTAGAAGGGTATCCAGGAGTCATGACCTGGATTTAGAAGGGTATCCAGGAGTCATAACCTGGATGTAGAAGGGTACCCAGGAATCATAACCTGGATGTAGAAGGGTATCCTGGAGTCATGACCTGGATGTAGAAGGGTATCCAGGAGTCATGACCTGGATGTAGAAGGTTATCCATGAGTCATAACCTGGATGTAGAAGGGTATCAGGAGTCATGACCTGGATGTAGAAGGGTATCCAGGAGTCATAACCTGGATGTAGAAGGGTATCCACGAGTCATAACCTGGATGTAGAGGGTATCCTGGAGTCATGACCTGGATGTAGAAGGGTATCCACGAGTCATGACCTGGATTTTAGAAGGGTATCCTGGAGTCATGACCTGGATGTAGAAGGGTATCCAGGAGTTATGCCCTGGATGTAGAAGGGTATCAGGAGTCATGACCTGGATGTAGAAGGGTATCCAGGAGTCGTGACCTGGATGGAGAAGGGTATCCAGGAGTCATGACCTGGATGTAGAAGGGTATCCAGGAGTCATAACCTGGATGTAGAAGGGTGTCCAGGAATCAAAACCCTGGATGTAGAAGGGTATCCAGGAGTCATAACCTGGATTGTAGAAGGGTGCCATGAATCATAACCTGGATGTAGAAGGGTGTCCAGGAATCATAACCTGGATGTAGAAGGATATCCAGGGTCATAACCTGAATGGAGAAAGAGTATCCAGGAGTCATGACCTGGATGTAGAAGGGTATCCTGGAATCATAACCTGGATGTGAAGGGTATCCAGGAATCATAACCTGGATGTAGAAGGGTATCCTGGAATCATAACCTGGATGTAGAAGGGTATCCAGGAGTCATAACCTGAATGGAGAAGGGTATCCAGGAGTCATAACCTGGATGTAGAAGGGCATCCTGGAATCATAACCTGGATGTAGAAGGGTGTCCAGGAATCATAACCTGGATGTAGAAGGGTGTCCAGGAGTCATAACCTGGATGTAGAAGGGTATCCTGGAATCATAACCTGGATGTAGAAGGGTATCAGGAGTCATAACCTGAATGGAGAAGGGTATCCAGGAGTCATAACCTGGATGTAGAAGGGTATCCTGGAATCATAACCTGGATGTAGAAGGGTGTCCAGGAATCATAACTGGATGTAGAAGGGTGTCCAGGAGTCATGAGCTGGATGTAGAAGGGTATCCTGGAATCATAACCTGGATGTAGAAGGGTATCCTGGAATCATAACCTGGATGTAGAAGGGTATCCTGGAATCATAACCTGGACGTAGAAGGGTATCTTGGAGTCACAACCTGGATGTAGAAGGGTATCCTGGAATCATAACCTGGATGTAGAAGGCTATCCTGGAATCATAACCTGGATGTAGAAGGGTGTCCAGGAATCATAACCTGGATGTAGAAGGGTGTCCAGGAGTCATGAGCTGGGTGTAGAAGGGTATCCTGGAATCATAACCTGGATGTAGACGGGTATCCTGGAATCATAACCTGGATGTAGAAGGCCATCTTGGAGTCATAACCTGGATGTAGAAGGGTATCCTGGAATCATAACCTGGATGTAGAAGGGTGTCCAGGAATCATAACCTGGATGTAGAAGGGTGTCCAGGAGTCATAACCTGGATGTAGAAGGGTATCCTGGAGTCATAACCTGGATGTAGAAGGGTATCCTGGAATCATAACCTGGATGTAGAAGGGTATCCTGGAGTCATAACCTGGATGTAGAAGGCCATCTTGGAGTCATAACCTGGATGTAGAAGGCCATCTTGGAGTCATAACCTGGATGTAGAAGGGTATCCAGGAGTCATAACCTGGATGTAGAAGGGTATCCATGAGTCATAACCTGGATGTAGAAGGCCATCTTGGAGTCATAACCTGGATGTAGAAGGGTATCCTGGAGTCATAACTGGATGTAGAAGGGTATCTTGGAGTCATAACCTGGATGTAGAAGGGTGTCCAGGAGTCATAACCTGGATGTAGAGGGGGATGTTGCCTGAAGTTGGAGTATGGCTGTCTTAATATGTATGGCCGGAAAAAAAATGGTCATACACACAAAACTCCACTCCTCTGTTGGGTAGATGGGATTAATCCTTGCCTTTTTATACAGGGGGTGTCCGCAGGGAGTAACAGCCTGCGTATGCAGAAGAAGAATAACCTGGATGCAGACGGGTATCCAGAAGCCATAACCTGGATGTAGATGGGTATCCAGAAGTCATAACCTGGATGTAGAAGGGTATCCAGGAGTCATGACCTGGATGTAGAAGGGTATCCATGAGTCATAACCTGGATGTAGAAGGGTATCCAGGAGTCATAACGTGGATACTTAGAAAGGTATCCAGGAATCATGATCTGGATGTAGAAGGGTACTAGGAGTCATAACCTGGATGTAGAAGGGTATCCAGGAGTCATGACCTGGATATAGAAGGTATCTTGGAGGCATAACCTTGATGTAGAGGGGTATCCAGGAGTCGTGACCTGGCTGTAGAAGAGTTTCCAGGAGTCATAACCTGGATGTTCCTCCAAGTTGAGTATGGCTGCCTAAATGGCCGGATAAAAAACGGTCATACACACAAAAAACTTCACTCCCTTTTTTGGGTACATGGGATTAATCCTTGCCTTTCTATACATGGGGTGGCCCGCAGGAGTATCAGCCTGCGTTACGCAGAAGAATAACCTGAATGTAGACAGGTATCCAAAAGTCATAACCTGGATGTAGAAGGGTATCCATGAGTCACAACCTGGATGTAGAAGGGTATCCATGAGTCATAACCTGGATTCAGAAGGGTATCGATGAGTCATAACCTGGATGTAGAAGGGTATCCAGGAGTCATGACCTGGATGTAGAAGGGCATCCAGGAGTCATAACCTTGATGTAGAACTCTGGGTATCCAGGAGTCATAACCTGGATGTAGAAGGGTATTCAGGAGTCATAACCTGGATGTAGAAGGGTATCCAGGAGTCATAACCTGGATGTTTAAGGGTATCCATGAGTCATAACCTGGATGTAGAAGGGTTCCAGAAGTCATAACCTGGATGTAGAAGGGTATCCAGGAGTCATAACATGGATGTAGAAGGGTATCCAGGAGTCATAACCTGGATGTAGAAGGGTATCCAGGAGTCATAACCTGGATGTAGAAGAGTATCCAGGAGTCATAACCTGGATGTAGAAGGGTATCCGGAAGTCATGACCTGGATGTAGAAGGGCATCCAGGAGTCATGACCTGGATGTAGAAGGGTATCCTGGAGTCATGACCTGGATGTAGAAGGGTATCCAGGAGTCATGACCTGGATGTAGAAGGATATCCAGGAGTCATGACCTGGATGTAGAAGGGTATCCAGGAGTCATGACCTGGATGTAGAAGGGTATCCAGGAGTCGTGACCTGGATGTAGAAGGGTATCCAGGAGTCATGACCTGGATGTAGAAGGGTGTCCAGGTGTCATGACCTGGATGTAGAAGGGTATCCAGGAGTCATGACCTGGATGTAGAAGGGTATCCATGAGTCATGACCTGGATGTAGAAGGGTATCCAGGAGTCATGACCTGGATGTAGAAGGGTATCCACGAGTCAGACCTGGATGTGACCTGGCCTCCATGCAGTGACAGGTGTACGTGGCTGATACACTTGTACGAGGAAAGCTGCTTCTCTGGAGACCTATCAAGTTTTCCCTACCTAAAGTTTCTAGCTGTTGTACAATGATAAGAATGAAAAAGAAAATAAAAGAGAAAAATAAAGACAGGGAAGTGTGTGCATGTATTCTCAGGCTGTCGGAAAATTAAGTTTACCTTGTCAATCCTTTGCTGGATCTGACCCAGAGTAGTGCTGAGAAAAACTAAAACATGTTACAGAATGCTGACCAAAAGCTGATTCTATCATTGTAAAAATCTAAAATGCAAACCTAACTTTGCCAAATCTCACCAACCATTATTAACTTTCACATTCAATCTCCTCCAAAGACCTTTTTCAGAAGTAATGTTCTGCTTATGACCAGTAAACACCACAAATCCTGCTAATGAATGCTTGAAAGATTAAATCTAAATGCAGGTTAAGGATGTTCAGCTATGTAAAGAGTAGGGCAGTTTCAACACTTTCTTATGAAAAAAAAATCCAACTGGTTGGGCTATAAATACTGCAACTGATTATACACATCTTTCTGTGAGTCTCTCTGATACAGGGAAGCAAAATGAGAACTGCAGTTAGCAGATTTTCAGTAAAAACAAACAAACAAACAAAACAAATAAAGTAGACATAAAAATGCAATCTTTTATCACAAAATTCATTGAACATGAAGAGACCATTCACACCTGAAATGGAACCCATGAGTGAAAACAAAAGCCGGAATAGCTCAGTTGGTAGAGCGCCGGACTCGTAATCTTGGTGATCCTGGGGTTGCGGGTTCGAACCTCCGCCGGGGCGTTTCGGTACAGGGGATTTTTCCCTCGGAGTAAACATTGGTTCTGACTCCATTTCCCATAACAGTCCTTCGAATGAGACTATAAACTGAGGTTCCGTGTGTGAACGCACGCATAACATCTTGCACGCACGTAAAATCCCATCACCAACTTTCAGAAGAGTAGGCCAGTTTTTTGGTATGGATGACACGTTACACATAGCATGCACCCTGCGTGAGAAATGGAAAGAATGAAGGAAGTAAGGAAAATGAGTGAACGATTTTGAACGATACTGACTGGATGACACGGGAAACGACTGAATGAAGCGCCAACTGGCAGCTCTTCAGTCGGCACTACCCTGGTAGGCAGCCCTTTGTGTAAACGAGTGTTGATTGTAAAGCGCTTAGAGCTTGGTCTCTAGCCGAGAATAGGCGCTATATAAGTATTCATTATTATTATTATTATTAAAACAAAATTTCACAAAGACACATGCCTGAACAGAAACTTATAAGGACAATAAACAAAAACGGTATAAACTTAAATTCATTAGTCATTAATCTGAAAGTTTAAAGCAATGTGACCATAAAACTCACGAGGGCTAAGGCCACGGTGATATTCCCCAGAGGACGGTGGCTCAGAATGCCCCGTTTCTGCTGCTGACACCAGCCTCTCATCCTCGCTGTGTGTTCCGGGCGATGCTGTCCACCAGCAGTTGAGTGCGCACCGCACGTTTCTGCAGCAGCGACAAGAACCCCCCAGTATCCTGCACCTGGGACTGCACCCAGCTTCTCTCAACACGCAGCTTCCAGGTCACTCCCTCCTCCAGCCGCTCTCCAAGGTTGGGGTTCATGCGGAAAAAGCCAATGAAAAAAGCCTGGATCGACTGGTTAAATTTCAGACGCAGGTCACCAGGTCTTCTTGAGAAGTGCAGCATCCGGTAACCCTTGAAGAACTGCTGGGCCAGCATTTCGTAAAGGTCATCGCTGTCCATGATGACATGGACCTTGGGGTAACAGGCACAGTCGGTGGTCTGCAGCAGCGTCACCTCACAGGCCACCATGTGGTAATCCACAGGAGACCCGCTGCTGGTGTGGGCCTGGGGCTGGGGAGGAGGATGCCAGTCGTGACTGCTGCCGGTTCCTCCCATGATTCCCAGATCAAAATGGCTGATTGCAAGAGCTCAAGATGGGTAAAAAACCTGCATCAACCCACACAATATTGATATACCTGTAAACATTGTTGCTGTGAAACATAACAGGATGATCTATAAAAAAAATAAAAAACACATACACACACACAAAAAAAACATTGTTCAGATTTCATTATTTCACATCTATAACAGTCCAAAAAATAATGTTTTTGCGTTCAAAGTTGGAAAAAAATGTTGATTGACAGAGCTCCTTTACTTTTTCATTTGTTTTTCAGTTGATTCTGGTCCAATATCTTTCATCAAACATGGACGACTGTTGCAAAATGAAGATCTTTCATTTCTCCAAAAATAAAAACAAGGGTAAATGGGTGTGTACCAGGATTTTTGTGTACACGATGAAAGAGAGAAGGCTGAATAAGGAGTCAAGGGGGTGGAGAGGATTCAACACGACAACTGCATTTGAATCCTTTTCAGACACAACAATTTCAATTTGTACCTATCTCTAAAGTTAATCAGTTTAGAAGCCATCTTTTATAAGCCATCTCAAGACTATCCCTTGCCCACCCCACCCCCACCCCTAAAATGCAAGATATCTAAAAAAATAAAATAAATAAATAAATAAAAAAGCTTACTTCTAAAACTCTTGTGACAATCTTTAAATAAACAAACAAACAAACCAAAACTTAACCATTCTAAGAGCATAAGATCCAGCACAACAAATTTCTTGTGTGCATCACTATCTAGAAGTCTTAACTTTGCAGATGCTGCATTCAGAACTATTAGTGATGAACCCACACACTGCAAGACACACATATCCATGTACTCTATTTACAGCCCTGATGTGGCCCTTTGCGGTCGGCTGGGCTATGAGCAACATTATCTTGTCTTATCTTATGTAGGAAGATAAGATAATGTTGCTTATAGCCCAGCCGACCTTATCTTATGTACTCTATTTAATGGGAATAAAGATCCATTCAGAAGCTAAGAACGTTGCAACATATCCTTCTCTACCAAGTTTCCCCCAACCATGCACCTTTTCAATGAAAAAATCTTCTGTCAAGCAAAGTTCTGCACTTTCATCATTTGTGTTTACATTCTGACCCATCTCAGCATCCTATGCAAACTCATCATAATGCTTGTTTTTTGTGTTTGACTGTGCTTCTTTTTACCAAAAAGTTTAAGTCAAATCTACATTGTAGCTTCCTTGCAAAAACATCCAACTGCAGTTCACGGCCATAGAATCATTTCTATGGATTATTTCATTGTCATTGATTTAAACTGGCAAACTAGCGCTTCATCGTTTACAGGTACTTTTTTGTTTTCCTTACTCCTTAACTCTATGGCAGGTCCTTGGGGCACCAAACGGAAGAACAGTTCACCAGGTTCTTCAGTTCAGGTTAGTTGTCTGTGAAGACTTGGGTCTCTGAAAAATTCTTCCATGTCCACTCTGCGATGTTGTCAGTCAATCATTTTTTTCTTTTTCTATCTTCACCCCCATCTCTCTCTCTCTCAACAATTCCCTGGAAGACTGTTTTATCAAGTTCATTAGATCTTGTTACATGGCCATACGATTATAGTTTTTCTTAACTTTGTCTGTAGACCTTCATATGGTCTGAAAAGCTGCTTGATGGTTTGTCACACATGTTAACTAGTGATATGATCAGTTCATGTTGTTTGTCGCTTGTGTGTTTGTACCTTGTACTAACAACCCACTTTTATGGCTTGGACTCTCCTTTCCAGATCTGCTGTAACCACCCATGTTTTGCATGTTTATCAGCGCATGCAGGAGTCTAATCTTGCTTTTCATGGAGACGTCATTGTCCTCATTTAGCCGGGACAGTGCTGAGTGGTATTGTCTTTGCTACTCTTTAAAGGGTTTCCCCCATTGCTGTTGATATCCCAGGTAAGTGAACTGTGGAACACATTTTCCAGGTAAAAGAACTGTGGAACACTGTTCTAGCTTCAGTCTATGGACACTTTACAGTACTAGGATAGATGAGGAGGGGGGAGGGGATGGCGCACCATAACATGCCATCCATATTTTTTGGCTTCAAATATTGGAGGGGGGTGCTGGGATATGAAATAGTTTGTCCCTCCCCCAACCCCACTATATTCATTGTGGGTGCCCTCTGATCCCCTCAGTTCCGATGCCACGCTGCTCTAACACATGTTCAGTACATTTGAAATAACTAAATTTGGTGCCTTCAAATCAGAAAAATCCATAGGCCTAGGCCTACTTTTAAATCGTCTTATTCAGAAACCCTGTTTTGTGTCTATTTTGTTGATTCGCCTTCTGATATAAGCCATTTTGTCCGCATCAATCAATCACATCAACAACAACAAAAAAGGGGGTGGGGGGGGGGGGAGGAGAGTGGGCGCGAGTTACAAAGTAGGACTTCGCCAAATCATCTTCATGCATTATTAGGCAAGTGATTATCGGCTATCTCACCTTTTCAACAACAACAACAAAAAGCAATTAACAGCAACAAGGTGAGTCAGTACAACTCTTAAATATCGTGTCGAATGCTGGTTTTCTTTTGTTTTGTTGTTTACCGCACAGGTCTACAGCAAAATGAATTTTGCAATCTTTTCAGCACGTCATGTCATCATCAAATTATGATGAATACTGTGGAATCCGAAGAACCAAGACTCTAGGCAGAAGACATTCATCTGCTGGACACAAGGTTAGTTAGTACTGACACATCTAAATCTAATCATTGGACTGTTCAAAACATAAAATTACCTTTTTTTCCAAAAGAAAACACTCAGCTTCGAAAAGCCGACGGTGTTGTCTAAACAGAAGAACGCACCTACTCTTCCGCACTCTGTGGCAATACTCGCAGTCTTGATCATTGCGTAAGGGGCAAACACTCTCTTCTTCTTCTTCTTCCAGTAATGTTCAGCGGTCATCAGGTTGACCATTATTAACATCATTGTGTATGCATTGTGTATTTTCGTGTAGCCGGTACTCACCCGTCTTAGGACATGAGCATCGGGATCTTTTAGAGTCCGTGCATGGTCTTTAGTGCATGTGACACAGACTAGACCTCGGTTTATAGTCCATCCGAACGACTATAGGGGGGATGGAGTCAGAACCAATGTTAACTCCGAGGGAAAAATCCCCCTATACCGAAATTCGAACCCGCAACCCCAGGATCACGAGTCCGGCGCTCTACCAACTGAGCTATCGGCCCCCTCTCATGTTTTGTTTTGTTCCAGTTTTCTCCGTAAGCGCGGGCGCTTGCCGGATTGTTATAAAATCACACGAGTGTTGAAGATCAAAAGAGATGGTATGCCATCTTAATATGTCATTTTCCGATTTGCCAGTGCTTTATCAAGTGAATGCCCGAACATTTTGGAGTCGGCCTAACAGACGCAGTCTGTCAGGTGACTATCAAAATATTACCAGACAGATTGAAACTTGACCAGTCAATTAAGCATCTTGACTTCTGAGCATGGGGATAGATAGAGAGGGCCTACAGATTAGGATTTCTTTCTTTCTTTTCTTTTCTTTTATATTTTTCTTCTCTCTCTCTCTCTCTCTCTCTCTCTCTTGTGTTCTTTTTCTTTTCTGTCAGATTTTCTGTCTTTCTTTTTGTTTGTTTTTGTTTTGTTTGTTGTTTTGTTTTGTTGCATCGTGTGGCAACACTAAGAACAACGCCTATGTGAAAGCTGTAGGGATATGTGCTCCTAAGTCACATTGAATAAATCATCTACAAACGTTAGCTATGGAGGGTAAAGGATTCTGTTCTGTTTCGCTCCTCTTCTTCTTCTTCTTCCTAGAGAGCTGGTTCACTCAAAAAGGAGTAGGTCACCAGCGCGCATGTTAAAAAAAGAAAATGCGACTCAGCCTGTTGGCCCCTGGAGCAAAATTTGGCAAGAAGGGGTCGCACATGATATTTAAAAGGTTAAAAGCAATGGCCAGGTTAAGGCCTAGGTAACCATAAAATATATGGGAAAGTTAAAATAGAAAAAGTCAATCAATATGCAGATCTCAAGATTGTCTTGTCAAAAATTTGATTTTTAAAAGAGACTGCATTTGTGGCAATCTTGATGGCACCCGGCAGTGAGTTCCACAGCCTTACAGAACGAGCGACACCTTGATGAAATGATCAGGAAAAAAAAAAAGAAAGGCCGGTGTTGCGTGCACGACTAGTCGTGCGATAATACGACTCACAACCCAGTCCGGATATTGGCACGACTAGTCGTGCGACGAAGAAAACTGGTGTTGCGTGCACGACTAGTCGTGCGATAATACGACTCGCAACCCAGTCCGGCTATTGGCACGACTAGTCGTGCGACGAACTAAAGAATGGTTACGTGCACGACTACTAATTATGCAATGACCGTTTTGAGCTGTGCGCGCCTCACTCCCTCTCTCTCCCAAGCAAAAGAGGATGAATTTACACAATGAGAGAAAGAGGGGGGGGGGGGGGGGGGGGGGGGGGGGGGGTGTACACACACACACACACACACACACACACACACACACACACATACACACACACATTCACTGACAGTGACACATTCACTGACAGTGACTCCCTTAATCTTAGTGAACGCACTTTAGGCGTGAGCGATGATCATTGTTTGTGTCTCCTTATAAAGTTTGCTACAAGCAGGTAGCCAACTGAAAGTCACCTATCTTTGAATTGGCAAGATGGAACACAGTGTGACTCCATCCAGCTTTGCTAAGGATTCCTCCTTTGCCACCTATGAAGATTTCGAGAAGGCCCTCAATAACTACCAGCAGCAGACAAGAACTGTTTTTGTGAAGGTTGACAGTAAGACTGTTGAAGCTGGTAACAAGCTTATTAAAGACCCACCCAACTTTTTCCCCAAGGAGCATCGATACAAGTATGTCAAGTACAGCTGCAAGCATTTTGGTGATCAAAGTCGACCCAGCAAATTACCCAGGGGGACTGGGCAACGAAAAATGCAAAGCTCATGGCGATCAGGATGTGCAGCCAGCATCAAGTTCTGTCCAAGAAAACTGCCCTTGTGATAACTGACATGGTGGAGGAACACAATCATCCAATTACTAGCGATCCATCTATATACCCGGAAAATCGAAGCTGAATCAAAATCAGTTAAAGGTGATCTCTCTCTCTCTCTCTCTCTCTCTCTCTTCTCTCTCTCTCTCTGTATGTCGAAATGAATACAAGGGGAAAACATAGACAAATAATTGACCATGTTGAGATGAAGTATACAAAATTAAGAAGGTAAACCAGGAAATGAAGGTAGGAAAATTTGTAAATTTGTTTTTTCTGGTTGCGTACTCATGTGAATAGGCTGATGGCCTCACATTAAAGTCACGAGTGTGTGTGTGTGTGTGTGTGTGTGTGTGTGTGTGTGTGTGCGTGTGTGCATGTGTGCGTGCGTGCGTGCGTGCGTGCGCGCGCGCGTGTGCGTGTGTGTGTGCCACCACCTATGCGTTTGTGTCTCTCTATATATATCTCTCTCGCTCTTTGTGTGTATCCATGTGTGTCTTTGCCCCGTTTTTCTCTCTTGCAGGATGTTGAAGAGATGTGTGAATTGGGCGTTAAAACATCAGCCATCCGGAAACACGTCCAAGGTGCTGTTGGAAAGAAGCTCACGTTCAGAGACATGACCAATATCAGACAGCGTCTCAACCAGAAGAACAGTGGTGGAAAAGACCAGATGGAACAATTATTGGATGTCCTCGACGAACTCATTAGAGAGGATCCAACAGCCACTGTTACCCCTGTCGTCGAAGAAGCAACCAACGAACTGCAGATTTTATATTTCCAGACGACAGCGATGAAAAAGCTATATCATACATACGGGGACATACTCTTCATTGACGGGACCTACTGTATCAACAAGCTACGGATGCCTCTTTATTGTTTGATGGTCATGGATGGGAATGGCCATGGGCAGATAGTGGCCTACGCGCTTGTCAAAAGTGAAACTCTAGATGTTATCACCTCTGTTCTTCGCCTGTTCAAAGAATCCAACCCAAGTGATGAAAAACTTGAACTTGTCATGATGGACAAAGACTTCACCGAAATTACATCTGTGAACACAGTATTCCCACTGGCCAAGACTCTGATCTGTCGTTTTCACGTTCTGAAAGCGTTCAAATCATCTACCACTGTGCACGAGCCCAGCCCAGACAAGAGAGACGAACTGCGAAAGATTGTAGAACAGATGGTTTACTGTACAGATGAGGCAGAGTATGATCGTCTCTACTCTTCCTTAGGTGCAATCTCCAAGCCTTTCACAAATATTTCACATCCAACTGGCATGAAGTGCGCACTAGTTGGGCCGGTTGTCACGTGCGTCAAGTCAGGCATTACGGTAACGTGACGAACAATCGGCTCGAAAGTCACAATCAAAAGATTAAAAACCTAGTTAATCACACCTCCTCCCTACCCGAACTTGTGCGCCAGTTGCTGGCATTCCACAAACAAAAAGTGACACAGTCATCACAGGCAGCGACACTGGCAGCGCTTAAGAACACACTATGACACAGGATGCACTATTCCTGCCGATATGCTCTCATCATGTCAGCTGTCTGCACGCCTTATGCAGTGCGGCTGATGAAGGATGAGTACAGCAAGATTTCAGCCACTATGCGCTTCAGTGGGGATGAAGAATGCACAACTGTGTATGAAGGCAAAGACACATACATTGTGAAACAGTCAAAACAGTGTACTTGCAGTCACAATATAAACCATGCCCTGCCATGCCGCCACATCTTCGCCACACGCCAGAAGACAGGATTTCCTGAATTTATCGAGGCCCTTGTGACAGCACCAAGGTGGCTACTCAGCCAAGCAGATCTGGATCCTATTGCAGTGCGACATCCATGTCTAGTTTATTCGAGTTCTCCCCAGAGGAAGAGATCCAGCAAGCAGCAGAAGTTCCGTACTGTGAAAGACGTGTGCAACGAACTCATTGGAATTGTGACATCAGTTGGGCAGGTTCAGTTGAGGAGAAAATGAGCCTGCTGACTAGGCTTGTGGAGATGTGGAAGGATAGCAAGAATGTTGACATTGTTGAAATTGTGCAGAGTGCAGTGGGAGAAGGGGAAGTTGGTGCTGGAGTTGTATCTATAGCTGGGGCTAGGTTTTATGTAGGTGGTGATGGACACGTTGATGAGGGTGGTGATGTACACGGTGATGAGGGTGGTGATGGACACAGTGTGGGTGGTGATGGGACAGCTGATGAGGGTGGTGATGGACACGGTGATGAGGGTGGTGATGGACACAGTGTGGGTGGTGATGGACACAGTGCGGGTGGTGATGGACACAGTGCGGGTGGTGATGGACACAGTGCGGGTGGTGATGGGACAGCTGATGAGGGTGGTGATGGACACAGTGTGGGTGGTGATGGGACAGCTGATGAGGGTGGTGATGACACAGTGTGGGTGGTGATGGGACAGCTGATGAGGGTGGTGATGGACATGGTGATGAGGGTGGTGATGGACACAGTGTGGGTGGTGATGGACACAGTGCGGGTGGTGATGGACACAGTGCGGGTGGTGATGGACACAGTGCGGGTGGTGATGGACACAGTGTGGGTGGTGATGGACAGCTGATGAGGGTGGTGATGGACACAGTGTGGGTGGGGATGGGACAGCTGATGAGGGTGGTGATGGACACAGTGTGGGTGGTGATGGGACAGCTGATGAGGGTGGTGATGGACACAGGTGGGTGGTGATGGACACAGTGCGGGTGGTGATGGACACAGTGCGGGTGGTGATGGGACAGCTGATGAGGGTGGTGATGGACACAGTGTGGGTGGTGATGGTGATGGACACAGTACGGGTGGTGATGGGCATGGTGTGGTGGTGTGGGACAGCTGATGTGGGTGGTGACTTTGAACATGCACCACCTCCACCTATCTTTCACAGAGGGGTCAAGGATTTAGAGGTGCGCGAGGATGTAAAATGGGAGGGTATCAGAGCACCAAAGGTCAACAGTGTTCTTGGGAGGCCAAAAGGGGCATCTTTAACTGTTGTTGGTCGTAAAAAGCGAAAAGGAGGTGCAACCAATCAAAGACCAAAAAAGAAAGCAAAAAAAAGTAAAACAGAGTTTGCACAAGTAGATGAAAGTGAAAAGTGCGAGATTTGTGGCTTGGAAGATCCTCCCAAGCATCTCTATCCTGATGCGACTGTTGACTGGACAGGGTGTGACACATGCAATACATGGTATCATGTCTGCTGTCTTAGAGATGCAGGGGATGGGGCTGGGTGTTCCCATTGATATATGATAATACGTTGTGCATGTCATTAAGATTTTTTAAAAATTGAGTCATTGTGTAAATTTTCTTTTGCTTGGGAGAGAGAGAGAGAGAGTAATTAGTAGTCGTGCACGCAACCATTTTTTAGGTCATGAGAGTAATTAGTAGTCGTGCACGCAACCATTTTTTTAGGTCATTAAGATTTTTAAAAAAATTGAGTCATTGTGTAAATTTTCTTTTGCTTGGGAGAGAGAGAGAGAGAGTAATTAGTAGTCGTGCACGCAACCACTTCGAAAAAGTCGCACGACTAGTCGTGCCAATAGCCGGACTCGGTTGGGAGTTGTATTACCGCACGACTAGTCGTGCACGCAACCACTTCGAAAAAGGCAACGACTAGTCGTGCCAATAGCCGGACTCGTTGGGAGTTGTATTACCGCACGACTAGTCGTGCACGCAACCACTTCGAAAAAGAAACCCTTTTGAATGTTAGTCGCCTTTGCGCTCTTGGTTACCGTATTCCTTTCCTTATTGCTTTATGTTGATCTTGCAAGGACAAGATCCAGATCTCCCTTTTCTTAACATCAGAGAGAGATTTTAACAGTGTCAAGAGAAGCATAATTCCCACGACCTCCGATAGTGAAAGAGCCAACTATAGATAACTCTGCATTAACTTCGCTCTCTTGTGTTGGAGAACAGAAAAAATGGACAGCCACATGGCTAACCAAACAAGACCGACATCACGCCAACTCACCTGTGCATTTGCCTTGGTATTTCTTGAATCATGGCAACTAATATAAATCTTTGAAAACGGAAATCCAGAAAAAGGAAGAGGAACTCCTTTTGTTGAAAAAGAAGCTGACTGAAATGGTACTCGCTCTCCGTAGTCTCAATGATTCATTCTGAATTTCCTAATACCTTAGTTATCTTATGATCACGATCACGACACACGCCTTTTTCCGCCTGTTCATCACTATCAATATCATATTGTCTTCGTCGTCTGGTTTCTTATGCTTCTGGCATCTGTTATACCGGCATTACTTTATCGACATCAGTGTTGCTGTGTTAATTTAAATACTAAGTTAGGGGGGTGTGAACATACACATTATGTAGGCCTAGGCCTATAGTTTAAGATTTCATGGCAAAACACAATTTGAGCAGCCACCCACCCCATCCCCTTATTGTAAAAGATTGTTAAAATGGAGAGAGACAGAGGGGGGAGGGGAGTGGTGTGTATGTGTGTGTGTGCTAAAATAGGATTTCTAGTGACGCTGGCTACAAAAACCAATAGATTATTAATGTTTCCTCAGATAAGTGAAGGTACTCAACAGATGGAAAGATGCTGTCTGGAAGTGGATTATTCATTCTGGTTCCTTCCATCACAAGATTATCGTTTCTAACGGGAGTAAATGTTAATATGGCCAAACCAACACCTTGGAGATTTACATTGTCAGAATGTATGCACCAGGCCTGAAAGAACAAGAAAGAAGTATTAGTAGTAATAATGAGGACAATTTCTATAGCGCCCATCCTAACAAGGTAGGCTACGGTGCTTTACAAGTTTTAACAAATCAATATCTAAAATATACACAGGACACAGACACACACACACACACACACACACACACACACACACACACACACACACACACACACACATACAAACACACAACATACACACACACACACACACACATACAAACACACACGCACACACACACACACACACACACACACACACACACACACACACACACACACACACACACACAATCACACACATGCACACACATCAACACAGACATGCATGGGTACACAGGTATGACTGTTTTTTTTAATGTAGTTCTTGATGGTTTTTACTTGTTTGTTTGTCTTTATAGGAAAAGAAATTGGTTGTAAGTGACCATGGAGATGTGGCACACAAAGTGGATACAGAAGCAGAGCAGAGATTGACCAATGAGCAAGTCGGCCGTTACAGCAGACAGCTCATCTTACCAGAACTGGGGGTCAAAGGTGAGAATTACAATAATAAATTGCAATAAGAGGCTACTTCTCGTTGCTTGAAAAGTCCCTAATTACCATTTTTTGTGGTCAAAAACCAGGAATTTTTTCCAGAAAAAAAAACTAGTTTAAAATAATGATAGTTGATGTTATTAGTAAGTTTTTACTTATTTTTTGTTTTTCACCCTTCTGTTAAATATGCTTACCATTAAAATAGTATGTATCATGAGAACAGATGAGATGACAGATGAGATGAGAGCAGGTAATTAAAACTTCTGGGCTTGGACCCTGCTATCAGTGGTATCTTTGTGTGGACTGTGGCCCTAAAGACTGCTTTGAAGAGGGTCAGAATGTTACAATCCAGAAATAACTGCCATGTTTAAACAGGTTTGCTCACACAATAAATCTCTGGTAGTTTATGGAATCAGATGATGAAACACTGACAAAAATACTGGCCACCAAATGACCAATGCTGTGTATCAATTTCATTTTTGTTTGACTAGATGTCAGTGATCTGAAAGTGGACCATTGTGTTTTGTTGACCAGTTTGTCTTCGCCAAATTTTCTATTGGATGTATTTGCAAAGTGAGGCGACTGCAGGAGAGAGAGGAAAAGAAGTTGGAGAGAGAGGAGAAGGAACGGCGATGGAGAGAGGAGATGGGAAAGGGACTGGAGCGAGAGTCGAAAGAAAAGAGAGAACAGTTAGAAAGGAGGCTCAGAAACAGAAAGAGTTGGACTTTGAGGCTGTTTGGTGGAGGAAAAAGAAAAACTCCGGGCCGAACTGGTTCAACAGTTAGATGAACCCGAAGCACAGTCTGTGGTTGCTTCCGAGCATGGTTCTGACCATCGAGAAATAGCGGATTTTCATCAGGGGCTGGTTATTCCGGTGGCTCCGCCCAAGCTACATATGCCAGTGTACAGTGCTAGCGATAACATAGACACCTACATTGAGCACTTTGAGGCGGTTGCCGCGGCGTACAGCTAAACGAGACCAGAGCAAAGCCCTTTACCTCATCAGTAGCCTGACGGGCAAGGCTAAGGAGGCGTTTGTCGATATTCCACCCGGAGCTTCCTATACCGAGTTGAAAGCGGCTCTTCGCCGGAGACTGCACATGACTGCTGAGTCTTACAGGAAGCAGTTTCGCACAATGAGGAAACCTCAGAGGAGACTTTTCACCAGTTCGGGGAACGCCTCCGGCGCACCTGGAATACTGGATTGAGGCCTCAGGAGATGGATTTGAAAGATTGTTTCCTCTTGGAGCAACTCATGAGTTCGGTATCTCAGGAACTGCAGTTCAAGTTGTGGTGAGGAGAAACCAAAGACATTCGCCAGGGCAATCGAGGTGGCTGAAGCCTTCGCAGATGCGCGTCGTCACTATCGCATGCCTGCGCCAGGGACAAATAGGAAACCGTCGATCGGGAGTCACATGACTTCAAACCGTCGTCACCCTCCAAAGCGATGTCCCCCAGCAATTCCAGGAACATCGGACCCAGGCCCAAGCTTTGCTCCTTGTGGGGAAAAGGGCATCTTGTTCGGGATTGTCCCAAGAGGAGGGACAAGACAAAATCCGACATCTCGCACTTTAGGGTGGCATTTGGAGAGAGTCAGGTCACGACCCCATCTTATCCTACCTTCCCATCCGTGGTGTGTGGCAAGAAAGTGAAGGCTATCAGGGACACAGGAGCCACAGCGGTCTTCATTAACGAGCAGTTAGTCCTTGTGATGCACCTCGAGGAGAAGAATGCCAAGTGTCAGGAATCGAGTCATCCTTCAGGGCAACCCGATCTACAGCATGGTAGATGTCTCTAACGCCATACTTTAAAGGGAAGGTTGTGGGCAGTAGCCCTTCAGCGACCTGCGTACTCCCTACTGATGGCAATTCAGTGTGCTTTGGGACGGTCAACGTCGGGAGATATCGGCAGAGTTGCCAGCAGGAGTATTTGTGGCCGCCACCAGCGTTCACAAGCACGAGAGAGAAAGAGGCCCTGAAACCCCTCTGAAGCCCTGACTCAGCATGGCACTTTGACCAAGATCTTTCAACTATACGCAGTGTGCGAGCAAAGGATCCATCCCTCAACATCCAAAGTCACGGTCGCAGCTGCAATGTTTGCCACGAGCACTCCGAAGAGCCGGAACCCAGGATGCCTGTGGCGTTGTTGACATCAACAGGTCTGCATCCGTGGGTAGAAAGCCACTATTAAGGAAGCAAAGGAGCAGACCCAAAGTGAGTCGGCATGCGCTGAATTGAGAGCGAATGAGGAGTCAAACACCAACCAGGACCGCCGCACAGCCATGAAGCGACACCTGGGCCAGTTGTGTGACAGCTCTGTTCCTACACACGTAAAACAGCACGCTTCCATGACAAGGTGACCACGGATGTATGAAGACGGCGAGAACGCTGAACATGAGAAATGGAACCTTCTCTACGTGAAGGCATGACCCATTTTGCTGCAAGTCTATCGGCTGTTCAGGACTACAGGGACGCTCAGGTGAATCGGCTAGAAAAGAAAGAGTGTGTAATTTCCCAGTGGATACGGACTGTTGTGCGAACAGACCAAGGATGACTTGAGGGAAACCTTCCATGCCTGTCCAAGGAAGCTTCTTGCAGTCAGCACGCCTTGGAGCAACAGGTTCACAGCTTTCAGGCCGAGGTCACTGACATGAAGAAAGTGCTGACAGAGTTGGTCAACACTGAGCCGATCTTCCATGCCAAGGCCCTGGAATCCTACACACAGTGCTCCCAGACACTGAACGTCATCGACCCAGGCGGTGGCCTGGAGGAATTCAAGCTTCAGATGAAGCCAGCTGATGCAGTGCGTCAGAACATTGCGTGCAAGGCTTCGCAGCAGTCCCTGAATAGCAACAGCAGCAGTCGTCCTGCTCATCACCCTCAGGCCACCACCTTGTCTACCGTCTCCAGTGCCCCGGTTAGCAATGGTGTGCCCAGAGAGGCACTGGGTGATGACACATGACTATGAGGATGAGGATGATGAAGGCTGATTATCTCAGCCGAATGGAGTAATGAGTCAAGGTTCCGGAGTGATGAAGGTCTACATTGTATGAGTGTAAGGGTGTACAGAACATATTGGAGGCTGTGATAGGCTGTGCCTCAGTGGCACAAGCCTCTTTGGTTGGGGGGTATTGTCACGGACGTAAATACTTTCGTTTGGAAGATAATTCATTTCTCCCCAAACCTGATATAAAGTGGAGTGTTGCCAGGGACATCTTCACTACATTGGCCGGGTGTTGACCAGTTTGTTATTCGTGTCATCCTGGGTGAGCTACGTCCGTGCATTTTTGCTCCCATCCTCCAATACTTATTTTCATTTTTTTCTTTTAAGGCTTTCTTTTTTTTTTTTTCTTTTTTTCCGTGGTTCACAGTGTCGGGTGCAAAGCTGAGTGTTTTTTTTTAGGGTTTGGCCTTTTGTTTAGGGAGGGGTGTGGCATCCCCCTTACGAATTTTGGGAAAAGTGGGAAAGGATCTTATCTCTGCCGCTGGAGCCCTTCCTGTTTGAACCCCACTTCGCTTTGGGTTCCCGGGGGAAAAGTTTTAAACCTTTTCGGGGGGAAAGGAAAAAAGTTCCACTTCCCAACCTTGGGCCCCTTTTACCAGCGTGGGGGAAAGAAATTAAGGTCATCCCGACCGGGGAGCCCCTCTTTTTTTGGGGGGCCGTCAGGGTTTTTTGGGGCGGCCATCCTTTTGGGTTTTGGGGAAAAGCGGCCCGTTTTCTTACCTCGCCCACCCCCCCATTTTGGGCGGGGAAAAAAAATTTCCCATTTGTTTCGGCAGCTGGGTCTTGGAGGGCTGAAGGCCAGCCCCCGGGTCCTGGCAGACGCCATGGGTTTCCCAGGCACCAGTCCCTGAAATGAGGACGGTTGAAGGTTTTGCCTCCCCTTAAATGGGCCCTTTCCCCTTGGGACGGGAAAGGGACCATCCCCTGCCTGCCTGAGGACTTTTTAAAGGTTCCCTCCCCCTTCACGGGAGAAAATTCTTGCCTCGGAGGAAGACCGGGCCCTTTGCGGGCTTGCCCTTCGGGAGGACCCACCTCCCCGGTAAACCCTCCGGGCACAGGAAAAAGAATTTAAAGTTTTTTGTGTGGGTGGTGGGGGTTTGTGGGTTTGGGTGTTGTGTGGGGGCCCCTGAACCCGGTCACTGATTCGTTTTTTTTTTTTTCTTATTGTTTTGTTTAACCCTGACTAGGTCCGGGTTTGGGAAGTATTTTTTTTTCTATTTCGTCTTTTTCTTTTATTTTAAAATGTCTTTGTAGCGGTTTAGGGGGTTGGTTGGGAGGGTTTTAGGGGGATCCCAGGTTATTGGCGTGTTTTGTGGTCTTTTTAAAATTTATTTTTGCCCCCTTAGGTCGTTATTTTCTTTTAGTGTTTTTCTTTCTATCCCCCGTTGTTTTTTTTTTCTTTCTTTTTTTTTCCTCTCTGGGCTTTTTTTCCTTTCTTTGTTATGCCCCAATACCATTTGGGTGCTAGGGTGGTGAAAGGTTGTAATGTGAAGTCAAAAATTTTGGGTTAAAACCTTTTTTTTGGGGGTTGGTGGTGTGAGGATTGATTGATCGCTCCATTTTTCCCGCTGCAATTAATTTTTTAAAAAAACCCCCCTGTAAAGGTTTTCCACAGTGAAAATTTGGGTGGGTTTGGGGGGAAAAACGGGAATGTGTATTTTTTTTAGTGAAAAAGCGCCCTTTTGGGAATCACTCCCGCCCGACCCTTGGTGTTGGGTTTCCTCTCTTAAGTGTATTTGAAAGGGGGGTTGGTTGGGGGGGTTTTTAGTGTTCAGTAGGGCCCCAAATTGGGGGCGGCCCGGGTTTTTTGGGGTTTGCTGTCGGGGTGATTTCCGTGTTTCCGTGGGTCGGCCTTCGGCGCTTCCGCCCCCGCTTTTGGGTCTCCGTTTTTGTTTTGTTTTGTGTAGGGTTCCCGGGCTTTTGATTTTTAGAATTCCGTTCTCCGTTTTTTTTGGGCCTTAGTTAAAATTTTAGGTATTTGGGTGGAAAAAAGGGGGGGGTTTTGGGAAACTTTTTTAAATTGGGTTTTTTCCCGTGGGGTTCTTGATTTCAGTGCTTGTACTGATTTGGATTTTGGTCTGCATTTCCCGGTACCCAAGCCCCCGACTTTGTTAGAAAGGTAAGTTTTGGCAGGTTTCCCAAGCTTTTTGGTGTTTTTGGTTCCCAAGGAAAAACTTTGACACTTCGTTCCGATCCCGGGTTTGGCGAAACTCGGTCTTGTGTAATTTTACCTACTTTAGTTTGCAAAAAAAAAAGGAAAAGATTTTTTTTTGGGGTGTTTTTTTGGTTTTTACACATTAGGTTATGGTTCTGTGTTGTTTAGCCCTTAAGGGGTTTACCCCTAAGTTGATAGGCTTTCCTTTTGTTTGGGCCCCACTTTCAAGCAGTGTATTTGCTTTTCTATCTATTTGCTTTTGGTTAGGGTTTTTTTTAATTGTTAAACACTAATTTGTGGGGATGTTTTTTTTTGGGAAATAAAAAATTTATCGGTCTTTGTGTTGAAAATTTGGGAGGTAGGGGATTTGGATCACTAGGTGTTTTTCCCAAGACCCCTATTTGGGTCCCTTTTTCTGGTGCCCCCCCCCCCTTTTTCTTCCTTTCCCCCATTTAGGACAGAGCAGTGTTTTTCCCGGGTTTTCCCGTCTGGGGAAATTGATCGTGCTGCCGGGAAATTTTTCCCCAAACGCTTTCGCCCGGGCCACTGTTTTAAATCGGTCAGTTCTGCCCTTGGGGCCAGTAAACGTTTTGGGGAAAAAGTGTGTTTCGTGTTTACGTCGTCCCCGGGGAAATTTTGGTTTTGTTTTTTGGGGCCTTGGGTGGGGGGTCTTTTGAAAGTTCTATTTTTCCGCCCCTTTCCTTATGGGGTTTTTTTGAGTCTTTTCCTTTTCTTTTGGTTGGTTTTGGGTTTGCGGGTTTGGGTAACGCTTTGGGGTTATAAATTCCCAGTTGTTAGGTTTGGATTTTTTTGGGCCCTTTTTTGGGGGGTAAAGGTCTTTGAATTTTTTTTTTGGGAGAGATTTTTATTTGACCCGGAATTTGGTTTTTTTCCAGGTGTGGTAATTTTGGGGTTGGGGTTCTTGGCCCCCGGTCCCAAAAGGGCAATCTTTGTTAAAATTAAAGAGTTTGTGCTTTTTCGATTGATTAATTCCACATGTGTTGGAATTGATTTTGTTTGGATATTGTTTTCCTAAAAGGGAAAAAATCGTTGAGCGGGGAAAACCTTTTTTGTTTTGGTCAGCGGTTTTCTTTTGAGATGTTGTTCTAAACCTGTGAAGTTTTGGGAAAACTTTAAGGGGGTTTTTCCCCTTTTGTTGGAATTTCGGGGAAATAACTCCAGCTTTTGCTAGTTATTTTTTTTTGTTTCCGATGTTCATTGGGGGAGAGGTTTTTTTGGCCTTTATTTTTTGGCTTAGCCGGGGTTTTCGATTCGTTCGTTTGGGTAGCTTGTTTTGGGTTTTTAATTTTGGGACTGTTTTTTTGGTTTGTGGAGCTTCTTTCTCTTTAGTTTAAAGGGTTTTTTGTGGTTTGACTTCATTTTATCAAAAAGGGTCTTACATTGTTGCCCTTTGGGTTTTTCAAACCACTCTTTTGCCCTGTGAAAAATTTAATTTAAAGACTGAAACCTTGGTTTTGGGTTTTTTGGGTTGGGTTGATTTAACTTTGTCAAAAAGGGCTAATTTTTTGACTTTTTTGTTCAAAACTTTTTTTTTTTCTGTGAAAACACCCCTTTTGACTGAAACCCTGCGGTTGGAGATTTTTTGGGGTGGGGATTTCTTAGTCAAAAAGTGGGCCGTGGGACTTGTTATTTCTCCTTCCCTGTGTTGGGAATATTGGTAAAGTTTTTTGGGACTCCCCTTTTAGTCTTTATTTACATTTGTGGAATGCTACTACCCCGTTTTTCCCTTCTGGGGGAAAATACAGCTGCGATTTAGCGGTGGGAGTTGCTGTTTTACGTTGTGGCTTTTTACAGTTTCGGTTCCCTTTCTTGGACTTTAAATTTTTTGGGGTTTTCTATCTTTTTGGAAGGGGGTTTTGGAAGAATTAGGGGGGGGGTTTTGGGGGCCCAAACCCTTGGTTCTTTGGGGAAAAAAGCACCCCTCGTTTTTGGGTTTTGGGTTTGGGTTTTTGAAATGTTTGAATTAAAATCAACCTTCGTCTTTTCTAATTCAGTATTTTTAAGTGAGTGTTGTCTTTCTCGGTGAAGGGGGGGGGTTAAAACCATGTGTGGTGTTCCCCTTGGCCCATTTTTTTAAGATAGGGGTTTTTCCCTTTTGGGAAAAATTTTGGGGGTAGTTTCAAAAACCCCAGTGCCCATTCAAAAGAATCTTGGATTTTTGCCCATTAGTATCGTCCTGAAAATTGGCTTGTGGTGGATCAAAACCACTTGGTGACGTCGGGTAGTAAACTGTATTTTACAAAAGGGCAAGTGGTTTAAGCACTTTGGGAACCTTCGGGGGATTTCGTTTTTGGGTTCTGGGTGGTTGTGAAAATTCTGTGAACTTTTTGTTTTTCGGTGACTTGTGTTAGGGAGTTTAAGGTTCTGTTTTGGGCACGGGTACAAAGCGCCGGATCACCCGTTTCGACTCGTGGTGCAGGAATTTCCCGGGAAATGGGGAGCCCCTTACAAAGGCCCGACAAAGGGCCCCCTACTCCCCAGGTGTTTTATTTTTGGGGGGGATTCGTCCTCCGTCCCGTGAGGGGTTAAAATTACAGGAGAAAACCCCCCTTTTGGGCCCATCTCTTCCGGGGCGACCTCTGAAAAACCCGGTCTCGGGACTTCGCCCCCCGCCGTTTCTTCGGGTTGTTTTCCCGCTTTCGGCCTTCCCTTTTCCTCTTCCTCCGGGAAACCAGGTCCCCATGGATCCTCTTATGCTGATGGGATTGAGGGGGAAAGGGAAAGAGAGGCAAAGAGAGAAGAGGCGGGGGGAAAAGGGACTGGAGGGGAGGAAAAGGAAGGAGGGAAAAAGAGGAAAAGGGGGAAGGGGGAAAAGCCAAAGAAGAGAGACGGTGGAAGATGGCAATGGGGGAAAAAGAGGCGGGGGGGGGAAAGAGAGGGGCGAAGGAAAAGGGGGAAAAAAGGAAGGAGAGGGGGCAAAAAAGAGAGAAGGGAGATGGGGGGGAGAGGAGGGTTTGGGGGAGGGAAAAAAAAGTTGGAGAGAGAGGAGAAGGAACGGCGATGGAAGAGGGGGGTGGGGGAAAGGAGATGGGCGGGGAGTCGAAAGAAAAAAAGAGAACCCGTTTTTGAAAGGGGGCTAAAAAAAACAGAAAGAGTTGGGGTTTTTGGCTCGTTTTTGGGGGGGAAAAAAAAAAAACTCCCGGGGGAATGGTTCAAAAGTTTTAAGAAACCCCAAACCCCAGTCTGTGGTTTCTTCCGGCATGGTTCTGACCATCCGGAAAAAGCGGATTTTCTCAGGGGTGGTTTTTCGGGGGGCTCCGCCCAAGCTTCATATGCCAAGTGTACTTGCTAGCGATAAAAAATTTGACACCCACATTTTGGGCCTTTTAGGCGGTTGCCGGGGCCCTACCGCTTTAAAAGCCCGGCAAAACCCTTTTACCTCAAAAAGTAGCCTGAGGGCAAGGTAAAGGGGGCCCTTTGTCGATTCCCCCCGGAGCTTCCTTAAAACGAGTTGAAAAAGGGGTCTTCGCCGGAGAATGCACATGATGCTGGTCTTTCGGGAAACTGGTTTTGCCCAAAGAGGAAACCCTTTAAAAGGAGACTTTTTTACCAGTTTGGGGAAGCCTCGGCGCATTTGGGAAAACTGGTTTTTAGGGGCCCCGAGATGGGGTTTGAAAAATTGTTTCCTTTTTGGAGCCCAAATCATGAGGTTTGGTATTTTCAGGGAAATGCGTTCAAGTTGGGGGGGGAGAAACCAAAAAACATTGCCC
This sequence comes from Conus ventricosus, assembly GCA_018398815.1. Taxonomy (NCBI): domain Eukaryota; kingdom Metazoa; phylum Mollusca; class Gastropoda; order Neogastropoda; family Conidae; genus Conus; species Conus ventricosus. The sequence goes on from CM031598.1 coordinate 81,832,318, forward strand.
GGGGGAATTTGAGGGGTGAAGCCTTGCCATGCGGTGTCACTTTCGCATGCCCGGCCCGGGACAAAAAAAGGAAAACCCCCGATCGGGGGTACAAAGGGTTCAAACCCTCGTCACCTCAAAAGGATGTCCCCGGGAATTCCGGAAAATTGGCCCCGGGGGCCCGCTTTGCTTCCTTTTGGGGAAAAGGGGCATCTTGTTCGGGTTGGGCCCCAAAAGGAGGGCAAGACCCCCAAAACCCACATCTGCATTTTGGGTGCTTTTTGGGAAAAGTCGGTCCCCGAAACCCCCTTTTATCCTTTTCCCTTCCCCTCCCTGGTGTTTTGGCAAGAAAGGGGGAAGGGGTATTTAGGGACACAGGGCCACGCGGGGGCTTCTTTTAAAGGCAGTTAGTCCCCTTTGGGGTGCCCCCGAGGGAAGAAGCCCAAATGCCCGGGGAAACGAGTCATTTAGGGGAACCCGGGGGTTCGCCCCGGGGGATGTCTCTACGCCTTTTTTTTTTAAAAAAAGGTGTGGGCAGTAGCCCTTCAGCGACTGCGTATCCCCAATTTATTGGCAATTCCCGGTGCTTTTTGGGGGCGGTCAAGTGGGGGTTTCGGCCCGAGTTTCCGCAAGGGGGGGATTTGTGGCCGCAACCCGCCCTTCCAAGCACAGGGTGAAAGAGGCCTGAAACCCCCCCTGAAGCCCCCGGGTCAGCATGGCACTTTGCCCCAAGGGTTCCCTTTAAAATATTAAACCCCGGTTTTGCGAGCAAAGGATCCATCCCCCAAATCCAAAATCACGGTGCAGCTGCAAAGTTTGCCAACCCAGAAAAACCCAAAAGGGGGCACCGGTTTCTGTGGCGTTGTTGACTTTTAAAGGTTCCCGCATCCGGGGGGGAAAACCCCTTTAAGGAAGGGAAAAGGAACAGCCAAAGTGAGAGAGCTGCGTGAATTTTAGGCGAAGGAGGATCAAAACCCCCAACCGGGCCGCGCACAGCCATGAAACGACCCTGGGAGTTGTGTGGAAGCTCTGTCTCTACACAGGGGGAAAAAAGCACGCCCCCCTTCCCCTGGGCCAAGGTGACCCGGGGTGTATGAAAGGGGGAGGAACGTGAAATGGAAAAGGAACCTTTCTACGTGAAGGCCCTGACCCCTTTTGCTGCAAGTTATCGGATGTTCAGGTTCAGGACGCTCAGGTGAAACGGTAGAAAAAAAAGAGGGTGTAATTCCGTGGATACGGCTGTTGTGCGAACAGCCCGGATGACTTGGGGAACCTTTTCCCTGCCCCGTCAAGGAAACTTTTGCAGTCAGCAGCCCTTGGGGGAACAGGTTCACAGCTTTCGGCGAGGTCACTGACTTTAAGAAAGTGTGACAGAGTTTTGGGCCCAAAACCCGAGCCCATCTTCCTTGGGCCCAAAGGGCCCCGGAAATCCTTTTTTCACACAGTGCTTCCAGACAAATGAAAGTCATGACCCAGGCGGTGGCCCGGAGGGAAATTTAAGCTTCAGTTTAAGAGCTGATTTCCGTGCGTCAGAAATTGCGGGAAGGCTTCGCTGCAGTCCCTGAATTGCAACAGCAAACAGTGTCCGTCATCACCCTCAGCGCCCAAAACCCTTTTCTACCCGTTTTCCCGTGCCCGGTTAAGGGGAATGGTGTGCCGAGAGGCACTGGGTTTGAACATGATATGGGGATGAGGATGATGAAGGGCTGATTATCTCAGCCGAATGGAGTAATGAGTCAAGGTTCGGGGTGTGAAGGTTACATTGTATGTGTGTTAAAGGGGGTACGAAAATATGGGGCTTTTGTGAAGGCTGTGCTCAGTGCACAAAACCTCTTTGGTTGGGGGGGGGGATTGTCCGGACGGGAAATATTTCGTTTGGGAAAATTAAAATTTTTTTCTCCCCAAAACCCGATTTAAAGTTTGGGGTGTTGCCAGGGGGAATTTTTTAATAAAAATTGGGGGGTGTTGACAGTTTGTTATTCGTGTAAACCCGGGTGAGTTCGTACCGTGCATTTTGGTCCCCTTCCCCCAATATTTTTTTCATTTTTTTTTTTTAAAGGGTTTCTTTTTTTTTTTTATGTTTTCACGTGGTTCCTCAGCTGTCAGGGACACGTTTAGCTGTTTTGTTAATGGGTTTCCCCTCCTTTTTTGGCGGGGTGGTTTTGGCACTGCTTTCGAAAATTTTGGGGCGGGGGAGATTATTTTTCAAACCTTTGGGCCCTTTGTTTTTAATCCCCCTTTGGGCGTGGGTTTCCCTTTGGGAAAATCTTTCACCTTCGGGGGGAAGGAGGTTTTCCCCTTGCCCCCCCTTTGGGGTCCTATCCCCCCCGTGGAGGGGGCACCTTAGGTATCCCCGGCCTGGATCCACTTAAATTTTTGGGGCCGGGCACGGTTTTCGGTTTCCATCCCTTATCGGATTGGGGAAACGGGCCGTTTTTTAAATTGCCCCCCCGCTTTTTTGGGGGGGGAAAAAAAATTTCCTTTTTTTTTCCCGGGAGCTCCCCGGTTTTGGACTGGTGAAGGACCAAACATTTTCCCCCCCCCCCCGGGCTGGCAGACGCCTTCCCGGGATCCCGGCACCCGTCGCTGCCTTTTGGGGCTGTTGAAGGGTGCCTCCCCTTCACTGGGGGGAAAACTTCCCTCCCGGGCTGGAAGGGGCCCTCCACTCCCGCCTTTAGGGTTGAAGGGGGCCTCACCCCTTTATGAGGGCTCTTCGCCTCGGCTGAAAACCGCCCCCGCGGGTTCGCCCTTCTGAGGGGTCAAACCCCCCACGGTTTAACCTTCCGCGGGCCCCAGGTAAAAGTTAAGTCTTTGTGTTTTGTGGTGTGGATGTGGGTTTGGGTTTTGTGTGTGTGGGCCTTTTAAGGGCCCGGGCCTTTTTGTTTTTTTTTTTTCTTTTTTTTTTTGTTTAACCCGATAGGTCCTGGGTTTTTTGTATTTTGGTTTCTAGTAATGCTTTCTTCTGTTATGTTAATGTCTTTGTAGCGGTTTAGTGGGTTAGGTTGGGACGGTAGCGGGATCCCAGGATATTGGCGTGTTTTGTGGTCTATTTAATTTACTTTGTCCCCTAGGTCAGTTAGTTCTGAATAGTGCTTTTTCTCTTCTATGCCCCGTTGTTTTTTTTTCTTTCTTTCTTTTCCTCTCTCGGCTGTTTTTCCTCTTCTTTGTTATGACCCATACCCCATCTGGAGTGCTAGTGTGAGTGAATGGTTGTAATGTGAAGTAAAAATATTGTTGAAACCTCTTTCTCTTGTGGTCTGGTGGTGTGAGGGATTGAGTGATCGCTCCGTTTCTGCCGCTGCACATTACCTGTTTAAGAACCCCCCTGTCAGGTGTACTCACACGTGACAACTTATCTTCATCCACTTCATTTTTGTTGTCCTGATTGTTTTGTATCTTGTCTGAAGAAGACCTAAGAGGTCGAAACGTGATGTTTTGTCTTGTGATTTGTTTGTCCACATTTTTTAAGCTGGTGCGTTAACATTAATATTTAAGATTTGTGTAAATTGTCTATTAAAAGCAAATAAACAAACAAACAAAAGCCCAATGCAATCAATGAGTTTAATTGCTTTCTGTACTCAGTATATTATGGTCTTGAGACTGTTTTCTGTCCTAAAAGCTGTTTTTAAGTTGAAAGTGACTGAATGTCATAACTACCATTATCCTAGAGGTGATGATGTGAAAAAAGCAATCATTATTATTTCCTTGATGATATCACTATTTTCATTATTATGACCTTTTGATGGAAGTGAGCCGCCATCAGTATGATTGTCTTTTTTGTGCTTGTGCTTTTCCCCTCGCTCTCTTTTCCATACAACAACAACAACAACAACAACAGTTGTCATTGTTTACTTTTTTTACCAATATATAAAGATGAACACTTGAAATATTTTGAATAGCATACTTTTTTTTTCCAGCTGTTATTGAGCAACTGAGGACTGTCTAAACTGAAATCATTCATGTGTGCAAAATAACAACAGCAAAAAAACCCTCTTTTTTTGGCTTCTTAGAAAAAGTAATTTTAGGTTCTTCTGATCTCGGAAAGAATAACTGTTTTTGTTATCCTGACAAATCATGTACACAATGTATGTATTCTTTTCTTTATCGTATAGATGACTGAAATAGGGTCATATGAATATATATATATGTATACTTCCGTACTATCATGCGTGCATGTATATGTGTACATCACAACAGGTCAGCAGAAGTTACTGGCCAGCAGAGTTCTTATTGTTGGAGCAGGGGGGCTTGGATGTCCGGCTGCTGTGTACCTGGCTGCAGCTGGTGTTGGTATGTACGTTTACCCCTTCCCTGTTCTATCCCATGCTGTAAGACTAACAGTCCCTTTGCTTTTTTTTTTTTTTTTTTGGAAGGCAGCTCCTGTTAACTTGAACTTGATCACCCACAGGTGAATGTGGTAGGTAACTGAAGAATACCTCAGCTTGATCTGATTGTTTTAAAGAGTTTAGCTGGATACTTTGGGACATTGCAATTCACAAAGTTTGGGATGAAGAATGGTATTTTATCGGATGACTGTTTGCTGAGTGAGACAACATTCAGTCAGTGATGACACAACTTGTCAACATTATTCAAAAAGTAAGCGTAAAATGATTTAGGCCACCATGTCTAAAAAAGAAGCTAACTTGGTATGTTGGAACTGAATGTGTTTGCTACTATTTCTTTAAACTGCACAAGAACTAACAAAGCATGTTGGCCACCATTGCTTAAAAATGCACAAGAAGTAACAAAGCGTGATGGCAACTATTTCTTAAAAAATGTACAAAGGTAATTGTGCATGTCAGCCACCATTTCTTGAAATCGTGCAAAAACTAACTGAGCAGGTTGGCTTAGTTTTCTTAGAAACGTACAAAAGTTGATTAAACACGTAGTTTTCAGTGTTGTTATTATCAGAGATATAATGATTTTTTAGCCTGTATGTATAAATCAAACTAAGAGTACATTCCTGTTCAGAATGTATACAGTACTGATGAAATTAACATACTATAGTATGCAGCATACTTTTTGTATATTTTTTGCATCTCTCTTTGTTTTTGATTTGTTAAATCTAATTAATTAGAAAAACATATAGGTAGACGTATTGAATGAGACTTGTTTTTGGACAGGTACTTTGGGTATAGTGGACTATGATGATGTCGAGATCAGCAACCTTCATCGACAATTCTTCACACAGAACACAGAGTGGGTTTGTCCAAAGCAGAATCTGTGGCAATCTCATGCAGAAAGTGAGTTGTATGGTAATGGCACAATAGTGTTGTATAAGTGTGCATCTGAGATCACACAGTGGATGTGTGGCTGATCTCTATGAGAGTCTGACTGTTTTTTTATTTTCCTTGTTATGTGCACAGCTTCAATCCATATGTTCAAAAGCATTCTGTTTACTCCAACAGATCAGATGAACCGGAGTTTTACTCGGTGGCTACAAACTAAAAATTAGCTTGGTAGTCATCTCGTGTGGTCATGTTTTAGCCCTATTCCAAGCAGTCAACAGACATACACAAAATGACCAAAGCATGTCTGTTATATATGATCTAATAGTTTATTGTGTTTGCTTCTAAAATACTTTTATAGATTTTTCATGATTACCGTTTAAAATATTTTTTTTTTTTTTTTAAATATTTAGATCATTTCTCCAAATTCTAAAATAGAAACAGTTTGAAGCTGTCTACCTTAGGATGTTTGTTATGTCCATGTTCCTTTGGTCATATTCATTAACACAAAATGCTCAAAATAGGATCCTCTATCACAAGTTTGATTGTCTCTTGAAATGTAAACTGCCTTCATTCAACTTTTTTGTTTGAGGGAAGAGCGACTTGTCACAAAACAACACTCTCACAGCAAAAACTGTGTTGTTTTTCATGTAAGGAAAGACCTATGTAGATAGTTGAATGGTCAAGCTAATTACTTGTGTTGCTGCTCTTGGATTGAAGTCATATATAGAAACATATCTGTGAGAAATCAGTATGTGGGTTCGATAGCAAACTTTAAACTTCAGGTCAGTGCAGTGCATTGAGGCATTACATCTGTACTTTCTGAAGGAACAAAAAGAATTGCAGATATGTAGTCATGCATTTTGAGGAAACTACAGCAGAGTGTATTTTTATGTGTGTGTGTGTGTGTGTGTAGAGTACATGTTTGAACATGCAGTTATGTGTGTGTGTGTGTATGTAATGGTAATGTTGTTTACAGCCCAGCCGACCGCAAAGGGCCATATCAGGGTTGGTGTGTGTGTGTGTGTTGTGTTTTGTTGTGTTGTGTTGTGTTGTGGTGTGGTGTTGTGGTGTGGTGTGGTGTGGTGTGTTGTGATGTGGTGTGTGGTATGGTGTGGTGTATGGTGTGGTGTAGTGTGTGTGTGTGTGTGTGTGTGTGTGTGTGTGTGTGTGTGTGTGTGTGTGTGTGTGTGTGTACATATGTATGTATGTATCCATGCACATAAACACTTTTGCTTCACTTGTGAAATATTTGAGACATGTTTACATCAACCAGTGTATTTGATGCTTCTGGGTAGATGCATGTAAACACATTTTACTTTCTTCTGTTTTATTTCAGTGTCAATTCCAGTCTGAGATTCATAACTCACAGGGAGCAGCTGAGCAGTGAGAATGCTCTGTCCATCATTGGAGAGTATCCTTTTGTGTTGACATATCTGTTCATTTCTCAGTAGTCACAGTCATTTGTGAATGGCCATTGAAGTTTGAGCAGTAATGATTCGACTCTGGCTTTGGTTCATTCTGATAATATTTTGCGGTGTTCCCAATACCAAACTGTGGGTTTGTGACGCACTAATTTTGGATTTGATGCACAGATTTTAAACATGGTCATGGAACAGGCAGACCCATTCTGCTATTTAGATGTAGCATGGTGATTAATTCTTTGGACTTGAGAAATGCTTGTTTTGCTGTTATTATCCACTTCCAGTCACTTCAACAATCTTGTAGTGATAGTTTCTTTGCCATATAAACAAGTATCCTATGTTATTTTACAGATAGGTTCTTTGCCATGTAAACAAGTATCCTATGTCATTTAAGAGATAGTTCTTTGCCATATGAACAAGTATCCTATGTCATTTAAGAGATAGTTTCTTTGTCATATAAAAAACTTGTTGTTGTCTCGTTTGTCATGTCTTTAGATGGATTCCCCATCTCCTCGACAAAGGTGGCAGTACGTCGCAGGTCCTCCAGTCCTCCGTAGAGCTTCCGGGCCACTGGTACTGGGTCGGGCCAGGTTTTTTCTCGAAGCGCTTGGTGGAGCGGGCAGGACTGCAGCAGATGTTCTGTTGTCTGGCTGCCTGTTCTGCAGGGGCACTGCTCTGTGTTGCCGATGCGGAGTTTAGAGAATAGGTGGTGTTTCAGGCGGTTGTGGCCTGTCCTGAGCCTGAAGATGACTACCTGCTCTCATCAAGTCAGCAGGTAGTACGGGTCTGCTCTGTTGTGGCGTGGATGCTGCTGCTTCCACTTGTTCTGCAGCTTGGCCTTGATGATGGTCCTGGATTCGGTGTAGCTGGTAGATCTGTCCATCTGCTCCTTTGTAGTGCCCTCCTTTGCCAAGGAGTCAGCAGTCTCATTGCCGAGCACATTGCAGTGGGAGGGAATCCACTGCAGGGTGACTGTGTGACTTGTGCAGAGGGAGGCGAGAGATGAGGACAGATCGTTGAGCTCTGGGTCTCTATTGGACTGAAGGGCCTGCAAGATGGACAGGGCGTCGGTCAGGAAGACAACATTGTGGCTGGCGTAGGGGCTGACCTCGATGTGGGCTGCTGCTGTTTTCAGGGCTTCTGCTTCAGCTCTGTAATTTGTGGAGTACAGGCCGGTAGCGAGGCAGATCTTTTCTTCTCTGCCTCCTGGATATTGGACATAGACTCCTGCCCCTCCATTTCGAATGGCATCTGCTGCAGAGCCGTCGGTGTAGACATGAGTCCAGGACTCTTTGGGGAACTGGGTATGGAGATGTTCCAGGGTGAGGGACTTTCTTTCAGGGCCGCTTTGGGAATCTTTTGGGCCAACATCAGGGATGCTGCACTGAATGACGGGAGGGATTCCTTCGCTCCAGGGAGGGACGGCAAGACACCGGGGTATCACTTTGGGGTCATGGTCAAGGATATCTTGATGTTGCCGTTCTAAAGATCCTGCTCTGGTGTACGAAGCTCCCTCTCTTCAGCCGTCCTTTTGTTGGCTGGGACAGCCCTGTCTTTCATGGGGTGGCCTTTCAGCCTCTTGAACTTGGCAGCCTGGGTCAGGAGTTTGGCGTCTCTGCGGTCCTCAAGGGGCTGGAGCTCTGTGATGGTTTCAAGCTCCTGGATTGGTGTAGACTTCATGGCTCCTGTGATGATACGGGCAGCTTGATTCTGAATCTTGCTGATCCGTTTCAAAATTGGATTTGGCTGTAGTGCCCCATGCAGTCATGCCATACTCCAGCACTGGCCTGACTCTACCAGTGTACAGTCTCCTGAGGGTTGTGTTGTCTGCGCCCCATGTTGTTCCTGCCAGCTTCTTCATGAGGGCAAGGCGTACTTTTGCTCTTAATTCTGTTTTTGTCTGCTTGCTTCTTCCACGTCAGGCGTTTGTCAAAGGTGACTCCCAGGTACGTGGGGTTATTTTCAGCAAGCAGAGTTTGTCCACTGATGCTCAGGTTGGCCTTCTGTTCTTTGGGTGAGAGGCTGAAAAACAGTGTAAGTGTCTTCTTGGCATTAATTGTTACCAGCCACTGTTTCGTCCAGCTTTCAAGAACATTCAGCGCCTGCTGTAGCCTGTAGTTGGCAGTTGTGAGGGGGTCTTCCGAGCACCATAGGACAAGATCGTCTGCATAGATGGCTCCTTGGACTTTGCGTGGCACATCTCTGACGATGTCGTTGACAAAGACGAGGAATGGGGTAGGGCTGAGGACACCTCCTTGAGGGACTCCTTCTCTCAGTGTCTTCTTCCGACTGTATGCTCCGTTGACATGGACTCGGGCCTTCCTATTTTCAGGTACTGCGAGATCCATTGGTACATACAGCCAGTCACACCACTCTTCTGGAGTTTTCTCCGGAGGCCATCCTTCCAGACTTTGTCGTACGCCTTTTCCATGTCTATCCACACCGCCAGAGTATGCTGTTTGTCCTGGTAGCCATCCTCGATCTTCTGGGCTATGTAGGTCACTTGATCCTCAGTGGAATGATGTTGGCGGAAGCCTGCCTGCTCTGGAGTGATGATGTTGTTCTTCTCCAGGTGCCAGACTAGCCGCGAATTGATCATACGCTCTAGGAGCTTGCCCACGCAGCTGGTGAGGCTGATGGGGCGATAGCTGTCAGCCATAACTCTGTCTTTGCCCTTCTTATGTATGGCACCATATCAGCTTCTCGCCAGCTTTGAGGAACATGCCCCGTCTTCCAGCTGTTGTTGAAGAGAGCAAGGAGTTTGGTCTTTGCTTTGGTGCCAAGGTGTTTGAGCATCTCGTTGTCAGGACCTGGGGATTTTTGTCCAGTAAAGATTTTGCGGCTTCTTCTAGTTCTTTCAGTTTGAAAGGCTTGTCCATGTAATCAGGTTGGTCTTGGTCATCCTGATGATTCTTTATTTCATCATGGACTTGTTGTTTTCTGTCCTCTGTCACAGAGATGTTGCTGGTCTGCTCATAGCTGTCTATGAAGCAGTTCGCTGCCCCTCTCCCTGTCACAATCTCCTGATCTTTTTGGAGCGTGACAGGCACTGGACCTTGTCTCTTCATTATTCATGGCTTTGGTCAGTTTCCAAAGCTTGTTGCCATCTCTGTCAAGGTTCAACTTTTCTGTTTTCTCCATCCAGCTTGTTCTTGCAGCTTGGATGTAGGCCTTTCTGTATTTGGCAGTGCAGGCTTTGAGAGAGATGTTGTTTTCTTGTGATGGGTTGTTTTCCACCTCCTCTCTAGTCCTTGTCACTTCATCTTCAAGCTCCTGCAGTTCTTCTGTCCAATATGGCCTGTAGTTCTTTCGAGCGCCACGTGGAATTGCCTCTGAGGCTGCTTTCAGGATGGCTTGGTTGAAGTTTTTTGTGGCTCTGTTGATGTTGTAATCGTCCACTTTGATGGTCTTACAGTACTCGTCAGAGAGGCCCGTGAACATCTCCCAATCCGCCTTCTTGTAGTTCCATCTGGGAAAGGACTTGGCATTGCCTGATGTGTACTGCAAATTGATGGCCAGTAGTACTGGTCTGTGGTCGCTGCCTGCCAACTGGTTTTGTACCTTCCTGCTGGTTTTTTGGGCAAGGTTGTCAGTGGCAAAGGCAAGATCTGGGGTGGTCGTGGTGAGCCATCGGCGAGAGAAGAAGGTTGGTGGGTCTTCTGGATCATTCAGCAGAAGCAGGTTGCTCTCTATCTGCCAGTCCTCCACTTCGTCTCCTCTTCGGTCATTTTCACTGTAACCCCAACAGGTTGAGTGGCTGTTAAAGTCACCTACAACTATGCAGTTCTCTGATGGTATGTCCATTTTCTGTAGAGACAGCTCTTTGTCTTGTGGGCAGTACACATTGAAGATGGTGATGACAGTCTTGTCCACTGTAATCTGATTCCGTGGATTTCAGCTTCCTGATTTGTGTCCACTGTAAATTCTGAGGCTGGAATACTGTCTTGACGAGTATCTGCACTCCTCCTTTCGGTCTTCCTTCTCTGTCCATCTTGAAGGTTTGGTAACCTCTGACTCTAAACTTGTGATTGGGTTTCAGGTGTGTCTCTTGGATACAGGCCACATCAATGTTTTCTGTGTACATTCTCTCAGTAAGTGGGATCTTTTTGTGGTAGACGCCCTCTGCATTCCACTGGAGAATATTGAGTGGTCTAGGGTTTCTCCGGGGTCAGATGTTTTTCAGCCAGTAGCATTTTCCCTCCGCCACCGATGCCTGGCTCCTCTCACCGGGACGGGGTGACCACCAGTCGCATGGGGTGGGCCCTTTTGAGGCACAGGGCCCGGCACTCTACTAGCCCGGCGGGACTCCTCTAGTAGAGCACCATATCGAAAATCTATGCGGTTGTCCATCCATGACGTAGATGCGTTGTACTGCCGTTACGCGCCAAGGGCCCAGTACATCCGTCTTCGGCGTTGGTTTTCTTGTCCGAGTTTCCCTCTCGTAGGCGACTTGCCAACCAAGGCTAATGAGCATCCCCTACCCTGGTTTGTTTCTCCGAGGTTTTCCTTCCCCGGGGCTAGAGGTTTTTATGCGCCTCTTACTCGCATGATGAACCCATCATAGGACACATGGGGAATTTGATATGGTGTAACAGTGCCACCTGTTTACCCCCGCCCCGTCCTGGTACGAACATCGCCAGTTGGTCCAGGACTGCTTATTCGACCAGGCAAGCCTGACTTATATCGCAGCTAACCCTCATATCTGGGGACCGACCCCCTATCTGCCACCCGGGACCCGCCGGGTTGGGGATAGTCGCCCCGCCCGGATATAAATAAGTGTCCTATGTCATTTTAGAGATAGTTTCTTTGCCATATAAACATGTATCCTGTGTAATTTTAGAGATAGCTCCTTTGCCATATAAACAAGTATCCTCTTCACTTTAGAGATAGCTTCTTTGCCATATTTAAACAAGTATCCTATGTCACTACTGACCTGGATAACAAGCACACTTCTTTGCCATATAAACAAGTATCCTATGTCACTATTGACCTGGATAACAAGCACACTTCTTTGCCATATAAACAAGTATCCTATGTTAATATTGACCTGGATAACAAACGCACAATTTGTGATAGGAAAATCAGCATCTACTTTTGAAGAAGTGGTGTCTTCAGATAATTGCAAGGGCATAAAAGAATAAAACTATTATAAAAGGTAAGCATGTTGCATCATTCACAAAGCTCACAAGCAAAATGCAGAGCTCAAGTTTAAATTGATGTTAACTGGTATTAATATTTTTTTTTAAAAACTGGGAATTTTTTTTTCTCATGCATTTTTTTTAACTAACTCAGAAGAACAGAAAAACTTCAGACATTTCTTCTTTACATATGATAAATATTGTGTTCATAGGTAAATATTGTGTTCATAGGTTTGCCAGCTTTGTTTTCAGTCTCCCTTTCGATGTTATTGATTTGCTTTTGGTCGATTAATTTTTTCTATAATTGCTTATGCAAAGATTGATGAAAAGTAGTCTTGTTTCTTATTCTTTGAATGAAAAATAGAATAATCCTGCAAGTTATGTTTATTGCTTTTTATCTTACTGTGAATTGGAATTTTCTTTGGTATTGACCTTGACTTTGTGCATGTATGACATAGTGTTAGATGCGACAGACAATGTGGCCACACGGTACCTGCTCAATGACGCCTGCGTATTGTCAGGCAAACCTTTGGTGTCTGGCAGCGCTCTACGCTTTGAGGGACAGGTTAGAAAATATGTGTGCATTTTTCTCTGCTCTTAGTTAACACAGGTGTGCTCAAGTTACGTGAAAAAAAGAAGCAAATAACAAACATGCATGTTCATTCACATAATGAGGTTCTGTTGCTGATATGGAAATGAAAGTGTGTTTGTACATAAAATGAATAGACATGGAAGTGTTCATGCTTTTAGAAAAACCTGACAGAAGTGGTTTTGAAACTATAAGTCACATATGTATAAAATCAGCACTGTCATTGCTGTGGACTTCAACAACAGCACAATGTATCATTTACCTGAAGTTTTTATTGAAACATAATCTGTTCATGCACTCAAATGTATGCACGTTTAGAAAGGGCCTTAAAAATAAAAAAGATGATGAATATGCATCTAGCAAATCACTTACATTCCTGTTTTAGTATGAATTTATCAGGGTTTCTGTATCGTTTAGGGCTACATGTATCTAACCAGCATTTGATCTAGTCTGTGTCTTGCAGCTAACAGTGTACAACTACAATGGGGGTCCCTGCTATCGGTGCCTCTACCCAAAACCTCCACCACCAGAGACCGTCACCAACTGTTCCGATGGGGGTGTGCTGGGAGTAGGTGTGTATTAGCTCTTTCAGTTTGAGTGTTATTTGTGTTTTGCGTGTGTGTGTGTGTGTGTGTGTGTGTGTGTGTGTGTGTGTGTGTGTGTGTGTATGTGTGTGTGTGTGCAAATTACCTGCAGGAAGTGTGTTCATGCAAATGTATGCCTCTGTGGTTGTGTTTATAAAATTCCCTTGAAATGAGATGTGTCTAGTAAGTTGCATTTCACTGGAAATTCACGACAAAACAAAAAGTAAATTCAGTTAAGCACATCATTTTTTCACACTGAGATTAGATTAAACAGCCTGAAATGAGCTATAGAAATTCTGTCAGAAAAAAATAGATTTCATGTGTCTCCTTTTCAAGATCATCGATCATGGTCATTCAATCATCTGTATTACACAAGTTACTCACCACAAAGATGGATGACAAAAAGTTTACCTGATTACAGACAGGTGTAATGTTTGTCTCAATGTGTTTATACACCTGTTTATGTCTTTGAAGGTTTAGAATGGTTTTATTTACCATCCTACAGTTAAACAAATGAAGGTTTGGAATGGTTTTATTCACCATCCTACGGTTAAACAAATGAAGGTTTAGAATGGTTTTATTTACCATCCTTTCAGTTAAACGAATGAAGGTTTAGAATGGTTTTATTTACCATCCTACAGTTAAAGAAACTGTAATAACTGTGTTCCGGATTATAAAGGAACCTCTGCATTATACAAATACTAAGTGTGTGTATACATATTTTTACAGGATGACCCTGCCATATTTTTTTTAGACAGGGCTCTGTTAACACTGGTTAAAAAAATGCTTGATTAACAAGATGATTATGAATGTATGTGGACCAAGAAAAAATATCAACAGGCAGAAAATGTCATGCAAAACAATGTTGGTGACACACTGGAGTTAAGAGTCGCATGTGGTCAGTATAGGACTGATTCATCAGTGGCTGTGTATTGTAAATCACAAAGCACATAAAGTTTGGTAAACGTTTGTTTTTATTTGCCTGTAAACATAGTGTAGCAAGAGGCATGTGTATGCATCTACATTGTTATTTTGAATTTGAGGCTGATTGACAGATATCCGACATTTACACTTCAGCTTTCACAGGAATGAAGTGACCTCCAGCTGACCTCTGCGAATTGTGTGTGTGCAGTTCCCGGCATCATTGGGTGCTACCAGGCCTTAGAAGCCATCAAGATAGCGGCAGGTATTGGAAGTATCCTTTGAAACGGTCGTGACTGGTCTGGGGAAGAAAGGTAATCAATGACATCCTGTTTGTTTCCAGGTTCTTCTTCTTCTCAATAACTTTGTGTGAAAAGTCTTTTGGCACCTGCCATCAGGTTCCTCCAGCTTTGTCACCTGTGTGCCAAGGCCAGGTCTCTGCAAACAGTTCCCATTCTGCAATGCTGCCAGTCCATTGTTCTCTTCCTGTCTTGCCCTCCATCGCCCTCCCAGTAGTTCCCTGGAGGACTGTTTTTGTGAACCCAATGGATCTGGTTATGTAGCCACGCCAGTACAGTTTTCTTTCCTTGACTGCCGTCTGTAGATCCAAGTATGGTCCAATGTGAGAACAGATATTACTATGAAAGTAAATATAAGATGAGGCAGGAAAGAGTGAACAGTAAATGACAAAGAAGTAGGTTAACTCTTGCTCCCATGATGAAATGAATACATGCCCATAACTCCAAAGGAATGCTGCTTACGACACCGAATCGCCTTGCAGATATGACAGCACAGAGCACACAGAACAAACAAGGTAACATTCCCGTATTAACATGGTCCGGTGGTCTGCCAGATGGGTTATCACTCTTGGTGAAAGGATCATTTTAACTGATGTTTAGCATCTTTCAGTTAACACACAGCATTTCATGGTTTTGAATGAGATTCTTCTTTCCAATTCCACTGTGAGGGCCCATGTCTTCACAGGCATACAGAAAGATGGAACACACCAGTGCAGGCAGGAGCCTGACCTTGCGTTTCACAGACATGTTACTGTCCTTCTATACAGGTTTCAGGCTGGACATTGCTGATGTCGTCTTTGATGCCCTTGAGAGGATTTCTGGTTTGGATCCCTTATCGTTTGTGATGGATCATGAACTGTTGAACAGTTCCTAGCTTCTGTCGATGGACACTTAAGTTTGTAGTTACAGCGATGTTGTGGTTGGCCATCAAATTGGTCTTGTGGGTGTTGATTTTCATGCCTTAACTTAATTTTAAGTTTCATCCTATCTTTTAACAAGTTTGGCAAGTTCTTGTTTACTGCCTTCCAGGTCACTGATGGCATCTGCACAGCGAAGGTTTACTATGGTTCTTCCTCCAGTGCTGACTCTTTTGACTTGATCTTCAAGTGCATCAGCCATGTTGTATTCCAAGAATATGTTGAAGAATGTAGGAGATAGAAGGTAGCCGTGAGAAATTCCAACTGTGTATGGAACCAGGTTTTCCTGGTTGCTCCATAATTATTCCTACAAACGCAACATTCTGTAAAACACAAGTGAAAGATTTGTTCCAGCACTTAAATGTTTCTCTTTCATTATCTTTATATTCTCTGTCAGTGTCACTCTCTGTTTCTTGCCTCCTCACAGGCAGATCCCTTTATCTACAATCTCAGATTAATATGATTTTATATTGTCTTGATTTCATAATCGATATGCCCTTTTTGAAAAAAAAAAGATGCATCACGAACATGTGCATGCATACATGAAAACACAGATACACAATGGTGCCAAGATTGATCATTTTATGTTTGAGATTGCCATTCATGTAGGTGCTTAGATGGGTCATAAACAACCTTGTACCTGAAAATTTTGCTTCTAACAATTGAAAATGAGAGTTGCAGTCCTTGAACACAGAAATGTGCCCTGTTCAGCAGACATAGTAGTTCTGATGTTTGAATATATTGCAGAGTATATGTGCCAGTGTTGGCTGTGTGTCTGTGTGCTCGATGCCCAGACCCCTTAGTGTTTCACCACACTATCAGTGGAGAGACCATCATCGGTGAAATAGTGGCAGTTGTGCGACATTCCAGATATAAAGTGCTATGGAGTGTGCATCTTTCGAATGCAGTATTGGGTATTTTGCTAAACTTTTTATTTGCCGTCAGCTATTGAATATGCTCTTAGGTTTCCCATATTTTGTGGTCTGTGGTTCTTGGGTGCAAGTTGTTCACAGAACATATTCAGCTAGGTTATACAGGTGGGTTTTGAAACATTGTTGAGCTACAACTGTACACATCAGTTGTAGCAGTTAGACTCAGCTGCTACAAAGATGTGTTCAGTTATTGTAAGCTACTTAATAGGGGCTCCTTGTAAACATCCATTTTATGTTTTGAATGTGTTCATATGTTTAAAAGCCTGTACCTTAACAGAGCATGCAGCCTGTCTCAGTGAGCGTTTCATGTTGTTTGACGCTGCTGACTCCGTGACCAGAACAATTAAATTGCGGCGTCGACAGCCATCTTGTCTGGTGTGTGGAGAGACACCAACCATCAAGGAGCTCATTGATTATGAACAGTTCTGTGGGGCAAGAGCAACGGACAAGGCAAGTGCTAGCTTCAGTCAGATTTGTCATGCCATAGTTTGGATCAGAGACAGAATCTGCTCCATGACTGGAGCTTTCTAAACCAGGATAAACCCTGCACTGATTAACAACCAGACTGGTTTAGAAAGGAAAAAACCCCGAACAACAACAAAAGCGGTACATCATTAAAACCATGCTCATTTGTTTCACAATTCACCTGTTATATTTTGTGTCTATCTGACTTCTTTACTTCCCACAGGCAGTTTCTTGTCTTTGTTGTTTTTTGTTTTTTTTTTATTTCACCTGCACTTTGCTTGTCATTTTATTATGTTAAGCTTACCATGATCAGAAGTTACTTTCACAAGTGATAAAAGAATGTTCAGCGCAAGTGTTGGCCATGTCAAGTCGACATTTTTCTTTTGAATAATCCTCTTTACAGTGTAGCATTTGTGTTTTTTTAGTTCATGGATCATGATCCTGGTATTTAGTTTAAGCTTGATGTGATAGAATTACACACAGTTCTATGTGCCAAAATTCAAACACTTATTTGATTTTTCGTATTTTTCTTTTGAAGACTTTTTTTTTTTTTTTAACCTTGTTGTAGCTAACTGTTAGCGTGAAAAACAGGCTTCACAATTGACAGAAGCAAGTGAAACTTATTGACAACACTATTTTATGTTCTTACATTGTTCTTCGTCTCTGAGATTAAAACAGCTACATTAGATAATGTCACTAGTATTATTCTTGTGAAAGAAATTTTGAGTAAACATGGAAAATCTTTTGTTTATATTTCAGGACCATGAGAAAAAAGTATTGGCAGATTCAAATCGTATATCAGCAAAGGTGTGTATATCCTGTACTTCTTATTCGGTTTATCCAGTCTGTGATGTGTATGAAATCTTTTTTTTTCTTTTCTTCTTGAATTTGGATACAGTTGCCAAAGACTCAAGTTTGAAGCGTTTATTATGTCAAGCTTAAACGAGGAGTGTCTTATCCAGTATTCTGCAGTTTTCTCCTAAGATTTTTTAAATAATTTATTGACTTACAGATTTTTTATTTCTTTTTGTTTTTGGTTCTGATGAGATTTTGAAATGCATGTGCTTAGCATTCATACTGTCTGTGCATTCAGCGGTGACAGTTAACACAAGAGAGCCATGATGTATTTGAGTGGTGTGTGGCAGGACTACAAACGTTTGCTGGAGAATGGAGACAGGCATGTGCTGGTGGATGTACGACAACCTGTGGAGCTGGATATCTGTTGTCTGCCTCACTCTGCCCTCAGTATCCTTTGAACCGAGCAGTTTTTGAAAAAGACGTCATTTCTTTATCCCCACCCCCTGTTTTTGTCAGCTTATGAATAAAGTACCAGATGAACTGTCTGCTCATTTGTATGCATTTTTTTGCTCTGTGACATATGTTGAGAAATCTAGAGTTTTCAATGTTGTAAACAAGTATGGACATGTTAAAGCAATGTCGCAACTATTGGACGGGTATTGTTTATATGTGTACGAACGTTGGCCAGTAAAATGATTATCATCTTCAGAGCTCTGTCTAGTTCATCCACTCTGTCATCTGTACTGGAGGTTCCCCTCGAATCAGGTTTGAAGCTCGGTGTTCACCATTTCTTGTTTCTTAACAACTGGCGTGAGTTTTTTTGCCTCAAGCTTCCTCTGTGTCAACACCAGTTTTTGGGTGCAGCTTTTCTATACGTCTTACTGCACGAGTTCTTTCAAGTTATCTGCCTTGCCTTTGTTGATTTTTTTCCATCTTTGTGTGTTAACATGAACACTTTCAAAGATGTGCGTCAAGTCTAAAAGTTGCCCAATGTTTGAAAATGGATGGAGATGGGAAGGGACGAAGGGTGGAGGAAGATGCACCGCGGCTGTGCAAAATTGATGCATCTTGTGCAGCATCGTGTGCAGTCGTGTGCTTCATTATGGCAGCCGTTTAAAATAAGCTCCAACCCATCTGTACTTCTTACATAAAGAGTAGCAAACAGTCTCACAGACTTTTGTGGGGATTTTCAAATTTTCTTCAGCTTCAACGGTTTGAGATGAGGGGCAGCACTGAAATGCGTATGAAAAGTGAAGAATGAGAGAAGAATTAGAATTCCAAAATTGTCTGTGCATCAATTTCAGAATGACTGCATGCAAGATGGAACAGTAGCATTATACAAGTGTCCCATGTTATATAACATTGAAATTGTGCTAACACAGTTTTAGTTACATTCTATTAGTAATTTTTTTTTTTTCATTCCTGTAGATTATGCGTGGGACAAAAATCATTATTTGAAGTCCTATGTTCTGTTTTGTTTCTATTAACTTTTTAATTTAAATCCTTGACGAATTGAAGACATTCCACTGGATGCAGTGAAAAGAGACGCTTCAGCACAAGTGGAGCAGATCAAAGAGTTTGCCGCGGCATCACAGAACAATCCTGCTGACCCTTTGTCTGTGGTGGTGGTGTGTCGACGAGGAAACGATTCTCAGTTAGCTGTCCAGCTGCTTCAGGGAGTACAATCTGATCTGGTGTTCCGAGACCTTCGGGGAGGTCTACATGCCTGGGCAAGAGACATTGACTCCACTTTTCCTTTGTACTGAAGACTGATTCTTCTTTAGTATGTGTCCAGAGTCAAGGTGCTGACAATTTGTGATTCATATGATTGGTGTGGAGCGAAGAAGCTGTGACTGTGAAACTACTGAACGATAAAGGGAAATCACTCAGAAAAACAAACACTGCTGCAAGAGGAGCTGCTGGCATTACTGTTTAGACAGAGATGGATTTCTTCATGTATTAACTAAATTTGAAAAGTGAAACAAGGCACCTTGATTATGAAAATCAGAACATATGATCTTGTGCAGAATTGTGCCATTTACCATAGCATTTTCTTTGAATTGAATGTTTAACTGCTGTGTAAAGAAATAACCTTCACCTCTCAGCTGATCAGTCATTGGTGGTTTATGTTTGTGTCGTCTTTTATGAAATGTGAATTGGATATGTTACAGCCATCTTGTTTCTTTAATCATTTCCATATGAGTAATTCCTACTGTTCTAATGTGGTGTGATGTCAACTAAAAGAAATAATATTAGGATTACCATTCTTTACCGATTATTCAGTGTACACAGGTGACTAGCAGAAGTTTGTTAAAGATTAAAGATGACCGATTTCCCCGAAGATGGTGTATGGCTGCTTGATGGCGGGAGAAAAACGGTCATACACACAAAACTCCACTCCCTTTGTTGAGCAGATGGGATTAATACTTGCCTGTCTATACAGGGGGTGTCCGCAGGAGTATCAGCCTGAGTACGCAGAAGAAGAAGAAGAAGATGACCGAGCAAAGATTTATGTGGGGTTTTTATTTCAGGAAATATTACACAAAGATGGACAGAATATTGTGAGTGCTTGGCATCATTTATCACTCTGGTCTGCTGTTTACCTTTGATGCATTAAAGTGTTTGATTAAAGAATGCTGAAAAATTGCATAAATACCTATTTGATTCAAGAAAACATCCCATAAGAATCTTGCAAAACCAAGACTCATACCTTTTCAAGACTTCTGTTCCCTGGCACTTTCCGTGTTCATCTATATTAGATTTAACTTCCAAAGACTTCTTCTCGTCTAAGACCCAATATTCAGGGATTTCTCGAGGATGATATTGATAGATTCCTTTGTATTTGTTCTAAAGATAGTTCAGAGATCACTCCATCAATGGCACTTTGTCAGTCACCGAAGTGACAGAGTTTTTTGGTAAATAAACTGTAAATAATTGTAATGTAACAATGCACTTGTACTATAGATGGTTTAACCATGAAAATACTTGCACATATCCAGAAGCATAATGTAAGCACTCGCACATACCCAGAAACAGGATGATTTCTGAAATGACTGTACATTTATTGAAGTATGTAATTTCTGAAGTAACAACAGCTGCATTCACTTTGGAAAGGATGAAGATGCAACAATACTAGTTCTGACAGTTGAAATTCTATGCACATAAGAACAACTACAACACAGACCTGAATTACTGTTTTCTGCGAAGGAAGCATAACAAAACCGAAAGCAAGAAATTTATTTACACATCTTGAGACAACCGTCATGTGCACAGATATTCATATTATTCACGCGAGTTTCTGTTTTCTTTGAAATGAATTCACTTTTCTTCACGTAACAGCCACAAAACATGTGCACAAACAATTCACTCCACAGCTTTAGACAGGCACAATTCATTCACTGTATGAAAAAAAACACCTAAAATATTCACTGTAGGAAAAAAAAAAAAAAACCTAAAATTAGTAACAAATCACTTTTGACACCATGATGTACCCACCCAAGTTCACTCAACTGTTAACTTCCTCATGGCATACTTCACAAGTATCTGTCCAGCAACAAGTCCATTCCAAAATGCCTTTTAGGGCAGGAGCGTGAAAAGACATGCTTAAAAATGCGTTGAAAGCATGTCGTCAAAAGACACTTCTCTCCTATTTCTTGCGAGAACTGCGCCGTGATGGAGTTGACGTCTTTGAGCGGGATGATCTTCGTTTGCTGGAATCTGACTCATCGTCTGCTGCCTGTCACAGAGAGATTTGGACGGTTTCAGTCAATAGTGCCTGCTTTCATCTTAAGCCACAAGCATTCACATCATGCCATGGCAACTGGACAACACTTGGTTAATAGATCTCTCTCTCCAGTGATGATTATTTCCTGAAAATAAGGGGGTCAGACTCGGTGTGTAAAATATGTTTCCAAAGTTTCAGGGGGTCAAAAAATTATTAGGTCACACTTTATAACTGCTTGTAAATGTACTGAAAACCACACAAACACATACACACACACACACAAATGCGTTCTGACTTGCTCACACACATAAATACACAGAGAATGAATGATGTGGAAATGGATAAGAGGTGCTGATAACAAAGTCAATAAAACATTCCAGATTATGCTAAACATTACTTATTAAGTTCCGTGCTCCAATGTTAATAAAGTTGTTGGGGAGGCTGTTTCAGTTAGTCATGGCTTGAGCATGCAGAAAACACCTCCCTGTATCCAACAATTCATGTTACTTAGAGGCCAGCCCACCATCAAGGGACAAACTAGGGCTGTCTCCTTCCTGAGTCAATTCTCAAAGCTCTCTGCCAGTATCTTAACAATTCCAAGATAAAATAGTTCAGAATCTAGAAATGCTAGTTTATCTCAAGTCATCATACTTCCCTGTCAGTGCTTCACAATGTCTCTTCTGAGAAAGGTCAGTGCTTCAAAACTTCTCTTTCAAAAAGGTATTCATCATTCATATGACAAACATACCTCCATTAGACAGCATCCAAAACTCTGGACATGTTACGGACAGCTACGTACTAAACTGTAATTAGAAAACATTTTCCTGGAAGCAAGGTATCTTAGCACACAGACACAGGAAGATATGCAAAGAGAAAGACAAGAAATGGGTGGATGGATTCATGCCTTCAGAATAAGATCTAGTCATTTACCTGATCAGAGTCTGGATCCTTGGACTGATGTTTCTCCTCTGATGGCTCAACTTCAGAAGATACTTTCCGTCTTGAACTGGAAGAACTTCTCCCAGAGTCTGACTTTGATGGGGTTGGAGAATCCTTCTGAGAAATGGCTGCAGAATCCTTATCTCCTGCAGCTCCTGATTGTGCCTCAATCTTGATCTCCTTCAATACTGAAATGCTGCTTGCCTTACCAGCAGATGATGGGTCAGACGGCTTGGGGACCTTCCCGATGGTTTAGAGGACACATCCACTAAGCTGCTATGGGACGATTTTCTTGTCAGACCAGGGTCCTCCAAAGTGGATGGAGGAGGTGACTGTGGCTCTGACTTGATGACCACTGTTTCCCCCGTGATGTGAACGTCACTGTCATCCTGTGGTGCCTGTACACATTAGTCTTGGGTTTAGCAGGAAGAAGATAAATTACATGCCGAGTCGTACACACAGCACAACGTACAAAAAACTTGCATCCATATTTAAAAGCCTTTCATCATAACATTGTGAATTTTAACTCACTTTATTATATTTGTTGTTGCAGATTACCATTTGTTCACATGCAGTATCTAATCATTTAGTGGGCAATGTCTGTGAAAATATCCGTCATTTTCAACTCAACCTACTACTGACCTCTCCAAAATGCCACGAGGCTGGTCTCCTGTCTGCAGTGACAGTTGAGATGGTCTGTATTCCACTGATAGGCATGGCAGGGGCTGTCAGCTCCTTTACCACAGAGGGGGGAGCTGAAGTACCTGGAGGCAGAGGTTCACCCTGAAAAAAAAAAAAATTTAGGTGCAAAGGGTGAAAGGAAAATGACATGGTTAAAAAATGACTGTCTGCTTATAAATCACATACATGTTCAATCTAGAATTACTTACCCCATATGAGGCAATAACCTTAGAGAATTGTTTGGCTCTATGCATGTATTGGTTTGCATGCAGCCATGACTATCGGCAAACGTGGATGTGATCAAACACGATAAACATCTAAATAAATTTCCAGAATAAAAATGGCTTTACCTGTGATGGTTGATCCATGGCCTCGTCTGGCTTCTCTGGCTCTGGCTCTGTTTCCAGTGCTCGCATCACTTCTGGAGGTATGTGAGCCAGCTGCAAATGATCAGCATCATATATGAATGTTCCTGAGAACTTACTGCCAGGAGGTTGTTGCTCTTTTGTATTCCTACCTACAAGGTCAAAAGCCCGATTTCTCTTCAATCCCTCTGCGGTGAGAACAGCTCACAGAAAATAACACGCCAATCGACAAGTTGTGTAGACAGAATTGAGATGAAATCGTATTTCCACAATTTCATGCTCAAGGAGTCTGTTGAAAGCAAAACTTTGACCATGCTCCCCATGTTGGGTGACCACTTTCCAAACCCTCCCTTCTCACGCCAATTCAACGTACATTTTCCCTGACCACATCAGTCAGCTGTTGACAGACTTGGCTCCCTCGCTAAAAACGTTAGAACCACCCACTTTGCCATTGCAAGCTTTCAGACAGCTGTGATCAGACAACCACTGGCTTGACGCCAACACTTCACCAGGCCGATGTGAGGAGCGGGGAACTCAGGTGCCAACACTAACAGGATCTGATCACAATGCAGTGGGGTCTCAATGGTGACATACAACTGATGTAAATAGATCAGCTCTTTGAATTGAGTGTTATGGAACATTTCAACCTTTAGTTTGTTGAGAAATTTTGTGCCAAAGTGTGAGATGCCTATTAGGGCATCTGAAAATATCATAACCATGTATGAGGTTGTACTGAGGCAGACAATGACTCGCGGTCACTTTAAAAATGAAAAGAAATCATCTATACAGCTGTTATGCTTGTTAAAACAATCTGGAACATCTATCTGAAGTGCTTCAAGATCCAAGCACAGTGACAATGTATAAAGAATCTTCCAGATGGGATACGAATTAATAACCAACTTTCTCTAACTTGCTCCGATGAGAAAAAGCCGTCTTCCCCTTGATCGACCAAGAGAAATCTATGATCTGAATGTGTGTGAACATGCACATGTACATCCTGTCATTATCTGGAGTGTGTCAGAAGCTACAGTCTCATGCAGTTATCTTATTTGTTCTATCCAACATCAAATGAAAAGTCACACCCTTTAGCCATGTGGGGACAATCAATACAGTGAGAAAGGAAAAAGGTGGGGGAGCAGGAGTGATGTGAAAGAAGACTGCCCCATGACTGGATCAACTTGTCTGCAAGTATTTAAGCACATGTATTAAAAACAGAAAAAGAGAAGTATTCTGACTGCCTCTATAGGGTCTGGGAACACTAGTGCAATACTTGAATCACTGCTGTACAAACACAGCTGTATCCAGCTGCCTGACCTGGTGTTGACTGAAGGACTGAACGTGGTTGAGCAGAGGGAGGCGCAGGTCAGGCGACACCCGGAAGACACTGGTCAGCTGTTCTGCGGGCAGCTGAAGCAACACCTGGAAGGACTGGGGCTTGGTGCGCTGACAGCACTTGATGAACCCCTCCCACACCTTGGTCTGATTCCACACCTGAGGCACACCATGTCCTTCCATGGTCACGCTTATGTCACATTGCCTTGTAGTGTTAATCTGTTTTTAACACTGGAGTTCTCGCTTAATTAAATGGATAAAGTTAAAACAACAAATTATGTCAAAATAAGACTGATTGTTGACAACAACAAAGAACCATAATTATGAACATCTTTTTTGATGTCGTTCATTTGCTCATCCGAACAAGTTATCATTAGGCTAAAAATCCAGATACACCACTGAACAGTACTATAGGAGTTACTCTCCCATAAACAGAATATGAACACATGAAAGCATGCTTATTTGGTTTTAACTATCAAATGGTTAGATCTGCAAACATACTTAAAAGAAAAAAATATATGATTAAAACAGCACATCAATTTGGTTTTAACTATCGAATGGTTAGATCTGTTAATGAACTAAAAGAAACAAAAATGCAGTGAAAACACCTGCAGCCATACTAAAAGCAGACATTTCAAAGCTGAAAGAGCACAAATCTATAGGCTAGTGTCATCCATCATAATTCCTGAATACATTCTTTGACATGCCTCCCTTAAATTATTCTTAGGTTGTACACTGTAGTCAAATTTTTCAACGAAATTTAAACCAATCTTTTAATCTCCATCACACACCCCTCTCCCCCTCCCTCCCAAAAACAAATTATATTGTACAATTTTTAATGTTTATAAAGTTTTCTGATCATGATGAATTTCTTCCATTTCCAAGAGATTCAACGCCTTGAGAACAGGTTTCAAAACTGAAAGAGGTTCAACAAGACTCAGAGAACAGAAGAACCCTGTTTATATTGCTCAAAACACATCCAGTCCTAATGGCTGTTCATTAACGTTATTTTGTCCTGTGTTTCTAACAGGCAGACAACTGACCACCCTGAAGTTCTTTCACCTGGCTCTTTTCACTTGAATAAATCAACAGTAATAAAAAATATCCCAGAAAGCTTTCATCAGCACAGAAACCAAAATATGACTTCAAGTATGCCAACTGTCTGAAGATTTAAAAAAAGAAAAAAACAACAAAAGAAATCAGAATGGCTGCACATCAGGAACAACATGATGGACCCCACAAGCACCACATGCCACGCACGGTAGAACTGCATGTAGGAACAATGGAACTCTGTGCATTAGTAAGAAACCAGCATGTCTGTCACTGGTCACCACTTGCCCGCTTGATGATGAGGCGCTGCAGAATGTTGAGGACAAAGCCCACCAGGCGGGGATACATGGAGAGGGACTGGATGACGGTCCTCATCAACAGCGTGGGCAGAGGGGTCTGGTCCATCAGACGCTGCATCACGATGGCCAGCACCTCCTGGGTGTAGATGTTGCGCTCGCTCAAGCACAGGTTGGCCGCTGCAATCACAAGGCCACCTCTTTTGATTATTCCTTTAGCTTGGATACCCAACAGGTGTTTACTTCAGTGTCATGCCGACTTTTGTTCTGGAACATAAAACTAACAAAAGATAATCTTATCGTTTCTGTTTTCTAATAATTTGTCTCTGACAAGGTTTAAATTAAACTATTTCTGAACAAATTATCTTTGGTAATATTTTCAGCTGTTAATGTCTTTAGCCTAGTTGCGTACAAATCATCAAATGAATGTTGGCCCTTCATAATTCATTTGTATGAACTACTTACCATGTGATTCCAAACTTTTGGAACAAATATCACTTAAAGAATTTTAGGTAATTTTTAAGGTCAACTTTTCAGAAGGCATTAATGAGTTCCACCTGTATACCTCAGACGACCGTGAACAAATCATCTATGGTGACAGTATTGATCAACAATGTTTTAATACAGCACCTTTGATGATGGTCTTCATGTCACATTTGTTGGGGTCAATGTTGTGCAGCGCCACCAGCAGTTCGTCGGGCGTAAGTGGTGACACATAGGAAGCATTGGCTGAAACTGAACAGTCATAGCGTCACAGTCTGCAGTATATCACCCTCAAATTACTCTAAATCCTGAGTTTATCAGCATTACTGACACCTCAAATATCTGAACATCTGAGCCTTGAATGCATTAGAACCTGTTAAACAAGAAACAGGTTCCACACAGAAAACGAAGACAACCTTTCACAAAACCAGAACTAAACGGTTTTGATCTTGTTGAAGCAGCATGCTACACACAAGCCCATTCACACAGACTGACAACATTTGGTTTTAATCATATTAATGGTAATGCTGCTCATAGCCCAGCCGACTGCAAAGGGCCATATCAGGGCAGTCACCACACGGAAGTTAACTCAAGTCATTAAAAACAAAAAAGAAAACTCATTCATACAACTCTTTAAAACTCACCTTCCAAATGCACACCAGAAATTTTGTCACAAATCTTTCCACCGTAAAATCTTAGATCAGAAGAAAAATGTAAATCTTTCTAAAAAAATTCAAAGCTCACATCAGGTGGGACATCTCTGAACAAGGTTTTCAAGGAGTCTGCTGTAAAGTGCGTCTCATACCATGATCTTGTTAAACCTTGAAGCAATATACAGATACTTCAAATTTTACTGCAAAAAGAAATATTTCAACTAAAATACAATTATGGCCTGAAGGGATAAAAGTTAGCAGTTCCTAATAGTAATACTAAGGCCAAGACTCAGGCAAAGCAGAAGCATTTGCCTGGACAGTTGAGTATGAGAAAAAGACCTGTGCACACTAAACGTGAAGTGTCCACTTTCAGCCCCAAAGTAGCGGTACTTACTGTGAGCTCCCATCAGTCTGTTGAACACCTCCTTCACCACCATGGGGTTCAGCTTGATCAGCTTAGGGAGAGCACTGATCACTTCTTTCTGTCCACAAAAAACCCACCACACAGAGGAGTTGCTTTAGTGGATTGTAGGATACAGGAACAGAGGACATGTTCAACATACATTCTGTTTGAGCAAGCACTGCTATTCACAATGTGTGTATGTGTGGGCTTTTTCCTCTCTCGACATTGACTGATATCAGACTGAAAAAGTTCAGATAAAAAGTTCTGTAGTCCCTATCAATGATAAAGCGTCATGTCTACTTTCATTAAGTTGTCTCTGAATGAAAACTTCAGAAAGAAAATGAAAATACTGAGATATGTATTATCTTACTGTGTAAACCTAACTTCTACCAGTGTGTTGTCTAACACTAATTTTTTCCATCATTTTTTTCAAACGCATGTCTGAAAGTCCCACATAATGTCATGAAACGATAAGTAGAATTGAGGCAAATCAACCTTCAACAAAAGAGAAAACATCGAAACTTACGGAGCATTTTCTATTTATTTTCTACAAAGTGGGGACAATTCTGTGAGGTTGTTCCTTAAAGCAATAACATTTTTAGATGTGTTTTCAAAAAATCATCAACAAAATAAATCATCCAACCTCTCTCTATAATCTCTCGCTTACCTTCGACAGACCATTTAGCACAGGAATGAGGAATCGAACATCTGGGACACGTTTGTGGTACAGGTCACGGATTCGTTCCACCAGCTCGGGAGAGGGCACAGCTGTTCATAATCATATACATAAACACTTTCTGACCTCGACTTGCCACCAAAACTTTTATAACACCATCTTTGTAAAGGAACACCAGATGGCTCAGCAGATAACATACCAATAATTATGCCTATCATCTGCAGAATTAGCCATTAGATTACCGTCCACACAACAGCCTAAAACCTATCATGACCACTTGCACATCAATTTTTCACTATCAATCTTCCATTACCTTAACTACAGTAACAGCAATACACCATATGACTGAACACAACAGCATTTTCTTTAAAGAATGTATTCAAAATGCATACAAACAGAGCAAACAATAGCCATGGAATAAAGCAATGATTTTTATAATAGGAATACCGTAGAACGGAGAGTCTGTTACCTTTCTTCTTTTGTGTGTGTGTTGTTGTTTTTTTTAAAATGCTGGCATAAACACAATCTAGCTAGAGAGAGTGAGAGAAAGAAAGGAAAAGAGAGAGAGAGAGAGGCAAGAGGAGACAGAGACGGAGAGACAGAGAGAGAGAGAGTGAAAGAGAGAGAGAGAGGAGCCAGTCACCTTTGTCAGTGAGGATATGGATGACCCTCATCACCAAGGTCTCCGACCCCTTGGGGCAGTTCTCCACCAGGGTCAGCAGCTCGGGCGAGTCCATCCCCATGCCTTTCACCTGACAAGACCGTAACTTTAGACACAGCCTCGTTATCATGTGCTTTGAACAGGCCCGGTTCCTACAGACTCCCAAGAACAAAATTCAAGGAGTTTTCAAGGAATGTTTATTTTATTTCAAGGCTACAACACTTACGTAAAAATTGAAAAAAGAAACAGCAGTTTGATTTTTCTGCGTTCAGGTTGATGAAAAAAAAATCGTTTAAAAGCAAATTTTTACAAACATAGGCGCGATCCTGGATTGTTGTCTGCTATTTAATCAAGGGAGATATTTTGTAACTTCATCAAAATTGATGAAGTTACAAATTATCTCCCTTGGTTAAGTAGCAGACGACAATCCAGGATCGCGACTATGTAAAAATTTGTTTTTGAATAATTTTTCATTAACCTGAATGCAGAAAAATCAAACCGCCATTTCTTTTTGCCACATTAAAGATTTTTGGAGCTGATGGCTTGATTTTCAAAGGTTTCTCTTGGAGGTTTGGTCAACAGAACCACATTTTATTGATTTTCAAAGGTTTTCAAGGCCTCGAAATTCACTGTCAGAATTCAAGGAGTTTCAAGGAGCATACAAACCTTGTTTGGATTACTGCACATTGGGTACTCAATAACTGCATCTGGAGTCTTTGATCAGAGACAAATTATTCCTGCTAAAAACAAATCTATCCTGCCAAAACCAATTTAAAGACCATCTCAACTTTTAATGCCATTTCATTAGCAACTGTATTTTGAAACAAAAGCAAATTTCTCCGACATTTTAAAAAAAATTTTTTTTTTAAAGTTTGTTGGTTAGCTGTTCACTTAAACAGTCGCCATGAATGTGATCACCAATCCGTATTGTCTCTTCCTTCCATATTTCAAGAATCAGCCAGAGAAGAATAATGACAATAGGTACAAATCAAACATCTCCCCATGACACAGTTGAAACAAAGGGAAGAAAGACTGCAGTCCAGGTGCAAGCCATGCCTACAGTGCACATGCCTACAGTAAAGACAGATCATCAGTCTTAGGGCACTGGATAGTTAGTATATTACATGGTTGTGTTTGAGACACCTTTTCAACCATACCTCCAGGATGACATGTGACATTAATGGAAGATAGGCATTTGCACAGCTGCAGGAGGGTGTACAAGTAAAAAAAAAAGAAAAAAAAAGGTCTCTGATTAACAGTGGCACATCAGTCATTCAGACTTTATACGAGGCCTCAACAGCAAGACAAGAGAAGACAACCAGGACACCCACATTAGTTTTCAGACTTTATAGGCGGCCTCAACAGCAAGACAAGAGAAGACGACCAGGACACCAACATCAATTTTCAGACTTTATAGAAGGCCTCAAAGCTAGACAAAAGAAGACAACCAGGACACCCACATCTGTCATTCAAACTTTATAAGCCTCAACAGCTAGACAAGAGAAGACAACCAAGACACCCACATATACACCCACATCTGTCATTCAAACTTTATAAGCCTCAACAGCTAGACAAGAGAAGACAACCAAGACACCCACATCAGTTTTCAGACAGCAGAACAGCTTTCTTGTACTGTCAGCTTTAGGAATTTCTTGATGTTGAAAAAAGAGGGGGTTGGGGGTGGGGAGTGGGAGGCAAGGAGGTTCTGCTCATCAGAGTTAAGTATCTTGTTGAAACAGATCTGGTCAACAAATTCTCTTGATAATCTACCGCTTTAATGAATGATGTAAAATTCTAATTCCGTGTCATTACCTTGTCGTTACCTTTGTCATGGAACTGCAATAGGGTTCCTAATTGAGCATTTGATAGGTTTGAATATTCAAGAAAACAAGAAATCTTCAACAAAATGTAGTCTTTATTCATAGGTTTTACAGTATGCTTTTTTAGTGTGTGAGTGTGTATTTGTGTGCGTGTGTGTGAATATGTGTGTCTGTGTGTGTGCATCTATGTGTGTATCTATGAAAGCGACTTATACTTTTCATAAATATTCTCTACCTCCCTCCCCTGACTCCCACATATACACTAACTTTTCTTTCTTTCTTTTTCAGTTCTAGTGTTTCCTATCATTTTCTTTTTTTTCTTTCCCAGTCTTTCAATTTCTTCTTAAGTCATATACATGTAAAAAAAAACATGCACAAACAAATCAACTTAAAGATCAGACCCATAGATTCTTCTGCTTCAAACGACTTACACTTAAAGCACGTCCTCTGATGATGCAACACATCAAAACAGTAATCCCCATAACAATCCTAACACCCCACATAATAAACAGATCGCGTTTCTGACCAACTTACCGGTGCTTCCAACACCCTCAGAATGGTGCGCTTGATGTCAGCTGACGTAGCAGTGTAGACATTGGCAAGCCTGGTAAGACAAAAACAAAAAAAACTTGGTGATACACTGAAGAAGAAGTGTTCCAGTGCTCACACAATGTCAACGACAAACATCAATGTCACATTACTGAATGTCTGATCTTCATAAAGTTCCTTATGAACAAGTACAAGGCAGGTAACTGAAGCACATATTTCAAAGTCTAAAGTAATGGTGTGACTGTGGAGTTGGTGGTGTTTCTGAAAGTTTTCTTTTGTTTGTTTTGTTTTTCTCCCGAAGAGGAGAGGTGTTGCAGGAGGGTGTAGTTGAAGGATCAAAGAGGTGTTTTGGTTGTAGGGTATATGCTGACTGAGTATTATAAAAGCCAGAAAAAAATGCAACAGACCACCAAATAAAAGGGGCCCAGATTGGGAGAAGAGGGTGGGGGGACTTGGGAGATAAGATAATGTTGCTTATAGCCCAGCCGACCGCAGAGGGCCACATCAGGGCTGGGGGACTTGGGAGCTGGGGAAAGAAAGATAAACAGCACAGCCATACATGCAGAAGTCAACTGATTACTTTAACCACTACAACAAGCAGCAATCGAAACTGATCAAGGAAAACTCACTCATGAATAAGAGCATGGTTGCTTGGCAACAGTCCCAGGTACAGATACAGGTGTGCTTTTATGGTCTCCTCTGTCCAGCCATCCGAATCAGCAGGAAAAGCTGAAAGTACACCAGTTTTCCCCATTAACAATTTGATAATAAAACTGATGACCAGGTGTCACCACAGACCTAAGCTCCTCAATGTGTCCATCATAAAGAGGACAGAATCATGTCTTTGTGTTGAATCTTTTTATCAATAGTTGGGGGAAATTTATGAAATTGCTATCTCGGTATTTCAAGTGCTCTATCTCTAATGAGCTCAGAGCACTCAGAAATTGACAAATCAAAACTGTAGTACCCTCAGTAATATGTACACTCACACAGACACACATCTACTGATCTAAGCACAACCATGTAAGTGCACAGGTGTGTACATGACTGGATTTCTCTCTCTCTTTCATTCTGTCAGGCAGATAGGGTTAGGATGTATCAATGTATGTGGAGGCAGAACTGTTAAGGGCTACACTTTTGGCGTAGCATACTTCAATTACACAATGCCATGCTGCTACACTTTGTGACAAAAAGCTACAAAACAAACAAACCAACTAAAAACACTCACAGAGTTTTGAGATATTCTAAATGGCCTATCATTTGGTTTCATTCTGAACCGTTTTCCTATTAGTTCGAAAAGTAAAAACCATGCGAGATTTTAATCTCCTTTTGGAATGCAACACCTAAAATATGAAAATGATACATTTTGCGCATTTGACGACTTGGCAGATCTGTGGATGAGTTCATTTGTGTGTGTGTGTGTGTGTGAGTGTCTATGTCTATGTGTGTGTGTGTGTGTGTGTGTGTGTGTGTGTGTGTGTGTGTGTGTGTGTGTGTGTGTGTGTAAAAGTCTGTCTGTGTGTGTATGTGTTAACTGAGTTTGAATGATTATGTGTGTACATGTGTCTGAATATGTACATGCATGCATGCGTGTATGTGCATGTGATGGAGAGAAGTAAAGTATGTAGAAGCATTCAATTGCTAAATAACCTTCCAATAAATCAATGTCATGATTTCTTTGCCTAAAATATGAATTTGATTTCAAAACCGCATGGTTACACCCTTGAATTACACACACACACTCAGGCACGCGTGCATGCACACACACACACACACACACACACACACACACACACACACACAGCAAAGAAAACAAAAATGATTCCTGGATAGAAATTCAACAAAATGTTGACCTCTCCATAATAATCTCACCCCCACCCCTCCTCTTCCGTCACACACACAAACACACAAATACACACACACACATTACATATGGAAATTCAAATGTTAAAATTCCACCACAGTATGTTGACCTTCAATACTTGACACACCACATCTTAGTCAACCAAGTCGCTGACACACCACATATTAGTCAACCAAACTGCCGCCACTACCACACCACATCTTAGTCAATTAAGTTGCTGCCATTCAGATTTCAAACAAGTTCAAATGCATCCAAGTTGTCAATTCAGTTGTGCCTGGGCCCATAAATCTTCCTCAGTCAAGCTGAATGGACTGTCCTCTTGTATCACTGTCACTAACTGCTGTTGCCAGCCACAATCAATGTAAAAGAATAAAGTGATTTTTTTTCCTTTTTAAGTCATGATGAACCACAAAAGCACCAAGAGCTAGAGGAGACAGCTCAAAATGTTGCATTGCAAGGCTCTACGGTGACACAATGCAGTCACCCTTACAGGACAGCCCCAGGGTTACACGAAAAAGGTGGATAGGCCAATCTGTGGTTAAAACCCTGCACAAAGGAATCCGAAACCTGAAAACCTGATAGGAATATTGCCATGGCTTTAATATTCTCTTTTCCTTTTTTGAGTAATGACATCTTCTCTCATCCCCACTCTCTTTCAACAGTATCTCACAGTGAGGGCTCAAGCAGCTGAACAGACTCACCGCCCATCCAGTTCTTGCTGTCAATCACTGGTTTCTCAGACAGCAGCATCTTCAGCTGTTTGACTGCATACACCTGAGACAAACCACAGACAGTCATGGGAAAAACATGTGAAAACATGCAAGTCATCCAGGGCATTTTCAGTGTAAAGACAGGAATTTTACGACTAAAAGTAGTTACCTATGCAAACAAATGCATCATCCCAACCTGGCAAGGAACTTAGCCATGTTATCAGGATTCCCCCCCCTCCCCCCCCCCCCCCCCCAATCTAATTGAGAGAGCAAGAAGCTAACTCCACTTCAATCCTCAGACAGGCCAGCCAGAGTGATTGCCCCTTGTGGGTTCACAACATTGCGCCATGTTAGAACTAGCACAGTTTTTGCAGATTTCCCCCGACTTAACAGGGAGGTAGGAGGATATCCTAGTGTTTGGACAGGTAGGCATATCGTAAAACTACCTT
Source organism: Conus ventricosus (assembly GCA_018398815.1). NCBI lineage: Eukaryota > Metazoa > Mollusca > Gastropoda > Neogastropoda > Conidae > Conus > Conus ventricosus. Next base: position 81,866,247 of record CM031598.1, read on the forward strand.
TAATGGTAAAATCCCCCTATCTGGCAACTGAGGCAAAGTTAGCTCCTTGCTCTCCCAATTTTTTTTTTTTTTTTTTTTGAGGGGGGGGGGGGGGGGGGGATCCTAATATGGTGATGGTCCATGTCAAGTGGGAATCAGGCATTTGTTTGGACAGATAAATATGAAAAAAAAAAAAACCAACCTCAAATGTCATTTGAAACGTCAACTCTCCACACCCCAACATCAACCTCTGTACCAATGACAATTCACTACAGCACACAAGTTTCCTTCTTTCACCAGCTCATCAGTCTTGCACTTGTTAACATCAACCCTAAAATCTACGATAAAAATCTGACCACCTGATTTAGAGTTGTGCCAGAGACAGACCAATTAACAAACATGGGTGAAAATGATGCTCCACAATATCTCCGCAGCAAGCAATGCAGCAAAAACCAAGTCAGTTGTTTCAGCAGAAAACATACCCACACAATCTTTTTTTGTCCTACTTACCTCGATGTTGGGCTTCAGCTGAACATTTCCATACAACGTCTGAGCTGTCTGAATGGCCGGATTACGTATCTGCCACAGAGGAGCACCAATCAATAACTGTGATGATTTACTGATGTTTTCTTGCAAAGACAAAGCAAATATGCTTGAGCATGGTATGAAGATTTTCCCCAATGCATCTGCCTTTGATTTTGTAAACAATATTGCTTTCTGGGAAACAACTGATATACATGAATGTTGTTCTTGGGATGGGGGTTCACTACTTCTTTGAATGTACGCATCTTTTTGAAATGCAAGTTCAACTTCTCAAATTCCAACCCAATCCAATCTTGAAAGACCTCTTCCAATGCTGGAACTTCCATTTCAAATAAAAATTCAGAATGTGTGTGTGTGTGTGCGTGTGTGCACGCATGTGTGTGTGTGTGTGTGTGTGTGTGCATATGCCCGTGTGTGTGTGAGCGTATGTGCATATTTATGCGTGCATGCGCGTGTGCGTGCATGCACGCATCAAATGTTTAACATATCATGGCTTATTTTAAATGTGATTAAAAGCAAACTGCCAAGAAAACGTAGGCAAACGAATCACAAGACAAAACACGACGCATTTCAACCTCTAAGGTCTTCTTCAGGCAAGATACAAAACATTCAGGACAACACCCATCTTGCGCTGAAGTGAATGGAGACAAGTGATTGCTCGTTCATTTTCGTTGTCCTGAGTGCTTTGTATCTTGCCTGAAGTTGATATATGAGGTCGAAACGCGTCGTGTGTTGTCTTGTGATTCGTTTGTCTACGTTTTCTTGGCAGTTCTCTATCAATTACATTTAAAATGTGTTTAGATTTCCGCCTGCAGTCGCCTCACTTTGCAGCTAGATCATGGCTTATCAGAGAGACAGAGAGAGACAGAAAGAGAGAATGTGTGTGCGCATGCATGTGTGCGTGCATCTGTGTGTGCGTGTGTGTGCGTGCACATGCATGCATGCATGTTTGTGTCTGCAGATAAACACATCTGCTTGTGTGTATTAATGTCTGTCTGCTACTGCATGAGTTCACTACCTTCCTAAAAGATGATACAAACATCACTGAAGAAATCTTCAGGTTTTCTAAACAAAACAAAATGGAAACTGATCCCACGTACCTCTGGCCGGTCACTTGCAGTGAAGGTCAACATGATGTCCAGGAAACCCAGTCTGTACTTGGGGCGCATCACAATCAGGCTTCGAAGAGTTTTCATCCCAGCTTCTGTCCTTTCCTGTCGACCAGACTACGATTAGTCTTTTTTAAAAACAAATTCTTTCTTCAACTGGTGCATTCTTTGTTATGCATGACACTGAGAAACCAAAATATAGGCAAACCTGGAAAATAGCGTTCTCTAGCAGGTTACATCCATTCTTGATCACTCCACTGTTTGAAATGCAGCATCAATATCCAAACATATCAATCACAATTAGCAGTATGATGTTTGAACATATTAGGTGATAAAAAGTTTGCAGACGTCTTTAAAAACTTTGCAGCCATGGCTTTTTAATTCAAATTGTGTAGAAAATCATGATTTACCTCTAATATGAACCTTTGATTAAAACGTTATCATAATCTGTTCATATAACTAGCCAGAAAATGTAATCCTGAGAGAGAGAAAAAGAAATCCTTGATGAAAACTCACTGCCATGAAGCAGAATCGTCGAACCATCTGCATGGCATTGTCTGTGATGATAGGTGCTTCCAGAACGAGGCGATGGAACAGACTGCCCAAGACAAAGACATCCACTTTTTCAGCAAGCTCATTAAAAATTACGTAATGGCAATTTCTACACAATTAGCAAAACTATTCCAAAAATGTCATCCTATTAAAAAAAGAAAACATGTGAAACTATCAAAACATCAATATGAACACACACACACACACACACACACACACACACACACACACACACACACACTTTTAACCTTGTGCTTCTTAATTCAATTTTCAAAAAAATCATGCTGCAAGAACACAATATCAAAATGATTTGCTACTTTAAAATACAGTTACAAAACCAATGATGAAATCCTGTGTGTGTGTGTGTGTGTGTGTGTGTGTGTGTGTGTGTGTGTGTGTGTGCGTGTTTGTGTGTCCAATGTTGCTGATCAAGGCTGGGCGGACCTGGGTTGAGTTGGCTGGATTGACTGCTGGTCTCATCTAGTCTGAGTTCAGATGTCTCAGATGGACGAGTCTGAGCTTGGACGTGACGTGGTCTGGGTAGGCATTCAATTCATGTTGCTTACAGCTCAGCTAACCACAAAGGGCCATATTAGGGGTTTCAGCTCGTCACAATCACTCTCTAAATAGATATTTGAGAAAATGTTGTCCGGGGTGGATGAGTCTGAACTTGATTTGCATTAGGTCTGAGCAGGCTGGGTGCTGGTCTGGGTAGGCTCTGGGCTGCACAGGGTTGTGGTAAAGACTGGGAGCAGTTCTGATTTGAACTAGGAGGGGTCACGGTCTGGTCTGAGAGAGGTGCTGAATGGACTGGAAAGACTAGCAGAGGTCTGAACTGCAAAGTCAGTTCAGTTCTGAACACAAACTTTATCTGCACAAGTCTCCTTCCATCATTTTGGAATTTTGAAGCTGTTTATGAACAGTCAATTACAAACCTTACAACTCAATTTTTCAGCTCGTGTCGAATGTTGTATGGAGTGCAACTTTGAGTGATAGTTGACAGGGCACAGTCCCTCTAACGACTTGATTGTAGACAATGGAGCAACTTTCAGTTAGTGTAAGACAGAAAACCTGAATGGTCCATGCAAAAGCAGATACAAAAGCCTGGTGGAAAATGATCAAAATCCACCCCATCGTCACAGTACCCACCCATCCTTCTGGTCAGGCATTTCGGCCACAGCTTTGAGCAGACGAGTGAGACACTCATCATAGGAGGATAGGTCCACGGATTTGCCAGGGTTTGCCGTGATGTTGAACCCCTGGCAGTTCACGTACTCTTGGTACAGCCAGGAGAAGGCCAGGTCATAGCGGTTCCGCAGGTCAGAGAATATATGCTCCAGGAGAACTGAGGACGACAGGAGACAAAGCAAGCAAGACTGAGAACACGAAACTCAAAACATTCCTGCTAAATCAAATCAAAGACTCACCATCTCAAGTGTCTTCAGAAAGGATGAAAAAAGATATTCAATTTGTATGTACGCATTTTATTTCCTCCAACTGACCTCAAATCAAAGACTCACCATCTCAAGTGTCTTCAGAAAGGATGAAAAAAGATATTCAATTTGTATGTACGCATTTTATTTCTTCCAACTGACCAAATGTTAACGGAATGAGTTTCATGAGCAACAATCAACGTAACGTAAAAAGATAAATTACTCTTTTATGACTGTTTCGGTCACATCAACAAGGCTATTCCCCAACATACAAATGAAGACAACATGTTACTGTATCAGGAAATCTGACAGAAAGATACCAACTCACTGCTCATGTCTTTGTACTTACTGTCTCTCAAACGGCCGCCGAACTGAGAGGTAAGGGACACCAGAATCTTGTTCCTTGCTCCATGTACATGGTTTGCAACCGCCATTTCTGTCAAACAATCACACCTTTCCATGGGTCATGGCTTAAAAGCCTTGTGTTTTTACTGGAAGCATACTGCATCAAAGTTACCTCATGTCATTCATTCAAAATATAGTGCATTAAAGTTTGCCAAATACATTCTCTGGCCATGCCACCACTGATCTGAGTGTGCTCTCGAGCATGAGTACATCCAAGTACGGTTATATAACAAAACCCTTCTAATTCAATGATACACAAGTAAGTCACTGCACATACCAACTCTCCCAAATACAAGCACACTCAGCTGCTTAGTCAAAAATCTCCCAAGGAATCACGAAGAATCTGCCTAGTACCTTAAACAAATACTTATCACACATACAACATTGCAGACACAGCCTACAGTACCGCACAAGTACACTTACTGTCAGCGAGGAGTATGCGATCAAAGATGGAGACAGTCATGGAATCCAGAATGTCTGCCTTGAGAGGCTTGGTGACAGCCTCCAGTTTGAACTGACGCAGGCCTTTCCGTGAGCCTGGGGCCTGGGCACAGCACAATGGCAAACACAGTGAAACACTTCTAGCAAAATTGACACAGGCTAGTACACCAAGGCTACATCAAAATGTTGTTATGCTCTGCATAGTTATGCGGCGATTGTCTTCAGTTGTGACAAGCTCCTAGCATAACATTTTCAGTCTCCAAAATCCCCCAAAGTCGGAGTGTGGCTGCCCACATGGCTGGGTAATCAAAAATGGTCACACACATAATGTTCTCATCCCTAGCTGATGCATTTGTACTGCAGCGTTCAAGTGCTTCGGCTGTTCGGATGATCTCTGGAGTCTTTTAGCCAGGGTAAAACAACAACTACTACTTCTAGCAAAGGACATGCTGTAATACAGCAGAGTCCTGCCATACACACCTGTAATACATTGCAACAGATCAGAAGGACCATTTCATCAGACATGTTGTACATACTCTTGAACTTTAAACATTCTGTGTGACACCTGGCCAGCTAAATGTAAGAAAAAATGTCAAAAGGTAAGGCTAATAAAGGCCAGATCATAGATAAATGTACAATTCCAATGAACTCACAGCTGGGGGCGCCATGAATTCCGCTGCTACTTTCTTGGCTTTTTCAAATGGATCTTCTTCAGGCTCTGCTGTCGTCATTCCTGTAACACATGCCACAACAAACAAATAAAGATTCTTACACCCTTGTCAAAATCAGTTTCACAGCAGCAAAATACTGCACAATTTAAAATTAATCTAACATGTTCAGATTTGTCCCAGCAGCTGTATGCGTATCCATTAGTACACAGATGTTAGTATTCCCATTTACAACAACGTCTTTCATCAAAATTAGTGTCTATGGACATGAGACAAGAATGCTCCTTACCCACAACAGTCTGGATGAGCTGCTTTGGGGAGGTGCCTCCATCATCATATGCAGGAGTGGCGGAGGGATCGAGCACCTCGGTTTTCTTCATGGCCTAGATGGGTGCAGAAGACATCATGTTTACTGACAGACATCAACATCATTATATTACTCTAATCATTCTTGTCAATAATTAAAAAAAGTAAGCAAATACACTATAAGTCTGAATTGTTTCTCTTAATGACACTGACTGCATTTATTTGTGTCAGCCATGTTAATCAAAGCATGCAACAAAGGCTTAAATAAATGACAAAGCTGCTGTTACCTTGTGCGAGTGTGTGTGTGTGTGTGTGTGTGTGTGTGTGTGTGTGTGTGTGTGTGTGTGTGTGTGTGCGTGTGTGTGTGTGTCTGTTGTGTAATATTTGTTTGTGTGTGTTTGTGTGTGTATGAGTGTGTGTGTGCATGTATGTGTGCGTGCATGTTTGCGTGCGCACGTGTGCGTGCGTATGTGTGTGTGTGCTTTGAGTGTGTGTGTGTATGTTATGAGTGTGTGCATGTGAGAGAGGGAGTGTGTGTGTGTGTGTGTGTGTGTGTGTGTATAGGTTTGTGTATGTATGTGTGTGTGTGTGTGTGTGTGTGTGTGTGTGTGTGTGTGTGTGTGTGTGTGTGTGTGTACACGCGTGTGCATGTGTATGGGTGTGTGTGTGTGTGTGTGTGTATATGTGTAAGCGTGTGTGCGTGCAACTGAAAATAATAGGTGAGTGAGACAAAGAGAAAAAGACACAGAAAGTTAAAGACAAACACACACACAAGCACACATAGAGAGAGAGAGAGAGAGAGAGAGAGAGAGAGAGAGAGAGAGAGAGAGAGAGAGAGAGAGAGAGAGAGAGAGAGAGAACGTTGGAAACAAAGAGAGGGAAAATTTCTGACAGAAGCAGTGATAGGGAAATCACCTGCAATTTCAGCTCCCCTACTCCTTTCCCCATGCCAGCCATGGTGAGCTGAGTGGCCAGCAGACGTGAAACATGTTTGATTTGAGCACCGGTGCCGGCAGCGGCAATGGGGGTATAGGTAGACTGGAACTGAGCTGGCATGGTTTCAGGTAACATCACCTGTATGACATGACCATGACAAAGGTACGAACAGCATTAACAAGAAGGTTGTAGAATGGGGAAAGCTCAGCAATGGCAGGCAATTTAGAATGTAACTAATCAATGATGTGACACAAACACACTAAAAATGATCAAGAACGCATTACCACCTCATACAAAACAGATTCTGAACAAAACAACACTATGCAGATGAATGACTAAGACAGATAAAACTGTCTTGAATGTCTTCCTGATCATTAATATCAGAACACGGTGAAACAGCATTAAATGCTAGAAACAAAAAAAAGGCAGAAACTAATGAACACAGCATACTTTAAATACTCATCAAGGAAAACCTGACATGGACTGTCAGAAAGAAAATCATATTTCTATCGCATGACGTTGAACACACACACCAACTTTTTTTCCAAATCAATTCACCATGTCTATGAAAAACCCTCAATACAATAAAGACTGAAAATATGGAGCAGAAAACCCTTACTTAAGTACCGGACTGACATCCCTGCTGGACACCTTAAAAAACAAGTACCAGTTCAGAACGCAGCAGAACCCACCATGCTGAGAAGAACAAGGTCGGCCACGTGTTGCACACTCAGTCTGGGCAGCAAGTCCTCAGCGGTAATGTCAATGGCCGTCTGTCGCTGGGTTGCTGTTTGAGGTTTCTTGCCAGCGCGATCCACCCATGGCGTCATGCCAATGTCATCGTAATCGTCAGCCTGGTGGAAGACACTTCAGTTTTCAAACAGTATTGTCAAAGGTAACTCGCTACAAAAATGAAACCACAGCAACTGACTATAACGTGATTATTGTTAAATCTATTCTGTTGTTATCATCCGTATTTCCTTGAATTGTTGTTAATGGATGAACAGCCTTGTCAGTCCTGGAGTCTTGATGCCTGGTCAGTGTGTTCTCTGCATCATTTTTTCTTTTACATCATTAACTTAAATAGATATATGTATATAGATATTTCTACACATATCTGCATGCACATATTTTGTAAACCAATCAATCAGATGGCACTTCCCTGGTACAAAGCCTTACAACATAATCATGGCGAGAAGTAAAGCAGGGGCAGTCAGCAAACTGGACCTACCTCAGCCTCAGGTAAGACAGCCTCAATCTTGGCTTTCTTGCTGGAAGGTCCCGGATCTTCTAGTTTCCTCTTTCGACCCTCTTCCTTTGGCATTGCCTTGTTGATCTGTAGATTAAAACCAAACAGTCAAATTACCTACATGGCAGAAAATGTTACTTTTGTAATAAAGTTTACCACCTGCTAATGTACTCACAAAATACAATATAAACTATAAAACTTAATTTTTCATTCATATTTCTTAACATCCAGCCAACCCTAAAGAACCACATCAGGGCCGTCACCTTGTTGAAGTCAACTCTCCACAAAGCTGTCCGCACACACTCTCTCTCTAAAAAAAAAAAAAAAAAAACATGCTGCAATGACTTTAAAATCTTTCTCCATAAAATCTCAGATCTGATGATAAATGTTTATCTCTTTCACGAAATCATCAACACAACAAATAAATGCAAAAATCGTATGAATGCCATACATGATGCCAACATATTCCCCTGAACATAAAACAAAGAAAGTAAGCTGTCACGAAACAAGCAACCAAACTAAATACAATAAGCAATTGTCTTTTCTTTCGTTTATATATTTTTCAAGCAGCAGTGAAAGAACCAATTACGTGTGCACATGTGATTATGAACTGATGTCATACATGATAGCAGTACTTCTCACCTCTGACTGGGACGCCCCCAGATCTGTGAGGAGGGTGGTGATCTGAGGTATGAACTCTGAAGACGCACCGTGACGCAGCAAAGACATCATCTGCATCTTGAGGTTCTTACGCACGCTGCTCACTTGAGACTTGGCCAGGGTGGGGGGCAGATTGACTGTGTGCACATACACACCGAAACGAATGAAAAAACAGGTGTCACAATGAACTAATGCATGAAGACACGTACAGCTCAACTGATAAAGAATTATGCATTTTGTTGATGTGAGAAAAAAGTAGTTTTACTGTATACTTACCTGTCCAAACAAATGCCTTATTCCCACCTGATGTGAATATCTCTGTATTATCAGGAACCCCTAAAAAGTAACAAAACTGGGAGATCAGGAACTCACTTCGCCTCAATTCCTACCAGAGTGATCGCTCTTGGTAGTTCACAGCACTGCACCATGTTAGAACTAGTTCAGTTTTGGCACCTTTTCTCAACAAAACGGGAAGGTGGGAGGGTGTCCTAGTGTTTGGACAGGGAAGAGCATCGTAAAACTACTTTTAATCATAAAATTCCTTTTTCTCATACTTACCTGTCCACACAAATGCCTGAATAAAAAAAGAATGGTGAAAACCTGCTCACCTGAGACATCACTCCTTTCTTCTTCTAATTTACATGAGAATGTATTTGCACTGTTCCCCAACCAAAACCCTGTGCCTGAGGTCGAAGGCCTTTAAGAAAGGTCTCCTTAAACAGTCTAGAGGCAAACACTTCTCTTCCTCAACACCTGAGACATTGAATATACCTGCACTGCAATGATCAGGGAACATAGATCCTTCCAGCCATGATCCACCAAGGCTTGTCTTTTGCAACAGGAACCCCTCTTGGACAAACACCGGTTTGGAAGCTTTAGAAGCATGTGCAATGTTAGTGACGTGCACTCTCAGGAGGCCCACCAAGATTATCCACTCCCCAACCACTCTTCTTCAGAGACAGGTGCCTGGGTCGCAAGCACAGAATGGGAGATGGGAAAGGGGGGGGGGGGGGGGGGGGGGGGGGGGGGAGGGGGGATGGGGGGGGGGATTGATGCTGGCCTGTCTCCATCAGCCTCGGCATCATGTCGGAATGGTGTGGCAGGGACAGGCAGCTGACTCACAAGTCGAAACTGGTGGACCATCATTGGAATTGATGCTGTACTGAAATCGCACACCAAGTGCCAAGTCAAACCTGACCAGTTCTCGCATGAACTGCAAGACACAAGCAGGGAACAATTACAGCAGGAGACACAGGTCTCATGTGAATCATCAAGTAAACACCACTTGCGACTAGAGACACAGATATAAGAGGTGTTATGAGGAAAAGGACTCAAGTGGATGAAGTAGAAGACTGTTGTAGCAGTCTAGTCGTGATAGAACGCTACTTTCAGGAGTTTCCTGCCAAATATTTCCAGAGAAATTTCATCCTTCCTGGGAAAAGCCAGCTTGAACAGTCATTTAATTTGAAATCCATGAAGAACAAAAACAGAGTCCAAAAAGTTTTGCAAGAGGCGCATTCACCCACTAAGGAAAAGGAGAAACTGAGCTAGGTCCAGCATGGTGCAATGCTGAGAAGCCATTAGAGGTGATCACTCTGGCTGTCCTACTTTGGAACTGAGGCAAAATTAGCTCCCTGCTCCTCAGTTTTATTTTTGGGAGATTCTGATAATATGGTAATGTTCTAGGCTAAATGGGAATAAGGTTTTTGTTTGAATAGTTAAGAATGAAAATTTTTTTTTTTTTAATGTGCTCTTACTTGTTCCATGCTGAAAAAAAAAGTCTTGGAAATCAAACATTTTTCAGATCTGCTTCATAGCCATTAATAATATGGAAAAAAAAAAAAAATCAACGTACCATGAAGGGCTTCAAAACTCTGGATGACTTGATCAAAAAATGTGGAGCGCTGTTTCGCAATGTTGGTTAAGGCGCCCATGACGGTCATCAAGTTGATACTGCACGCACAACAAAGTGGTAAGAGGGGACACATGAGTATGTCGGGTCACAGAAATAGCCTAGCCAACCTAGGAGAAATAATCAAGCCACAAAAGAAACTCCACAAAATGATCCACAGTAAATCCAGCAATTTTCAAAGTAATATTTGCTGCCAGATAGCTGGCTCAAACTAGTCAAAGATTTTATCAGTCAGCTGGACCCTCTTTTTCATTTTTTGCTTTGGGGCTTTTATTGTGCTTTCTCACCTGACGTCCACTCTCAATGGCATGACTCCCACATCGATCATCCCTGCTTCCCCATATACAGTCCCCACCCAAACAATCTTAATGCAGTTTCCACAAAGGTAATAAAACCGGGTTCTATCAATAACAGTCTTCAACAGGCAGCCTATCAGAGAAGACACGCTACTGCTGCCCAGTCACTTCAGCGGTGCTCAAGGGACCTGTTCTGTTCCAACATATGCAGGACATTAACTACCACACGAACCCCCTACTGACAACAGTAACTGCATAGAACACCAGACCCTGTGTTAAGATTCCTATTTTCATCAATGCTTGTAAGTGTAGCATGTCTGTGTGCATCGAGATGTGCTTATATGCAAATGCTTACATGCATTCTACTGCAGTACATACTTCTGGCTGAAACTAAATCAAACAACTACTCACAATGCACAACACACACATGCAGTTCGCAAATTTTTGACAGAAGATTCACATATCACAAGAAAAAAAATTCACAGGAGTGGAACCAACAATTACAAAAACAAAAAGAAGCACTATTTACATTCATCATCACCGACATCATCAATACCACACATATCATCCTCATAGAGTACATCAGTACCAGATATATCATCATCATAGAGTACATCGGTACCACACATATCATCGTCATAGTGTACATCAGTACCACACATACTACTGGAAGTAAGCTGGCTGTGTTCTCACCTGGATATATGTGGAGAGCCCTGGAACTGAACCAGACTGAGGAATAGGTTCTGACCTTCTGTCTCCAGCTTCTTCATGCGCACCAATCGGTTGTTTTCTGTCAGCTGGTCCAAAGAAATTTCTCCCTGCTTGTTGGGCACATCACATTCCTGCAGATACAACACTGTGCAGCAGTGGTTTCCCAAAAACTTTAGGCAGTCGTTGTTTTTGCACAGTACAAGCACACAGCATGTTACTGCCGTCTCAAAGTGATGTTGCAACTGGCAACCATTGGTCATCACACTAGACTAAAAATCCCCATCAGGTCAGCTGAAATTTACTGATTTTTTTTTTCTCTTTTAAACCTTGTTTGATTATCTACACCAGTTCACACCAGAACTGAATCTAAGGGATCAAAAAAGCTGTGGGATCAACAGAGTGGCATATGTGTTTGTGTGTGTGTGTGTGTGTGTGTGTTGTTGTGTGTGTGTTGTGTTGGTGTGAGAGAGAGAGAGAGAGAGAGAGAGAGAGAGAGAGAGAGAGAGAGAGAGAGAAAAGAGAGAGAGAGAGAGAGAGTGTGTGTGTGTGTGTGTGTGTGTGTGGTGTGTGTGTGTTTTGTGTGTGGTGCATGAAAGAGAGAGAGAGAGAGAGAGAGAGAGAGAGAGAGAGAGAGAGAGAGAGAGAGAGAGAGAGAGAGAGAGAATATGTGAGTGTCCATAACTGTGAGACAGACGGACACTGAGACTGACAGAAAGAGACACAGAGAGCCCAGTGGGAGGGCAATATGCATACAACAAACATATAATTTAAAAAGTAAATATAGCCTGGAGCTGTTTATCCAGGCATATCATCAACACTAAGATGTCAATAAAACAGGTCATTTGTAGTTAACTTGCACACTAAAAAAAACCTGAGTGACAAAACATCGACACAACACATATGTACACACATGCACACACACACACACACACACACGCACAAACACAAACACACACACATGCATACACACAACTTCTCAACTTACTGATGTTCTCTTGGACAAAGTCAGTGTCAGTCCTTCCATCAGTTTCACCACATGAGTTCGTATTCTGTAAAACAAGCTTATCTATCAATACGTTTCATAGGCTACGTTCTTTACTTCAAAGCTTGCTGCATTATGACCTTTATGCATATAGTCAAGAACACTTCTTTCACTGACAGCACTTTGATTATAAGCATAAATCATAGCATATTATGAATGCCACTCAACAAGGTTTTCATTTTTTGTTAATAATAATAACAATTACATAGCATTTGCCAAAGGTTCTAGGCGCTGACAATGAACAACATATGTACAAACATTTCACATCAGTAAACTTTATACAGATACCTACCCACCCACAAACACACACACACGCACACACACACACACACACACACACACACAATCGCATGCACCAGGCATCAATCACATGGCGGGGAGGGGGGGGGGACCTTACAAGTAATACTCATGGAATACAAATGTTCTGAGGTTGGCCTTTAAGGCAGCAAGAGAGCAAGAGTGTCAAAGTGCAGCGGCAGAGAGTTCCAAAGCTGCGGGCCATAGAATGAGAAAGAACGATAGCCAAGACTTTTACATTTGTAACATCCCTGGAGAAGCAGACGGGAAGCAGGAGAAGAGCGAGAGTGTGAGATGGAAATGTAAAGACTAACAAGCTCAGACAGATAAGAAGGTGCTGACCCAGTTCATTTCTGGAACACATGTTTTTGTGTTCACTACATCCAATCTCATGAATCTGATACAAATTTGATACAACTATTAATTTCTAAAACTCAGCAGTGCTCAATATTCTGCCATTCACTCAAATCAAAGAGCAAAAAACTCCTGCAGCTCTTTGCTCTGTTCAAACGTCAATATCAAAATGCTACCACTGCATCTTGAACAGAACAAATGAAACTACTATAACTAGCTGAATGCAGTTAAAGCATGTAGTGAATTCACACAAAGTATGCTTTTGATATTATACACATGTATAGTTATTGGACTGGTGAAGGTTTCAACTGGCAACTTGATGAATTTTATTTTATTTTTTTTAAAAAAGACAAAACTGCTACTCACCCATCATTGTCAGAGTCGATCAGCTCCAGAAGCCCAGACTTGATCTGGTTCACTTGTTCCCACACTACATTCATTTCTGGGCTCACTGTCTTGGCTTTACTTATCCACTGCCAAACACAATCACATCAGTCATACACATGTCTAATTGGTGTTGTTCAACACAATCCATTCATTTCAAAGTTGCTAGGCTTTCACTTAAAACTCAAGTGGCAAAAAGCTCTTGCAAAGAACAGCCCTGGTTTTATGACTGTTGTCTGCATGGCAGAATTTCTCCCCCCCCCCCCCCCCCCCCCCCCCCCCCCCCCCCACTCCAGGCAAATCACCACTCTAACTGTATTTAAAAAGAAACTCCCATATACATCAGAATTATATAAGAACATTTGAAAAAGGAAATGTCTTAGCACAAACAAATTCAGCTTCCGTTTTCTAACATTTCATACTTTAATGAAAGAATAAACTTTTTACGAAGGCAATGATTTCTGAACTATGATTATGATCTATGCCGTACCTTGGCAATGTTTTTCATGAAATGATAAATTCAAAAACAAAAAGAATTACCTGAAGGCACATCTGTACAACCCCGAGAAGGACAAAATGATTTTCTTTTGGACATTCACATTCTCATCTTGAAGAAGATGCATTACAGAAGGCATCACCCGTGGCAGGCAGGCATGATCTTTTTTACTGTTCAAGGACATTCAAAACAAAATCATGACATCTGGGAAAAATGAACTGCTTCAACACACTGGACAAAGTATACCAAATAATTAAGCATCCTGTAAAATAAAATAAATAAATAAACATTTTGGTCTGTTTCACTTTCGGGGCAAATACATAACATATATCCAGAACCTAACACTAATAATTGTTAAAATTACAATCCACATACAGTAATATACCAACTGTATGCAAGTTAACCTCACAATAGCCATGTAAATATTTGTGGGAGAATAGTTACCATGCTCACAGATTGAACATTCCAGCAACAGCAATGTCATCACAATCAATTCCACCACTCCTGAATGTCAAACTAGGATTTCTTCTTACACAAAATGAGGTTTACAAACCAAAAATCTTGATTCAGATTTTAAAGAAAACTCTAAAACTAACTTACTAGCTAAAACTGAATTTAACTGATTATACAAAAATTTACATTGCAAAACTGAATTTGACTGACCAAGCTTCCTCCATAAATCCAATGACGCATTTTCTAACATCCACAGATCGGTCACTCTGGAAAGCAATGACCTCGTCCAGAAAGTTGTCCAGTAATTCAGGATCTTTGTGAATTATCAGTTCCTGAACCTGAAAAGTAAATCAATAGTGTACAAATAAACATTTTATAGTTCGGTCTGATGTTTTTGATATCATAAACTAACTGTAATACAGGTAACAAATCTGCTACTTGACTGAGTAATAAATATGTGAGAGTGTTATGTGCAAACGTGCATGCATACGTATGTACGTTCTGTATGTACTTATGTGTGTTCTGGGTGTATGGTTCTTCAACTGCAAGTCTATCCACATTAAGTGATTTCAGATAAATTTTCCGGCGTTAAGATGATATAAAACAATAACAACTACAGTAAAAGGTGCAATAGCAATTTAATGTAAACAGAAAACTAAAATCATACCAAAAACTGAAATTCTCATTTTCATGAAAGAAATACTCTTATGTGACAAGCTTGTTAAAACCTCTTCCATGGGATAACAAGACAGCATAGGCAAAAAAAAGTTTTAACACCTTTCGATGAAAACGTGAAACAGAACAAATCTGAAATCTTTTCACAACAAAAGCATGTAACATATTTGCAGAATTTTGTTTTAAAAGCAACTAGTTTAAGCCTACTAATCACAGAAATGATAGCTATAGCACTAACTGATGTAACGTAGAACACTGATTGATCACATAGGTAACAACCAGATGCAAATGTTTTCAGAATGCATTTGTAGTAAACTTGGTTCCTCAAATTCTTGTTTATTCAAAACACTACAAAAAAAAAACACACACACACAAAAAAACAAAGGAAAAACTAAGAAAAAAAAGGCAAGACTCTGCATGTAAACATACGTTTGTATGTGTGCCTGAAGGTCCATTCAAACATTATCTTTCTGCCAAATCACCACACATCAATTCAAAATTACAGTCCAAACTTTGGCCAAAGATGCAAAAAAAATCACTTTCTCTTTACCTTATCTTTTAAATGAAAAATGACTTGAATGGTCAGTATGTACATGGAAACAAACATTTTTAGGGTTAAAATGAATTTGTTGGTAAATCTAATCCATGGGGGATCATTTGGCCTTAGATTAGTTAGAATTAAACAGGGGTTCCACTGACTTTTTAGTTTTTGCGTCAAGAAACGCACGCCTCCGCAAAAATTGCGTCAGCGCTGAAAAAAATGCGTAACAAAGTAAACTGTACTCACTCCCGTCAAAACAGCTCTGAATCACGCGCCTTAACACCGCTGAAGTGCAGAGCAGCTCGCTGCAGGAAAGCATCCAGAATCACGTGGGATGATCGTGTGTGCGTGGGAAGTCATAACGTATTCCGATTGGAAGATGGCACCATCGCAGACGCGGGAAAGATTCCATTTTATTTCGAGGGGAGAAAGGATGAGGCGTTTTGGAACATTCTTGATCTAGCAAAAAGTCAGCGAGTGCCACAGAGTAAAATGTGCACGCACTATCACTAATTGGCGTGTCAAGCAGTCTGCTGTAGGTCTGTGCCGTGTTTTGCCCCTCTGACATAGGCTTGCGGTTGAGAACAGGGTCCTGGGAAAATTGCGTCGCTAAACGCACGGCCGCGAAAAAAATGCGTAGGAAGGCAGAAAAACGCAATAATTACGCAAAATTTTGCAATAAATGGAACCCCTGATTAAAACAAAAACAGGAACTACGGATGAATGAATCCTGAGACATACCAAAACCTATGAATATGACCATATATATCTGTACTGAATAGTTGCAGCATCCTAGGGATGGTGTTAACAAAAGAAATCTACATTACATACCTGAAAATTCTGAAAAATACAAAATCTTGAAAATGCTTTCTCATTGCTCTAGTCTAACAATAAAGAAAGACACTACAGAGGCAGACTATGTAAAGTTAATACTTAGCAGTGATTATTATTGCCAGGAAATCGGAGGGTCAGACTCAGTGTAAAAACTAGTTTCCAAATTTCCTGGGGGTCACAATGAAAAATCAATTGGTAGATCACACTTTGTAACTGCTAGAAAATGTACTGAACACACACACACACACACACACACACACACACACACACACACACACACACACACACACACACAAACGTATTTTGATTTACTCATGTTTCTAAAACATTACAAAAAGTTAAGTGCTTTTTCAACATAGATCATGGTGGATCGGATTTTTATAAAGGTGCTTTTACATAAAATGTCATTCCAAGTTGTGATGTGTACAGGAAAAAATTATTGCACTACAATAAATTTTGCTACAGTCTTTAGTGATACACTGGCCTGAAATCCAAAGTGTATGATGAGAACTTAATGCATTAGAGACATTCATTTGTGCATAATAAATGATCATCACTGTTTAGAGTGACAGAGAGAGAGAGAGAGAGAGAGAGAGAGAGAGAGAGAGAGAGAGAGAGAGAGAGAGAGAGAGAGAGAGAGAGAGAGAGAGAGACACACACACACACACACACACACACACACACATAGTGCAAGGCAAAATAATCCTTCTCATTTACTTACATAGCATCAATATTTTCATTTCACTTACCTGTCTCAAATGTGATACTTTGTCAGAATTATTAGATAAGAGTGATGCCTGGTTCAGAAGATCAACCACCTGTCAAAACAAATACATGTTAAAGAATTTTATTTAAACTGAGATATTATTTACTCAATGATACTTCTACACAACCCTTATAAAGCTAAACTCCTGGCACTGCCATGTATTTGCAAGCCCACTAACATATTAACAACAGTACAAGTTCTATCGAAAATTATATAACGAGTTATCACTGAAATTCATCAGTTAAATATTTTTGCTTTTTTGAAGTCCTGAAGCTTTTCTGTGTACATAACTTGTAAGTTCAATGTAACAAATTTTTGTTCAACAGCTAATAAGATTGACTTATATTCATACGCATGGAAATAATGGACTGCATTAATGAGCAGCGATTTTGTTGGATTTCTAACTATATTCAGAATTAAAATCTGTGCCCCCCCATGTCACTATATACCACCAATGAAATAATCATCGCCCCTAAACCTGAACATTCTCAGAAACATATACATCCATCAAGTCATTGAAACTCAGTTGTGTGGTCCCTATCTTCCCAACTGACCCCATAGCAAACTCAGCTCTGGTAGGATCCAGTTAAAGCTGAAAAATCCCACAAATAAAATGGCTCTAGTCTGATGTGAATCAAATCCACAACCTGGCAGATTGGAGTCCACAACACTGACTAACCACTTCACCATCATGACAGGTAAAAAGATCAAACTAAATACGGAAGCATTCTTTGTGTCCTATAAATGTCAAATAAACACATAAGTAGTGGCATTTTAACAAAGCTTAGGAGCAAAGATGCTATCTCTTAATAGAAACATTATCTAGCAGGGCTTCTGATAACGCAAAAAAATGCATACAGTACGCATTAAAACGGGCGAGGACCCATTGTATGCGTGTCAAACGCGTTCCTTGACATTTTGGGGAAGAATAGATAAGAACACGGGAAACGACAGCATCCAACATCGTAGCCTCTGACTGTTGTCGTCTGTTACAATGCAAGAGTAGCTTCCCTTGCTGTTCTTTCCCACAACCCAATTCACTCTCACCGGAAAGAGACCCTTGGCCTGATTCCAAAATGTCTTTGACAACGTGGCTAAATCATCGTCCCAAAAAAAAAAAGGGGGGAGCAGAGGAGCGAGACAATGAAGATCGTGAACCATACCATCGAGTACATCTACATGTGCACTGGTGACCTACTCGTTTTTGAGTGAACCAGTTCTTCTAGGAAGAAAAGAAGTGATGATAACACTCCCAAAAAGAAAAAAAAAGTTAGAGCCTACAATTCTGGGTGGGAGAAAGAGTTTCCTGGCTTGAGTTTGATGAATTGTCTGGGGGAATGAAGTAGGCTATTCGTTGTGTGTAAAGACTGGTCAGAAAAATACTTTCGTCAACGTGGTTGCACGAACTTTCAAAGAATGCTCTAGTAAGACACGAGTTGACTGCCGACCACAAATCTGCAGTGCAGCTAATAAAAGGCAAGCTGACATGTCCCAATTTGTAAAAAAAAAGCCTATGAGAAGACTTCTCACGTGCTGTTTGCTTAGAGAGTAATTTTCAACCCTTTCGAAGAAAACCCCCTAAACGTACCATCAGACTCTGGAACCAAGCAGATTTACCAAAATTGCGCAGGGATACTCATAATTCAGTCGTCTTTTTTTGAGGTCCCATAGTGTTAAAGATAATGTCAGTGATCTTTGGAAGTGTATAAAAAATTTGGAATTTATTATGGATGACAACATACCTACTAAAATAACTTCAAGCAAGAACCACCAGCCATGGATTACTACTAAAACTAAACGTTTGTTGAGAAGGAAACATCGTTCTTTAAGAAATTGAAACTACATCCTAATTCAGAAAGATTACTGGTTAGGTATAAACATATTAAGAGAAGGTGTCAGAGAGAATGTAGACTTGCTCACTCCAATTATGTTAATTCGATGATTTCGGAAGGTGATCATCAAAACAAGAAATTAGGTCTTACATAAGGAGTAAGAGACAGGACAACATTGGGATTCCAGACCTGAGAAATAACCAGAATAACCTAATACAGGACCCTGAAGGGAAAGCAAACTTACTAAACAAGCAGTTTTGTTCAGTTTTCTCAAATCCCAAACCTTTAATTAACGATAGATAAAGGATGAATGATAAACTCCCTGAAATGCAAAACATCAAAGTAAACAAAGCAGGAGTATTTAAGTTACTGACCAATATCAATGAAAACAAAGCTACTGGTCCCGATGGCGTTCCTGGCAAGCTCTTAAAATTATGTGCCAATGAATTGAGTGAGGTATACCAATTACTTTACCAAGCTTCACTGGACCAGGAGTAATACCTGATGAGTGGCGAGATGCGAGCATTGTTCCCTTATTTAAAAAGGGTGACAAAACAAAAGCAGAGAATTATAGACCTGTATCTCTTACATCCATATCAGCTAAATTACTTGAACACATAATATATAGTAGCATAATGGACCATTTGACAAATATGATTTTTTAAAATAACGCCCAGCATGGTTTTAGACAGCGAAGGAGTTGTGAGACTCAACTTATAACAACTCTCAATGATTTTAGTAACTGTCTTAACAACAGACAGCAAATAGATGCAATTTTATTAGATTTTTCTAAAGCCTTTGATAAGGTTGACCATGAGGGCCTGCTGCTTAAATTAGAACACATTGGCATTGGCGGTTCTTTGCTAAAATGGGCTAGATCATTCCTCGTTGGGAGAACGCAGAAAGTTGTTGTGGAAGGGTCGTCATCCCATTGTAAACCAGTCTTGTCAGGTGTACCACAGGGAACTGTTCTGGGCCCTTGTTTTTCTTAATTTATATAAATGACATAAGTAGAAATCTCTCTCCTGGAACTACTATAAGGCTTTTTGCAGATGACAGTTTAGTATATAGAACAATCAGAAGCAAGAATGATACACGCATTCTACAAGAAGATCTAAACGCTTTACAAGAGTGGAAAGAATTGGAAATGGAATTTCATCCTCAAAAGCGCCAAGTGTTGCGTATATGTAACAAACGCTCACTAATTAGATCAGATTATTCTATCCATAATACTATTCTTAAAGAAAAATAATGCTGCAAAAAATTTAGGCGTGATTATAGATAGTCGTCTCAAATGGAAAGAACATTACAATTTAGTATGTAAGAAAGCAAATAACATCTTAGCTTTCTTACACAGGAATATCAATGACTGCCCCCAAAAGGTTAAAGACGACTGCTACAAAACACTGGTTAGACCAGTACTGGAAAAATGGTTGCTCAGTTTGGGATCCTTACCATCTAAAGGACATTGATAACCTTGAAAAAGATTCAGAAGAGAGCAGCACGGTTCGTAACAGGGAACCACATCAGAGAAAAGGGAATACTAGGAAGAACATGAGGAAATTAGAATGGAAACCCTTAGAAGAGAGAAGAGCTTTTATTAAACTTAACACCTTTTTCAAAGGCAGAGCTAAAGTAATTGATATTCCAATGGACAACTAGTATTGAATAAAGTAGCACCAGGAGTGGCGGTCAGTGGTTTTACCATACCTGCATCAAATATTGACAGCCACTTACATTCTTTTTACCCAGTTCTGTACGGCTGTGGAACTCACTGCCGGGTTTCCATCAAGATTGCCACAATGCAATCTCTTTTAAAAAACAAATTGATACAACAGTTTTGAGATCTGCATATTGATGTTTTTCTATTTTTTACTTCCCCAGATATTTTACTGTTAACTGGGCCTGAATTTGGCCATTGCTTTTAACTTCTTGAATATCGAGTGCGACCCCTTGTTGCCAAATTTGCTCCAGGGGCCAACAGTCTGAGTCGCACTATTTTATGTTATTTTATTTACTTTTAACATGCGCGCTGGTGACTACTCGTTTTTGAGTGAACCAGTATTTTAGGAAGAAGAAGAGATGGGAGCAGCCCCGATCCTTGCAACAGATAACTTGCCTGATTTTTTTAACATGGGGTAGGGACCCCTTGAAGTAAGCCTGGGACCCCTTGGAAATCTGAAAAAGGGTTCCCTGGACCCCCCAACATTTTATCGTAGCAGAAGCCCTGTATCTAGTGAACCATGATGTTTTGATGTGCTAGATCTCAAGTAGGCTAAGGGCCGACGTTACAAATGCGATGTGGTAAAAGAATTTATATATGTCTTTGAAAGTTGTCTGCACCGCTCTGAGGGTACACGTATTATTGTCAAAAGTAATCACTTGTTATGTTAAGGCTACCACCACAACTGTTGCTCTGTTTCTCACCTTTTCGTTTGTTGATTTCCTTGCGATCTCAGCAGCGAGTTCTGCGTCCTCATCTTCAGTGAAAAACTGTGCTGCCGTAGACATGCGTCTAGGTGGAGCTGTGGCACTTGTGCTCGCCCCGGCCATTTTCAGTTATCGCCAATGCAACTAGATTCGATTAATTCTATATGTTTACCCTACTGTAACTAGTGAAAGAAATCAGTCAATCATTTGATCAAAGCTGCCGGTTTTCTCAATCTGTGTTTTCCGCCATCTTTGAATTTTTCGGCATGTCGTTCTCGGTTCTATCATGCCGAGAAACTTTTTTTGTGCAGTTAAGTTTCATTTGATCCTGGAATTAAAAAATTGATAGATATATCAATAAAAAGTTATACTCAAAAAATAAAAAGTAAAAAGTAACCGTTAGCAGGACAGCGACAACGTAATTTGGATAGGTATGCAAGGGAAACAACTGATATAAGATCTTCATTGGCATGAAAAGAAATCTTATGTGGTAGTGGGACCGGCTTTTTTTTTGCCTTAGGCCTCACGGCCTATTTGCGTCCCCTCATTATTTTTCAATTTAATTTCGGTCTGGTTGCATGCCTATCTTATAAATAACATTATATTTAATCCACACTAAAGAAAACATCTTTCAATTTAGGGTCTTCATCTAGGAGGTTTTTTTTTTTAAAGCTGTTGATGTCAGGTGCATATTTGGTGTTAGTAGGCAGTGCATTCCAATAATTAGCAATTCTGAAGGTAAAACAAGACTTTCTTTTGTTAGTATGGCAATGTCTGATAAAAAAAATTATAAAAAATCTTGCCTTCATTATTTCTCGTGCAATCCACTTCTGAGAATTTGAAAAGCGCATGCACATTAACAGCATCATAATTATGGAATATTTTTTAAAATTGGATCAGGTCTCCTCTGATCCTCCTTCCTTTCAGTGAGTGTAATTGGAGATAGTGCAATCTTTCTTTATAGCTTAAATTACTACATTCTTTCAGGATTTTATGAAGCAGGGATTGTAAACGGTAAATAATGAATGGGAAGGGTAACACTAGCTCCCATGATAAAATGAATTATACGCCCATTACTCCAACTGATTGTTGCCCATAACTTAAAATTACCAGGCAAAATGCCTGACCCCCGCGAATAGACCAGGAGACTTTCCAAGAACCAAGAAATTTGCCAGCTCGCTCATATACTCAGCACTTGACACATGTACACAGCAACAACAACTGGGAGGATGATCGAACACTGATTAATATTTACTCACAACTGGCACAACCTTTTCGATTTTGAATTATGGTCAAAACAAACACACGGACGAACACAAATGACAGGAAGCCTTAGTTCGATAGGTATGAAAGGAAATCTTAAACAAGGCAGGGAATAGTAGTCAGTAAATAACGAATAAGTAGAGTGACTCTTGCTCCCATAATGAGATAAATGATACGCCCTTAACTCCAAACGATCGCTACTTACGACTCTAAATCTCCTGTCACAAATGCCGACACACATCACACAGACCGAGCAAGAAGACCCCCCCCCCCCCCCCCCCCCCCCCCCTTCAAAAAAAAAAAAAAGGAATGCTACAGGCTTGTTCATACACACTGTACCCGACACATGTACTCAACTACAACAAGTGGAGAAACGAATAAACACAAATTAAGATTTATTCATGACTGATCCTGAACCTTTTCGATCTTGAATATAGTCCACCAAACACAGACGAACGGAAACAAATACAGGTAACCTCGGCTCGAGTGGTATGAAAGGAAACCTATAATAAGACAGGAAATAGTATGGAGTAAGAAATGAATAACTATCATAACTGTTTCTCCCATGATGAGATAAAATACAACCCCGAGAAAGTATGTCCCAAGCTTGCTCATATACCCTGTACCTGACACAGGTACATGGCAATATAACAACTGGAGAAATGAACAAACACAGATTAACCTTTGTTCAAGACTGACACAACCTTTCCAATCATGAATAGAGTCAAGCAAACACATGGATGAAAAGAAACAAATACAGGCAACGTCTGTTCGATTGGTATTGAAGGGAATCTTAAATGGGGCAAAGAATAGTAAACAATAAATATGGAAGAAGTAGGGTAACTCTTGCTCCCATGACAAGATAGATTATACGTCCATAACTGTTTACAAACACCAAATCGCCCAGCAGAAATGCTAGCACATAGCACACAGAACAAACAATTAAAGAGACATCCCCAAAATGGGATGTTGCAAACTTGCTCATATACCCTGTACCTGACATAGGTACACAGCAACAACAACTGGACAAATGTACAAACACAAAATTGATATTTATACAAGACTGCCACAATCTTCTCGGCCTTGAATATTCTCAAACAAATGCCTGGACGATCAGAAATCTAGACGGCTAACCTCAGTTCGATTGTATGAACAGAAATCTGAAATGAGCAGGAACAGCAAAGATTAAGTAACGAATAAGTAGGGTAACTCTTGCTCCTATGATGAGATAGACTGCATCTCAAACAAATTTAAAAAATGTAAAAAAAAAAAAAAAAGGTGCTCCAAAGTTGCTCATTTACCCTGTACCTGACAGGTTACAAAACAACAAGTGGAGAAATAAGCAGACACAAATTAAATTGTATTCAAGGCTGTCACAACCTTTTTTTTTGCATCTTGGATATAGTCAAACAAACACAAAGACAAACAGAAAAAAAAATACTGGTAAACTTGATTCGATTGGTTATGAAAGGATATCTCAAATGAGGCAGGGAATAGCAAACAGTAACAAAGATGTCGGGCATCTGCTGCTCCCATGATGAGTAAAATCATGCGACCATAACTCCAAACGACTGCTGCTTACGACACCAGATCGCCTAATGAAAATGCAAACAAAGAGCACAGCAGAACGAACATCGAGACGTCCCAGAGAAAGGATGTTCCAAGCTCGCTCATATACCCTGTATTTGATACATGTACACAGATACAAGCACAAATTAACATTTATTCAAAAGACTGCCATAACATTTTCGATCTTGAATACTGTCAAGCAAACACATGAATGAAAAGAAACAAACACAGGTAAGCTCGGTTCGATTGGTGTGAAAACAAATCTGAAAAGAGACAGGGAAAGGTAAACAGTAAATAACGAACAGGTAGGATAACTCTTGCTCCCATAAAGAGATAAATTACACGCTTATAACTCCAAACGACTGCTGCTTTCGACCCCAAATCGCCTGGCAGAAATGCCAGTACAGAGCACACAGAAAAAACAACAACAAAGGGATATCCCTGGATAAAAATGTTGCGAGCTCGCTCATATGCCCTACGCCTGATACAACTAGACAGCAAGAAGAGCTGGAGAAATACACACACACACACACACACACACACACACACACACACACACACACACACACACACACTGGCATGAAAGGAAATCATAAATGATAGCGAAAATGAGGGAATAGTATACAGTATTAAAAAAAAACGACTTAGTAGGGTACCTCTTGCTCCCATAGTGAAATAAGATTTATGAATATCATCCTTTCCTTTCCTCCAGCAGTCAAGCTGTCATCATCATCATATCATCATCATCATCATCATCATCATCATCATCATCATCATCATCATCATCATCGTCATCGTCATCATCATCATCATCATCATCATCATCATCATCATCACTCCCTTTCTTCCACCACTCAGCTTAAGTTTATCATCATCATTATCATCATCATCGTCATCTCATCATCATCATCATCATCATCATCATCATCATCATCATCCTTCCCTCTCCTCCAGCAGTCAACCTACGTTCATTATTGTCATCATGATCATCATGATCATGATCATCACTCGCTTTCCTCCACCAGTCAACTTAAGTTCATCATCATCTCCATCACTGTCGTCATTAAATCATCCCTCCCTTTCCTCCACCAGTCAAACTACGTTTATCATCATCATCATCATCATCATCATCATCATCATCACTCTTCCCCATTTATCAACCAATGTTCATTATCGTCATCACATCTTGTCAATCCCTCTCTCTTATCCGTCTGTAAGATGTCCATCATTATCATCATAATCGTCATCACCACCATCCCTCCCTCTCTCCACCTATCAACCTATGTTCTTCATCAAAATGATCATCGTTATTAAAATCATTATCATCACCATCCCCCCTCTCTCCTCGACCTATCACTAATCATTATCACTATTATCATCACCGTCACCCCCTCTCCCCTCGACCTATAAACCTATGTTTTTTGTCATGTTCATCATGATCATCATTATCAATCTGGTCCTGTGACTATGATCATCGCGATACCGTGACGAGCAATTTTCCCACAAAGGCCCGCCTCGGGTATTAAAAAGGCGTAGTGACCAGCTTAATAATAATGACAATAATAATGAACATTTTTATGTGCACACTTCTCTGTCGAACAGAGCACGCGGCCCATTACAAACTCCATATATATAAACAATTAAGGCAATAATAGACAACACACACACACACACACACACACACACACACACCCTTCCACACACACACACACACACACACACACACACACACACACACACACACACACACACACACAGAGTAACACACACACACACACACACACACACACACACACACACACACACACACACACACACACACACACACGTGCCCATAGATTGACAGCGAAATGAACTAATTGTAAACTTTCTGGAAGATGTGGGTTTTCAGAGAGCATTTGAAGGAGTCAAAGTTACTAGTTTCTCTTATTTCTGCAGGATAGTGTTCCAGATGGAGGGAGCAGCATGTGAGAAGCATCGTCACCTAATGTCTTTGGCTATTGACAGGACGATCTTGTAAAGCGGTAGCGTCAACAGATGAACGCAATTTGTATTGATGATAATGTTGCTTTAAATGGACTAAGTCCTTCAGATAATCTGGAGCACAACCTTGGACACATTTATAACAGATAGATGCCAATTCAAATTCAATCCGAGCAGACACTGGGAGCCAGTGAAGAGAAATCAGATGAGGAGTAATAGGGTCCCTTCTAGGCACTCGCAAAACCATTCGCACTGCATTATTCTGAACACGCTGCAGACTTTCAAGAAGATAGTCATGGGAACCATACAAGATGGAATTGCAGTAGTCCAGCCGGGACAGAACAAATGCTTGTCCAGTCCTCTGTGTTGTCCAAGGACAACCAAAGTCAAATCTCCCTCCTTCCTCTTCCTTGCCCTCTCCTGGACACCTCTTCCACCCTCTTTTATTCAGAGACCGCAAACCGGTTGACAGGTGTGGATGAGGTAGGTATGAGGTAAGCACCAATGAATGGCCGACTCGGGTGACAAGGCCTTGGAAGAACTCCAGCCTTTCAACAAGTCTTCAGATCCACTTACCTGACACATCCTCTGCTGAGTTCCACGGCGAGATCCTGCCAAGATCTCTCAAGTGGTCGTTAGGCCTGGAAGGAATTTCTTTTTGTCAGTCATTGAAACGCGTTCAGTTGACTGCACTCGAGCTCAATGATTTAAGGCTCAGCTGACATCTTCCACTGCGTGCCTACGGAGCCTTCAGAGCACTGAACACGCATTCAGCGGAAGGTTGCGAGTTTCGAACCCCCGGGCGCCCAACATAAAATGTCCTCATTGCCCGTCGTAGCGTGTTGTTCAGCGCAGTACTATACTACTCATAGACTTCCCTTCCAATCCTCTATCCCTGTATAATAATTCCTGTTTGCATATCATCTGAAAAAGGAGTGCAGTATACCCAACCAGCTAATTAAATGTTTCTACCTTTTTTTATATATAAGTTTATTCATTGGCCGAAAGAACAGTTTGAAAGACGGTTGACAGTGGTAGACAGGCCTAGAGGCTGGCATTCAGACAACAATACAGATCTTATAAGGTGGCGAGAAAGAGACTGTTTGGAAGAGAGGAATATCATCGCCTGTGTGTTTGTACAATTCAAGTCCAGAAACACGCCTGCCACACGAAATAAGGTGAAACGCTATGTGTGTGTGTGTGTGTGTGTGTGTGTGCATAAGCAAAATGTCGCCGATTTCTTCACGGTGTTCAGGCCTTACAGGAATTTCTTGTCGGTCAAGCAGGTCTAGTGAAATTGACAGCATGCAAGCTCGCTGAGACAGAGGCTGACATGGTTATCTAGATCTTGGGATGCCTGGTAACCTCCAAAGTCACACATAGTGAGTTCGAAACCCGTGACCCCTTCTCTTGGTACTGTCGTTCAGATGGCGCAAGTGAATATGTTAGATAAGCCTTTTGCCTTTACTCTCAAAGGATGATCTATGTGTGTGTGTGTGTGTGTGTGTGTGTCTGTTACCGGCTGTACCTACTAAGTCCACCGTTGTGAGATTTTCGCTAGGCCTTGACAACCGTTTTTAATCGGTCCCGCCCGCCATGAAGGTAGCCACATCCGGTCTTCAGGGATGTTGTCTAAACACGCCACCAGTGTGAAAAGGTTTTACTTTTGAATCATCCATCCCACTAGCACACGAAAACCTATTCTACTTTCATTTTTTTTTTCTTTTTCTTTTTTCTTTTGTTTTTCTGTTGTTGTTTTTTGCGTTCATGCAAAGGCAGTTTTAAAATTGCATCCGTAGTACTAGATGCGGGTCGAACTCTAGCACAGAAGTTAACTTTGAGGGGGGAAATCTTTTACAATCTGGATGATTTCAAGTAAGAATCGAACCCTGGACTTTGGAACTAAAGTCAGACGCCTTACTCGCAAGGCCAGATAGGCCCCGTGGGGTTATCTTTGTTTCTTATTGTTATCTATCACCTTTCGTGGCTGTGTGAATGTTAAAAAAAAAATTACCATTTTCAGTGGAGCGATCAGCAAGAAAGAAACTTGGTTGGGCACGAGCGACACGTTCCACTGGAAACTGATAACTGTTCAGGACATTTAGGATGTGAAACAAGCAAAGCGGTTGACAGCGATCATGATGAACATTGTATTGTCAAGTCAACCGTTCTTCGTTTAGCAAATATTCACATCTCTCTCTCTCTCTCTCTCTCTCTCTCTCTGTGAATGAATGTTGTGGTCACTGATTTTGTCGGTGCATTGTCACTTTTCTTTTCTTTCTTTTCTTTCTGCGTACACAGGCTGATACTCCTGCGGATACTACCTGTATAGACAGGCAGTGGAGTTTTGTGTGTATGACCGTTTTTCATCCCGCCATTAGAGCAGCCATACTCCACCTTCGGGGAAGCATTGTCACTAAGTGATTGATGTCCTAATAATTTTGATTTCTTGAAACACTATAACTACACGGTGAAAAATGTACGTGTGTCCTGATTACTTTTTATTATATTGATGTATTGCTCTTTATACAAATTCCATAGTAATGTTTAGCATATAATATTTTGGATAAGAAAAATTAAAACACACACACACACACACACACACACACACACACACACACACACACACACACACACACACACACACGCACGCACGCACGCACGCACGCACACACACACACACACCACTCTCTCTCTCTCTCTCTCCTCTCTCTCTCTCTCTCTCTCTCTCTCTCTCTCTCTCTCTCTCTCTCTCTTCGTATTCACGGCTGCTTATTGATGTAACACCACTTAGTTGATAATTCCAGTCTTGTGTAGTATATGATTAGCTAAAAAAAAAAGTGGAGGGGGGAGGTTTATGATGGCATCTCTCTCTCTCTCTCTCTCTCTCCCACACACACACACACGCGCGCGCGTGCGCGCGCGCACGCACATACCCACGCACACATACACACATCATGATAAATAAGTGTTATGATTATTGATGCTAGGAATTCATCGTCGCTAACTGATAACTGTAGTGCTGTTCATCCTCGTCTTGCTTTGTAACCACATCATGAAAATGTTTTAAAAAAAAAAAACAAATAAATAAAATAAAAAAAATAAAAAAAGGAAAAAAATGTTGATATTATTGATGCATTGTAGTTGTTTAATTATCATCCTTCGCAGCTTGGTGTATGTTAATATTTTACAAAAGGAATTTCTCTCTCTCTCTCTCTCCTCCTCTCATCTCTCTCTCTCCTCTCTCTCTCTCTCTCTCTCTCTCTCAACAACAGAAGGATCCCCACAATTAGGATTTCGCTCTAAATCACTGTATAATCCACATAAGCGTTTTGAGACCTAACATAAGTTTGAGCCTACGTATGATATCAAACTGATAATTGATCAAAAGAACAAATCCACACCCATCATTTTACTTGGTTTTTTTTTTTTTTTTTTTTTTTTTTTGGGGGGGGGGGGGAAGGAGTTGGGGGGGGGGGGGGGGGGGTTGGGGGTTGCAGTCTTCAAATATATGCCCTTCCCCTTAGCTGACGTCACATTTCAAGCCTTCTCACTTACCCGTGACCCTATCTTTGCGCCAGATGGTTCCTCCCAAACAGTCCCATTCCTTTCATTTCAATCTGTCTGCTTGGAACCACCTGGTGTGGTCATATGAAAGAAAAGAAGGCAAATCAGCTTTCAGACACAATAAAAATTACCCCCCCCCCCCAAAAAAAAAAAATATTAAAAAAAAATCTAATTGTGACTGCCCATGAATATTCATCTCCTTGGACTGTCCGTAAATACTCCTCTCCTTGGTGCTTTTTTTTTTTTTTTTTTTGGTGTACAGCCGGGGGATCCAAATCCACTGAATGTTGGCGGAGGTCTGGGCACTCCTAGGTGCCTGTCTAGTTAACAATGTTTGTGGTTTAAAATATCTCAGATTTATCTGGTCATAGAACCCCCAGCTGACCTTCACAGCCAACGGGATTAGAAATGACATGATAGAGGACTGACTGACAGACAAATACAGGCATTGGACGAGTGTTGAGTTCACTGAGAATCGTCCATACTCAACTCAGTGATCCAGCCGAGACACTGAATATATGGAATCGTCCTCCACGGTGTGGTGTGTGTGTGTGTGTGTGTAAGACCGCGAAGCCACTTCTCAAGGGTAGCTTTACACTGGATTGGTTTAGCTCTTTCTCCGCCCTGGGGCGCACCCCCGGACCCCACCGTCTCAAATGACCACAGATGTACAAATCCCCCTCCTGCTGGTCGGCTTCGCACGGTTCAGGACCTCCATAGGGGGGGTGAAGACAAGGTGTTGGAATCAGTGATAATCCTCCAAGGGGCCCGGGTAGTCCGCCTGCTGATCGCGCCAACAGTGGCTTGCGTGGCGAGCTTCTCAGGACACCGTATGGACCGGTGAAGGGGTGGGATTGTCTGCCCTGCCTGAGGTCTGCCCCCGCCGGCGACACTACACTTGTACTCACACACATACACATACCGCGCGCTCGCATGTGCACGCACACACGAGTGTGACAAACTCTCATCTTCCATACCCAGCTTCACTGACTATACTGGCACACAAATGCGGGCGCACGTACACAGACATATAGGCTACACACACACACACACACACACACACACACAAACACACACACACACAACGGGGGGGGGGGGAGCGAGCGAGCGAGCGAAGAGAGAGAGAGAGAGAGAGAGAGAGAGAGAGAGAGAGAGAGAGAGAGAGAGAGAGAGAGAACACTGACATACAAAGCGAATTTTGTATTTGCGGCATCAACTTTGAGACAATACATTGTTTAACCACATATGCACACAAACCGTTCAACAACAGGAAATCATTCTTTAAAAAAATAATAAAGAAAGGAAAAAAAAGGAAAGAAAGAAAGAAAAAGAAAAAAAGAAAAGACAATCCCTACGCTGGTGCCACAATGATCACAACCCTGTTGAAAAGTTATAAGTTTACAATCACTATTATCATTACCTACAAAAAAGTGTTTAAGAAGTCAAAAATGGACAAAGTCCTGTCATTCATGCAGCTGAAGGAATGGTTAGTGATCTTTAAGCCTACACGTCAGACCTGTGTTTCAAAGTTAGCAGAAAAATGATAATACCTGTACTCTAAAAACTTGAGGCATTAGTAGTAAACATGAACAACTGAGAAAAATAAAAAGTTTTCCGCCACTCCAAAACCGATCTGTCCACAACATCAAGTCCATGCTGGCGTGTCACGTGTACCAGTGCACGCATGTACAGGACAAAAAAGAAAAAAAAAGTTTCGTAATGCTGATCAGTTACAGGAAGAGCAGCGACACAATTGAAGAAACAGCGCGAGCAGCTTTCTTACAGGCTAATCACCCTCATCGTTCATTTCTTACGAATACTTTAAGAGAGGAAACATTTTGTGCTTCGATTTAGAATGATACTCAAGGTCTGACCAGCGCGTTGGGCTAATGCATAGGTCAGACATCTGCTAAGTCGTAGCCGCGAGACCCTCTTCTTAAATTCTCTTATCTTAGTTATTTATTCATTTATCCATCAGCTTTAAATCATGCGCAGTGTGGTCTCAAAACTTAGCGGATGTGGTGTAGCGTATATGGACTAGTCCGCATGCAGTGACGCTTCCTTGATGAAACTAAAACTGAAACTGCGAGGTAAAAGAACCATCCAGCGCAGCTCAGAAAATAGCCTGGGGTAGATGTCTGAACAGGTACCTACAATTCTGGCAGTGTCACAGCAGACAGATGCGTGGGACTTCCAGCCCGGCCCCTGTCCAAACATTTTG
The DNA here is from genome assembly GCA_018398815.1 of Conus ventricosus. Lineage (NCBI taxonomy): Eukaryota > Metazoa > Mollusca > Gastropoda > Neogastropoda > Conidae > Conus > Conus ventricosus. Next base: position 81,898,154 of record CM031598.1, read on the forward strand.
TTTCTACACCCCGGCGAGTCGTTCCATTGTAATGCTGATGGTCTCCCTTCGTTCACCACTAAATGTCTGGGCGTTGACCGAAACCCATACAGGCTCTGACTTGTCCATGTTAAGAACATATACCATATTAATGTAGTATTGATATAATACATCGCAGTGAAAACGGGCGAGTTGAATGACCGTGATACTTTTCAAGAAAAAAAAAGTCTTTAGCAGAGGATAAAGATCAAAATTCGGTAATATTCTAAATTTTCCCACTACATAGACAAATTAAACTTGTGTATTAGGATCGATTGAAGCTGGTTTTTTTCTCCCCCTTTTCTTCTTCTTCTTTTTTTTTCCCCTGGTGGAATTCCAGATCATGCCAGCAAAGATCGCAGTTTTGATCCGACGGGGAAGAGAGTAAAATAACAAATGAAAATCGCTCAGGTTGGAAACTCCTGATGAATTAGAATGAGAGTTTACAGACAAACAGACAGACAGGCAGACAGACAGATAAATAGGTAGATTGATTAAAATTGATTGATATGCAAGCCAGATACGTATGGATGGATGGATGGACAGACAGACAGACAGATAGATAGATAGATAGATAGATAGATAGATAGATAGATAGATAGAAACAGACAGATGGATAGATAAATAGATAGATGAAGCAATAGATCAAAACACACACACACACACACACACACACACACACACACACACACACACACACACACACACACACACACACACACACAAAAATCAGCTAAAAAAATGAATAGGAACCAAAAATATTATTGACAGACTATAGCATACACGCCTACAGAATATGCTGGCAATTAATAGGTACACACACACACACACACACACACACACACACACCACACACACACACACAAATACACAAATCAGCTAAAGAAATTAATGGGAACTAAAAATATTGCTGACACTTTTGGATATACGCCTACAGAATATGCGGGCAATTAATAGGTCCCATAAAATCAAATTAATTGTGTTCACTGTTTTTTGGGGTGGGGGGTGGGGAGAAGGCTGCTAAAGAAACAAACGCCTGCAAATGTGCATGTGCATTTGTACGTTCCTGCACTTGCACGTGTGTGTGTGTGTGTGTGTGTGTGTGTGTGTGTGTGTGTGTGTGTGTGCGCGCGCGCGCGTGTGCATGCACGCACACGCGCGCATATACATCTCTGAGTAAAATTGTTCGCCTCTCTTTCCCAGAGTGAAAGCAGAATTGAAAGCTGCAGCAGTATGCCCATCAGGCATGTCAGATGTCAACATCGAGGGATGGAAGGTTTAAGTGGTATGCGATCCCGAAACAGACCTCTTACACGTATAAGAGGTCTGTGATTCCTTTTGGGACAGGATGCAGGGTGTTTGGGCAAGGTGTGGCCCAAACAGTGGGGAGGTGTGGGTGGGTGGGTGGGTGGGGGTGGGGGTGGGGGTGGGGGTTAATCCAAAGGGTCCTGCTTCCACTCTCTACAAGTCCACCACCATCTGATGCTACTCCAAGTTCACTTGAGTCGAAAACAAACTGATCGAGACATACCCCCCCCCCCCCCCCCCCACACACACCACACACACACACACTCTCCTCCCTTCTCTCACATTTCTTCTTCTTCTGCGTACGCAGGCTGATACTCATGCGGACACCCCCTGTACAGGGAGTGGAGTTTTGTGTGTATGACCGTCTTTTATCCCGCCATTAAGGCAGCCATACTCCAACTTCGGGGAAGGTGCATGCTATGTGTAATGTGTCGTCTATACCAACGGCCAAACTGGCCTTCTCTTCCGAAAGTTGGTGATGGGATTTTACGTGTGTGCAAGATGTTATGCGTGCGTTCACACACGGAACCTCGGTTTATAGTCTTATTCGACGGACTGTATGGGAAATGGAGTCAGAACCAATGTTAACTCCGAGGGAAAAATCCCCCTGTACCGAAACGGCCAGGCGGAGATTCGAACCCGCAACCCCAAGATTACGAGTCCGGCGCTCTACCACTGAGCTGTTCCGGCCCCCTCTCTCACACTAACCCTCTTCCTCCCATCCTACCCCCTCTCTTGCACACACCCTCTTTAGCCTGCCTCTTGTGGGGCAAGACAGGCGTTGAGTGGGCATTGGTAGAAGCCCCTTCGGGTCTCGCCCCTTGAAAACGGCGATAAGTGTTTCCTCGTAGAAGTCGTCATGGTCGTGTAGCGCCGAACAAAATCGATTAATCGAAAGACTCCGCGGGGCGCTTCTCACACACCCGATGCCAACAGCGTTCATTGTGTAAGGATCCCTCTCAAGGGGATTGTTCTCCCGCGAACGACAGCTTGCCACGGGACTTTCAGGTGCTAAAGCGGACTCTTGAGACGGGCAAGTACCTTGGACAGGTGCCCCCCCCCCCCCCACCTCCCTATCCCCACCCCCTTCTCTTTCACTCCCTACACTTCTTCCTACTTCCTTCCACCTGTAGGCATCGATCGTCTTCTCCTTGGCCTTCTACACTTCTTCACCTTCCCACCTTCCCCTCCTCACGCCCCGCCCCCTACCCCCTCCCCCCCCCCCCCCCCCATCTCTCCTGAGCCTGTCTTTCCGCTCTTGGCGCCTCAACCTTACTTACCCCGTTAATTAAGGGGAGTCGGGGGACACGCCACTTCGGGCCAGCCATTATGACAGCCAATCTACCGGGTCGCCGGTATGTGTCATGTGACAGAACTCAACCAAGCACGGCAAATAACGGATTGGGACAGACTAGGGGTTTGCACTTGTGGGTGGATGTGTGTGTGTGTGTGTATAATATATATAAGCTCGTTCGGCCTGGGTGTTCAGTATCAGTGGACGTTCCTCCTTTTCTTGCCGTGTTGGAGCTGACTGGTGACTGAAGTTGTACACACCATCATTTCTGTATTGCATTCTGACCAGATCTCGTTTGAAAAGCGCCGACTTCTAAAACCCATCATAGACTTACTTTCGCAGTAGATATGAAAGTAGGCTATTCGATTTGTGTGTGAAGTTCGTGATCTTAAGGTTCGACAACGCGTGTCTTTCGTTTGAATTCCACTCAGGAAGCGTGAACTGGTGGACAAATAGGCCTGTTGAGAAAATAACAACAACATTCACTTCCTCTGCGGAAAAAAGTCATCCGAGCTTGACGGAAAGCGTAGCGTTTCTTCCTTTCTTTTATTTGATTTCTTCCTTCTTTTTTTTTCCCCCTTCCCCTCCCTAGCAAATTATTACTAAGTGGCGAAAGCTGGCGAAAATCGTGGACAATTTACTTGAAAATAATCCGTAAAAGAAGTGTTGAATATCTGTGTCGATCGGATTCTATTTGTGTGGACAGATTTTCTTCGCTTGATTAAACCACAGCGGCTTGTCCACTAAAATTGAAGGACTAACTAACTAACTGACCGTGCGTGGCAACCGGGTAACTGTGAACGATGGAAGGAACGTATATCTCGAGGGTTAAAGAGAGCCAATACAATATGAGCGAGCGGTCACTTTTCCACTGACAGCCTCGACAGTTACACTGGGAGTAAAGAAAATAAAAGAAAAACCTTCAGATTGAAAAAAAAATCTCTCTGGGCAACTTCAGTAGTCTTAAAAAGAGACTGAAGATAAAAAAAAAAGAGATAAAAACTGAACAGCGCATAATACCCATTATGAATTTCACCGATTCCAGAACTTGCCTTGTGGACCAAGAAATGTCATGTGCAGGATTCGATTCCAAAGGTATGCTCTGTGTGTGTGTGTGTGTGTGTGTGTGTGTGTGTGTGTGTGTGTGTGTGTGTGCGCGCGCGCGCGTGTGTGTGTGTATGTGTGAAATTCTATTGTTTCCGTAACACCGTCCCTATACCTGTAATTTATAACAATGGCGATGGGAGACTCTTGAGTAATACTTCAAATGTGGGATTTTAAGCATTCCACTGACGGCGACGATGATCTCTCAGGTGGAAGACAATTTCACTGACTGATGGTA
>CM031598.1:81907115-81984615 GCA_018398815.1 Conus ventricosus
GAGAGAGAGAGAGAGAGAGTGCCGAGTGCGTGTGCGTGTATGGTGTGTGTGTGTGTGTGTGTGTGTGTGTGTGTGGTGTGTGTGTGTGTGTGAGCTTTATTGTTCCCGGACTGGACAAGAAGTGCTAAAAACAATTAAGGGGTAGATCAAAACAAAAGAATGTATCAAAAGAGCGCTGAAGATTGGGCGCCATTGCATCCCTGACTGATGTCAACTCTGTAGATCACCGCTCTGGCCTTCTGCTATATGCCTTACTGTTGACAAAAACTCGTATGTGTGTGTGTGTGTGTGTGTGTGTGTGTGTGTGTGTGTGTGTGTGTGTGTGTGTTTGAGTGTGTGTGTGTGTGTGTTTGAGTGTGTGTGTGTGTGTGTGTGTGTGGTGTGTGTGTGTGTGTGTGTGTGTGTGTGTGTGTGTGTGTGTGTGTGTGTGTGTGTGTGTGAGACACTACCTTGTGAAAATCTCCTGAAAAGTTATTCAAACCAAGTTCGTAACTTAAGAAATAAAACAACATAAAAAGAAGAAGAAAATAGAGGAAAATACATCGGTGATTAAACTGTACACAGAGAAATAAGGGCGCTTTGCATATGCATTGTTTCCTGATGTGCAGAGTGATGTACCTGAAATTCTACAAGCGCAAAGGTCTACTTTGCCGGCTCCGTCCAAAACGTATTGGAAAAGACTGCGTCATAGTAGATGCGACAATGACGTCAGCACGGACAGCCGAATCCATGTCGACGTCAAGGACTATGACGTCAAAGTGTTCTCCCAACTACTCGGGTTTCTGCACAGCGGTCGTGTCGCAGTTGATGCAGACACAGTTTTAGGTGATTGTAATGTGTGTATGTGTGTGTGTGTGTGTGTGTGTGTGTGTGTGTGTGTGTGTGTGTACGTGCTTCCTTGTACTGAGATGGAGATGGGAAAAGAGTTCTTATTGCTTCTTTCTTTTCTTTTCAGGTGCGAGCCTACACGACATAGTCTGTATTATCTGTGCCGGTCTTACGTTGTGTATGGATATGGCCTACATAGTTTTAGGTGATTATAATTTGTTGTGTGTGTTGTGTGTGTGTGTGTGTGTGTGTGTGTGTGTGTGTGGAGGGGGGGGGGGGGGGCGATCTCACGTGTGTGTGTGTGTGTGTGTGTGTGTGTGTGTGTGTGTGTGTGTGTGCCCGCTCGATCGTGCGTGCGCTCGTTTATATGTGCGTATGCGCGAGCGCGCAACTGAATTGGCGAAGAAAACAGTTTTTATTTCTTTTCCTTTTAAGACTCGAGCATACATGACATTGCTTCAGTATTTATTATTTGTGCCATGGCATTTGTTATTTATCCATTTATTTACTATATTTTTGGTCAGCGGTGTTGCTGACACAAGGGAAGAAGGCAGGGATAGCTCGTGATGGTGATTTTAGTCCTGTGTAGTAAATCATGTGTCCGCTAGTGCTGCAGCGATAGTTATTACCAGACTCTGTATGTACCCTGGGACCAGTGATTATAAAGCTACGTAATTAGTGTTTCCAGGGAAGTGTTAGACCTCTCAGCCACGCCCCTGTGTCCCGAGTATACTTGGTGTTTTTTTTGTTTGGTTTTGTGCGCGCGCGTATGTGTGTGTGTGTGGTGTGTGTGTGTTGTTTTGTTCTCTCTCTCTCTCTCTCTCTCTCTCTCTCTCTCTCTCTCTCTCTCTCTCTCTCTCTAGGTCAGAACGTATTTTCATGCTGCAACAGGGCGCGCTTTGGGGAATTCATCAGAATAAACAACAGTTTTGCTAAATATTCTAAACTAGCGGCCGCAAGTCGAGGGAAAGGTCTCCGAATGCACAACTTCTCTGCAAACCTGACCAAGGCTACAATACTACCGCTTTGTTAATTAATTGTGGCCTGTGTCGAACCAAACTCTGGTCCATCCTCTGAAAGACGTGAGGAAGACCGTGACTGAACAGACATAGTGGCATCTGCCAGGGAGCAATTATATCCCCTGATATCTCAATGGAATGCCCTGTGCGTGCCTGCACCCTACTATGTGAACACAGTGTAGCTTCCAAGGGTGGTGCAGGATTGCTCCCAGCTGGTTGCTGGGTCCCGCTCGCACCTTCGGGAGTATCTTTTTTCTTAACGGGAGGAAAACACATGACAGTGACGACAATAACGTGCAAGAGCATTTCGATCGCCTTTGCGGCACAGTCAATATTGCACTATCTCGAACTATCTCGAGGATTTCCAGTCTTGAACAGAGGCAACAAGACAAGAAAGCACACCTTGACAGATGCTTGGATGATATGAGAAACTCCATGACCAGTCGGATGACTAGACAGAAAAAAGAAGGTGCTGTGAATGGACATTGCAGATAAGAGTCGTGAATGTGATCTCGCACGACAAGAGAACATAACAGAAGACAGAAAAAGTTAAGGTCGAGCGATGACTTGTAAGACTTTACAATCTCCTCTTCTGCGGCTTTCCATGCAGGGATGACTCGTGGGAATTATATGGATGAGGAGGTAACGCATAATGTCCGTTTTATTACGAAATGAAGAACATACAGCAAAACACATCTTGCGGGGTCTGCCACACAGAAAGGTCAGAAATAGGGGATAATTTGAACCTGGAGATTCATTGGATCGATGCCATATTTAGTATACCCAAGAAAACGGAATTTGTCATGGTTTGTGATGCGCAGCATCGCTGTAGCTTTTATTATATTTCCTTTGCATGCAGATCTTATGCAGACAAAGAAAAAAAAAAGTGCGTACATGGCGTTATTATGTTTGTGTTCATAACTCTGTAGTTTTGTTGTTTAAATCTTTGATGGGATGAAAACAATGAGTGAAAATTGACAAGAAAAAAAAATCTGGCTACAGTGATGCTCCATGACTTAGCTGTCATTTGGTGGAGCATCAAAGCGAAGGATTGAATTAAAGAGTCTCCCAAACAAGGATGGTGTAACTGGCTAAAATGAACTCTCCTTGTTCGGAGAAACTTGACTGCCGGTATAGTTTATCAGACTAGGTGCAATTTTGCCGACGCTTGTGTAACTAGTAGAAAAATAAACTGTTTTATTTATTGATTTATTGTTTTGTTTTAAATGAACCTAAACACTGGGTTTTTTTGTTTTGTTTTGTTTTTTTGTTTTTTACTCCTGTATGTTTATCATGCCATTTTCTTGATACATTTTGAACACACGTACACGCGCGCGCATGCGCACTGGCGTTTTCGTGGTGAATAGGAAGAAGATATGATTCAATGTCAGAATCGCAGGTGTCAAAAGATGGAAGTATGCTGCTTGCGGCCATGGTGATCCAGAAGAAATTTTCATGTGATCTTTGCCAAAACAACAGCAATGAAATGGGCTAACAAGCCGATGAAGCAATGTAAGTTTACCTCTTGTGAAGACCACATGGCATCGTTGGGCTCCGGATTGATGTCGCTACTAAATGGAACACACAAAATAAGCTGACCGAAAAGTATTTGATGTCTTGCCTTCCTTTCCTTCATTTTGTTATTTTGAGAGCGCGCGCACACACCACACACACACACACACACACACACACACACACACACACACACACACACACACACACACACGCGCGCGCGCGCGCGCGCGCGCGCGCGCGAGATGTACCCTTGAAGAGACGACTTTTGCAAATAATAAATCGTCCATGTGTTGGCTTTTAAAAAACGGGTACATCTCGATAGATCCCCGTCTCGGTAGATCCCCATCTCGATAGATCCCCGTCTCGATAGATCCCCCAGTACATGTGGACGGATTTCCATCTCGATAGATCCCCGTCTCGGTAGATCCCCATCTCGATAGATCCCCGTCTCGATAGATCCCCCAGTACATGTGGACGGATTTTCATCTCGATAGATCCCCGTCTCGGTAGATCCCCATCTCGATAGATCCCCGTCTCGATAGATCCCCCACTACATGTGGACGGATTTCCGTCTCGATAGATCCCCGTCTCGGTAGATCCCCATCTCGATAGATCCCCGTCTCGATACTAAAACAAGTTAAAAGAAACAAGGAGCATACCGATACAAGGCGAGAAAATGCATGCACAAGTTGAATAATTGTTGAAGGAAAATCATTTAACAAAAAAAGTCACTCATCAGATTTGAAGGGAAATTTAAAAAAAAAACAGTTACGAGGATCCATCAAGACAGGGATCAATCGAGACGGGTATCCATTGAGATGGGGATCTATCGAGACGGGGATCTATCGAGACGGGGATCCATCGAGACGGGGATCTATCGAGACGGGGATCCATCGAGACGGGGATCTATCGAGACGGGGATCTATCGAGTGCCCCCCTTCAACAAGAATACCGTTCAATTTAGAACAAAACTTACTGTTCTTTTATACTCTTAGTATTTGTATGTAAGCTTAGTGTCGTGAAAGAGATATGGATTAAATGGTTATGTTCTTTGTACGCATATGCTAAAAACTTTGCATTCTTCTTTGCGAAACAGTTTCAATAATCCATTAACGTTTCTACACATTTTTTTCCAACTGTGTAGTTGAAGTTTACAGCCCCGATCGGCTGAATTGGAGCTTTTGTGAAGTATATTTTGACAGTGACTGTAGGCCTACAAATCTGAGGTTGGAGGATTTATTTCTTTGAAGTATAAAGTTCATCGATTTGAAATTTCAAATGAAGTTTGTTGTATTTTCCTCAACCGAAACTACCAAGATACAAGATTTAATAACGAGGACTCAAATTACATCCCTTGCCCCTTGTCAGAAACGACTGACATCTATGTAGGGGGGAGGACTTTTCGTACACTACACAACTTTCCTGTTTAGCTCCCTGGTGAGCCAAATGTGTAAAGATGGACTAGCAGACGACTTATTCGAACAGTAGTTTCTGATGGACAAAAGGAATTATGTCTTCGATTTCCACAAGAGTTTCCGGTAATTTTCTAACAGCTGTACCCCCCCCCCCCCCCCTCCCCCGGTTACCTCATCCCGCCGCCCTGACTCACCTTCAACTACCCTAACCCCGCCCTGTTATCTTAGAGTAAAAACATGACAACCAAGTCACTCCACTTCAGTTTGATTTTGCCGTTGTTCTGTGTCAGGGCTCTATTGTGCCGCGGCGGAATTCGAAGTGGCAGATCTCCGCACGGCATGCTGGGACTTTGTGGAACGCTGCGTGCAGCGAAACCAAGGACAGTCACTCCTCGCATGCGGCAGACCCTACTTGAGCAGAGCACACCTGGACAAATTAAGACAGAAGGTGGGTCGAGGATCAATGACGTGAAAGTAAACCCGCACTAAGCAAGTTCCACCTGGAATATGGTATTACGGCTGGTTCGGTAAATCACGTCTAGTCGATGTCGTTCACAGTTTTATATCAGGCCTATGTGTCTGTGCGTTCGTATACGTTTATAAATGTAAAATTATTATGTCCTTACGACACATTTTTCTCATCAGAGCAGTTTTACAGTAGGCCAGGTTGTAATGCCACCGTGGATGTGGGTGACACAACATGTTATACTCGAAGAATAAAATATGAACTGGACATCATTTATAAACAACCGAAAATATGAGAACATTGTCCGAAAAGGCCTGTTGATATCTTTCTTTTTTTTTTTAAATAATTTTCATTACCACTTCTATATGAGACCCAGGCCTGTCTTTCTGCATCAGAGCCATTTAATCTGTTGGGCTTTATTTGCATGAATGTGTTAATAATTTTTTTATAATACTTGGGGTGTGTTGCAGTTCTTCTGAGACGCCTAGGACCTTGAAGTTGCCCTTATTTATTTCACGCGAACATCGTGGATTGAAGAAAGCAGCTACCAGCAGATCTCCCTCGTCGCTTTGGGAAAAAATACATTGGTTTACAAAATCGACAGTATTGATATGTCCAGTGAAAAAGACTGTGCCTTTCGAAATGACAAAGAAACAACGTGTCATGGTTTCGTGTGATGTGCAAAGCCCCATTGTGATTTGATCGAGTCCCATTGTGACACGATCGAGTGGAAATCATGATATGTAATGCTTAGTGAATGGGCTACCACTTAGTTGCATATATGGCATTGTGTTGTCAATTTACCCGCGTTGTCGATTCTGGTTTAGTATTGTTGTTGCTGCTGCTGCTGCTCTCTCTGTGCCCCTGCCCCCTTCCTCCCACCAAAGGTATGGATAAGGATGGTCATTTTTTTCACTTAAAAAAAAAAAGCTATGGTTAAATTTTCATGTAGTCGGTTACTCTCCTGTTTTTACTGTTTGCTCTGTTCAACTTAACCCTAAACTTCCCCATATATTATATGTCACCGTACGGTATCATCTGCATTCATTTCTAACTAATACATCTGGTCTCCAACCTTTGACTAGCAGCTTACGGGAATAATCAACATCCATCGAAAAAACGGAACTATCATATCGCCTACTTCGAGGCCTTTTGTTTGCTGGATCGTGCTCATCATGGAGACACGGCCAATCGTAGTTATGTTTCGTTGGCATCAAATATAGAGATACACCCAGAGTCTAATTCTGTGGTATTTGCACCACCAAGGGTTCAAAGATAGAATCCAGCAGCAGCCCAAAGTAGCCAGCGAAGGGTAGAAACGTAACACGAAAAGAAATTGTGGAAAGGAAATAAGTTGCTGAAAAACTGAAATCATTATTTAGACAGTTTAAGACGTACGGGAGAATCTTTGAGCTTATGCTTGAGGATCCATGTAAGGATGCAAAAGGCGTCCAACAGTCAGAGTGGTCAGCGCTACTGTTTGTGAGAACCGGAGCATTGTTAGCAGCTAAGAATTGTGCAGAACAGCCTTTACTTGGATCTCTTAAGAGATGCAATCTCCCACTGATTGACCAAACAATATCACGTTGAACAATTCAGTAGTGGGGGGAAACACATGCAGTCTAACAATTCCTCTGTCATTACATTAATGACTCGGCAAAGATTATAAATAGGAGTTGGGGACGGGGGAAGACACACACGCGCACACACACGCATATAATGTGCATTTTTCTGTTTTCAAGATTGCTTTGATTTGTGATTTGATTCTTGTTTCATGATTCAGGTCGTGAATGCTGTGTTGTTTTGGCACAGTTCCATTTTTGTTTGGTTACAGGTGTATTGTGTTTTGGGCACGTTTGCACATATGATGTAAATACGTGCTTGTATGCGCTTCTCTCTCTCTCTCTCCTCTCTCCTCTCTCTCTCTCTCTCTCTCTCTCTCTCTCTCTTTCGTGACTCTAGTCATAAATATAGTCGACAATGATGGCAATTTTTGTTGCCTTTTGTGTTATGTAACTGGCAGAAACGATGAGTTCTGCATACATTAAAATGGCAAGACAATTGCTTGAAAAAAAAATGGTGCAGGCTTACTTGTCTCCAATCTCTCTCTCTCTCTCTCTCTCTCTCTCTCTCTCTCTCTCTCTCTCTCTCTCTCTCTCTCTCTCTCCTCTTATGTTTGTGTTTGTGTATGTATGTGAGGTAGGAGGGGAGGGTAAAGGATTATAAATGAAAGCATTCACATGCCATCATTAATCTGCAAGCCCTGCTCCCCTCCCTTTCTCTTTCTCTGTCTGTCTGCCTGTTTCTCTCTCTCTCTCTCTCTCTCTCTCTCTCTCTCTCTCTCTCTCTCTCTCTCTCTCTCTGTCTGTCTGTCACACATACACATGCACGCATACTCACGCATGCATAAGCAAACACACGTGCACAATACATACGCACACATGCACACACGCATGCGCGCACAAACACACACACACACATGCACACACACACACCACGCTCGCACACACACACACACACACACACACACACACACACACACACACTTGCGAGCATAAAGGCCCCCCCCCACCACCACCACCACCACACACACACACACGCGTGCGCTAAACGTAACGTTGCAAATACTCTTCGTTTCCATGAGTTGAAAAAACAAATCATCACAAGAATAAACTTATCTTTAAAACATGTGTTTCCAGTGTGGCACTCGACAACGTTATTTGAAACGGGCTTACTGCTAGACGGAAGGAACAAGAACGAGTGATCAGAACAGGGAGTTGAACCCCTGTAGTGGTAGGACGGGATTTATCGTCCCTCTCACTTTCAGAGAGGATCTCTGCGTATCAGCTATCATGTGCATTACAGTGAAACAGCACACTTAATTAATCTTAAGACTCCTTACAGAGTCCTGTCTAGGAAGCATGTGTTCTTGAGAGTGGAGGGAGGGGGGGGGGGGGGGGGGGGGGGGGGCACTGTGTCCTGAAGAACCCCAGGCGAATAGGCCGTTAATCTCACCATCTTCTTAATCTTCATATCATGGGATGAAGACTTTGGAAAAAAAACAACAACAAAAAACAGTGTGTCCTGAAGAACCCCAAACGAATAGGCCGTTAATCTCACCATTCATTTGATCCTCATATCATGGGATGAAGACTTTGGAAGGTAAAAAAACAACACTGTGTCCTGAAGAACCCAAGGCGAATAGGGCATTAATTTCACCATTCATTTAATCTTCATGTCATGGGATGAAGACTTCGGGACAAAAAAACAAACAAACAAACAAACACGCACACAAAACAAAAAAAAGCATTGTGTCCTTAAGAGCCCCGGGCGAATAGGACATTAATCTGAGATGAAATGTGTCGATAAGGGCTGGTGTAGGAGTGATAGGGTAACTAAAAGAAGAAACCTTAAAGTTAATATTACAAGAGCAAGAAGAAGAAGAAGAAAAATCCGAAACAAAGGTACGCCTTATATGTTGGCCAGGCCTATAAACGTTGTCTACTGGGTGGAAACCAGCGTGCATCACGACTTTGGCTTGTCTCTTTTGTGTAGTACTCTTGGGTACTTTTGGGGAGTGCCGACCCAAGAGCTTCCAGCTGGCGCTTCATTCAGTCGTTTCCCGTGTCATCCAGTCCATATCATTCAATATTGTTCAGTCAATTTCCTTTCTTCCTTCATTCTTTCCATTTCTCACGCAGGGCACATGCTATGTATAACGTGTCATCCATACCAACAGCCAAACTGGCCCTGTCTTCCGAAAGTTGGTGATGGGATTTTACATGTATGCAAGATGTTATGCGTACCTTCACACACGGAACCTCCCGGAAACACGTTTCCCAGAAACACATTTTCCAGAAACACGTTTGCCTGAAGCACGTTTCCCAGAAACACGTTTTCCAGAAGCACCTTTCCCAGAAGCACGTTATCTTTGTTAGGTTGATCGTGTGGAAGATGTATTAAAAAGGGTTTAAAATTATATTTCAATTTGAAACGATTTCTTCGCGTTTATGTTTTTTTTTTTCCTTGCTTGTATGATATCCAGTTCATAATTTTACGCATCTAGTCCTATTTTCCATGGAAAGAAAATGAGAGAATATGAGAAAAAAACATGTACTGATAGTCTGCCTTGTAATGACCTTGTGAAGTCTACCGCTACCCAGTCATTCATGATAAGCTTCCCACAGTCGGAGTGGCGCTCAGTCTGTGGCGAGAGTGGTTTCACCCCCCCCCCCCTCCCTCAAGTTCTACCTTGCAATGAAGGTTTTGTTCTTGTGGGAAAAATGACTTTCTACATAATGACAGTACATGGAACCAGTTAACAGTTCAGTGATACCGTACATTCATCCTTGTCAACATCGTTACAATGCACTTAGTTTGAATACTTGTGTCAGTGAAAGCTATGGCTGTGCACATTTTCAAATCAGAGCGAGGGTGATTTGCATGAAGAAGAAGAAGAAGAAGAGATGCGCTATCTTGCACAGAAAACATATAAACATCATCAAACAATATCAAAATTGCGACAATGATACCACTAAAATATCATCAAACAATATCCAGTTGGTGAAATTGATAACATTAAAGCATCATCAAGAAGGTTTAAAAGTGGGGCGACTGCAGAAGATCAAAACAAATCCTTCCACCACAATTATTACAATTATTATCATTATCATTATAATGAATACATACATGGCAAGCTCTTAGAGACCAAGCTCTAAGCGTTTTACCATCCACACTTGTTTACACAACGAGCTGCCTACCTGGGTAGTGCCGACTGAAGAGCTTCCAGCTGACGCTTCATTCAGTCGTTTCCCGTGTCATCCAGTCCATATCGTTCAATATAGTTCACTCCAATTCCTTTATTCCTTCATTCTTTCCATTTCTCATGCGGGGCGCATACTATATGTAACGTGTCATCCATACTAACGGCCAAACTGGCCTTGTCTTCCGAAAGTTTGTGATGGGATTTTACGTGTGTACAAGATGTTATGCGTGCCTTCACACACGGAACCTCCCGGAAATACGTTTCCCAGAAACATGTTTCCCAGAACCACGTTTCCCAGAAACACGTTTCCCAAAAGCACGTTTCCCAGAAGCGCGTTTCCCCGAAACACCTTTCTCAGAAACACCTTTTCCACATACACCTTTCTCAGAAGCACCTTTCCAGAAACAAGTTTCACAGAAACACGCCCTATCGGAATATGTTAGATGCATACCTTTTGTTTTTCAAAGTGCTTGTAGTATTCCATAAATGTTGGTGTCTAGTCTAATTTTGTATGAAGGTAAAACACATGAACTGTGGTCAATGGAGTTTGCATGTCCACTATACAAAGACAAAGAGACTTTCGTTATTTGTTTACACATTGTTTTTCTCTTCTTAGCCACACCTGGGAATTTTCACTGACTCTTTTCCATCTTGTATCCTCCCTTACCGTCTATGCATTGACACTTTGCTTCTTTTCAAATCTTTGTTAGGTTGATCATGTGGAAGATGTGTTAACGCAGTTGTTTGTTGTTGTTGTCGTACCCTGGCTAAAAGACTCCAGGGATCATCCAAACAGCCGAAGTACTTGAACACTAAGGTACAAATGCATGAGCTGGTGATGAGAACATTATGTGTATGACCGTTTTTTTTATTACCCCGCCACATGGGCAGCCACACTCCGACTTCGGGGGATTTTGGTGACCGATAATGTTATGCTAGGAGCTTATCACAACTGAAGACAATCCCCGCACAACTATGCAGAGCATAACAACATTTTGATGTAGCCTTGGTGTTCTTTCTTTTCTTTTCTTTCTGCGTACGCAGGCTGATACTCCTGCGGACACTCCCTGTATAGCCAGGCAGTGGAGTTTTGTGTGTATGACCCTTTTCTATCCCGCCATTAAGGCAGCCATACTCCATCTTCGGGGAAGGTGCATGCTATGTGTCACGTGTCATCCATACCAACGGCCAGACTGGCCTTCTCTTCCGAAAGTTGGTGATGGGATTTTACGTGTGTGCAAGATGTTGTGCGTGCGTTCACACACGGAACCTCGGTTTATAGTCTCATTCGAAGGACTGTGTGGGGAATGGAGTCAGAACCAATGTTAACTCCGAGGGAAAAATCCCCCTATACCGAAATTCGAACCCGCAACCCCAGGATCACGAGTCCGGCGCTCTACCAACTGAGCTATTCCGGCCCCTAGCCTTGGTGTTCTAGCCTTTGTCAATTAGCCTGACACAGCCTTAAGCCAAGGCACGTTAACGCAGTGTTGGAGTACCACGCAGCGTGTAAGTCTCTCTAAGTTTATCCGTATTTGTGACGGTTCCCGAACGTATTGGTGACTGTAATTGTGTCTGCAGCTGGCATTGGAACCATGCCATTGGATGGCTTGTCTTTCAGAGCGAGATGCGGTAGCTTCGTGACATTTTATGTTCTCTCTCTCTCTTTCTCTCTCTCTCTCTCTCTCTGGACCACAGCAGAGTCATTTTGAGTAATTTTAAAGATGTTTTATGTCAACGCGATTAAGCAAACTAGCACACATCTCCATGGGTTTCAGACAGGCGTCTTTTCTTGTCACACTGTGTCAATATGCCAATTCAGGCTCTTGGAGGGGGGGGGGGGGGGGGGGGGGGGGGAGAAAATGTGAAGACGTGGTCTTTAACCTCCGCTATATCCATTCCACAATCATAAATCAATGGCGTATCATTTGCGCCGCACGAAACAAAGTGCAACCTTTTACATGCTCTTTATTTTATTTAAAATAGTAATTAAGAAATCCTTTTGATCTGATTTATATTGACTTTAAAAAGAAATTCTTCCGGGGCCGGAATAGCTCAGATGGTAGAGCGCCGGACTCGTGATCCTGGGGTTGCGAGTTCGAATTTCGGTACAGGGGGATTTTTCCCTCGGAGTTTACATTGGTTCTGACTCCATTCCCCATACAGTCCTTCGAATGAGGCTATAAACCGAGGTTCCGTGTGTGAACGCACGCACAACATTTTGCACACATGTAAAATCCCATCACCAACTTTCGGAAGAGAAGGCCAGTTTGACCGTTGGTATCGATCTCCGGAGTATGGCTGCCTTAATGGCGGGATGAAAAACGGTCATACACACAAAAGTCCGCTGTCTGTCTATACAGGCAGTGTCCGCAGGAGTATCAGCCTGCGTACGCAGAAAGAAAGAAAGAAAATTCTTCCTCACTTGATCTGTGCATACTGTATCTCGGTTAATAGTCTCCTCCGAAAAACTGTCTACTACTGGCACAACAAACTATCGTATAATACTATTAGTCTTCCAAGTTGCAACTGCAGCAACAACAAAAATTATTCTCACCTTGAAACGGAGACCAAAAACCATCACTCAAAATGAATATTGTCAAGAAAAATGTTCTGTGTAAATGAACAGTTCGACAGGAATCAAGCAATGCACTGAGATGATTGTTGCTTTTTCTTTGAAACTGAAGCACAGTGGAATCTCAGACCAAAAGCAAGCAGGCTGTACAATAATATTACAGGCAACAATACTCGAGAAATATGGGCCTGTTGATGTAATAACTCTATGCCACCGTAAAAAAAAGATTTTACTTGAAGGGCACTTGAAAAAAGGTCAAAAGTCCTCCTCCTGTTTCTATAATGAATTTTGTTTTGCTCACTTTGTTGATTGCAATCTGGATTTGTGTCAGATTTTACAAGTTCGCTCATATAAGCCAGATATGTCTTTCATTGACACGAAAATGCCCCAAACACATCCATCAATGTCAAAGTAAGTGAAAAAAAAAAAAGATTCTGTACCATTAGACCATTTCTTCATAGACGTCACCTAGTAAAGGTGTTTGATGAGCTTTACAGCAATCCAGATAAATAAGTGTGTGAATGAATGAATGAATGATTGTTTATGGCGCTTAATCTTAGATAAGCACTTCAGAAGCGCTTACAAATACAGAAAAGATTAAAGAAAACATAAATGAAACTAAGAAGAAAATAAATATTGCAATAATTACCATGAACCTACAAACAAGAGTGTATACTGACACACTCACACAAATATGCGCACACACAGACACACAGACAGACAGAGACACACACACACGCACACACACACGCGCGCGCGCGCGCGCGCGCACGCACGCACGCACGCACGCACGCACGCACGCACGCACGCACGCACGCACGCACGCACGCACGCACACACACACACACACACACACACACACACACACACACACACACAAGTGTACTGGTCGAGTCCCATCCCCAATAATTCTCGATTCAGCTGTGACCATAATTTTTACAGTAAAAAGTCGATTCTAGAGGTAATATGCATATGGTTCTGTTCAAAATATACAGATTTCAATGGTTCTCAAGGTATCAGTGAAGAGTCAATTTTTTTCTGCTTTTACTGTCTATCCTCCTCCCCTGCTTCTGTGGAAAACAAATCAATGTAGTGGAGAAGATCTAGCGTTCTGGGGCCTAATCTTCGACTCTGCACTCAGACCTAACGTGCCCTTAGCTCACATCATATTTCAGGCCTTAGAGTTCACCCTTGACCCTATCTTTGCGCCAGTAGTCAGTCTAAAAATAGTGCTCTTCTTTCATTTTAATATGTCTGCATGGAACCACATAGCATGTGTTTTGATAAGCATAGAAAAGAAAAGAAGGGAGTCGACTTTCAAAACACGACAGAAATTCTCAGAACAGGCTATAAATAATCGAGTCTTGGCACATACTGTGTGTGTGGTGGTGTGTGTGTGTGTGTGTGTGTGTGTGTGTGTCCGGTCAGTGTCATTGTCACACACACACACACACACACACACACACACACACACACACACACACACACACACACACACGCGCGCGTGCGCGCGCGCGCGCGCGCGCGCACGCACGCACGCACGCACGCACGCACGCACGCACACACACACACACACACACACACACACACAATATAGCAATCGAATTCAAAGCTGGTTGGCACGTGGCACAAAAATAGATGACACTGACTTCATCATATAACACAAGCAAGAAAACATTTTTTGGTTCAAAAGCAAATATGGAACAATCGAATTAAAGCTTGTTGGCATATGGCACATGATTAGACGACATTGACTTAAAGATAAAGCGTACACAGAAAAACATACTTAAGGTTCAGTTTACATGGCTTTGCAAGCCAAAAAATGTCATTCTTAATGTTTTCATCAGTCATAAATACTGTTTTCATCAATCATACTTCCTGTTCTCATCATTCATACCCACTAATTTCGCAAGTGATGATTACCGTTTTAATGAGTCATGTTTTAATAAGTATAGTTACTTTCTTTTATCAGTCATAGCCACCGTTTCTCTGAATTATAATTTTTGTTTTATTGAATAGTGAAAACGGCCAACACTGTGTTATTGCAAAATTTTCGGTTTATTTAAAACCTTCCTCAAGCTAGAACGCAGAAGACCTGCCAATTTTCGTTTTAATCGGTGAGAATAACTGTTTTCAATTTTTCTAGGAAACTTTGGCAGAAGGTCTTCCTTCTTCAAGGTTGGCGGCCATCATCTGATGCCAACTGCTCAGTGAGAGACATACTTAGCTTTGTGTTTCTTACAGCAGATGATGGGTGATGCTCCTCGCCATATGTGATCTACCCTATGATGCGGATTCACTCTAAAATTGTAAATGGTGGGTTAATTGTCCTTCGCACTTCCGCCTACATTTTCTTCCTTTTGTTGTTGTTTCTGTTGTAATCTTAACATTAACAAAAAACAAAACAAAAACAAAACAAAAAAAGACTTAAGTGAAAATATTACCCAACTGTATGATGATTTTTTTCTTTTGTTCCATTCACATAGAGACGCACAAACAGGCACAGACATTCAAACACACACACACACCACACACACACACCACACACACACACACCACACACACCACACACACACACACACACCACAACACACACACACACACACGCGCGCGCACGCACGCACGCACGCACACACACACGCACGCACGCACGCACGCACGCACGCACGTACGCACACACAACACACACACACACACACACACACACACACACACACACACACACACACACACACACTCAAAACACGCGCGTGTAATGCATTAAAAGGACCTGGTAATGCTAGCTTTCCGTGTGGACAAAAGACGGTGGTGGCGAGGGAAATGGTGGGGAAGCAGGCCTCGTAAGCTGTTAAGAAGTCTTAACCAGTCTTTCCACAGACAGGGAATACGCCTGATAGTGCATTTGACTGTCTGTGAAAAGGAAATGTTGATGACCCATGGATTA
The DNA here is from genome assembly GCA_018398815.1 of Conus ventricosus. NCBI lineage: Eukaryota > Metazoa > Mollusca > Gastropoda > Neogastropoda > Conidae > Conus > Conus ventricosus. Next base: position 81,922,643 of record CM031598.1, read on the forward strand.
CAAGCACGGTACGCGTTTCTGGGTGATTGCGCCTTCTTTTGCAGCTGTGGATTGACTACGCTCCATGGTTCATACCGCTTCTCCCTCCCCAGAGTCCCACTTTGACTAGGCCTAGCCGAAAGGTAAAGGCCGTGCGTGGTCAAGGATGTGCAGATGGCGGCGGCAACGGCAGCCAACTTTCGGTGTCTGCATTGAAGAAGCGCATTTGCAACCAAAAGAGCTGATGCATTTGTTTGTTTTTCTGTAAATAAGACATATTGGAACACAGACCTATCAGCTGCAGGAATTGTGCAGATGTGATAAGTCGAGCCGGAACAGTTTACTCTCGGAACTCTGGCAGTGTCGCAAAACAATCTGCGTTTTTTCAATTTTAGTGTGCCGTGAAAATACAAAAATCGTTGAAATCGCATGAGGTCTTGTTGGAGTGTCACAGTTTGGCACATTTATAAAATTGCAGCCAGGTTTGCTTTTGTCTTTGCATCTCTTCGACCAGGAATGGCTTGGCGATCGAGCGGTAGTAACAACGTGAACCTAGTGGACAACTTGCAGAGTGAGTACAGTTGCACACTTGTCACTTCAGTGATAAATGTAGAATAATTTGGGGAATTAACCACATAATTCCACAGTAAGAATGATAAGAACGCCTTCATCAGTGATACACATTGTTGCGCTTATTACCCCCTTTCTCCACTGTGGCCTCCTCCGCCCTCATTTTTATTCCCATCTATAGGTTACAAAACGTATGCGATGATTTGGGCTGCAAACGATGTTATCAACGGGGAAATAAATATGAACATGTCAAAACAAAGTTTGCCAATCGTAAAACTTGAATGTGTGTGTGAGGGACCTTCATGTAATAAGTAGCAAGCACGGTCAAGCCTGATCTTTATGATTGCAACAGGGCCGAAGAGAGGTCAGAAGAAAAGAGCGAGAGAGAGAGAGGGAAGGATGGAAGACCCGGTCAGATAGGGACCGATTAGGGCCTAGTGGCCAAAGGATAATGCCAATTCAATCACTGTTGTTGCTGCTGCTGGGTGGGGGAAATACAGAGGATATTTCCAGTCTCTGATGGTGCGGGCAAAGAAGGTTTGGATTGTAGGGCAGGATTTCTGCAGTACTGTTGGTCATGTCCTTGGCCTTGTTCAAGTTTTAAGAAGCATGAGGTTTTTGCGCTTGACTGTTACTGTAAATGTTGAAAAAAGTTCTTGAAAGTGGTGGCAGTCCTTTTTTTTCCAGTGTGGGTCACTTCAACTTAGCAATCATTGTGGCTACACTTAATTTGATCGATTGTCGCCCATGACAAAGTATGTTGCTCTGCGCTGCACAGCCTCAATGACCTGGATGTTTTTTTTTGTTGTTGTTGAATAAGCATGTCCCAAACACTGGGGTGTACATAAGGGGGAGATGAGCCAGTGCTGTGTACGTATTTCAGGGACATAATCCAAATTTTCCTGGTTTGACTGTGGTGGGGCAAGGTCATTTAGTAGTTTAAGACGAGGTTAAGTTTGGGCTAGATACCAGAGTTTCTTTCCGTAGAGTGTCCACAATCATCAAGTTGATTATTTTGACACTTTTGTGTGTATGACCATTTTTTATCCCGCCATTAAGGCAGCCATGCTCCAACTTCGGGGAAGGTGCATGCTAAGTGTAACATGTCATCCATACCAACGGCCAAACTGGCCTTCTCTTCCGAAAGTTGGTGATGGGATTTTATGTGTGTGCAGATGTTATGCATGCGTTCACACATGGAACCTCGGTTTTATAGTCTCATTCGAAATGGAGTCAGAACCAATGTTAACTTTGAGGGAAAAAATCCCCTGTACCGAAATGGCCAGGTGGAGATTCAAACCCGGAACTCCAAGATTACGAGTCTGGTGCTCTACCAATTGAGCTATTCCGGCTCCCTAGTTTACTGGGAGAAAAGTGTGGTTATTGGCATTTCATGAACACTCACATTTTAACCTCAAGGTCTTACATAGCCTGGGCAGCCTCCTATGGCTGGCCAGTTTAGAATGAGCTGCATAATTCATTGGACGAGATCTAAGAAACTATTTTGCCAAGAGGCAAACAAATTCTTTTTGCTGGGTGTTTGTGCAGCAAAATACTACAATTTTACGTACTTTATGATGAGCCTTCTGACTTACGATGCTTTTGATGCATTGACAAATTCAAATATTAGGGTTCTTTTTTTCCACATGGACCGTTTTGGATTAAGTTCGAACTTCATTTGAACTCAAATATATATTTTATATCTTGAAAACTATTCAACTAAGATGTGAAACATAAATACGACACACTGTTAGTGTTATAACAAACTGAATTGTTTAGCAACATGTTGAAATACCTATAATGGTGTGCTACTTTGGACTTACGATGCTTTGACAAATTCAAACACCATGTTATTTATTTTTTTAAACATTTTTATTACTTTGCGTTTTAATGTAAACAACAGACATTTGGTCCGAAGACTTCAAAATATGTTATGAACAAATCAGTTGATTTTACTTATATTTAATGATGCTAAGTTGAAAAATGTTGAACATCTTTAGAGTGAAACCACTGAGTTCTTCGCTTCTGCAGGTAAGCTGTGTTGTTAAATGGTGCCTGAGCATTGCTGTGGTGCAGGGTTGAATGAGCTAATGAGATGATGCTAATGTGTTAGAAGTGGTTGGACTGAAAAAGAAAAAAAAGAAAGATGAAAAGAAACAAGATGCGAAGCATATAAACGTACTCCCAGTTTTCCAAACCGCTTATAAATCGGCCAAGTGCTTTGTGAGATAAGAAATAAAGGCAAAATAACGGTTTAAATGGTTATTTAACTGATGTACACTTTTGAAACTTGTATTTTAGTCCTCACTGGGCTAAAGCCTGTGTACATACCAAATTTCATCCAAATCGGACAATATGTCAAGAATAACGGTTTTTAACGGTCAAATTTTGAAACACTACATGGAAGTGCCATTTTGTGTGATAACCTTACCAAATTTAATTAAAACCCACCAATATATATAAAATAATGGGAAAATAACGGTTTAACGGTTACATAACCGAGATACACTTTTGAAACCGGTATTTTAGTCCTCACTGGGCTAAAGCCTGTGTACATATCAAATTTCATCCAAATGGGACAATATGTCAAGAATAACGTTTTTTAAATGGTCAAATTTTGAAACACTATATAGAAGTGCCATTTGTGTGTGATAACCTTTCTATATACCAAATGTCATTAAAATCCACCTATATATAAGAAATAATGGCAGAATAACGGTTTTTAACGGTTGTTTAATCCATTTTCAGCATTACATCACTTACATATGAACAGAGGATCCGATTTGTCACAAGATCATCCAAACCGCTTATAAATTGGCCAAGTACTCTCTGAGATATTCCATAAAGAAGAAAAACCGTTACAGGCCGTTACAACCGTTAGTAACGGCTATAACAGGGCAAATTAAAACATCAGGCATCATCCGTGACCCATAATGAACATACTTGCTAATTTTCATAAAGGTCGGCCAAGTACTTTCTGAGATATTCCATAAAGAAGAAAAACTGTTACAGGCCGTTACAGCCATTAGTAACGGTTATAATGGTAAACTAAAACATCGGGCATTATTCGTGACCCATAATGAACATACCTACAAATTTTCAGAAAGATCGGCCAAGTACTTTCTGAGATATTCCATAAAGAAGAAAAACCGTTACAGGCCATTACAGCCGTTAGTAACGGCTATAACGAGGTGAACTAAAACATCAGGCATCATCCGTGACCCATGATGAACGTAACTGCTCATTTTTACAAATATCGGCCAAGTACTTTCTGAGATATTCCGTAAAGAAGAAAAAGCGTTACAGGCCGTTACAGCCGTTAGTAACGGCTATAGCAGTAAACTAAAACATCGGGCATCATCTGTGGCCCATGATGAACATACCTACAAATTTTCAGAAAATCGGCCCAGTAGTTTTGTCTGGAGCGAGTGGAACACATTTTGACCACGGACACACAGACAGACACACACACACACACACACACACACACACACACCACACACACACACACACACACACATACACACACACACACACACACACACACACACACACACACACACACACACACACACACAGAGCATTTGTAATGTTTGACCAACATGCATAGAGGAAGGAAAGATGTTTAATTTCTATGGCCCCCCCCCCCCCAATACATCCTCCCCCCCCCCCCCCCCCCCCCCCTCCTTTTTTGTACTCCCAGTTCTTAAAGAACAGGGAGTACTTTAGAATGGGAACGAAGAAATGCTGTCTGTGTGTGTGTGTGTGTCCGTGGTCAAAATGTGCTCCACTCGCTCCAGACAAAACTACTGGGTCGATCTTTCTGAAAATTTGTAGGTATGTTCATTATGGGTCAAGGATGATGCCCGATGTTTTAGTTTACCGTTACAGCCGTTAATAACGGCTGTAACGGCCTGTAACGCTTTTTCTTCTTTATGGAATATCTCAGAAAGTACTTGGCCGATCTTTCTGAAAATTTGTAGGTATGTTCATTATGGGTCACGAATAATGCCCGATGTTTTAGTTTACCGTTATAACCGTTACTAATGGCTGTAACGGCCTGTAACGGTTTTTCTTCTTTATGGAATATCTCAGAAAGTACTTGGCCGACCTTTATGAAAATTAGCAGGTATGTTCATTGTGGGTCACGGACGATGCCTGATGTTTTAGTTTGTCCCGTTATAGCCGTTACTAATGGTTGTAACGGCCTGTAACGGTTTTTCTTCTTTATGGAATATCTCAGAAAGTACTTGCCCAATTTATAAGCGGTTTGGATGATCTTGTGACAAATCGGATCCTCTGTCTATATGTAAGTGATGTAATGCTGAAAATGGATTAAACAACCGTTATTCTGCCGTTATTTCTTATATATAGGTGGATTTTAATGAAATTTGGTATATAGAAAGGTTATCACACACAAATGGCACTTCTATATAGTGTTCCAAAATTTGACCGTTAAAAACCGTTATTCTTGACATATTGTCCAATTTGGATGAAATTTGATATGTACACAGGCTTTAGCCCAGTGAGGACTAAAATACCGGTTTCAAAAGTGCATATTGGTTATATAACTGTTAAACCGTTATTTGGCCGTTATTTTTTATATGTTGGTGGGTTTTAATTAAATTTGGTATATAGAAAGGTTATCACACACAAATGGCACTTCCATGCAGTGTTTCAAAATCTGACCGTTGAAAACCGTTATTCTTGACATATTGTCCGATTTGGATGAAATTTGGTATGTACACAGGCTTTAGCCCAGTGAGGACTAAAATACCAGTTTCAAAAGTGTATTTCGGTTATATGACCGATAAACCGTTATTTTGCTGTTTTTTTAAAATATATTGGTGGATTTTAATGCAATTTTGTATATAGAAAGGTTATCACACACAAATGGCACTTCCATGCAGTGTTTCAAAACCTGACCGTTAAAAACCGTTATTCTTGACATATTGTCCGATTTGGATGAAATTTGGTATGTACACAGGCTTTAGCCCAGTGAGGACTAAAATACCAGTTTCAAAAGTGTACATCGGTTAAATAACCGTTTAAAACCGTTATTTTGCCTTTATTTCTTATCTCATAAAGCACTTGGCCGATTTATAAGCGGTTTGGAAAACTGGGAGTACGTTTATATGCTTCGCATCTTGTTTTTCTTTAGTCTCTTATGGTTTGTTTAACTTTTTTTTTTTAACTTCAGGAAAGAAAATGAAATTTTTTCATTGCCCCAAATCTTTTGCGCATTGTCACACCTGAAGTTAAAATTTTGGTGAGATTTCTTAATTCTAAAGTTTTTTTGAAGTTTCTCATATACTGAAAAAGTAATAGTGTGCTGCTCCAAGTCCATGATCTGTAAACTGGATTTCCTGTTTCCCCAAATGAGAAGTACTACTTCAGACTTTCTTCGCTGATTTTGAATTATTATGCTACTTAAGTGCAAGATGATTTTGCATTGTAAATGTCATTCATTCAGAATAAAGGGCATATAAATATCATAGGAGTAAGAGTTGCCTTTCTTGTTTATATACCCTTACTCAGAGTTTGCTGAGGGTTTTATGGTCAAAGTGCATATCTTATCAAAGAGCAAGATTGATTCTGTGACATTACTATGTAGTTATGACAATTAGACGACTGAGATTATACATTTGCCATCTGACCAACTACATAAAAATCGCATCAGGCTGGTTTAGGGTAACAGTCAACCTGGTGGCCCCCTGAAAATTTTTACTGAGTAGGTCAGAATCTGTAAACTGCGTTTACACTTTCTCATGAACACAGCACACATCTGCTAAGTGAATTTAACTGGCAGGTGAGCACTGGCTGGGTTCAGGTGCCATCATCAGCAGACGCTGTGCCTGCATGATGTTGGTTTGTGCCAGACTTGTTTCTTTTAGGTTTGATTAGCATGCAGGAGCTCTCACAGCCAGGTAGATAGACTCATCATAGAAGAGAAGAGAGAGAGAGAGAGAGAGAGAGAGAGAGAGAGAGAGAGAGAGAGAGAGAGAGAGAAGAAGAAGAAGAAGAAGAAGAAGAGGAGGAGGAGTAGGGGAGAAGATTGGAAGCAGAGGAGCTTGGGCGGGGGTAGGTGTGGTGAAGAAGGGAGAGTAAGTTAAAATGATGCTTAATATGTTCATTCTTGATGTGTGTGTGTGTGTGTGTGTGTGTGTGTGTGTGTGTGTGTGTGTGTGTGTATGTTTGCATGTGATTTGAATTCTTGACTCATTCTGTTGTAAGTACAAGTCGTATGTTACCTTTAAATCTGTTCATCAGTCTAGAACAATGCATTACAGAGAATGGCATCATCAAAGATCCACGAGTTGCTGATGTGATGAAAAAGGTGGACAGGGCCAATTTCTGCAAGTATAATGCCTACACAGACTCCCCACAGAGCATTGGCTATGCAGTTACCATCTCGGCACCACATATGGTAAGTATTGTTAAATTTGATAAAACCTGAAATAGGGTTAAGACATGTTAATTATCATGCATACATCAGTCATAATGGCTGGCGCATCAGCATAGCCGTGTCTTACCAGCTTTAATTGATTAAGGTTTTCCTCATTTGGATGAACTTGAATTCACAAAGATTGTCTAGTAAAGTGATGTTTGTTCTTGTGTTCATGAACTGTTTGTCCAAGTTATATGTAAGTATGGTGATCCCAGGTCTGTGGTGGAGAAAGGATTGTTTAGCATGCTTTGAACGCTCTCTGGGAAAGCGAATGAATCACTTATGAGCTCTCATGTGGTGAAATATATTTGTGACTGGTGGACATATATTTGTTTGCATACTATGTAATCAACATTTTATTTGATGCAGCAGCCGTTGTGCTTTGTGAAATTGTGGCTGAAGAGATTGCCGTTTAACTTCATAGTTGATTCAAAAGTATTCAAAGCTCATAGGCGGAAGATTCAGTCTGTAGATCATCAAAACTCGTCACTCTGTGTGAACAAAGTTGTGACTGCTGATTATAACAATGAAACTGCAGATTGTCATAAGTCTACGATTGTGTTCAAATCAGCCATAAACTCTCACCAGTTTGCTTTTTAAAAATCAAATGTCTGCATGTGAACCCTAGGGATTTTCCCATTGTTATCGTCTCAACAACTGCAAACATTTTGATGTCAGATTCTGCAGATCCTTTGCAAATTCAAAATTAATGTAAAGACATGTACCTTTATTTTGATTTATGATGTGACTATCTTTATGTAGGATTTTTAGTTGTATGATCAGTAAACTATCATAACCTATACCAGAATGCCAGAACTGGTAAGAGTAAAGGATGTCAGAAACTATTACAATGCGAGTTTTTGTGTATTGTAATCTTTTTCAGGTCAGGACTGTGACTTTTATATTTAACAGAATGATGTTGTGGTGACAGCCCTGATATGGCCATGTGCAGTCTGCTGCTGTTTGTGCATAGATATATTGATGCATGTTTGCATGCATAAATTGTGTGTGTGTGTGTGTGTGTGTGTGTGTGTGTGTGTGTGTGTGTGTGTGTTTGCACAGGGATTCTTCTGAACTTGGGACTTCAGACACAGGAAGAATTTTTCTCAAAAATGAATGAAACATTTTCAGTGAAACTGGCACCTTCCTTGTCCTTCTGATGTTTTGCCAAGTTGGAATCTGCTGCCAATGTTTACGATGAAGCTGTATCCAAGTATCTGCTTTTATGGAATTAACTGTTAAAAAATGATTTCAGACCTGCATGTATTGCAGTTTATCACTTATTTACAATGTTATTTCAGCACTGTGAACGTGACGTCTCCTTCTAGGGATCAAACTGATGATGTAATCCAAGTTACCATGCTGCAGAGGAAACTTAAGTTTTTTTTTACATGAAAGCTTTTGAGTAATAAAAACCAACATCAGTCACATCAACAACAAAACATTCTTTCCCAAACATCGCAGCACCTTTTCCTATAGATGTCCAAATTGTTTTATTGATTTTCCTCGAGTTGGGACATATGTCCAAAGCTCTTGAGTTTTCAGACAAAACACAGGTTTGCATGCATGCTTACATGTTTGTGCCTGTGAGCGAGAGTTGAACATACACTGTTGTGTGATGACATGGTAGTTTATACTGGGCTAATTTCCCAAAGTTTGTGTGTGCAGCACGCTCATGCTCTGGAGCTTCTGTCAGCACAGTTGTATGAGGGAGCCTCAGCGTTGGATGTGGGCTCAGGCAGTGGTTATCTGACTGCCTGCATGGCCCTTTTGGTATGTCTTTGGTCTCATCTACCAGCCACTGGCTGCAAGGTTCTTTTTTTCCTTTCCTAATTTTGATTCAGGAAAATGAATGTTATAAGTGGAAAGTATGATATGCTCGTTTTTGTTTTTGTTTTGTTTTTCAAACTTGACATGCATGTATCAGGGTGTTGTTTTCCTATGACCTGTAAAATGGAGATGTATCCAGATAGAAGCTTGTTGAATTTTGACTTCGATATATACTACTCAAAATAACACAGCGTAGCATAAAACATGAAATGTTTATGGCCAATTTATTCACTCAGAGTGTGACAAGTGCTTCACAGAAAACTGGTTTTGGCAATTGTTCAGTCGAATCTGTGTCAAAGGTGTTACACTGGTCCGCAAAAGAAGCTAAAAAACCACGAGAAAAAGTCGCAATTTGAGTGCGCCTAGCTGGCGCAGCAGTGTTCGGCTGTCTGAAAACTGCATTGCACATGCAAGCCGGACCTTTAATGAACACTTGTCAACCTGATTCGCTGACCAGTGGCTTTATTTAGGGACGCTTCTGGGGGTGTGTTCCAACATGCCACCAAGACGCAAACTTAGTGACGCTGAGAGAGGGATGGCTGTGGCCTGGCTACAAGAAGGCGTGGCGGTCCGAGAAGTTGGCAGACAACTTAGAGTAACACATTCTGTCATTCAAAGACTGAGAGACCGGTACAACAACTATAGGAGAGTTCAAGAAGCATGCAGACCTGGACGTCCCAGAGCGACCAACAGACGACAGGATCGCTTCATCACCCTGGCGGCACTACGCAATAGAACCGCCACCGCCAACGTGCTCAGGGGGCAGCTGAGAGCAGCCAGGAACGTCCTCGTCAGCGACCAGACGGTTCGCAACCGCCTGCGTGAGGCCAACATGCGGTCAAGGCATCGATCATTGCGACCTCCATTGACCAGAGCTCACCGTGCTGCTCGCCTGGCTTGGGCTGAACGACACCTGGCCTGGACAAGGCAGCAGTGGTCCAGGGTGCTCTCTTCTGATGAATCCCGCTACACCCTGTCCTTCAACGACGGCAGGATTCGCACCTGGAGGCGTGTTGGAGAGCACTTCATTGACGCCACTGTTGCGGAGCACGACCGCTATGGTGGTGGGTCCCTGATGGTGTTGAGTGGCTTCAGTCTTCATCACAGAACACCCTGCACAGTGTCCAAGGCTACCTGACCGGCGTAGCCTACAGGGACGACATTCTGGAGCTAATCGCTGAACCAGCTTTGCAGGCCATGGGACCAGGAGCCATACTACAGGACGATAACGCCAGGCCGCACAGAGCTCGGGTCGTACAGAACTTTCTCCAGCAGCAGCAAGTCACCAGGATGGACTGGCCTGCCCGCTGACCCGATCTGAACCCCATCGAACATCTTTGGGATGTTCTGGGCCGTCGTATACGCAACAACCACCCTCCTGCACACAATCTCGACGTCCTGTTCAGGAATCTGGAGCAGGAGTGGCAGGCGATCCCCTAGAACACCCTCCAGACTTTGGTCAGATCCATGAGACAGCGCTGCCTTGACTGCATCAACGCCAATGGCGGTCACACACGATATTGACTCTTGACATTCTGACAGTCGGTTGTTCTGAATTTGCAAAATGGGGGTGTGTCCATGTCAGTGAAATTTTCGCGATAATTGATTTGCACTTCTTGATGAAATTGTGTCCAATCGATGATCAAATGATTGAATTAAATGTTTGTTGGTTGATTTCAGCTGTCGGACTTATGAGTTATTATTGGGGAGTGATGAACTGTGTGGCCCTTAAATTCTTTTGAGTAGTATATGTACTAGTGAGGCTGTGTAATCACACTGGTTTGGTTGTCCATGTGTTTGTAAATTTGTGTTTGCATGAGTACTTCTGTGGTTTACTTCAAGATTGGCATTTTCTTAGCAAGTATAAGCAATAGCATTATCAACTTGGCAGAATGAAAAATGTTGGTAAGATCAGGAAAGATTGTGGTTCTCACTTTCGTCCATTTTGATGAGTCACTGCCACTACATATTCTTTGTCTTGTAGACCTCGTTCTTCCAACAAAAAGCTCTCGAGTTTTCAGGGTGCAAAACAAAGGCAACTGGAGAACGCAGTTGTTTTTCTGCACTATGTGTCATGAACTCTTTGCCTTCTTGTCTGTGCAATACCTCATCTTAGCCTGAATTAAAAGATAGTTGTAAGATGGGTCTGTTTTGACAAGTATTCATCTGATCTGTGTCATACGCCGTATGCATTATGAGGGAGTGGCAGAAGGGGACCTATGCATTGCCAGGGGAAGGGTGAGGATGAGGAAGTGATTCTGGATGTGTGGGTTAGTTGAATGGATGGCACTTGAGTTACTAATGTAAGATGTGCTGTATAAAATACTATTCATTATTATTGTTAGGATTAGCCATACTAGTTTCAACAAATGCCAATCTTTACAGAAAACTGAACGCATGGTGAGTTTTATGTTCTTGCCAAAATGATAGAGAGCTTTGTTCCTGCAAAAAAAAATTCAAATCAGTGTGTCAGCACAGCAGGTAAGAGATAACTGATCACCTCTATTTCCACAAAAGTTTGAAATCAGTGTGTCGGCTCAGCAGGTAAGATGTAAACCCATATCCTGTCAAATAAAACATTGCTGTGTTCAGCGCTGTTTGTGACGCATATTTAGAGTAGTTGGTACTGAAATGTGAGCTTTGAAGAATACCACAGCACGGGTTGCGAGGAGTGCAGATGGGCGAAAGGATGGGGGGGGAGGGGAGGAGGAAGAATGGATGTGTGAGTGAGGTGTGAGTGCATGGGGAAGGTAAGGTAAAGTAAGGTAATGTTGCTTATAGCCCAGCCGACCGCAAAGGGCCATATCAGGGCTGTCACCGCGTTGAAGTCAACTCATGGGAAGGGGGGAAGTGGAACAGGGCAATGGGGTGGTGCATGTGGCAGTTGTGTAGTATGCTAGCTGGTGTGGAGGTCGGGGCACTGCAGCTGTCTTGACAAGCAGCAGATGGAAAAAGGAAAGAAGGCGCAGTAGAGATAGGGACAGCAGTGGAGGGGAGGAGATGGGGCAATAGGGAGGATGAGGGGGGAGACATGATTTTGGCACCTTGTGAATAGGTAGAAGAGAAGTAACCCATCAAAGTAAGTCTGCTATATTAGTACTATCATGACAACTGCGCATTCTTTGCAGGTAGAATATCTTTGTTGGTCAGCTGCTAGAGTTGCCAGATACAATCAAGCCAAATACATGAATATAACAAATAGCTGTTTTGAAAAAAAAAAAATCCCCTTTTCATCATGTCTGAAAGGATGTGTGTTTTCCACAACTTAATGTTGATAGTCTTCCAGAACAGAAGAAGCAGCTTGCTTTTTAGGAAGAGGAGGAATATGGAGGGATGAGACTGGAGGTGGTTTGTAATCTTGAGTACTTTGAATGCACCACTCTATGACTTTTTGTTTGTCAAGAGTCTCGGTAATGCTACAACTGTGTCACTGAAGATAACGGAAGACGATTAGATCACGGAAACAAAATCTATGTAGGTCTGCCCCATCCTGTTTGTTCCACTTGTACTTTGTCGCCCATCTGTATTATAGTGTTTAGTCACACATGTCAGTCGTACAGTCAGTCAGCTTTCTTGTTATTCTGTATAAATTACAGTTTTCAGAATTCAGTGCTTTTAAAGTCGGCGTGTAGTATGGGTAAACATTTCAGGTGTCTGCTGAGTTTTGTTCCCTCACTGTTTTTTGTTCTGCAGATAATGTACAAAACAAAACAAATAATTAAAAAGGACTTGCAATCATAGTACTGAATGACATGCTTGTGTGTGTACTTTATTAGTGTGCAAGCCAAAGGTACTGTGGACATTTATCGTGGCAGTGTTGTTTTGTGTTTAAAAAAAAAAGTTATTGTTTACTTATGTGTTAACTGACGTAGTACTGCCAGTTTTCTCCGTTGACTTTTCCCACAGAAGGCTCATTTGTATGGGTTAGTTAAAAAAATATCAAAAAAGGTTATGAAAATCAGGAAATAAGTTACGTAAATCTCTTTTGTAACACGGAGGGTTAACAAGAGTAGAAAATATTGAACTTTCTACCATCAGTTTTGGAGATCCTCTGTTAGATGGCATATCTTGGCTGAAAGACATTGAACACACCTTACAAAAACCTGTACTGCTTGCGGGAATAGCAACAAACTCTGCATTCATTGGTCCCAATCGACAGGGGAAAGGTGGGTGACGAAATCACATCAGTTGACGAAATGAGGTGTGACTCCAAAAATTGAGAAATTTCGTCAAAAACAATTGTTTACGTACAGGCCCTCTGTTGAGAAAGAGATAAGCTTTACTTTACACTCTCTTTTGTGTGTTAGTATTTGGGGATGGGGGTGGGGGGCTGTTTCATGTCGGCTCATAAGTTTAGTTGATTCTATATTTGTTTGTCTGTTTGTACATATGTCTATCTGTAACACTGCAATTCCTGTTGGTTGGGTTCATTCACTGTTTGTACATATGTCTATCTGTAACACTGCAATTCCTGTTGGTTGGGTTTCATTCATATTTGATTTGACAGCAGTGTGGGCAGTCAGTGTAGAATGGCTTTAAGATAGGGAAATCCCGCATAGCAGTGTCTTTGGCAGTTCAAGTTTTGAAATTCATGGAAGTTGGTAGTTTGAAACTAGTCATTACAGTGCCTTTCCTTTTGTCCAGTTTGATGAATGTTATTTAAACAAGAGAGAGATTGTGAGAGAGTAAGTTTGTGTGTGTGTTGTGAGAAAGAGAGAGTGTGAGTGAGTGAGTATAAGTGTGTGTTGTGAGAGTGAGAGAGAGTGAGTGAATGTGTGTGTGTGTGTGTGTACTCCAAGAAACCGGTTGTGTGAACCTTGACATTTAAGCTCCCATTCATTTACATTTTCTTAAAACTTTGTAGTTCACAGTTTTGCTTTTAAAGTTTAAGTGAGGTGATATTTGTTTACAATGTTCAATCAGTATATGACTTTTTGACCTCTGCCATTTGATACACGTTTGAATGTAGAATGTTAGCAGTTGAAGTTGTGTCCGAATTTCTGTCATGTTTGTCCATGGATTTCATTGTTGCAGGTTGGAGAGAAAGGGAAAGCTGTGGGCATTGAGCACATTGATGACCTGGTCAAAGAGTCGATTGTGAATGTGAAGAAGTCTTCAACGACCGGCCAGCTGTTGGAGAGTGGTCAGCTGAAGTTTGTGGTGGGGGACGGCCGGCAGGGCCACACTCCCGATGCCCCCTATGACGCCATCCATGTGGGAGCTGCAGCCCCAACATTGCCTGAAGCGGTCAGCCAGCTTCGTGTTTCCATTGATGCTGTGGCTAGGATTTCAGAGCAGAGGAATGATAAAGAATAGGAGGGGGGAAAGGTGGTGTTAGGATTTCAGAACGGAGGAATGATAAAGAGTAGAGCTGTGTACCGTGAAGAAACCGTACCGCGGTATACCGCGATATTTTTTGCCCGTACCGATATTTTCCAACGGTATAACCGCCGTCCCCGATCCCATGTAATGTGATGACCATCTGGCCACTACAAGACAGCATGCAGAAGTTGAAACAAACTGAGAAAAGACAGACTCACACACCAGTGATCGTTTTTTTGTAAACAAACTTTAATTATTCAGTGTTCACTTTGAATACAAAATCAGGTAAACAAATACTATGAAAAAATATTGTCCATTGACTTATGGTTCTATTTTGTTATATGACACAAATATTGATTTCTGTATATAATGTTTGTTGATTTTTGTATTTAAAATGATTAAAAACCAGTTGAAAAAAAATACTATGAAAAAAACAAAAACACTGAATCATGAAATGAAACCTACAGACGGTAGACTTTTTGGATGGATAACAACAAAAAGGGAGAGAAAAGCAAGAGAAGAAATGTACAAGTTTCAAGGGAAAAAATCAACTAATGATCAGACAAAACTGATAATTACATTCCTACCGAGAGAAACGTTTTATTGCTTTTTTTATATTCAACTGTACGAAAACGATTAGGAATGCACGTCAAGCACACCGCCGTATTCTCCACAATGGAACCATCAATTTTTCTTTTTCGGACTCCAAAGTGCTTCCAAATAGGGGCTTTTGCTTTAGCATTTGCCACTATAGTGTACTCGCTTTCAGCCATTGTGCCTTTGTCTACCGCACTTTCACGGAACTGCCTCTTTGTTCTAGGAAAAATGTTTACTTTCGGTTTCTATTCCAATTCGCGGTATACCGACCCTTCCCGGACCGTACCGGTATACCGTACCGAGAGGCTTCCGAACCGATATAATACCGGTATACGGTAATACCGTGCACCTCTAATAAAGAGTAGGTGGGGAAAAAGCTGTTGTTAGGATTTTGAAACGGAGGAATAATCAGGGGTGTGATTTTTCCGCGGATTTCCGCGGTAGATCCTTGTTCGTTCCGCGTAACAGCGTGTCAGTTCCGCGGAAGCGATCTGTGATTCTCATTCATGTCTTCAAAAACATCAGGTGTCATTTATCCACAAACTGTTCGACATTCTTAAACGGCTTCGATTCGCAGTTAACTTGGTAACTTTCTCCTTCCGGTTTTGCGATCTTCAAAATGGCGACATGTCGAAGAGACGTCGTTTCACGCGGAGAAAATGTTTCCTGCGACAGTTCTTTGAAGAACAAGTGGAAGTGGGACTGGTTGGAGAGTAAGGTGGATGATGATGAAGTGATAGGCCAGTTATTAGCCAAATTTAATGCCTGTGGCCTTGCTTACTGCAATCTTTGCCGAGTGCAAATAAATTACAGTTCACGCGGAAAAGTTGCTTTGGTGGATCACATTAAAAGCAACAAGCACAAGACAGCTCTGGATCAGCGGACAAAATTAATGCAAGATGTCTAGCTCCACACTTGGGAGCTGGACATCTTGCATTAATTTTGTGTGCCATTAGGTTGAAAAGGAACTCCTCTCATCTACATTTGGTCCAAGTTGTGAAAGATAGTAAGTATTAGTATAGTTGATTTTTATAGCTTTTTGTGTTTAAAAAACCCAAACAGGTAAACAAGTGGGGTAACGTTTGCTCCTATAAGAAAACCTGACACAGAGTAACTTTTATTCAAGACTGGCACAGCCTTTTAAACTTGAATAAAGTCAGACAAATACATAGACAAACAATCTAATAGTGGGGAAAAAACCAAGCGCAGGCCAACAACTGAACTGTCCTATATAATGACTTGTCAAAGATTTGGACTTAAGGAGGGGGCAGTTTGAAGATGGAGAAACTGGTAACATGAAATTAAGAAAATATATTACAGATATGAAAACTCTTCACTAGCTGTACAAGGGAACCATCGCAATCCCTTTTGAAGGCATATTTGCCTTTTTTATACAAATATATCTGCCTTCAAAAGGGATTGCAATGGTTCCCTTGTGCAGCTAGTGAAGAGTTTTCATATCTGTAATATATTTTCTTAATTTCATGTTCCCAGTTTATCCATCTTCGAACTGCCTCCCCCCCCTCCTTAAGTCCAAATCTTTGCCAAGTCATTATTGTGAGGACAGTTCAGTTGTTGGCCTGCACTTGTTATTTTCCCCCACTATTAGATTGTTCGTCTATGTATTTGTCTGACTTTATTCAAGTTTAAAAGGCTGTGCCAGTCTTGAATAAAAGTTACTCTGTGTCAGGTTTTCTTATGGAGCAAACGTTACCCCACTTGTTTACTGTTTATTGTTTACTGTTCCCTGCCTCATTTCATTTCCAATTTAGAAAAAAAAAAACAATATTGGCTTTTTCCTTTAAAATTTGTTAATTTCAGTCTCAAAATGCACCAGATTGCACAGAATTGAATGTAGCAACCCAAAATTTTCCGGGGGGCATGCCCCCGGACCCCCCTAGACTGTTTCCTCTTTTTTCCTTTATGGAGAGTCCCACCCCTGATAATAAACTCCTAGAGAGTTGGATAATGAAAAGGTGTTAGGATTTTAAAACAGAGGAATAAGAAGAACTGGATGGGGAAAAGGCTGCTGTTAGGATTTTAAGACGGAGGAATGAAAAGAGTAGGAGGGGAAAAGGTGGTGTTAGAATTTTAAACTGAGGAATATAAACTTAGGAAGATAAACGTAAACGAGTTGGAGGTGCAAAAACTGGTGTTAGGATTTTAAAACTAAGGAATGATAAAGTAGGGAAAAAGCTGTTGTTAGGATTTTAAAACAGGAATTATAAACTTAAAGTAGGGAAAAAGTTGTTGTTAGGATTTTAAAACGGAGGATTGATGAAGAATAAGAGAGAAAAATGAAGTGCTGAATCAAACAAGACTTATAAAACTTGTCTTAGTGTCTGGAAGTAGTGTGTAAGTGCCTGGTCGAGCATTTTTTGGTTGTAATTTTGGAAACAGTGACCATCTATGCTAAAGTGAGGTGTTGTGGTTTATGACGATGTTTTAGGTGTGGTAGCTTTGGCACAGGCCTAAGATGTGATGGGTCAAGATTTCTACTGGTCTGCTAATCACATTCTGTGTGGGTGTTTCCATTAAAAATGCGAACATCAATCCTAGGAGCTGTGTTCTAAATTCAAGATTCAAAATGTCCTCAACGATTTAAGAAATATGTGAGGGAGGAAGACCGCCACCTCTGTCATCCCTCAGATACCTGAATTTTTTTTTGGTCACAAACAGGTAGCAGCAAATTTGTTGGCTTCCAATTTTCAATAAAAATTTTAACATTACAGGTCTGGAATTTTTGTATTAAAATGATCAAATTCAAAAAGAAGATTCTGTGACTGAAAAAAAATTCTGTTGGTTTAAGATTTTGATGTGTGTATTTGTGTGTGTGTGTGTGTGTGTGTGTGTGTGTGTGTGTGTGTGTGTGTGTGTGTGTGTGTGTGTGTGCTGGCAGTTGATAGAGCAGTTGAAGCCGGGTGGTCGCCTGATCATCCCAGTGGGGCCAACCGGGGAGAACCAAAAGCTGATGCAGATTGACAAAGCGGAGGATGGCACCGTGACCCGCCGGAACCTGATGGGGGTCATTTATGTCCCTCTGACCAGCAAGGACAAGCAGTGGCCAAGGTGGCACTAGTCCCCTCTCCCCCCCCCCCCCCATCTCCTTTGTCGTCACTTGCATCCCTTCTCATGCATGGTATCCACACTGTCTTGCCTGCCTTTATTGTGTGTCTGTGGCACGTCCTTATCTTGAGGTAGATTTAGCGCCCACACAGAGCGGTCAACTACTAAAGGATTATCCGAAGTTTACCCATGGAGATGTTGCATGCTATGGAACAACACATGTGTCAAAACAACCATCAAAATAGAAATTTTATAGTACTGCTTTCACCACTCTGTGTCTGAACATTGCAGAGCAGCTCAGAATGTAACGTTTTGAACGGCCGTGCTGCTGACCTGGAAGCAAATACAAATGGATCAAGTCAACGATATGCGTTGTGTGTGTCTGCCAGTCGTTGAGCAGAAACAACTTGTCTGTCATGTTACATATGCGTGAAATGTAAGAGAAAGTTGCGCTGAGGTAGAGGAGCCTTCCTCACAGGCGTCAAACCAGCAATTCTGAACAGAGTACTCCGTGGAGTATCTATGCATCATGGCTTTGATGATGAGCATGTTCCTTGCATTGTGTGAAGTTTGTCTCCACAATGTTTCTGTGATTAGTGCAGTGTGGGTGTCTGTGTGTGGGTGTGTGTGTATGAGGGACTTGCCATTGTTGTATTACTGAAATTAGTATTAGCTGGTGCTGATACTGCTGACGTAGGGGTTGGCAGCTCTGCTCTCAGCAAAGACACTAATTCTAATAAGCCAGGTTTAGGGTTACTGGGGTGGTCAAAGGGAAGTTCCTCAGTGATGTTATTACAAAAATAACCTTTTGACTATCAAAATGTTACTTATGCAGCGTGCTGGCTACTGCCAAAGTAAAATGTAGAGTATGAATCAAATTTAGACAAGCTTTTAAAATTTTTTGTTTTATTTTAAATCGCACACGAGACATGATGGGAAAAAAAACATAGATCTAAATACTACTAAATATTGTAATAACGTCTAGTGTTATATGTAGTTTGCTGTGTATGTTTGTGTTGTTGGTGTAGAAAACGGACTATTGTGGTTATGTATCCACTCTGTGTAAATTTGGAATCTATCCCATAATCCAGATTCTGACTCCATACTCCTTGGTCATATAAGACGCTGACATTGAAGTTTTGAATCACAGGGTGAAAGGTGACGTGTCTGTGTGGTCTGCAGGGCTGTCCGGTTATTTATTGATGAAGTGCGACTGAGGTTCTGCGTTGTGCACAGTTATGTTGAATGAACAGCCACCTGTGACTGTCATTCACAGTCACATGCGACATAAGCTGAAAATCATAGTTTAATTTAAACTATTCAGAGTTCAAATCAAGTCAGAGCATTTTGCATTTGACTGCCTGTTCTGAAACAGCTGTTTATCCTCATACCTGAGCAGACTGTTCTGAGGTATGGCGGTCAGAGGTATCAGGGGTCAAATGACCTGGGGTTGAAAGAAATGTGGGGTCAAAATTTTGACAAAGATGGACCAAGTTTGAATTCTCTCACAAGCGGAGGGGAGTCAGAGAGGGATGGGCAGCTAAACTCAAAACTTACTGTAAGACTGAAATTGTGGTATCAAACAAAATGTATGATTTTGGAAGTGGATGGGGGTAGGGGCTGCCAATTTCAGACCTGCTCCAATACCGCAGATTTGGAGACAGTATAAAGCAAAGTAACTTTTGGGGGGATGGGGGGAGGCAGGGTGATGGCTTAATTGTTCCCTAAACTTAAGTGGTATGTAGTGAAAAAGAACTATCATTGCCTAAAATTAAGTGGTATGTAATGAAAAAGAACTCTAACGTTGCCTAAACTTTCATGGTGTATGTAGTGAAAAAGAATTCTATCGTTGCCTGAACTTAAGTGGTATTTAGTGAAAAAGAACTCAATCATTGCCTAAACTTATGTGGTATGTAATGAAAAAAAATTCTATCGTTGCCTAAACTTAAGTGGTGTACAGTGAAAAAGAACTCAATCATTGCCTAAACTTAAGTGGTATATAGTGAAAAAGAACTCAATCGTTGCCTAAACTTAAGTGGTATATAGTGAAAAAGAACTCAATCGTTGCCTAAACTTATGTGGTATGTAATGAAAAAGAACTCTGACATTGTCTAAATTAAGTGGTATATAGTGAAAAAGAACTCAATCGTTGCCTAAACTTATGTGGTATGTAATGAAAAAGAACTCTGACATTGCCTAAATTAAGTGGTATGTAATGAAAAAGAACTCTTATCGGTGCCAGAACCTAAGTGGTATGTAGTCAAAAAGAACTCTCTTATTGCCTAAATGTAAGTGGTATGTAGTCAAAAAGAACTCTGTCGTCGCCTAAACTTAAGTGGTATGTAGTCAAAAAGAACTCTGTTTTAAAAATATGAAATAACTGAAACTGTACAAGTACTATTTATGAAAAGGCCAGTGTAGCTTAAATGAACTTTCTTTGCACTTTTTCGGAGGCCTGTGGAGATAATGTACGACTTATTCAGTGACTGAAATGGCCAATCAAAGCAGAGCGTGCCATGTACTTCCACAGGAAAAGGTCTCTCATGTTGTTGCTGTAACCTCTGACTGTAGGCCTGTTGAATTCTGACAGCGATTCCTCACAATGGTCTGACATTGGGTGATCCATGTGCATCCATCGTAGACATGGAGTCCAAGCACCATGCGCCAGTTGATTCATTTTTGTGCCAGAAGCTCTTAACAGTGTGTCTGCAAACAAAGAGGTTGCATTCGACAGGTGATATTGAGCAGAAGGGTAATTTCCATGGAGGAATGTAAATAAGAAGGTTAATAAAGATTTTTGTTAGTTATTATTTAATTACCATGGAGGAATGTAAATAAGAAAGTTAATAAAGATTTGCGTTAGTTTTTATTTTACCACATTGTTATGAAAGGGAAAGATAATATTTTAGTGTATGCATCAGTGTACTTCAAGTGTACATGCATCCATGCATGCATCTGCTTGTGTGTATGTGGCATCTTTGTGGTCAGTGCTATTCATGTGCACAGTCACCGCATTTTTGCATTCACATGTTTCACCGAGTTATTTCTTACCGCAAGTTTGTTTTCTATTTTTATATGATCTTGAAAATGTGTGTTTGTATGTGTGCACCCATGCTCATATTGCAGTGCATTTTTGACTTCAGCGTTTATTTTCTCTTTTTAAGAAGAAAAAAAACGTATTACTTGGTGAGAGGTCTAACCCTTCATTCGGCTTGGCTGTAGACTAGCAGCATGTGCGTGTGCATGATAAACATATGTGAGCACAAGAGCTTATTATATACTAGACTGTATAGATTTTTTCAAAATGTGAAGCAACATGATCAGCCAAGCTGTTCAATTTAAACTTCTCTGCGTCTTCCTTCCTCCCCCATTTATTTTCTTCTCTTTTTATGCATATAAATACCTTTTCAGTATGCTTACTATGTTGGGAATAAGTACAATTTTCAGGTGCCAAAGGACGATTCTCGTTGGAAACACTTTGATGTTTGGAAAGCATAGAATTACCAGAAATAACATTGTTTACAAATGGACGGAAGACAGTGAGAATTGTGTGACTAGGCCACAACAGGAAGACATTCATTTTCTGGAAAAAGATCCTGTTAAGTTTGGACTATAGTGCTTTTAAAATACCTCATTGTGCTTGAATGTCCTTGAAATTGAAGATTTGATGGGTCAGTGCATACTTTGGTGAGAAAATGACCAAATCAATATAGAGAATTAAAAACACCGGTAACAAAATTTGATTTTATTTTCTGCCTGATAAAAATGTCCTCTTTCCAGTCAACTGCTATTTTCCGGATTGTGCTGAAGTGGCTGCGTGAAGCACCATAAGTATGCATGGAGGTTGGATTTTCCATATTACAGTCTTGAATTTTGTATTAAAAATCTGTAAAAGAAAGTCCTAAAAAGTCTGAGATTTTATGGGGGAAGTCTGTATGAACACTGTCAAGGTAAGTAAAAATGAAGCAGTATTTATAGCTTTGTTAATTTTTCTTTTTTTCTTAAAGGGACAGGGAATGTATAAGCTGGGACACTGCATATTAAACAGATATTGTTTTTATCAAAATTACAGATAAAACAGTTTAAATCTTGGTATGTATTTGATCATAAGTAAAACTGAACTCATTTGCCTGTTTCATGTTCTTGTTCAAAGTAATCTTTAAAAAAAAATTTTAAAACTTATTTTATTCTGAATACTGAATGCATGCTGTTTGGTTTATGGTGTTTGAGTTTGTCATGTTTGGGTTATAAAAAAGTTTGTTTAGATTTGTTGTTGCGTGGTCTCATTTAAATTGATTTCTAAGACACATGCATGAGAATGCCCATGCAGACACAGAATTGCATACTTCCATACACGCTAACACACGCGTGAACACATAAACGACACAACTCGCAGCATGCATGCATGCTCAAACTTCTGTCAAAGACATCTAGTGAGAAGAATAGAGCTTGCTGACAGGAAACATACTCTTTCAAACCCGTCCAAAGCAGAAAGAGGTTTTACTTTAAAAGTGTGACTGGCGGCCGCAAAGAAGAAATGGTCTTGTGCTGCTTCCACCAGCCCATTCCTTTTACATCCATTTGCATTTTTTTTAGCAGGTGAGGAAGTTCCGTGGTACATTACATGTCATGTACCACTCCATGAAAAATATTCTTAGAGTGGTGGGACTTACATGATGTCAGACATAAACAGTTTACTGGAGACTCAATTTTTTTTTTTTTTGTTTGCTGTCCTCTCTTCCGTGCCATCTCGGTGGCATTGCACCCATGCCAGTCACGCCCGTCCACAGCCACATCTCGGTGGCATTGCACCCATGCCAGTCACGCCCGTCCACAGCCACATCTCGGCCTGGTCCTGGCGCTAGCAATCACAGGGAGCAGTCAGTTTCAAGTCATCGAGAGGCAGCCCACCACAGGAGAGGCTGCACTGCTGCCGAGCCACTTTGGTGCTGTCAGTGGTGCCTGTTGTGATCCAACATATGCAGGACACCTCCTGGTAAGCCCGTACCAACCACAATAATCGCTTAGTTGCAGAGCCAGGATGAGTGAGCTGTCTATCCGGAGGGCACCACCACGTCTGTCCAACGACGGCCCCCATGTATTTGCTGATACAGGTGACCATGACAGAATCAAGTCAAGGCCACTGACGTGGAGAAGATACCGAAACTGAGGACACCATGAGAGCAGGGCATGAAGGGCCAAGAATTGGAGACTTTTTTTTTGTAATGCTGATTGATGAAGTTGAGAATGATGCTCCAGATTTCCATTATGGTCTGAGACTGTATGACAGGGCTGTACTCTATTTTTACTTTCAAATTATATCTGGCATCAACCAGGCCTGAGAGATACAGACACTTGCAGTTTGGTCAAGAAATTTGAGCAACACTCACAGAGATGCATCCATTAAGTGGATGAAACTCGACTGTGTGGTCTCAAACTTCCCAACTGAGCCCGTAGCAAACTTGACTCTGGTCGGAGGCACTCGGGGCAGAAAAATCCCACAAGTGAATGGGTCTTATGGGAATTGAGCCAATGACCTCCCTGTCGGGGGTTTGTGGCAATAACCACTTCACCATGGCGGCTGGTCTCCATGAAAATTTTATTCAGAGATGTCCCACCAGATGTGATTTGGGGGGTTCTGAGGGAAAGATTCATCATATGGCTTAGCATTTATGAAAGAAAGACTTCAACAAAGTTCTGGCATGTTTTTCAAAATCTGTTTTATTGATTCATGTGCATATGTGGTTCTCTCTCTCTCTCGCTTTTTAAAAAGAAAAATCCATTTTGAGAGTTGATTTCATTGAGGTGACAGCCCTGATAATGCAGTCAGCTAAGCTGAAAGCAAACTGAATTGAATTGAAAAGCAGTTTGACTTTACAAAAAAAAAGAAAGAAAAAAAAAAGAAAGAAAGAAATCAAAGTTCCGAAATTAACTTCACTAAAATGCCTCGCTCACTGTTCAACAGATGAAAAGAATCTGTTCTGGTTTGAATCAAATTGATTGTGATACATGTATAAATAAAACACATACAGGCAGGCACACATGCATGCACACCACGCACCTTGAACAATTTAGGGTTCATTTACATCCATTTGCTTATATATCATTGATTGATTTCATCCATTTGCTTATATATCATCGATTGATTTCTGTGAAATGGTATTAAATCTAAATATAGCCATCAGTGTTGTGTGTTAGCCTCACACTTTTTAGTGCTTGGACCCTGCTTGGCTCACGAGAAAGATTTTTTTTTTTTTAAAGAGATTACTTATATAGCGCCTATCCCCAGTCAGAGACCAAAGCCCTTTACAGTCCCTATTCTCGTTTACACAACAGGGTTGCCTACCTGGGTAGAGCTGACTGAAGAGCTGCCTGTTGGCGCTTCATCCAATCGTTTCCCGTGTCATTCAATTTTACAACTCTTTCATTCTTTCGATTTCTAAGGCAGAGTGCATGCTATGTGTAACATCACACGTGTCATCCATACCAACGGCCAAACTGGCCTTCTCTTCTGGAAGTTGATGATGGGATTTTACATGTGTGCAAGATGTTCTGCGTGTGTTCACCTTGGTTTATAGTCATATTCGAAGGACTGTATGGGAAATGGAGTCGGAACCAATGTTAACTCCGAGGGAAAAATCCCCCTGTACTGCAACGGCCTGGCAGAGATTTGAACCCGCAACCCCAGGATCACCAAGATTACGAGTCCGGTGCTCTAGCAACAGAGCTATTCCGGCCCCCAGCACTGGGACATGCGGGCACATTTGTGTGCCTGCACACAAATCGGTATACTCACACAGACATGTGCAGGGAGTTTCGTTACTTAAAATTGCTGTATTGGGTGGAAGAACTGGAACTTAATCAAATCTGTGTACTTTGAGTGTGAAAAAGAATAGTGATCAAAATAAGTGGTGCCTATGTAATTCATTGATGTCCAGTTATTTGATTTTTTTCTTTTTTTTTAATCGGTTGGTTTCTATTTTGTTTCCAGATAGAAAAATACTGTGTTTTGGGAGGCAGCAGCCAAAAGCACTACTCAGGTACCAGATGAATAAGATTGTGTTGCTTTGTAATATGCACTGGCTGTCTTGTCTCTTTATTCAGTTGTATCTTAAAAAAAATAGCTGATTCACTAGTGTCACTTCAAACTTCTGTGTTATTTGATGTTCCATCGAGTGACTGTGCTGGGTTCTCTTCTCTTTGTCTTGTGTATATAGCCACTGTCTGAAATATTCACAAAACTCTAAACTGTAAATGGCATGAAATAAGCTTCAGTTAGATGATGAGAATAAAGTGGAGGTTCTCAATGACACTAAAATCAGAACAGTCCTCTCTTTCTGTGGTACTTCACCAAATAAATTTATTTTCGCTCACTTGCTTCATGATCTAGATGATGTCTTCAATCCAAAATGTCTGTGAGTCTGTTGTACTTTTCCAAGTCAAAATGCCTAGAAATTCTGTTCTGCATTTGAAATCTGATACAGATCTGCTGAACAGATTCCGTTCCTAAAAGATTTTTGTTGTTTGTATCTTAAATATTACTGGCTTTTGTCCAAGATTTGTCTCCCTGAAAAGACTCTTTTGAAGGTTTTTTCTTTTTCTTTTTCGTTTCTAACATTCCGGTATTTGTATGAGATTTAGCTCCCTGTGAAGGCTCCCTTTATAGACTTGTTTTTTTGTGTGTGGAATGTTTCTGTCTTTATACTGGCTGTATTTCCTAACGAAGATCCCTCGATCCCCTCTTACCTTCCCAATTTTATGAGGCTTGCTTTTTTTATAGACTTGGTTTTATGTGGAATATTTCTGTCTTTGTACTAGCTTTATTTCCAAATAACAACATCCCCTCCATCCCCTCTTGACTTACTTGACTTATTCCCGTTGGCTCCTAGTGGAGCATAGGTCATCCACGAGCCTTTTCCATCTCTGCCTGTCCCGGGCAGCGACTTCCAGCTGGCCCCAGGAATAGCCCAGTCGAGTTGTCTCCGCCTCCGTTGATCTTCTCCAGGTGGTGCGTGGTCGGCCTCTCTTGCTTCTTCCCTGTGGATTCCATCGCAAGGCATGGCGGACAACGCTGGATGCTGGTTTTCTGAGGGTATGGCCAAGCCAGCCCCACTTCCTGCGCTTAATTTGATCTTCAATGGGCTCTTGTCCGGCTCTTCTCCACAAGTCTTCATTTGTGACCATGTCTTGCCACCTGATGCGATAGATGTACCTCAAGCATCTGTTCACAAAGGTCTGCAGGCGGGTGTGTCGATGACTTGGTGGTGCGCCACGTTTCACAGGCATAGAGAAGCACAGACTTCACGTTTGTGTTGAAGATGCGGATCTTGGTTTTTGTAGAGATAGTGTGTGAGGTCCAGACAGGTCGGAGCATCTTGAAAGCTGCGGATGCCTTGCCTATTCTTGTTTGGATGTCTTTGTCTGTGCCCCCGTCCTTGCTGACAATGCTGCCGAGGTATGTGAAGCTGTCGACGTTCTCTAGGTCTTCTCTGTTGAGTACAATATTGTTGTCGTTGGCCTCATTGATCCTCATCACCCTGGTTTTTGCCTTACTGATCTTCAGTCCTGTTCGTGCGGCAGTACTGTCCAGGGCAGCGGTTTTTCTCCTGCATGTGGCTGTGACGGTGGGACAGGAGGGCAACATCATCGGCAAAGTCAATGTCTTCCAGCTGGAGGTCAGGGTCCACTGGATGCCTCGTTGATGGTCTTGTATCGTTCTTTCCATGATCCAGTCAATGGCAATCAGGAACAGGAACGGTGAGAGCAGGCAGCCCTGGCGAACGCCGCTCAAGATGTCAAATGGTTTCGTCAGGGATCCACCGTGTACCACTTGGCATGTTGATGGTTTCATATGCTGCTCGGATGAGGTTTATGAACTTCTCTGGTACGCCATGGTGGGAAAGAAGCTTCCAGAGGGTTGGTCTGTCGATGCTATCAAAGGCCTTCTCGAAGTCGACGAAGGTGACATACAGGGGCGAGTTCCATTCCAGTGACTGCTCGATGATGATACGGAGAGCAGCTATCTGGTCTGTGCATGATCTTTCACTGCGGAATCCAGCCTGTTTTTTTCTCAGCCTCTTGTCGATGTTGTCCTTCAGCCGCTCGAGGATGATTCTGTTGAAGACCTTCCCGGGGATGCTGAGCAGTGTAATGCCTCTCCAGTTCTTGCACTCCTTTAGGTTTCCTTTCATAGGGAGCTTAATAAGGTGTCCGTGCTTCCAGTCTTGGGGTAGTTCTTCGGTCTCCCAAACTTTCTTGAAGAGTTCATGAAGCATATTGATGGTTGCTTCGCTGCCAGTTTTGATTGCTTCTGGTGGGATATTGTCGGGGCCTGGTGCTTTGTTGTTCTTGAGGTGTCGGATGGCCTTCCGGATCTCTTCCTTGGTAGGGGGGTTGGTGTTGATGTCTAGTGGTGTCTCGGAGGGTGGTATGTCTGGTGGATCTGGTGGTGTTGGCTGGTTGAGGAGCTCCTGGAAGTGTTCTTTCCAGCGGTGCAACTGGGCATCTGGGTTGGTGAGTGTGTTCCCGTCCTTGTCTTTCACAGGTGCCTCTGTCACTCGTCGACTCCCTGCTAACTTCCGTGTTATGTCATACAGCTCCTTCATGTTCTTCTGTCCGGCTGCTTTTTCTGCTTCTTCTGCCAGGTTCTCTGCATAGCTTCTCTTGTCCTGTCTTATGCTTCTCTTCACTTCTTTGTGTGCTTCTGTGTGCAGTTTCTGTGCCTCTGCCTTACTTGCTCTGGTCTTGCTTATGTTGACTGTTGCTTTCCTATCTTTTCTCTCTTTCACTTTCCTCAGTGTCTCTGCTGACATCCAGGGCTTGTGGACTCTTGTTGTGGACTCTTGTCTTCTTTCCCAGAATCTTCTCACATGTTTCACTAAGCACTGCCTTTGATTGTTCCCAGAGCTGTTCTACTGATGACTCTTCATCGACAAGGGATGCTAATGTGTCAAATCTGTTGGAAAGTTCCACATTGAAGCTGTCTTTTGTCTGCAGGTCTTTTAGCATGTCCACGTTGAATCTGTTCCCTGGCTTGTTGGTCTTCCTGGCATGTCTCTTCAGCTTGAACTTGAACTTCCCTACAACAAGGTGATGGTCCGATCCAACATCTGCCCCTCTCATTGCTCTGACATCCAGTAGTGACCTCCTAAAGCTGTTGCTGATACAAATGTGGTCAATCTGGTTTTCTGTGTGGCTGTCCGGTGAAACCCAGGTAGCTTTGTGGATGGTCTTGTGAGGGAACAAACTGCCGCCAACTGTCAATCCATTGAAGACACAGAAGTCACAGAACAGCTCTCCGTTTTCATTCATGTCTCCAAGGCCTTCCTTTCCCATGCTTTGTTCCCTATCACTATTGTCATTTTCCGATCTTGGCATTGATGTCACCCATCAAGATCAGTAGATCTCCTTTCTTCTTCTGGTTGATGGTGGATTGTAGTTTCTCGTAGAAGTCTTCTTTCAACTGCTTGTCTGCATCATTGGTGGGTGCGTAGCATTGCACAATGAGTGTTTTCCGCACTTTGGTGTAGAATCTTGCGGTGATGATACGTGGTGACACAGCGGTCCACTCCATCAGTGCTGCCGCAGCCTGTCTGGAGAGCATAAGCCCGACCCCCTGGGTGTGTGGAGCTCTCTCTTCTTCATGCCCTGAGTAGATCAAGGTCTCCCCAGTGCCAAGCCGTATCAATCCTGATTGGATCCATCTGGTCTCACACAAGCCTAACACAGCAAGTTTGTACTGCTGCATCTCTGCTGCAACCTGTGCAGTTTTCCCAGCCTCGTACATGGTCCGAACGTTCCATGTGCCGATCCGGGTAGTTGTGTTGGGTGACAGAAGAGTCCTCGGCGAAGCAGCTTCCTTTCGGCTTTCACTGCGACGCTTCATACGCAATCTGGCTAGATTGTCTTCCTCTCCCAGGACATGCAAAGTAGACAAGTTTATCGTGGACGTTTCTGTAACTAGCTTTTTTTACAGGCGGGGCAGTTAACTCTGCGCAAACCTATTATCCTCTAGGAGAGTGGTCCAAATTTCGTCTGGCTTCTCCCCCTTGACCTGTCCAGTATGGTTGCACCTATCTGGCATAGGTCTCGGGATCGTAAAAGCACACAAGCCCCACCACTACGACAAAGTAAAGGACCATCCATCCCTCTTACCTTCTCAATTTTATTAGGCTTGCTGTTCTTTTTAGATTTGTCTTTATGTGGAATATTTCTGTCTTTGTACTAGCTTTATTTCCAAATAACAACATCCCCTCCATCCCCTCTTACCTTCTCAATTTTATTAGGCTTGCTGTTCTTTTTAGATTTGTCTTTATGTGGAATATTTCTGTCTTTGTACTAGCTTTATTTCCAAATGAAGACCAGCCCCTTCCTTCAAATGGCTGTTTGTATGAATATTTCCTTTTCTTTATGAGGTTTATTTCTCAGTAAAGACTGCTTCCCTTTCCTTTTCTTGATTTTTAAAATTTTTTTATTTTATTTTTTTGCATTTCTGTCTTTGTATCAGATTTACCTCCCATTAAAGATCCCCTCTGACCCTGTCCTTCAGATAATTATTTGTTTGTATGTTCTTGTTTTTAATGTTCTGGCTTTGTGGTAAATTTGCCTCCTGATAAAGTTCCTCTGAAAGATGTGTTCTGGAACATTTCTGCTGAGGTTACCCACCAGTAAAGACTTGCTCCCTATAAAGACTCTTTCGCTTGATCACCTTTCTCCATACCTTCAAAAGGTTCACCTCCCAATGAAGACTTCTTCCCTTCAAAGACATGGTGTTATTGATTGCTGCATATTTGTACTGTATATCAAAGCAAGCAAGCACGTGTGTGTGTGTGTGTGTGTGTGTGTGTGTGTGTGTGTCGAAACAAGTACAGGTGCATATGTGTGTGTTTCATTACAGAACTCTGTGACTTCACTTCCTTTATGGGTGTTAGCCCTGAAAGGTCCTGGTCTTTAAAAAATCAAAGGGAATCAAAAACAGATCCTTTTTCATGTTTTTACTGTAGTGCATGCATGCCAAGTGCTGGGCTGTAGTCTAGCCTCTCGATGTGCTGTGTGCGTCCATGAGCTTTCATGGTAAAGAAGGCTATCTTCCTGCTTTGATTCTTATGCTTCTGTTCTAAACTATTTTCCACTTTGAATGTACCAATCTTCATACGCTAGTTTTACAATATTTGGCAACAAGCACCGACATGCCTCTTCATCAATGAGCATTTTAGTTAACGTTTTTTTTTTTTTACCGTTTGTTAATTGTATTAAACAAATAGCTAGTTGACAGGTTTTCTTTTTCCAGTTTATGTATTGATATTCATTAAAACAGTTTTTTCCTTCGGTTTGTTGCAGAGTGAGAAAATCAAAGGAAGAGCTGTGATGGCAACGATGACTCGCTGAGCTATGTGTGCGTTGATACTTTCCTGCACTGTCAAGACTCCTTCGCTTCTCTGCCACAAGCTCCCAGAATGCTGTTTTGTATTTGACGCATCAGTTGTGTTACCAGCGGTGAAGCCAGGCAGATGCTTTCTGCTTTTTTTCTTTCATTTTTTTTTTCTTTCAAAAACAAGAGTTTGGAAAAAAAGAAGTGTTGAAGCACCTTCCCTTGAATGGCTTGTGTATGATATGTCCATGTTTCCTTTCCAGCTTCCTCTTACACAAAGCCCATCATGCTTACTGTGCTTGCAGGCCTATGAACACTGAGGAGAATCTTGGATTTAGGGAGATTGAATGGTTTGACAAATCTAACAGTTTTTTTTTTTTTTTTATTTTCCTGACGAATGGAGAAAAGTTGTCCTCATTTCAAGTCTTTTTTTTGTGATGGGATGATTGCTATTGAGATGGTGTGTGTGTGTGCGTGTGTGTGTGCGTGTGCGTGCCTGTGCACGTGCCAGAGAGAGAGGGAGCGAAAAGGCTGTTGACTTTTTTGTTGTTGACTGATTTCCATCAGACCTGGGTCTCAGAACGAGCATGGCATTACCTTGATTGAGAAAGCTTTGCACTTCCCGAGATGACGGTGATCTTTTGAAGGAACGCGTTTACCAATGTGTAATCACTCTCCATGGATGCTTCATTGAATGGCAAAGAGAATTTGTAAAGTTACCAGGTTCTTTGAATACAGATTTTCTGGTGCTAAGGAAGGTTGGAAAGAACTGATGACTTTTCCTCCCAGTGAGTTTTGTGTGTGTGTGTGTGTTTCTTCTGCTGTAGACAGTTTGAGACCTTGGTCTTCATGTCACTGTCAGATTTGTATGTTTTGTTAATGTCCAGGCTTAGTTTATATGTGTCTGTGCTTGCTGTTCCTTCCTCTTCTGAGAGCTCCTCATGTTTTGATCAGTGTCTGTCGTGTCATTCGTCCAAGCTTGATGCTGTCTCCTGTCCAGCTTTTATGTCTGTCTGACACCTATTATGATCCTCTCTAGTTCATCAGCTTCGAATGATCAGTTCAGTTTTTTTTACTCCAGAAGGGAAGGGGAAGCCTCAAGAGTGTAAACTGATGAAGTGATATAGTTAACGATAGGTACATGCGGGGATTACAAGATACTGGGTAACCTTGTTTGATTTCAGTAAACATTTTGACAGCTCAAGTCAGTGACATTCTTTCTCTTCAGATATTAAAGGAAAAGAAAGAATACCAAGCAGTTTGTATGGAGAGTAATTGTTTTATTGTTGTTAACATATATTGTTTTCTATAGGGCTTTCTTTTTTGTTTGTGTGTGTATATATACAGTAAGGAAAACTACTTGTTGTTTGCTATTGGGAGGTTGTGAGAGTGTGAAATACAGTGTGTGGAATGTCGGGAAGCATGTCAAAACAGGAAAGCTGTTGTTTGGCTTATCTTTTGTAACTTGAAATTTGTATTTCTGATTTTGTTTACTTCCCACATGTAAGGTGTGCAAGTGTGTGGAATGTTGAAATTTTTTTCCTGCTTCCGTTTCTTTTTCATTGGAATAAGATGATGATTTGAAGAATCAGTTGTGACTCTGTGTGTGTGTGGTGTGTGTGTGTGTGGTGTGTGTGTGTGTGTGTCCATGGTTACACTCTGCAGCAAAGGTGTTCAGATTCTGTATTAAGGAAAATGGATTTGAAATGGTCAAGGACATGACAATTTTTTGTTTTAATTCAGCTGATTTTTTGTCTGACCCCTTCACACTTGATATACATTTATGGAAACATTAAAAATGAAATGATTTTCTCATGGTATTCTATAAATGTTTAGTTCCTGCCTTGCATCAACACCACCGACCACACTGAAGTGTCAGGATTTTGTAGCATATCCTTTTCAAATTTATTTCTGAATTTTGTGAGGGGGAAAGAGGCCTGAATTAACTAAAAGGTGTCAGAAATACTGGGTTGAAGGAAAATTTTTGAAATGGGATGATGAAATATTGTTGAATAGATCCAACAGAATGTGTTAAGGATGCCAGATATTGCTGAATGAAATCAAAATGATGTTTTCTGAATGCCCAAATGTTGCTGTCTAGAACCAGAACTAATGTTCTGCATGTGCCAGCCTCTGAATCTACCAGTTGATGTGCGTCCTTGGCGAGCCGTCAGTGGACCAGATAACCCTAATGGAGTAAATCATGCTTTCAGTGAAAAACCAGGCTTCCCTCGTCCTTCACAGTTCTTGAATCGGAACTTGGACATAAAGGCTGAATATTTAGAAGCATGAGGAGAATATTTTTTCTTAAGACTGATAGTTATCCTTTCACACTGTCTCCTGTTTCTGCTGGAAGTAAGCTCCGCTGAGAGAACTGTCCTCGCATTGCTAACTTCTCCTTTTTCTTCATTTATCAGTTGGCAGACGTCTTTGGTTTGCAAGCTGTAAAAAGTTTTCATGTGTACTTTTGTAAATATGATGGCTTTGGTGTGCACACACACAAAACGTCTGTTGTTAATTTCTTTTGATTTTGGTTGATTTTGTTTGTACGGAGGTGTTTGAGTTCTGTCTGTACAGTGATGTATTTGGACTTGAGTTGGTATATTATGTGTTTTTTTTGTATGGCTTGTTGAACATTTATTGGTTTCAATATTAAAACAAGCCAGGTTATGCTGTACATTTCTTTGTCTCATTAACTTGAGATGTAATATATGATACATACACAGCAGGTCAGTTGTACTGCAAACACAGCTTACGTGCTTGAAAAGGATAACAGCATTTTTTACCATTTCCCTCAACTTTGGATTCAGTTTCATTGAGAGTGGAAGGTTACTGGTTGGGTAGTTGACCTAGTGAGATGTTTCTCGGTTTCACCCGTACGTGAGATGAGAAGACAGACTGTGCTGATTCCTTTCAGATTTTATCTGAAATGCTTCTGTGAGGCTGAAGTGAAAACTAGGTTATTATCAGCTGTAATGCTTATTACGTTTCTCCTTTCTTCTTAATAGCGGAATTAAACATGAAATAATGTGACCCTTCTCAAGTATGGGGGGCCAGACTTTGCTGGTTCTGAAGTGTGCAACAGCTTGAAAAACCTCCCGAAAGTCGATGCGAATGAATGTTAGGTTTTCGGCTAATTTGATTCTGTTAATATTCATCATTGATGTTTACAGAGAAAACTTACATTTCAGTAATATCGACTCTCAACACATTTTGCAAGCTGTTTTTTCATTCAGAGCCAGCAACTTTGGCCCCCATTTGCGAGATCATATATGTATGTATATATACAGATAAATACATACATACATATTAATATATGTATATATACACACACACACATATACATATTCATACACATATATATATATATATATATATATATATATATATATATATATATATATATATATATATATATATATATATATATATATATATATTCTTTTCATTAGTTATTGTTTTTTTTACCATCTTAAAGCATTTCCTTTCAATATTTTTCAAGAAATATCTTGTTTTCAGCATATCAAGTGAATTTCTTAGAACATTCACTCTCACATGCACACTGACACACACACGGCATGACGGGGTATATCGTGAAACAAAACAACCAGAAGTCCATTGTGGTAGTGGCGATATTGTTTCTGTTTGTTCTCAATTCAATTTTGTCTGGTTAGGCCGGATCAGAAACCACCAGTTTACACTTCTTACCTAGAAATGGTCAGTATCAGGAAATGGGCTTTTGAGGGTGTGTGAAATGGCAGCTTCATGTGAACATAAGACATTACAAGCCCAAAAGAACACCTTTTGACTGTAAATAACAAAGTAGGGTAACTCTTGCTCCGTGATGAAAAAATACACGCCCATAACTCCAAGAGAATGCTGCTAAAGACACAGAATCGCCTAGCAGATATGACAGCACAGAACGAACAAGGAAACATCCCCAAAAAAGGATGCTCCAGGCTTGCCAATATGCCCTGCACTCGACGCATCTACACAGCAACATCATGGGAGCAAGAGTTGCCCTACTTGTCTGTTATTTACTGTGTACTTTTCCCCTGCCTCATTTCATATTTACTTACCTTTCAACTGTCCAAGGTTAAAAGTTCCCTTTTTTTTTTTTCAAATATGCATACATGTAAGTTGTTAATTTGACCCAAGCAGTTCATAATGTTCATGATGGAACTGAATCTTTGAAATAATTTTGCCCACTTCTTAAACTTCAAAGGTAAATCTTTAAAAAAAAGTTTACAATTTCTTTATCAGCCACTCAATTGTGTCAATAATCGGCATTCAAAAATCTCATACCTAGCTGTCAAAGCTATTGGTTCCTGTATTTATTTTACAGTGGTATATCATAAAACAGAAATAGAAACTATCTTTACTGTGGTATATCATAAGACAGAAATAGAAACTATCTTTACAGTGGTATATCATAAGACAGAAATAGAAACTATCTTTACAGTGGTATATCATAAGACAGAAATAGAAACTATCTTTACAGTGGTATATCATAAGACAGAAATAGAAACTATCTTTACAGTGGTATATCATAAGACAGAAATAGAAACTATCTTTACAGTGGTATATCATAAGACAGAAATAGAAACTATCTTTCGATCTCCAAGTTGTGTTTAAGATAGGAATTTCTTCATTCTTCGATGTCCTTGTTGCTTTAATATTTTTCTTCCATTCAAAATGGCTATACGCCTTAATGTAGTTGCAGTAGTCATGTTAAAAGAAGGCAGTGCCCCCTCTTTTTGTGTGTGTGTTTGAAACGAATTGAAAACAGTAATTGATACAGTAGTATGACTAATTTTGTGGCTAGTTAGAAGAATCGACATAGGGGTCAGCCAGTTTTTCAGACTGTTGAGAAGTGGTGCCATAGTGTTGATAAGAGAAAACTGATAGTATGGGTTGACCAGGAGTTTTTCCCCAAAACATGTGTTTCTACTTGCACACGTGTGCACTGGTAATGTTATTTGAATTTGATGCGTTTTAGTTGTCACTTAAGGAACAGTGTCTGGTGTGTAGATAGAAATTCGCGATTTGATGCTCAATGTGTTTAATTCATTTTCTTTCACTCACAGAGCAGCTCCTTTTTGTTTTTGTTTTTGTTTTGCTCCCATTTATGAAAGGCTTTGCACTATCAGATGTCAAGGATTTTTGTATTGTGGAAGGTTGAGTAAGCGCCATCTCAGGCAGGCATGTGTTGCAACTTGGGGCTTGTAATGAGAGATTATTTGACATGGAGCAGACTCATGATGTGAAATTTTTTATGGGATTGTGAATCTTCTTTCTTTTTTTTTTGACAGACCAGATAGTGTAAAGATGTTTGGAACCGAACAGTTATGCAAATTACTTAATGCAAAGATCAGACGTGTGATCCAAGTTTGGACAAAATATCTTAACGGGGACAAAACCAACCAGTGTCTGGGTCATGCGGGTAGTGGTCACTATTTTCAGTGTTGTCCATCATGGTTTCATTCATTGGTTATCTCCTTTCGCTTGTTTCACAGTCCCTTTTTCCAGTGTTGGGGACCTTTCCTGCATCCCCTCCGTGTGTGTCGATGAGATGGCAGTGTTGGTTCAGTCAGGACTGTTTCGTGATAGGATTGGTGTACTGTACTGTTCTTGTTCCGTTAACATTGATCTTCTGTGGACTTGGGTTTCATGGTAGCATTGGTTTCCTGCTCTTGTTCCTTCATCATTGGTTTCTGTTAGGCTTGGGTTTCTTGATAGGATTCGTTTATTTTTCTTGTTGTTTTGTTGTTGGTTTTCTTGGATGCAACTAGAAGAACAGAAAAAGAAAAAACAGATAAGAATATAAGAAATCTGAAAAAAGAACAATAAGCCGGGGACAAATGTAGAGGTGCACTGGTAAGTGTTCTAAGATATACACCTTTCAAATTATCATCGGAAAACTGATACACCTTTCAAATTATCATCGGAAAACTGAAATGCTGAGAAATTTGAAAAATGTTCTAGAGAAAACTTTCATGATAGCCAAGTGCCAATTGCTTAATGCCTGAGACCAATGGTTATTTTGGCAGAACTCGAGATCCATCTGCAAAGTTGAATCTAAAACAGATCATGGGCAGATGAGCAAAGTATTTGGAATCTCATCTTTTTGTCATGTCTTCATTTGGCACTGCATTTTCAGATGACGACAATTCTCCATATGTCCTTTTGCTTAGCATATCGGATGCAAGGTTTTTGTTCTGATAATTAACAAACAAAAATTTTTTTTGTAAACCATTACCTTATTTAAAAGAAACCATTTTGTTTCTGTATTAAACTGCTCAGTGTATGTTTGTTGCCTTTTGGGATTCAGGGTAGGCATTACAAAATGAAATCCCCAGGGAAAACATTTCTGGCTCTTGGCATAGTTATAGTTTGAGTTTAAAGGCCGCATCCATGGGGATGCAGCGGACATTGGTATGAATTGTATTACGACCTTCTGTGCTATAACTTTCCCCTATGACTCTGCCTCTTGTAGACATTTATCTTTCTTCACCATCCTCCACTGTCTTATCGCCTGTGTTGCCTGTTCTGTCTTCGTTTTAGAAAGTTTTTACACTTTATTCCTTATCACAATGGGTAACATGCCAGCTTTTATGTGGTAATCTGGCCTCGTTAGTGAAACTATGAGCATTTTAGTGAAAATATGAACATTGTGCAGAGTGGACATGGTCCGATCATTCAGAAGTGTCTAATTGTCTGTGGATTAAAAAAAGAAATCTTTTGTGGCTGCTATTTTAAAAAAAACTTTTGTGCTTTAATCTGGAGATAGAAAGGACAAAAAACAAATGCTAAGTAAAAGGCTTGCATACTCAACTAGCTCTAGTGTCATCTGCCTAAAGAACATCGGTAGATCAGCTATTGTTATGAATTAACAGCTGTTGTGTGTGTGTGTGTGTTTTTTTTTTTGAGTGGTAGTTTCATTCAAAGACCTGGACACTGCCTGGAGTGTTACGGTGTGGCGACAACCCTGAAAGGGCTTTGTACTGTTGGCAAGGTTTGTACAGACAGATCTCTGACCTGGAATAGCTGTACATGTTTCTGAAAAAGGTGAAGATCAGTGAACTTTGTGGACTTGAAGCTTTGCATCACTTAAATAAAAAAAAAGTTAAGAAAAAAGAATGAAAAAAAACGTGACTGAAAGCAAAAGCATGCACCTTTCATCATAGGACAAACCTGACGTAAGAAGGGAAGTTGTAACTCAAACACAGTGGACATGCGTGAAAGTGCATAACAGGCCATGGAAGAGACTGAACTAAGCTGAAGTTAAGGGGAAAGCACCGAAAAGATAGTTTGCTGTATAGCAAGCAATTCTGAGTGTGTGAGACTGTCGAGATAGATCGCAAATCCTGCCACGGGGGAAAAAAATCCAACCCAAAACATCAACACTTCCAGACGTTCAGGAAATACTATGATGAATGGTAATCATGTTTAGAAGGACAGAAAGAGGCAAACTTTGGTTTGTGCATGAGCTGCACGTGTACATTCTCCATCAGGTATGGTGGCCCTGATGATGTGAGAGTGCAGACATGCATACATGTACAGCATCATGTTCCTGAAAATTCTTGAAAATTGCAGTTTGCTCCAGATTTACATCATCTGTTCCTGTTATGGGGTAAGCATGTCTGGACTTGAAATTGAAATGGGACTTTGTGGGCCCAGTTTTCTTTCACAGGTTTGACAATTTTTATGGTGACTTGTCCTGGTGGTAGTTTGGATGCTTATGTTATACTTTCAGTCCTGAAGTTCCCATGCAGATGAAGGTTCAGTGCCCATAGTGTGTTGGCTGAAGGGGCAGTGATCTGTCAGGGGTTCTCATTGCTCAGGTGTTGTATTATGGTGGACGGAGACCAGCCCTCTCCTTTTGCTGCCTGGACCTTCCCAGGTCTAAATCAGGATGGGTTTTTAAGCCATAACATTCCAACTCCATGAGTGATTTGAACTCATAATCATTGGCTGTGAAGCAGATCGCTGTAACCACAGACCCCCTCCCAGGAGGTACAAACAGAACACTTAGTTGGGAGAACCAGATACCATTTTATTCAGTGTCCAACGCAGGAAAGACATGATCAGATAGATATTCTTCTAGGGCAAGACCTGCCCATTACACTATGGGCCGATTGACCCATGCAATTGTGGCTGAAAGTATGGGTGACTAAAGTGTATATTGTTCAGTTAGCGGACTGTGTACATGCCCTCCTCCCCCACCCCTCCCCCTCAGTTGACAATGTAATTTTTCTTAGGTGAAAAACATCAGGAATAGATCATGTGCGTATAGATTATTTCATACAGTAAGACCCACCTCTTACCTGAAAAAACAAACTAACATAACAAAGTTCTGTCCTTAAAAACAAAGAAAAACGTGAAGTTGGGGAGGAGGCGGGTGTTTCTTTTTTCTTTCTTTAGATATGTGTGTGCTTTGCATAGCAAAAAGAACGCAGAGTTTTGCCAGTCCACAATCTTCCCATACTTACGTGTGTGACCTCATATGGAAGTGGTGACGTGTGCACTTTATACTGAATTGTTAAGGCATGCGTTACATTTTCTTCTGTTCCCTTTATTCAGTCAAATATAAAGTTGACTGGTGTCATCGATGCATGAAAGTGGTTTGAGTGATTGGCAAAAATGTCCCTTTTTGTGTGTGTTCCTTACACCTGTTGACATACAATTTCTCTTTCCCTTCTCTCATGGTTCTGCTATATATAGCCCTTGTCTCACGGTTCTTATGTATTTAATGGTTTTTGCTGGCAATATTGTTACAACTGACAATTGTTGGTACTCCTTTTCCGCATCATATTAAGTGTCCTTGTGCATGTGTTTCAAAAGCACAGCACACTTAATGCTAGGTTCACACTATGGAAACTGTGGGAAACTCTGGCAGTCTGCGTGTTAAAGAAACTGCTTTGGAAACCGTCTCTAAATATATGTGACTGGAGTTTCTGTCGACAATGTGAACGC
This sequence comes from Conus ventricosus, assembly GCA_018398815.1. Taxonomy (NCBI): domain Eukaryota; kingdom Metazoa; phylum Mollusca; class Gastropoda; order Neogastropoda; family Conidae; genus Conus; species Conus ventricosus. Next base: position 81,961,801 of record CM031598.1, read on the forward strand.
TCGACGAAATTATACAGAAACTGCGAAGCTCCTCCCCTTTTTTGCTCTTTTCGCGCCATTCACGCTGTGCGCGCGAGCCAGCTGCGTTTTGCACGGACTTCCCTGCTATTTTCGCCTTTCTTTTTTTTTGGGGGGTCAATTTCAGTCAGACTCGTGTACAAAAACTTTGTTGCCTACCTGTTCTCACTTTGGAAACGATATGGAAACTCGGTAGCGTCAGTGTCCTAGTTTCTTCTCGGCCTGTATTTCCAAACAACTTTTGCAGACCGAGATGGAAGGAAACAGGCTTGGCAAATCTATCGGGAATATCCGATAGAGGTAATGCAGTTTGTTGAAGGGGGTAATGTGAGTTTTCTCTGTGCAGATTTTGGTTACCGACAAGAAATTGGGGCTGTTTCCAGGCCGGTTTCCATAGTGTGAACTAAGCATAAGAGTAAGATGTTTTTTAATAGTCAACAACGCAAGGTTCATCATACTGTATAGAAAAACTCACTCGCTCTCCTTCATCAATCAACAGTACTGAACAATATAAAGCTTTTTTTTAATTGTAAAGACATTCACAGTTATCACAGGAGAATACAACAATCAAAACTGAAACGATCACACAAAGTCTGAATGCAAACTTAAAAAGTGGCAAATGGGAATGTTTTCTTTCAGCTTGGTTCCAGATCTTAATTAAGAACAACTAAACATGTGTGCTGGAATTTGATTTTACCTGCTCAAGAAGAGGTAATGAATAGTGGGGAAACTTACAGCAAAGATTTTTTTCCCCCAACTGGAATGGTAAAACGCATAAGATAAGATAAGATAATGTTGCTTATAGCCCAGCCGACCGCAAAGGGCCACATCAGGGCTGTTGGTAAAACGCATATTCCCATTCCATTTCTAAATACTGGAGCAAAATGGGGCTTTAATATATGTGGGTTTTTTTTTTTTTTTGGGTGGTGAGGAATGCTGCTGAAATGACCAAGGACATCAGAAAATGACTGGTAAATATTCCCAACTTGTGTTCTAATTCGAGCTGTGAAGACAACCTGGTTTGCTTGAGGAAATGACACAACTGTGAATAAGGGGTCCTTATCTTTTTGTCTGGGATATCAAGCATCGGTGAAAGGGTTTTTGGAACAGCTCAGATCCAAAGGCCAAACTGCACCTCTTCCTCATGTTCCACTCTTGGTCATTTGTATTTGATCCGACAGGCTTCATGCATTACACTTCAATTCTAGTGTTTTTAACATAGGTTGAAAAGATTCTCAACTTCAGGTTTTTTAACAACTGGTAAAATTGTTATGCACACTGCAAACTCAAGTCAGTTAGCGTAATACCACTACTGTTGTGTCAGGTAACAGGTGAATAGATGACTAAATCTGAATACAAACGGTGTTTGAGGAGGACAGTGCTCACATTAATGTCTAAGGTAAGTAGCTGAGAAGTGGATGTGATCATGCCTTCTTGAATCTATGGAGCACATTAAGGTAAAAAAAAAAGGATTCTGGTACAGATTCAAATCTCATATAATGGCATGTGGGTAAAACGAATTGTACTTTGCTTTGCAGTAATTATGAATTTGCACTCAATGGGACATACAGTACACACAAAGCAAACCAGACAGATACCATAATGAAGTTCCAGACTAAGATCACACATGTATTGTGGATCAAGAGTTGTGTGCTGTGGTAATCTGCTAGTTTTAATTTGATATCGCTGTCGGAAAAGGGCAACTTCTGTAACGGATACAATAACAAACAAAACAAAAAAAACGGCACAGGTGAAGGTAATTCTTCTTATATCCACTTAGCCTGTGGTGAGTGGAAACTGAGTAAATGAAACCAACAAAACATAACCTGACCGCAGCAAGTTGTTTGACCACAGTGAACAAACGTGGTGGTGTAGACAACTTGCCAGACCATGCTCTTGCCAGGACAGCCAGACCGGTAGATATGTACAGGTATCAACATGAAGCATACATACACAAACACATTGTCATTAAATAATGACCTACCATTTGATTCTCAGCTATAAAGAAAAAAACATGACTGGGCAGCTAACAACAAAACATGACTAGTAATGACAGGTTAGCGTTGGGGGCGAAGCACAAAATTATCACATATACACAGGAAGGATACCTTAAGGTTGTTCGTATCTGAAACCATCGGTACACCACAAAGTAACGACGAACCATGGTATATCTCTCGTAGCTGAAGCCTGTGTTTACGATCTAGTTCGCAGAGGCATGGCGAACTAAAGACAGATTCTTGCTTGGAGATTGAACGCTTTTTCTTCAAGGGCAGGAACCCAACTCGGAAGCTTGATGGAGATTTATTGTTAGACCTACTGAACTTGGAACCATTTTGTGTTTTAGCAATCTCTGTCTCCTAAATGGTGAAGTGGGATATTCTCAACCAAATGAAAATCTATAATGAAAAATTGAGTAAATAAACCAACCACAACCTGATTTCCATCATATGTGGATTTGTCAAGTCGTTACAAATGGATTTTTGTTACACAAATAGTTTCATGAGGTTACCCCCTTTTGCACAAACCCAAACAGTTCCAAGAACATGTTGAGCAATCTTTTCCTCTCAGTAAACGTAGGATGGGTGCAATATGTGAACCTCGCTGTTCTTGGATCACAAACCAAAAGACCTGGCAAGTAATGATAATGACAAGGAACCACAGAGATACTGGACTAGACAAACCAGGTTTGCACCCTAAAAGTTTGTTCAATTAAAAAGGGAGCTAAACACAGTATACTAGTAATGAGAAGTTAGTACGTGGGGAAAACATAAATACATCCATGGAAATAAATCAGTTTCAAAGTCTTATTACCTGAATTTGTTAAAAAAAAGATAAAAAAAAAGGCTAAAATAGTGTAGATTCATGAGGGCTGACCACACATCAAGACTGGGTGAATATGTTTCGACTTGGTGGCACTTTACAACTTCACTGATCTTTTGTCAATTTGCAATGTAAAGCCAGAGTATGCACCAGCTGCAAACACTTCAGACAGAATGCAAACTACTAGAAGAACCATCACAATGTTCACACACAAAAACCCCCCCAATGCACACCATGATCATATAAACGGTATCAAATATAGGAATCGTGTCAATGTACAATGTCTCTGATACATCGATACGGAAGTCTCAAGTACATAATGCCTTGGGTCAAAGTGCTGTTACTATGACAGAGCAAGTAAAACAATTCTGAAAATGTATATCTATACTGGTGGGTTGCAATAAGAGATACATGGGGAGCAGAAATGGAATCAATACAGACCCAACAAAAATGCACACAAATCATTGTATAAACGTCCAAATCATTTGATGGAACTGGGAATATAAACTTGTTTAGTTCAAATCTGATTATCTAAACAACATTTGGTTAAATGCAATTGAGAAGGGTATATCAAGAAGCTGAAATTACCCAGAACTGAAACACACACACACACACACACTACACGCACACAAAGACCAAGTATAGTAATTCATGTCCAGCGAGGGCAGAAATCTGTGAAAGAGTCTATTTCTAAATTACTCAAACACGTCATTTTGTTTCTCACTCCTTACTCATTGTACAAGTCGAGGAACATTGTCAGTATGTAAAATACTGTTCAATCCTCTATAAAATGCCTGCTCTGAGAAGCAATCAAAATAAAGGAAATGAACCATTCACAGAATAAGGAGAAATATTGCTTCAAGTAAGAATATTCATCTATGATTGGCGTTATTCTTTTCTAATGCTAACAGAAGTCACAATATCGTGTGCTTGGTTTTTTTCTCTTTTTTTATTTCTTTTATATATATATTTTTTTAATCCACAAATGTCCAAAGGCAGAAAAGGGACAAACTTAGATACACCAGGCTGAGCTTACATTGTACTTTTCTTTTTCTTCTGTTGTTATATTTGACAACCTCGGTGAAAAACAAATTTCTCTGCAAACCCATTTATTTATCCATGTTTATCAATCATGAGCTCTCACTGCTAATATATAAATAATCTGTTTTCATCAACCAATCATTCATTATATAATTGTCAATCAAATGTTTTAAAAATTGCATATACTTGAATGTTCTTCTAGCTGATCTATTGTTTATCAGATTTCTTTTTTTCTTGAACAATAAAGGATTTTACAAGCTGAAATAACACAGGGGACTTGGTCTGCTTGATATTCAGATAAGCAGTGAATACACTTTCTGGCATTAGCATTTGTCTCTTTTTTCTTTTCTGCCTGATTTAACCAAAAATAAATCAACTGAAGACATTCATGAAGAACTCCATACAGATCAGTTAACTTGGTAGGATTTTCATAGCACAGATTTTGGACTACCGCAAAACTGCATTATGCATTCTTTTCTTCTTTGTTTTGATTGGCCCACAATCTTTTAAGAATTAAAGATTGTAAACAGCAAGTCCTTGCTGAATTAAGTACGCAACAGAATGTAAACTTAAGAAGAAAACATGATCTACTTTCATACATCAATTTTGATACTTTCTGCGTCCAATTAAAAAAAAAAAAATTGAGAAAAACATTAATTGGAGAAAAACAAGAAATTCCCTAATACAAACCTGATCACAGACCAGAATTTACGATCGAAAAAGTACAAAAATGCACACAGAAATATATAAAAGTGTATAAATGTAAAAACCTGTGCCAAATAAATGTATAAATCTCAGTACACATAATTATGGAGAAATCTTTAAAAATTAACAGTGTAAATGACATGATACCAATGATCTGTTGACATGCTTTCACTGACTGTATTGCGTATATACATTTATAAAGAAGCCATGTCGAAAACATAACAATTTACTGCGTAAAGATATAACAACTCGAGATGAATGGGATGTCATGATCTAAACCTCTGCACATGGAAATAACACAGAGCATGTCATGTTCTAAATCAAATCTTGGGCGCTGATGTGACTTAAGACTTGCCACTTAAAAATGTCCCCGTAAAAAGTTTGTCCATATCTGTCTTTTCCCATCATTTCAAATACCTGCAGCCTTTGAAGTTTGAAATGAAAACATTACCACACCAAATTTTCAAAGATAATCAATTGGACAACAACAGAAAAAAAGGCTGAAAATCCTTGCCAAAATACATCCATATTAAATATTTTTTAAACATTTGTCCGTTCTTACTCTTGTCTCACGCTGGCTGGCTCTAGTGGTTAGATCCAAAAGTTTGCAGTCGAATGTAATGGGCTAAAATCTCTCTGACAGCCACAATAAAACTGATATTTTCACTGCCCTCAAGCCCGAGTATGTTCATGACTCAACCGATTACAGAGGATGTTCATGGCCCATCATCATGATTGCTATTGCAATCAGCAACGCCCCTACATGATCATAGTACCCTTCCAGCCCTGAATTCATGCCTTGTTTAGTCATGCGACCCGACTTTATCTTGTGGTCATGTGAAGTAAAATTCCTCTCCAACCTCCATCAATGCTGAAGAAGGCAGAACGTCGCTCCACAAATGTCTTGGTTCAAAGGAACAGTTTCATATTCTCACATTATTCCATACTAATGGGTTATCCTTCTGGTGGTGTCAGTGATGAAGAGGTCCCATTCCATGGTCTTCCTGGGACGGTTATCCCTATCTGCAAGATCACTGGACCTCAGCATGAACGTTAAACCTGAAGTCACCTATTCATATGTTACTCTTGAAATTCCTCAGTTTTGATTTAAAAACAAAACAAACAAAAAAAGTCACAGCAGTTTGCTTGTATATTATTTTTTTTTAAAAAGCACAACTGAAATTCATGTTGATTGCACCCCCTTTCCCCCCCCCCCCCCCCCTTTCTTTTTCTTAAATAGGCATAATTTCTCATGTTGTTTTAAGACTATCTTGACACTCTGCTACCTTCTAGTACTGAACTACTTCAGTTATTCATTTTCTGTTAATTTTCTGTACAATGTAGATGCTATGGAAGGTTAAGAAGAACCTCCCTTGATGATACAACATAAAGCAACAGCTTTTTTAAACCGTATTCTGTACAGTATAAAGCCTTCCTGTCACAAATTACAAGGAAAGAAAGACTTTCCCCATCAAAAGCTGAGGGAAAAAAACAACGCAGTATAAAACTCATTCCTATCAAATCGAAACATCTTATACAAAATGTCTGAGAGATATTTGAAAGTCGCAAGGGGTCAATGACTCGGTTAAACCAAATCAGACTTGCGACACCCACATGGAGAATGATTTGTTCAAAATGACTCGCCCATCATTGCCAATCTTTTTTTTTTTTCCAAACGTAGCTCCTCCATCCCTCTCTCTCTCTCTAAATGTACATATGGAGCTAAGTATATAAACACAAATGATTAAGTGACAGAGTAGGAAAGTGTGTGAGAAAGTATATAAAGTAATTTAAACCACACACACAAACACACGAAACTAACATACTACTTGAAGAGAAAAAAATGAATTGCTGATGAATAAAAAACAAGAACTAGAAAACATAAAGAGACTGTCACAAAGGAAATCAAGTCAAGCACTGGCATTGCACACACACACAATACAGGACCATCCTTTTACCTTTTAATCTGGATCATGTGCAAATATACAAAATAACCAACAAGACTTCCCACATCTTTGTGTGTGTGAAACTCTTGATTAAAATGAAAAAGCAGATGCATTTCTTCCTTTTGTCCTTTTTTTTCTTTATTTTTTTTTTAGATTTCAAATTTTAAGTAGATATGCAAAATTACTATATATATAAAACATTTCCCACACCTCTGTGTATATTAAACTAGATCAAAAGGAGACAAGAGCATTTGTTACTTTTATCCTTACTACTCTTTTTTTTCTAATTTTATGTTCAAATATGCAAAATCACCACCAACAATGCCCACATCTCTGAGTAAATGAAATTCAGCTTCAAAAAGGAAAAAGGAGGAAGTATATGTTACTTTTCATCTTCTTCATCTTTTCTTTTCCCAGAAGTCTCACTGATTCCCCCCTTTTCCCTTTTCTTGAAATATTTTTGGGTTTCCCTTTTGTACCAAAACCCATGCTAATATTTTACAGTTGGTAATATGAATCAAATATGACCCCAAAAAAAAAGAAGAAAAAAAAGAAGAAAACCACAAAAAGGATACGAAAAGACATCTGGAACAGCATACATGAACATTTATACATTTTCATATTCAGTATAAAAGGATTTCTGATACAATATCCTTTCACATTTTCATCATACCCTATGATGCGCAATCCCTCTATTATCAACAGATAAAGACAAGGACGATGCAGATGGGCTGAAGACAGGAATGGAAACAGATCCGGTGCCAGCGTTTCATCAAACGGGCAGCAATGTTTTTCCTTCAAGTATGACACACACACACACAAAAAAAAAAAACGGCTCACGAGTTCATCATAAGAGTTGTATTATCCAACACAGAGGTTTTAAATTTCCTTATGATTAACACATTATTCAAAAAAGGCCTGGGGTACTTTGAAAAACATTTTTTTTCTCTCTTTTAATCTTGAGGCACCATTTACAACCACTTTCGACAACAATATTTCACTGTCTATTGAAGGGCCTTACATTATATGCTCAGTTTCTGTTCTGTGTTTCTAATATGGGTGTCAAAAATCCAGGCATATTTCCATAATTCAGACATGCAACCAAATGGAAGACTGTAAAGTACCTCCACCATTCTGTCCTGTCATTTCCAAGGCGTTCACTTATTGTCATTGAGTTTTGCTGGAATCATTTTAAAGCATTTATTCAAAAGTTATTCTATTTAAAGCATATGTATTCTGTCTCCCTTATTTCTCTTGGCAAAATAAAAAACAGATTCATTGGCCTCTTTCCCTCATCTATTCTTGGGACAAAAATAATTGCCTGCGGTCTTAATTTGCTCTGCAGCATAAGACCAGAGATCAAGTATAGAGGAAGTGAGCAACTTTTGCCCTTGAGGTAAAAACCGTCCGGATGAGTTACGTCATGGGTGCTTTCTCCCTCAAAATACATATTTCTCTATATATGTATATTATACACTGTATACAGATGTATGTTTTGTCCCATATACTTTATCTTTATATAAATGACAAACGATGTGTGTTTACAGCCAGAGACTGGAAGAGCACACATGAGTTCCTGAAGAAGAGAAACTGATGTGAATGTCTTGTGAGGCTGACTTCATTGATGTAGTACCTCAAAGATCCATGTAAAGAGAGCGTAGCCAAGCACGCTCAAAGAGACATCATAATGCTCATGTCTTAACTCTCTTCATGATGCCCTCTTCTGAGCTGTCATGCTCCCTATACAAGATATCCGATCAGACAATGTTTACACCAAACAACAGATCAAATCCAGAATAACGAACAAAACACAAACCCCCCAGCAAAGAACACCTCTGCTCTCCCTCCCCCACCCTCATACAAAAATGGACGTGGTCAGTAAGATGAATGTATAAATCTTTTCATTGAACATCTAATCACAACTGTGATATTAAACATGGTTTTCAATGGAATATCTTCAGAAACCCAGGCATCAAACGACACATCCACACACACACACACACAGCGCTGAAGAAGATATTAACAACAATCCTTTGTTGACATCACTTTGGAGGAGACGGACTGAGGGGGGAAGGGGCAGTAAGGGAAGATGGGAGGGGGTGGGTGGGGGGAGAGCTTTGGGGGACACCTCTCAAGGAAAAGAACCATGAAAGACGTGAACAACTCTCCTGTATGTTGAATCATACAGGGAACTAAATACGTACCACTGCTTCCCCTTTTATCATCTGGAAAACAAAAGCATTGTCAATGGGCTATATTTACACAGCTAGTACACGTCCCATGTTTGTGTCATTTCATCAACAGCCATCAGACTGTACACCCTTTTTGTCTGCTTAGAAAAAAAAAAGACAACAAAAAAAAACCCCTTCACATCCCAAACCAGTCATTTAATTAATCTTACACTGTTACAGCCATTGGAAAAAAAACCCACAAATGCTATAAGTATTCCCTGTTTCGCCAAACCTGTGACCATAAATGCTTTTATCACGTAAAACCCTCTGAACAAATGAAAGACTTTAACCGCAGACAGAAACACAAGCACACACTCGGGCATACAAAATCACTCACTTTCTTCTCATCCAAAGATCCATGACAGGATTGTTCCGACTTTGACTGCTGTGAAAAAAAACAACAGCTGTCTGAAAATAACCACACTCTTACCCTCACTTCCTCTTTATCCCTCCAATCTTTTCTGAAACCTCTACAAATACATGCCATTGATCAGATAGTCGGCCTCGTTGGAATGGAGAGGCCTGCCTTTACGCAAACGACGTCGGACCATTCGCAGACGACATGCGACGAAAATCAAGAGGATGACGGTGAAAGCTAGCCCCAGAGACAGGGCGATGATTGGACCTTGCATGTTGGCTGGTTCCTTCGGCGTGTCCAGCTTCACCTTGGAAATGAAGTCGTTCTGCCTCTGGATCAGGTCCTCAGTGTCGCTGCTCTTTTCAAATGGGGTGGGCTCCTGCATGCTGCTCCCCTTGGCCAGATCACTGTTGTCCCCCTTTGGTTCCGGAAAGCCGTCAGCATTATCGGTGAGCGTGTCTTTCGCAGAGCCGTCTTTCACCGGAGTTTTCTGAGGGGTCTCCTTTGTGCCGTCTGCTGGTTTCTTGTGGTCATCCTTGTTCTTATTCTCTGTGTCTTTGGAGGAAGAAGGGGGCTGTGTGTCGAGTTTGCCCTTGTCGTCTGAAGTGCTGACATCTCCAGCATGTTCAGGAACTGGAGGACAGAACAAGCCCAACAGATTGAGTTAATGATGCTTTCATGTACATGATGGATAATGCACAAAAACATTCCATGTTGCACTTTAGGAACCAAATGAAAATGGAAAAACAAGGATTAAAAAACAAAACAAAAAAAACTATTGAGGAAAAGGCACAACAATATGTATGATTAGACATAGGATTCTCCTGCATACTCAAATCCCTAGTTATTTAAAACTTCAGTTTCTTTTCTAACCTTTTTTTCTGATTATACACCGCCTACCATGCATGGCTGCACAATCATTTTTTCTTTCCTCTGTTTCTACTTTTATTTGTTCTACAAGAAACAATATCCCCTTATCTAACAGGAAAAAAGATCTGTGATAAAAAAGTTAGTATATATCACCAAGACTATTTGAAATACTGTTTGTATGCTGTAGTGCCCTACTGATAACTATATTCATGCCAAGTCCATGGAAGTAGCGGTTCCTGATTTAAAAAACAACAACAAACAAACAAACAATGCTGAAGTTAACTTTGGACACACATATATCATCAGAACAGGGTAAATTACGCAAATCTACTGGTCTATAGAAGAGCAGAAAAGAACATGTAAGAAAAAAACTAAACTGTGTACTCCCAATTGCTTTAAAGCTGGAAAATATACGATTACAAAAATCATCAATAAATAAATACAGAACACAGGGCTCAAACAAACACAAAAACTTCAACAATAGAGGAAGTAAATGTGAACATTAACTATCCAGATCTTAATGACGCTTGTCATTTACCTTTAGCATATGCTCTGGATGGAGAATCAGGCTTTTCAACTGGTCTGTTTCCATGTCTGCCAGTCTTGTCATCTGTCAACACAACAAAACCTACTTCAGACATACCTGTGTGCCTGCGTTTATGCCACCGCGTGTGTGTGCATGCGTATGCGTGTGTGTGTGTGTGTGTGTGTGTGTGTCTGTCTGTTTGTGGTGTGTGTCTGTCTGTCTGTGGTGTGTGTCTGTGGTGTGTGTGTGTGTGTGTGTGTGTGTGTGTGTGTGTGTGTGCGTGTGCGCGTGTGTGCATGCCCACATGTCTGTGTGTTTGTAAGCACGCATGCACATACGCTTGTGTAAAACAAATGCATAGTTCCATCTAGCAGTACCCAGCGGTCTGTCACTTTAGTTCTCATCAGCTAGATTGAAGACAGAATGACCAAATGTAAGCGCACACTTAATGCAAGTCTCAACAGGGAGATTTCCATGCTTCAGTTCAGTGACATGTTGGTTAGCTCAGTTCCTGTTTAATATTACACTGTGCACATTATTGCAATTTCCCCCTCATCTTAACAAGGGAAGACAAGACATGACAAACCAAAACAAAAAAAAAGTTATACTATAAAACTAAATCTAAAGCATGCATCGGCTATGTTGATGGCCTGGATTTCATAGATTGTTACAGTCTCATATTTTCAGTATGACAAAATCTTTGTCATACAGAAGCTTTTTCTTTTTCTCTCTCTTTTTTTTTGGCTCTCCCATCCTTTATGCTACATCAGTGGCAATGCACCCATGCAGCTCATTCTGACCCATGGCCCACAGCCTGGCCCGCCACAGCCCTGGCACCGGCAAGCCACAGGGAGCAGTCAAAGTCCAAGTCATCATGAAGCAACCAATCAGAGGAGACACTGCACTATTGCTGAGTCACTTCGGTGGTGTTCACAGGTATTCTGATCCAACACATAGATGACACCACTGACTTAACCCCTTACTGACAACAATAAGTGCTGAGTCAAGGAGCCGGCATGAACGAGCTCTCTTTCCAGAGTGTACCACCATGTCTGTCCAATGACAATCCCCATGAATTTGTTGTTATTGGTGACCCCGACAGCATCAAACCAAAGTCATAGATGTGGTGGAGAGGCAATTTGAAAATGAGATCATCATGACAGCAGGGCATGAAAGGCCACATAATTCAAGCTGTCTTTTGAATGCGGATCAATGAGGATGAAGGTGATGCTACAGAGTTTAACTCTGGTCTGAGGTTGCATGACAGGGCTGTACTCTTCGCTTATGTTCATAATATATTGTGTTGTCAACCAGGCTCAAGAGGTATGCTCACATGCAGTATTGGTCAAGAAATCTAAGCAACACTCACAGAGACGCATCCATTCAGTGGATGGAACTTGAATGTACGGTCCCAGTCTTTCAAATTGTGCACTTAGCAAACTCAACTCTAGGTGGGAGCCAGTCAGAAAGAAAAATATAAATATGAAAAGAAACGCAGAAATAACGAAAAGCAGAAGCTTTTACAAGTGAATATTGAAAAGTTAGAGAAGAAGGAACAGTTGACTGATAAAGAAAGACATGATTTAGAGCAGGACAAAGAGGAACTAGTCAGACTTGGGAAGCTAAAATGCAGGGGTTTTTGATTCGATCACGAGTGCATTGGATAGCAGAAGGGGAAAAGGTGAATCAGTATTTTTGCTCGCTTGAAAAAAGAAATTTCTAAACAAAAATATGACAAAGTTAACATTGGATGATGGTTTAGAAATATTTGATGACGAAAGGGTCCAACAAGAAGTGAAGAAATTTTATGAAAAATTGTACCGGCCAAAGGAAGTTGAGGAGTGCGAAATAGCTGAAATGGTTAACTTATCTCATGTCTTAACAGACCAAGAAAAGGTACAATTAGAAGGAGAAATTTCTACAGATGAGGCTGGCTATGCACTTGAACAGATGAAAAACAATAAAAGCCCTGGATCAGACGGATTTACTGTTGAGTTTTTCAAATTTTTTTGGCCATCACTTGGAATATTCGTTGTCCGATCCTTATATGAAGGTTTTCAACTAGGTGAGCTGTCCACCACACAAAAAGAAGGAATTATAGTTTGTATTCCTAAAGGTGATATATCTCGAGATGTCATCAAAAACTGGAGGCCAATTACTCTTTTAAATGTTGTTTATAAGATAGGGTCAGCATGTGTTGCGAATAGACTAAAAATGGTTCTTCCAGGCTTGATTAATGAAGACCAAACAGGATTTATGGCCAACAGATATATCGGAGATAATATTAGATTAATTTATGACTTAATTAACTACTTGCAAACACACCAGCTGCCTGGTTTGCTTTTATGCTTAGGTTTTGAAAAAGCCTTCGATTCACTTGACTGGGGATTAATGAATAAAGTACTTGTAGCATTCGGATTTGGACCAGATATACGTAAATGGATAAGTACTTTTTATAATAATATTAAGTCAACTGTTCTTGTAAATGGACAGGCATCTAATTGGTTTCCTGTGGGTCGTGGATGCAGGCAGGGTGCCCCAGTTTCAGCCTACATATTTATTTTGTGCGTGGAAATCCTTGCCATTATGTTGAGAGATAATAGAATTATAAAAGGGATTCTAATTAATAATACAGAACACAAAATTTCACAATATGCGGACGATGCAGAAATCACGCTTGAAGGTGACAGAGTGTCTTTCGAGGAAACTCTGATAACAGTTGATAGGTTTGGAGAAAATCAGGTTTGATATTAAACACAGAAAAAACGAGTGCTATATGGCTTGGCAGTAGGAAAAACTCGAACATTCGCTATATGCAACACTTACGTATACAGTGGAATCCACCACAATTTAAAATTCTGGGTATTTTATTTACCAACGATCTTGCTGATTGTTCAGAAATAAACATACAGGCTAGATTTCTTGAAATAAGAATGCTATACAAGGTATGGTTAAAAAGACAGGTTACTCCACTTGGCTGGGTGGCTGTTTTGAAGTCTTTAATCTTGTCCAAACTAACTCATCTCAGGATTCTACTTCCAAATCCTCCCGATGATGTAATTAATGCTATTCAAAACTCAATATTTCGATTTGTTTGGAATAGAAAAAGGGATAGTATAAATAGAAAAACTGTGACTAAAAACATAATGAATGGAGGACTTGGTGTGCCAAGAATAAAAGAATATATATTTGCATTAAAGCTTGCATGGATTAGAAAAATAAGAATATCGTCTCATAAGTGGAAAAGTATTACTTGGGCAAGTTGTCCAAGAATAGATCATCTAGAAAAAATTGGTTGTAGTTTTCCTCTAGGCCAATTATCCAAAAATAAATTTTGGGCTGATGTATTTACGGCATATAAGGAATTTGGCCGAAGGATTCGACCTTGCATTTCCGAAGAAATGGCTTCCGAAAATATATTCTATAATGAAAATATTAAGATAAACAAAAAACCAATTTTTTTTATCAAAGTCTGTTCGACAAAAATATACATACAATTGGACACATTATAAAAGAAGATGGTACGCTTTTGGCATATAGAGAGTTCAATAACAAATATGGTTTTTGCATTGACATTATCTCGTTATACTGGATTATTAAGAGAAGTAAGCGCATATATGCGGAAAACTGCAGTAACAATGACAAATAACAAGAATGAAGAAAGGTCTAAACTATGGAAACTTATCTGTTCAGTCAGCAGAGGGGCACGTGTTTATTATGATGCCCTTCTGTGTGACAACATAAACCCTGCTTATTGCAATAAGTGGAATGAAAAACTTGAACAGCAATTGGAATGGGATGTCATTTTTAAAAAGGTGCAAAAAATAAAAGAAATAAAACTTAAATGGTTTCAGATAAGAATTCTACACCGTATACTGGGTACAAATATTGTGCTGTCAAAAATGAGAATTGAATCGAACGATCATTGTACATTTTGTAATACAGAAAGAGAAAACATTGAGCATCTATTTTGGTCGTGTGAGCATGCGGCACATTTTTGGCAACAACTTCAAGCAATAATAAAAGGAAAATGTCAGCATGCGGATTCTTTAAATCTGTCTGTTGAATTGGTATTATTTGGGCATTCAAATAATTTTTAGAAGTGATGAACCCTTTGACTTTATTTTACTTCTAGCCAAATATTTCATCTATAAATGCAAATGTGAGAAAAAACTTCCAATTGTAATAGACTTTCTACACTATTTAAAGACAAGATATAATCTTGAACAGCAAGTCGCAAAAAGCGTAAAGTCAATGCAGAAACTGCACGAAAAATGGCAGTTATATCAATCTTTGATAGAAGTGTAATTTTTGGACTTGATGTGCATGTTGAGGTACTAGTCTGTCTCCGTATCACTTATTATGCATGTACGTATGGATCCCCTTGTGGTTTTGTCGGTGTCTTACCCTCCCCCCTCTCTCTCTCTCTTCTTTTGTTTCTGTTTTTGGTTGTCTATTTGTATTTAATTTTTGAAAAACCCTGCCTTGCAAATAAGCTAACACATGATACGGAAATTGTTTATGGTACTTGATTGAAATGTAAGCGTTTGGCTGTTGAAACATAAATGGTGTGAATTATATACTGATGTGAACTGAAATGCTATGAATTTATGTAAAATGTTTTGTCTCTGCAAGCAGAAAAATAAAGTTGAAAGACAAAAAAAATAAAAAAAAGAAAATAAAAAAATAAAAATGTATGGCTCAGATGGGAATCAAACCCATGACCTTCAGCTGGGAGTCAGCAGCGCTATTTCGCCACCATGGCTGGTGACATGTAGAAACTTAAGTACAGGAGGCCCTGTGATATTTGTACTAAACTGAAGGAGCTGAATGATTTGACTGTGCTGACAGTGTTGTCCAGGGGCCAGAACAGCTCAGTTAACATAATGCTGGGCTTATAATCCTAGTAATCCAGGGGTTGCAGGTTCAAATCTCTGCAGGGCTGCTTCAATACTGGGGGTGTTTCCTTCTGGGTAAACTTTGGTTCTGACTCCATTTTCCCCAAAGTCCTTTGAATGAGACTATACACTGAGGTTACGTGTCTGAATACATGGTTAACAATTTGCACACCACAAAAAAAAAAATGCACGCATGGATAACATCTTGTGCACCGCATAAAAACCCATCACCAACTTTCGGAGAAGTAGGGTAATCTGGCCACTGGAATTGATGAAAAACGTACACACAGCATGCATCCTCTGAGAAAAATTAAAAGAATCGGTGAAAATTTGAGATTCTGATATTCGACTGAAGGACACCGGAAACAAAGGATTAATGTCAGCAGGCATCTGTTCAGTCAGCTGGTAGTGCAGCCATGCAGGCAGCATGTAGTGCATATAAGAGAGTGGATTGTAAAGCGCTTAGAGCTTTGTATCTTACCAAGGATTGGTGCTATATAAGTACGCTCAATACTAATGATACTTACTATGAACGAATAAAGACACTAAAGCTTGAATGGGATATTACTGCTTATGATGCCTGCAGTCTCATCTTGGGAGGGGGGGGGGGGGGGGGGGGGGCGCAGGGGGCAGGGGTCCATGTGTCTCTTTCAAGACAGAATCTAGGCATGTTGTAATACCTTTAAGATAAGATGGTGGTGTTTACTGCGGAGGCAGCTGAGCTTAAGATTAAATAAGAGGTGGGTCTGAACTCCACATAACACCAACAAAGCTAGCAAGAAAAAAAACTGCTTCCATGAGTATTTCACAGGTGACTTTGGCATGCAAAAATCATAAGTAAACATCAGCATATACATGAACTAGGCAAGAAGAATAAGTAGTCAACTCTTCCATACTTTATGTTTGAGTACTCCCAGAATTCAATGCCACTATAATCTTCTTGGAAACAAACTGCTTGCTCTAGTAACATGGACTGTTGAGCTTGTAAAGGGACACAACTTTCCAAAGTGTCTACTGAAAGAATATAGTGGCTTGCTTGCATGTCTCTTTAATTTAAATATTTGTGGTTGGAATAGAATAATCTGTGAGGTCCAGACTCACACAATGTGTTTGGTGTATGCTTTCAGTTTGTTTTGTGTTCACAAACTGTCTCCAAAAAAAAAAAGTTTCATTTTCACCCATACATTTGAGAGATTTTGGTGCAGGTTTTGTAAAGTAACATGAAACAATACACAACTCTTGTGCAAGTTACAAAAACATCAGACTGCAGAGAAAAACAAAATCTGTAGTAATCAACCTAAGATGAGGATACACCGAGATACAAAACGAGGGGCAGAATTGTGCACTGTTGTAAAGAACACCCTCAACTTGCTCCAAAGATCAATTCTAGTCATTTTGGCCGTATCAGGCCAGTCATCTTGTCAAAGTCAGTTCACTTTGCAGAATAGCAGAGAGGTATAAAGCCAACACCTGAGAAAGGTTCAGCACCTCAAGATTTACTCAGGATGCGTTCAGTATTACCTGATTCCAAGAGAGCTAGCTCACTGCTCCGAAGTGTGAGGATTGCTTGACATTTTTCCTTTTGTAGTCAACCAAGCCTGAATTTGGGTTACAGCTTTTAGTAATGGGGCAAGTCTGGGAAGAATGACCCCACCTCTTTCCTCAACCTTAAAAGAAAGTCACAAAGGACTGAGCACAGAATGACACAGAACGCATTTCTCTGCTTGGTTTCATCCCATGAAGACGTCTTGCAACGTCTTGGTATACAGATACCTCTCACCTACCTGATCAAAATTCACATGATACAAGACTTAATGTACTGAGACATACTACTGGTGGGAGTGTGTGGCAGAAGGCAGGCATTGACTGTAGTCAACAATTCTTCTTTTATATCCCCTCTTTTCACCCTATCAACAGAAATGCCAACAGGTGGGCAGCAATGAACAAGAGACAGATGTCAGGGACTCCAACCTTGCTGTGGGGGGTTGCTGTCCTTAGCTGGGGCTTCTGGACTTTTATAGGGACCATCTGCACACAGAAACACAATTCACATGATAGACTACCCACATAAAACGCTGTGTAAAAACCCTGACATGATTTGAAAGGTACTCTTACAGATAAACACATGTGTGACACACACACAAAAATAGAAAGGAAACCCAAACCTATGTAGCATTCAAACACTTTAGAGTAAATATGTATCAATATTTCTCTTTTCTTTAACTGCAGTAGAACCTATAAATCCTTAAAAAGTACATCTTTAAACAGGAGTCTAGTAACGACAGAGAAACATGTTCACAGTAATATCAGGCATGATATATATATATATATATATATATATATATATATATATATTTTTAAATTAAGAAGAAAGAAAAAAGCAATTGAGGGGGGGGGGGGGGGGGGGGGGGGAGTGGTGCAGAAATTTTGGAATCTGTGAGTTTTTTTTAAGTTGTCAATTGTATTATCATCTTCTTCTTTTTAAAATTTAAATTCCCTCATTAGATGTGTGTATGCATTCATCTGACCAGTGCAGCCTACTTTCTTTTTTCTTTTTTTTTTCCAGTAGCAGAACAGCAGAAAAACTAAAAATTGGCACATTTTACCTTACAGATTGTGAAAATTAACTGAACGGTGGAAAATCTGTTGTCTGGAATATGTCTGGAAACGATAGGTAGAATACAGCCTTGTCATGTAGTCTAAGAACAGAATGGAACTCCATAGCATCATCTTCATCATCCCATGGATGCTAAAACTGATGAAAAAAAAGGTACATTCATATTCACTTGCCCTGTTCCCTATAATAAAAAGCAGAGTCACAGATCATCTCACTGCAGCTGCAAAAAGCCTGTAACCATTGTGCACTAAGCTATCTGAACCAATCAAACTGCAAAACCTTTTAAAAATCAAATTACTGGACAATTACCATCAAACATTTCATCTGATGTTGAAAGTACAATCAAGTACACTGTTTTTTGGGGGTGCTTTTTTTAATCTAAACAAGCCAACCAAACAAACAACATGCATCTTACTATGAATGTTTGCCCCCATCATGACATATCTAATGCTTGGGCTGACTCATTTTTGTGCACTGTTTTGCCCAGCCCCACAAAGGCTGACGCAAAAGGACTTCACTACCTGCCTACCAATCTTGATCTGAAGCACTTAAACTGTTGACTCAACTGAGGTCAAGTGGTTTTGTTTCAGAAGGCTCTCACTGGTCACCAGAGAACAAACGACAGAGAAAAAAAAAACATCGGCAAACATGAGGGTGTGCATGTCTTATTGTTTGCCGGCCTAGAACTCAAGAAATGTCAAAGCGTAATGTCATGGTGAATTTCTTGGTTGGTGAGCTGCCTGAGATAGGACAACATGTGCGCAGAAACAGAGATCCTTCTTCCTACCGCCACACCCCACCACCCGGACCCATCCACACACCAGAACATTTTCAAACACATAGCTTTTATCCAGAACTCAGTTTAAATACATTTCTTAGAAAAACCAAAGTAAGAGAGTAAGCGAGTCAACTTAAAGTTGGGAAAAATCACGACCACATTGGGAAAGAGCAGAAGGTGTGATAGAATGGAGGGGAGGGGAGGGGAGGGGAGGGGAGGGGAGGGGAGGGGAGGGGAGGGGAGGGAACAACAGTGTTCTAGAGCATGTTTCACATTGCAAAGTAACAAATTTTTCATCAAAAAATATATTTTCAACAATTTTTCACTCCAGTTTTG
This sequence comes from Conus ventricosus, assembly GCA_018398815.1. NCBI lineage: Eukaryota > Metazoa > Mollusca > Gastropoda > Neogastropoda > Conidae > Conus > Conus ventricosus. The sequence goes on from CM031598.1 coordinate 81,980,945, forward strand.
TATTATCTGTACTTAACTATCAGGGAATGAAGGGGAAATGTTTAATCTTTGTCTATACTAAATTCATCCCCTGATAAAGACTTCTTTCCTCTTACAACTGGTTTCTCGAGCACATTCCTTATTAGTAAGTAACATCTAGCTCCCAGTAGACTCTGGGGCACCTTCCATCTCTGTTACTATTAGAGTTAGCTCCAAATGCAGATTTCCTCCCTTTAATCCTCTAAGGAATCACTTCTCTGGTGTCTGTCTTTGTCCATACCAGATTCAGCTCCCATTGGAGACTTTATAAAGACTTGTTTCTCTGGTATGCTCCTTCCTTGTCCATACCAGATTCAGCTTCCAAGATTGACACACTCTAAAGATATGTTTGTCTGGAATATCATGTCTTGGTAAGTTACCTCCAAGTCAACTTACCTCCAAGTCAAGACTCCCTCCCTTTAAAGAGTTCTTTTTTTTCTTCTGGAACACGTTGTCTTTGTTCCTACAAGATCTAACTCCTGATGAAAACACCATCCCTTTCATAGCTTGCTTTTCTGCAGCATTACATCTGTGTGTTCATAAAAGATTTATCAACCCCCAAATCTCCTTCTTCCCCTTGCGAAGGACCAATTTTAAAGAATTTCTGAGTTATTACTGGGGGGGTCTGCTGCAATCGCAACAAACATGAATGTACTGAAGCAAACAATTGACAAAAACAAACAAACAAACAAACAAAAACAAAACAGACACAACAAAATCATAAACGCTTATATGCCAGAGACCAACTTAAGTTTTCTTCTGATAACTGAATCTGCTTTTCTATGTGCAGGACATAGGCATGTTGACTGCTTGGTCTATATGGCATGACCCTTCAGGCTGCATGAAAACCAACAAATACATCAGGAGCTTTGTCCCTTTGGCCTGGCATGCCTGACAAAGTGGAAATGCTACAGTCACAGATTTTGATGATACTTCTTTTATTCAAATTATTTTGAGAATGGTTCTGAAGTTTATGCTTTTTTCCTGAAAGAGACAAAGGATGCTCTGTGATTAAAAATCATAACTTGCACAATTTTCGTTGCTAAAAGTTTTTATACATAAGCAGCTCATAAACAGCACTGCCAACAGACCTAAGTAATGGATCTTGCTTCGTGTGTGTGTATATGTGTGTGTGTGTGTGTGTGTGTGTGTGTGTGTGTGTGTGTGTGTGTGTGTGTGTGTGTGTGTGTGTGTGTGTGTATGCCAGTGCCATTTTGTTGTTGTTTATAGGTAAACAATGTCTGTCATTACAAAAACAACAATTATATAAGATTATATAATAGCACATTTTCCTAATCATGTACAAATATTGACACACTTCTACTAAAAAAAAAAAGTGCAAGAACACACGCAAAAATTAATCAATGCAGCACAAAGAGAAATTACTTGTACATACAAATATGCTCTAATATAACAGAACAACGATAAAGACCGTCTTAAACAGAAGAATGACAAAATTCAACTTGATCATACTCTACACATATGTGACACAACAGACATAACAAGCCCTTCAACAATCAGCAGTGGTGGGACACGTAGGAAAGGGCTGAAATGGGAGACATAACAAGCCCTTCAACAATCAGCAGTGGTGGGACACGTAGGAAAGGGCTGAAATGGGAGTGAGGGACAGAGGAAGGGGAAGTAGGAGGTGGGGGAAAGACTCTGAAACCAGAAAAGGGGGAGAAAAAAAAGACCAGCCAGAAAAGGCCATACTTCTGAACTTTTTCAGTGTTTGTGGGGTCACTTTTACACACACACACACACACACACACACATACACACTTGCACCAAAATTGTTGGTATAAAAAATGTGGACACAAGATCTGCAAATTCATCAATTATTTTGTTCATATCCTGAGTTTTGCCATTAAACTGTACTTCTGAATTCCCATTAAACACTGATTAAACAAACATACATGACTTTTGCAATACATAAAGAAAAATAACTTTGTCAAGTATTAGTGCAATAAATTTAGAGACAAACAAAATGTGTCTTTTATTTAAAAGGTACTGATGACAAAAAAAAAAAAGATGTCTATGTTACCCATATACTGGAACACTGACAAAACACAACTCTATCTACACATGCTGTCATCTCAGCTGAAAATATACCTGTATCATATGCAGATCACTATCATCAATAAGAGTTATTTTCCATCCAGCAAACACAAAGAAGTTATGCACAGGCAGTTACAATGTTTTTTAAATTTAAAAGTCTATTGCTTCACATTGGTAATGCGATTTCTGTAGTTAATGCAAAAGGCTTTGATTATAAACAACAGCAACAACAAAACAAAAAAAGAAAAAAAGAGAGCGAAATACGCTGAAAAATATGTCTCTCCTGACCCTACATTTGACACCAAGAAAACAGAGTGCAAAATCTGCTAAACAAAAATGAATGCTCTAGAAGAAGATATGCCATACAATATAACTGCTAACAAAAATGAATACTCTAGGAGAAGACACACCATACAATAAACTTGTGCAATGTAAGACACTGTATACAATATAAACCATCCAACATAACCACAAAAAAGCCATCTTAAACCAGTTTTCCAAAGATACACCAATCACAACAGCAAGTGCAATGATTCACAACTGAAGTGTTCATGGGACACCACAAACAGAAGATAATGCATGCAATACAAGATCAAGTTCACAACAAATCATTAAAAAAGATTATGTGATAAATCCGCCAAACATGAACAAACAAATCACAGACAATACAGGACACATTTCAGGCAAGATAAACAACACTCAGGTCAAATTCACATCTTGCGCCGAATTTGACCAGACAAGTGATTGTTCCTCCTTCATTTTCGTTGTCCTGGGTGTTATCTTGCCTGAAAAAGACCTAAGAGGTCGAAACGTGTCATGTTTTGTCTTGCGATTCCTCTGTTCATGTCAGGCGGATTTTCTACATAACCTTTTAAAGGTTTGTTTAGATTTCCGCCTGCAGTCGCCTCACTTCGCAACAAAGTTCACAACATCAAAATCACAAAAAACCACATGGTGACAAGGGACTCTAAGCCACATCCAGCACACCGTGTTTACCATAACCAAGTTTGCTGCCAGGTCTGTATGACGGCACGTCATGGTTTCCAGGGAAGCCGTCCGTTTCAGAGTAGGCAGGGTCTAATTCCCCAAATTCATATTGCGGCGACTGGTAGCCCAAATCCAGGTAGCTCTGCTGTGGGTACACTCGTTGGCCCTGACCCCCTGGGTACAGCTGTTCTGGTAGTCCACCAAAGTTACCGGCCCGGTTGCCTGAATTAGGTGCGTAGGCGCCTGGGTATCTGCCATACTGATTATACTGCTGTCCATACCCTTGTCCTGGTAAATACGAGTTACTGAAGGTATCGAGATAATGAGAGGGGCCTTGTCCATCTAAATTATTGAGTTCAGTCGGATTGAAAATCTGCTGCCCAACGTCAGACTGATGTCTGCCAGCACCGGGTTCTCCAATACGCACATCGTAAGCTGAATGTGGATGGAGTGGTTCTGGTTTAACGTTAGCCTGGGGCAGATGGTAAGCAGGGTCAGCATTACCCTGTACTTTGCTGTGACCTGCATCTACATAAGGCTTTTGGCCCTCATTCTGGTTGGGAGAGGTGTTGGACGCCTTGCGACCCTCGGCAGGATTATTGGCCATG
>CM031598.1:81989615-82054615 GCA_018398815.1 Conus ventricosus
TGGATTGCCGGTGCCGGGGCTGCGGCGTGGCCGACCGGGCTGTGGCTGTGGACTGGGTGTCGGAATGAGCGGCGTGGGTGCACTGCCTCTGAGGTGGCGCAGAGAGTTAGTTAGTTAGTTAGTTAGTGTTTATAGGCGCAGAGAGTGGGACAGCAAAAAAAAAAAAAAAAAAAAAAAAAAGAAGAAAAAATGAAATATTCATCTACCCACAGAGAAACACTAAGTAAGGGTGAAAGGGAGAGGTGGAAGAATGTCTTTTTTTAATATATGCATGTGTGTCAAAGAGAGAGAGAGAGAGAGAGAGAGAGAGAGAGAGAGAGAGAGAGAGAGAGGGGTGTATGGGCATGGGGGGAGGGGGGGGGGGGAGCAGAGGAAAAGGTGGTGAGGCAGTGGGGTGGTGGGAGAGACCAGACTGATAAACTGAAGGGCTGGGTTGGGGTTGAAGGATACAAATGTTGTGGTTGTTAGCTGCCACTATCTGCAGAGTTTTCCTCCACCTAAGGTTCTCAGGTGTTCTCAACACACGACCTGAATGGGCCTTTTGTCAGGTTGGGGGGCTGGGAAGTCACCCTGAACAAAGGGAAGAGGTATCCAATGACAAAACGTTCTGATAAAAGGTGTGTGTGTGTGTGTGTGTGTGTGTGTGTGTGTGTGTGTGTGTGTGTAAATATAAGTTGTCCTCAGTGGGTCTCATGTGCTGAGAGAGTTTGGAAGCGAAAACAAGTGTGGTAAAGTCTAGTTACAAATTTCAGCCTCCAGTTTGGCATTTTGAGAATCTAGGATAAAAAAACAACAACAAAAAACCAAACCAATTGAAACTTTGACATCTAGAGGGCACTCTACATTTTTTCTGCTTTCCATTTAGGCAAGAAGTTATGCCACAGTCATTAAGAACTTGGTAATCCGAGCAAAATGACATGAAGCTATTAAAAATTTGTCGATTTGAAGTTATGAATTTAAAGGGAATCAAATTTCCACTTTACTTTATATATAAACAAAACTGCCAAAAAGGCTGTATTGGGACCTCTGAAAGTCTAAACTGTGACAGTAATACATTTCTTTAAATACTAATTCATTCTTAGCATGATGTTAAACATCCTTAAGTTCTTTCAGGATGAACAAAACATTCTCTCTTCCTGCTGAACAGGTTAATATGTATTATCACGCAAATTAATACATCAACAGACACCGATTTGAGCTCATGATATATAATGATACTGATGAAATTAATCACATCAACCAGATACAGTGTTGTATATTTGTACAGTCTAAGAGTTCAACTTGAACTAAAAAGTTTACTTCCAATTGCTTCAATTTCCATGATGGAAATCTGTCTTCACATTTGAAAGTGAACAAAGCGAGAGCAAACATAAGAGTTATATACAAAAAATGAGAATAAACAAAAGAGGCTACGCAAGGACTGAAACAAAAACAAAAAGGCAAAATCTAAATATATACACAAACAAATTAAAACCATAATGATGGCATTTTTTTAATGAAACCTTACCTACGGATCTAGGAGCTTACAAAGATACATGGTCTCCCCTACTCCCATCCCCCAACACCCATGCACACACTCCTCTGTCACAGTCTCTATTCATACATACCAATGGACATAGGAACAAAGTACAAAACATCTGGAAGATTCTAGACCTGTGTGTGCTATATATGAAAAAAAAAAGGTTTTAAAGCTGAATTTGAAAGATGCAGCAGAAGTGGAACGTTCAAAATGGAATGGAAGAGAGGTCCAAAGCTGGGTATCACAGAGCAAGAGAAGGAACGGACACCGTGAGATCTACCATTGAAACACAGAGATGGAGGTTCATGGTAACTAGATCACAGAGATAAGCAGCAGCAGTGGCCAGTGATAATACTGTAGCCGATGTTGGCTATCTTGCTGTCAGCTCTTGCAGAAAGAGGGAGTCCCTGGAGTTTCATCAATAAAGGGGGACAAAATTGACAATGTTCAGCCTTGAAGGTAAATCGAGCAGCAACATTTTTGGCCCTTTAGCAGCGGATGAGGAGACGAGTCAGAACAACCAATTAAAAAAGGGTGCAGCAACAATTTGGTCCTTTTACATTGGTTGAGAACAGTCAGGACAACAAGCAAAAAAGTGTTTCCTTCACTGGCACCGAAAGAATGCAGAACGTGTTTTGGTGGCATCCTCAGAAAGGAATTTTCCAACTGACCCTATTAAGTTCACAGAAGATGATCTGACAACTGTTGTTTCAAAGAAAACGAAGAGTCCAAATGTTTGTTGCACACTGCCACTGTTAGAGTATGATAAGTCACTACAGCCGACATCCATGGAAGAGGGCAAGGAATGCGACCGAGAAATAGAACCAGAGAAGAGAAGAGCTTCAATTTTACCATCCTTTCATTTAAAAGCTTTGTGTGACATCCGTGTTAATGTCAGTTGTACATTCTTGTAACATCCTGTAAAGTTTATTGATGCCCAACAGTTTGCAAGTTTGCTGAAGTTAAGTGACATCTGCAGAAAAGGCGGTGATCTACTGTGTGCTGCTTGATGATACTGAAGAATGTTGTAGTATACAAAATGAACCTTGTCAAGACATAGACCTTGTGAGGACCCCCATATGTTTAATAGAAAGAATCCTGATTACAATGCCAATGTAAACTCTCACACACTGAGATATACAGCAAGCATAAACATGCATGTCAAATTTATAGAAATCATCATTACCAGTTCTTTACTCCTTCTCTCTATTCCCCCCTCCCCCACCTGCATTCCTCTCCAATTAACCTCTGCACATCCTGAAAATCCTGCCACATGAAATGCATCAACTTATCATGCATGAGAGAGAAATCTTCACATACTTCTGTCCATAGTCACAATACACAACAGGTCAAACTGACCACATCCAGCCAATTATCTTATTTCATGTTGTCCATCTAAAACTACTGGCTGCCTCAGGGAAACTCCATTCTCCACTTTTCTCTGAGGAACAATCTTTGAAAGATCATGTTCTACACCCTGCAAGCTTGAGGACACTTCGAACGGCCATGAAGTTCTTGTTTTCCTTTGGAAAGATGACTTCCTGCCTGATGGTGATATCAGATCTGTCTTGCGTGCTCCGAGACCCTCAAATGTCATCTAAATTCCTCCCCCCCTCTTTTTATTCTTCTTTTTTTTTTTTCATGCATAGACATGGAAACTTGGCCATTTTTTATATGTTTGTGTCTGTACTCAATAATAACCGGTTCTGCTAGCCACACACGGAAGTGTGGATTTTACAGGAGGACTGTGATCATCTTGCTGCATCCTGGTGAAGAGAAGACGGGTGTGGCTTAAAACTGATTGGAAAGTCACTTCTGGGATAAGGGGGATTCAGCCTCAAAGGTAAATGTTTACTTGAAACACAAAATATAGCCCACTGACAAACCCTCTTTGTGTAACAGGCAAGACTTTGTGTGCGAGACTGCATATGAGACTGTGTGTGTGTGTGTGTGTGTGTGGGGTTGTGTGTGTGTGTGTGTGTGTGTGTGTGTGTGTTTTTGTGCGTGCATGCGTGCGTGCACGCTTGCATGTGTTGCGTGGGGTGGTGTGTGTGGAATGCGAATGTGTGTGTGCGTGTGTGTTGTGTGTGTGGTGTGGTGTGTGTGTGTGTGTGTGTGTGTGGATAGAGTTAACTTTGCGCAAACACATGTCCATGCACGTGTGTATGACTAAGAGGCAGAGAGAGAAAGAACTGTTGAGCATGCTCCCCAAATACTCCATCCTATCCAGCCCCAGACGTATTAGTATTTGTGATCAGACATTTATAATCACTGACTTAAATTTAAAATTTCTTGTCTCACTCACACACACACACACACACACACACACCACACACACACACCCACACACCCCACACACACACCACACACCACCACCACCAAAAACCAACCTCCATTACCACCACCACCACCATTTACCAGGCATACCAAGTACCTGAAGAATAAAAAGATGACAATATTATGACTGCTGTGGGAAGGAGTGGAAGTGCAAAGGACAGTGGAAAAAGGCTATAGCAGAGCTGTAGAACACCTGTTTTACATCACAAGTAACTGATTACTGTTTTAAAATTAAATTTTTAAAAAGTTTTCACATGCTACATTTTGTAGTTTCCCTGAGGAATCGGATGCGGCCCCATGTAAGTAGGTATTCTTGTTTCTACACCAATTTTCACCAAAATTTGAACTGTTTTTTTCTATCGAAAAACCCCTAAAGTATTCTGTTTCATTGTTTTACATACAGGAAAAACTTTCACAAGATTTTACATTTTACCACAAGTTTACATCTCAAATATTCGACAGAAAAAGTTCATAAAGTTTGACAAACAAGGCTTATTGTCTTGCTCCTTGGGTCACTGGACCATTTTTTTCAGAGGGAAACAAAACAGTGAGCTTTGGTTTCAAATGTTGCCCAGTGTGCAGCTGTGCTTTGTGAATGGAGTCATGCCATGGCACTATAATTCTGACCATATTTTTAAAAACATCAGAGGTTTGGTGGTTTTTCGTTATTCAGTAATTTTAAAGTCACAATAAAATAAATAAAAAAAACAAGAACACTTTTATTCAAAATTTTTTTATACATGTAACTTATAAATGCTGAAAAAGAAGAGACTGAATATTCACAAATGCAGGTCAAACAACTGAAAGCTAGACCAGCCAAGTGTAGAATACCTACAGATACTGCAACATAAGTTTTTGTGTATACGGTTTTTCACATTCAAATCCCCCACAAGGTAAGAATAGAGAGGCAGTATATAGCACTCTATCCTTACTTGGTATGCCATATAGGAGTGGGGGGTGGGGGGGGGGGAGAGGAGATAGAGAGATACAAAAAAGGGGACAGAGAGACACAGAGAGAGACTGAAAGACAGAGAGAGAATGGTGTGTGTGTGTGTGTGTGTTTGAATATTGAGAATATCTAATCGGCAAGAGCAAAGGGACATGAAAAATTACCTCCCCTCCTAGCTAATAAAAGTTTCATAAAATCATATTGGCACTGCTTTTTTCTGCAGCCAAGCTCCAATGGGTGACTACAGTGTTTATTACAAGTGACCTAATTGGGTCATGGCTGATTTCACTAAACAGATTGATCACTCAGTATCAGACTATTCAAATGATTCCCCATAAATGGCTCTACATATTATGGCAATGTCACACTGGAGACAACAGATTGGATTAAAAAAAACAACAACAAGAAGAAAAATACACAAAACACACAACATGTGTATACTTACATATACACAATCTTCCTCTCTCTCTCTCTCTCACATACACACATTCACAGACTTCTCAAAAAAGCCCACTATGTAATACAGCCTTTTTTTGTTCACATTTGAATCATATATAAATGATTCCAGCAGAAATAACGGGGAAAGCTACAAGCATGGTCTCGTCCTTTCTCTATGCTGTGCAAAACAAAACCTACTTGCTGTTTTTACAAACAGTATGGGGCAACTCACTGCATAACTGGCCTGAACCTATACGGGCCCACAGTCGTCTATGCTTCTTTTTCATCCATAAACAATTGGTCTGGCCAGGCTAAGAAGACAACAAACGAAACCAGCCATAAATCTCCTCTAATCTCTGCAGGTATTGGATCTATCCAATACAGCCATTGTACACACTCAATGGGGGCTGTAGAACTGGAAGTATATTACCCTCTTTCACGTCTCATCACTGGCGTGGGTGCCAAACACCCGCTTGCATTCACATGCTATAGCAGTAAAGAAACAAAGACTGGAAAGATACTAAAACAAAATCAAAAAAATTTTGAAGAAAAAAAAAAAAAGGAAAAAAAAAAAGGAAAGAAAGGGAAACAAGAACAGAAGAAGAAAAAAAAGGAGAAAAAGAATGAAAAAAAATGAAACAATAAAGGAGAAAAAGAATGAAAAAAAAATGAAACAAGGAAAAAAGGAAAGACAAAACTCTACAAGGAAAGACAGAGCTATACAAGGAAACAAAGGGGGAGAAAGAAAGAAGGAAAGAAAAGGATGAAGAAAAAAAAAAGGAAGACAGAAAAAGGGGAACAAAAAGGAACAAAACAAGAAAAACAAGAAATACACAGGAAATTAAAAAAAAAAAAGGATAGACAGAAACAATTATGGAAAGAAACCAATTAAATAAAATAAGAAAAGGGAAGACAGATAAAATGAAAGAATGGACGAAACAGGGACAGAAAAAGACTTTAAAGGGAAAAAGAAACACAAGAAAAAAAATAGGAATGAATGAAAGAAGCAAAGAACACAGAAATAAAAACAGAAATAAGAAAAGAAAATATTAACAAAGAGAAAAGGAGAATAAACTAAGATATGAATAACAATGGAATGAAAGCTGTAAAGGAAAGAAAGGAAGAAATAAGGAAAGAAAAGAAACACATCAAAAAAAAGGAAAACAATAAGGAATTTAAGAAAGAAATAAAAGGACAGAAACCGAAAGAGACAAAAAACTGCTGTTTGTAGATATGTAGGAAATAAAACGCTTTTTGAGCACCGTTCGAAAATAATGAACAAACTGGTCTTCATGTGGTCTGGATTATCTACTTCAGCCAGGACATTTCAGTAAAATACCTGTGCTATATAATTCAATTTCTATACACAACACATATGAGTGTTTCACCCAATGAGTGAGTGAGTGACTGAGTGTGTGTGTGTGTGTGTGTTGTGTGGTGGGTTTTGTGTGTGTGTGTGTGTGAGTGTGTGTGTGTGTGTTATCTGTGAGTGCATATGCAAACAAATATCCAGATCATATAGAATCTGCAATGATAAAAAGAAGCTTTAAATTCTTAACAGTCTGTGCATTCTAGTGGTAACTTTTTTAAGGAACTGAGCTATGACAGTTAACTGCAAACAAAATAAAAATAATGCATAAAAATATGTCACCCTTGCATATTCAAAATGCAGGTAAATGTCTTTACATTTTGAATTTTGCTCTGAAGTTACAGAGCCTAGTCACAAAAAATGTTTATGATAGGTGAAACGGTAAAAATGGAAAAACTCTAGATGGTCTTGCATCAAATATTGATATCCGATCAAAAGGAAGCGAATGGGTAAGAGTTAACGCAGGAAGATGGGGAAAAGTTATGATTAATGTTGGGTTAACAAGAGGTCATTTCAGCACAGTTCAAACCATTATTTGGTTCTTCTTTTTTTTCTTTCTCTTTAATCTGCTAATCAACATCTTCCCAAAAAAGATTCAAATGTGAGTTCTTTCTCTTTTCAGCCATTCAAGTGTGACATCCGCCACTAAAAAAGCACCTGGATCAGACATTATCACAACATGAAAGAATCTGAACAGCTTTTAAAAAAAAAAGTAAACTCCTAACATACAGTCAAAAACACTACCTCTGTAAATAGCACCTAGTTAACCTTGGACTTGAACTATCAAAGATACCTCTGTTTATGATAGAGGTTAAAGACAGAGTTAGTTCCCAAAAGACAACAAAAATCAAATTTACCTGAAGATAACACATTTTTTGAAACAATGCATTCCCTGTATCAAACAACTCTTTTCATACAGGCATAAACAAAACACTTTAAAAACCCAGTAATCAAACCATACACAGACTTTTACATGGTCCTGAAAAGAATGTTGGTTTGTGCTTAAAAGTCCCTTTACAGCCTGTGCTAAAAAAAACTTCACGGCTTAATGTTGCCTGTATATTATTGGATCGCAATAAGTTCATTATTCACAGAGCAGAAAGGGCCCCTTACCAGAATCTGGGCAGTTGAACTCATCAGAACCGTCAGCACACTGCATAACAGAGTCACAACACCTGACTGGCTGACACACACTGTGGTCCTCGTCCAAGGGTCCCCAGCTCCAGGCATCCAAAGTTAGGGGGGACAATTCTGACCTGGCAACAACACCCACACAAAACGTTCTGAAAGGTCTGAATGTGAATAGAAAGCTATGACAAAGTTTGACTAAAAATCCTGTTATATAAAGAAGGAATGAAAAACCAAGATTAACCAAGTAATTTTAAAAGATATGCAATCTGTTCTGAAAACGTAGCCAACAAATGATAAAGCAGCTAAGAATTTTGAAGACAACTGCTCCAAAGAAGTGAACCTGCTCAAGAGGCTTTTTCTTAAATTTTCTAGGAAAGTAGGTCAAATTTGAAGAAAACCACAACATTTTGTTCATGAATTCCTAGGGAAACAGGTGGCTGGATAAGTAAGAGATCAACAATAACCAAATAAACTGAACTGCTCATAACTGTAGCGAGTTACTTTAGCTTAATGATCACAATGCAAATATCTCTTCTACAGTCTGTTCAAGACCTTGGCTGTATAATGTGGTGGAAACATTCCAGCACCAGTACCTGTGTGCCTCAAATGTGGAATACAATTTACAAATGAATCATTCAGTAAACAACATTTTCAGGGGGTAATTTTAGCATTTGTTAAATACTCTTATTTTCCCGCCAAAATAGAGACTAGACATCATTTTTCTATTTTTTTTTCTCAAAATAACAATTACATCAGATGCTCTTTAAGCCTAGAAAACCAAGACAAAACAAGCATAAACATTGTTTAAAACTAAAAATTCATTTAGCAACTAGGTCTTTAACATTAAAAACTCCATGTAAATGTATCACCAAAGGCGTAACAAAAAACAAACAAATGTAATAAATAATATTAAACATTATACCACTGAAAACTTTGGGGCATACATAAAATGATAGGAACTGCGAAATTGTTGCACATGATCATAAATCTATTCAGTGAAAAAACAAAGTATGGTTAAGTCAATGAAATAGGCCAATATCATGTCCAGACATAAATAAACAACAGCCAGTTTGAAAAATCACAGATGTAACTTGACAAGAATGCAGAAATGACCGGATCACAGACAAAAAGAGTGGAAAGTCAAGAGGATAGTAATGGAAGTCACACCATTTCCTGAAGAATAACTACCAAAGAAAATGTGAAAAAAAAAAAAAAGTATAAAAACACACAGACAAGACACATAGATACACATATGTGCAGGTACACACACAAAACCCAACCCCAAGGATCCCACAGCACGTTTTTCTTTGCTTGCAAACGTTCACAATCACATGTTTCAAAGACTCTGAACTTTGTTTTTTGATAAACTGAACATTGTTACTTGATAAACCCATCAAGGCTGAACATCTTTAGAAGCATCCCAACCAAAATGTTAACATCAAAAATATCTAACAAAAACCCCATACTCAAATCACACCTGTAAAAGTAAAGACAAAAATAAAACAAAGAAGGAAGTTAGAAAAATAAATTGTACTGAGCAAACAGACAAGGAGGAAGTAAAAAAAAAAATAATTGTACTGAGCAAACAAACACAGGCCAAAGTGATCCAGCTCAACCCTTATCTATTATCCCAACCACCCGAGGAACAAACCCCCTCTGACAAATGTAAAGCAATGGTAAGGCAACTCACGACATATGTGCCCTTTCTGGTAGTATCCCCTCGGCAGCGACACTTGTGGTAGTTACATACCGCATTTGGGATCTTCACAGTGCAGGTCTCGCTGGCAATAGGGTCCTTCAAGTCCCACTGAGGAGTCAAAGCAAGTGCCATTACCTTTCTTTGCCGACCATACATACATAATTTTACAGGCAGGACAAAAAAAAAAAAAAAAGCTCAAGTTACTGGCACTATCTTACAAAAAATCCAAACACACAACAAAACCCAAGCCAATAACAGAAAGTGTCCATATAAAAGACAAGACTATTTCTTTGCAAACCAGAATCATTTTGTGCTGTTGATCTAATCATAAATATTAGCAAAACTTGCTAAATGTACACTGACGTCGTAATATACATTTAAGGAAAAAAATATTTCCATATACATGTATACTGTAAAAGAGAGTTTGAAAACAGAGAGACTGGGGTGGTCGCTGACAGAAGAGAATAAAAGCTTTTGAGTTACCAGACTTCAAATAAAAAGAACAAACAAATTGCAACAAACAAAAAAAGCATTGATAACATTTGTTTATACCATTTGCTTTTTCAGTGAAAAAGTAATAACTGAACTATTATCATCTCCATCACTGGTATAATGTGCTTTTTATTTCCATGAGATAATGTCTACCTGCAAAGCAAGCCATTTGTAGTACTATGGGTTTCTATATAAGCAGTCTTATTACTATATTGGAAACAATACTGGTGGCACACATCGGTTTAGTCTGGATTTACCCTGTGGCATAAATTAAAAAAGAAAGAAAAAGTATGATCTCATCTGTACAAACATGATATATCTGGAGTTAATTCCAAAATCTAGGACAATAATCAGAGACCTTGTTCAAAAAGTACAGGTTTCAATATGATTAACTTGTCTTGACCTGGTTATGTGTCTGTCTATAACTGGAGATGGCTCAACTTATGTGAACAAAGTGACAGAAAGAAGCAGCTTTTAAATTGGAAAAATGAATTCAACAACCTTTCCAGTGTGTGTGCATGCATGCACACACACACACACACACCACACCTACTGAAACCAATTTATTGTCAGATTAACCCACGTTATATTTATAGCTGCCTGCAAATCCTTCTTGTGTGTGTGTGTGGTGTGTGTGTGAGAAGAGAGTAGAAGAGAGAGAGAGAGAGAGAGAGAGAGAGGAGAGAGAGAGAGAGAGAGAGAGAGAGAGAGAGAGAGAGACAGAGACAGACAGACAGACAGACACACAACTCACAAACACACACACACACACACACACACACACACAAAGAGAAAGCACACTTTACTGTAACATCAGCCCATCCTACCTATCCATTTGACCCACACACACGTGACTGAAGGATCCATAAATATCACCAACTGTCACAGTCCGCCACCTCAGCCATTGTCAAAGCCCAGTCAACACCTGTCTCACCCCACCCAGTGTGCCCCCCCCCCCCCTCCTCATTTGTCCCAAAATGGGGGAAGTTGAGCCTGAGAGAGGTCTATAAATAGTCAGGCTGATTCAAACTGCCAAACCCACCGTGAACATAAAGGCCATCAGTAACTGTCATCATGTAACTGCTCAACATTAGGAGGGGGTCCAAGAGGTGGCATTTAGCACCAGGCCAGGGTCTGTGAAAACAATCCCAGCAGGGTGTGGAGATAACAGCAATCAAACCAGCCTTACCTAGCAGCACACCCATCTTAAAACCTATCCCTATAACAGCGGTTGAGTACAGCCCCTTTCGCCTTCCCACTGTTCCCTAGATACTGTTATCTTCTCATACAGTCCGTACCTCAGTCCAAAAACGGAACTAGTACAAAAACAACCAACGCAGTGCATTTTATCACCTTCTTTAATGGACAGGCCATTTCTGAATCTGGAAAACAGTACAGAAAAAAAGTAAGAAAGTTCATTTATGAGAGGACTTTTTTTCAAAAACACTGCAGTTTTTGTCAAGAAAGAAAACCATTGGGTTCATCTTTACAGTGCCTGGTGACAGGTTGAACTGTTGTACTCACTCCCTATTTGATTATCTCTGAGGGTGAAGATAGATCAAGTGACACTATCAGGTCGGGTATCACGGATTCAGTGCTGTTCTTGCTGTTATGTGAGCTGCCTGCGTCAGGGATCTTCCAAGGTAAAGGCCGTGAACAAAAGGCATCACACACTCGGTAAACAGGCAGCCACCTATCCTGACTGTCTGGGTGTCACCACCAAGCCTACTTCACCTGTGACATACCAAGGATTGTTTATCTACAGGGCAGGAGTGTACAATTTGAACATTTATTTTTTATGGCCTGCAATCTGGTGAACAGCCAGTCCACATAGATAAGCTATGCTGTGTGTGTGTACTGTGTTGGAGACCTGTGAAAGTTTCTAGGCCATGACCAACCCGCGTCTTTCGGTTTTCAGGCTGATTAACTGAAAGTACAGAGTCCTGCATCACAAGCAACTCCAACCTGTCCAAATTTTTCTTTTTGGAAGAACAAGGTAAGTAACACTATGGGATTTTGTAGAAGTTACTGATGTAGTGGGGCTCTGTTTCATTGAAGTCACAAAAACAAGCCCCTCAGATGAACCACCCACTGGGGTTTATCTTGCATGTTTTCTGTAACTAGCATACTTTACGCTCCAGGATCAGGAGGAATGCAGACTTGGGCCAGCCCTCCCCCCAGACAGGCAACAAAAAGGCAGCACAAACACAAATGCCCAAAAGTCAGAAGTGTCGGAAAGAGACCTGATAACAAGGTGTTAATTGCCTGCTAAATGTTAGGACATGGGTTTCCTTAGTGGTTGCTAAAAAGTGCCATCACAGACCAGCAGTGAAAAGTGGACTCACTCTCATTATGTTGTTATTCAAACAGTTCTTACCAGGTGCTTTCTTTCTTTCTGCTTCAGTCTGTCACTCCTTGGCCTCCTTATTACAAACACATTACAAAGAATCTACTATTGCTATTTTCTACCTTCTCTGTGTGTGTGTGTGTGTGTGTGTGTGTGTGTGTGTGTGTGTGTGTGTGTGTGTGTATGTGTAGTATGTAGAATATGCAAGCATGCCTGGGTAAGGTAATGTTGCTTATAGCCCAGCCGACCTGAGAACACACACACACACACACACACACCACACACACACACACACACACACACACACATATATATATATATATATAGATTAGGGTGGTTAAAATACCCAAAATGATTTTGATAGTGCTTGACCCCTTGGGGAGCAACATTTGTTAAAATGGGTTTTTAAAAACAGACAGAGACAAAGAGACAGAGAGAGAGAGAGGGAGAGAGAGAAAGTCAGAGAGAGAGAGAGAGAGAAAGAAAGAGAGCGAGAGAGAAAGTGAGAGACAGAGTACAGACAGATTATTCTCTAAAAAAAAAAAATTAACACTCCAACACTCAAATAGTACAAGTATGGCACTATTCTGAAACTTCTCCGCACACACACACACACACACTCTCTAATGCATGCATGACATGCTCATAAACTGTGCATTACTAACACAGATGTTGAGCAGGAAATCTGTGCAATCTCTATCACAGCATCAAAATTTTCCCCCTTGCCATTTCACTTCTTGGGCTGTAACAGATACTCCACTTGTCCAACACAGCATACTTGCCATACCGGTGCAGTTCAATGGTCACATGAATGTACCAAATTCCTTCTCTCTGTGCTTGCATACAGATAAGGAAATTGAAACTGCGCAGTTTTAAAAACACAATCTACTCAAAACTGGTGGACAGAATATTCCTAAATTTGTTGAATTAATCAAAGAATGATGTGGATGCTCGACAGTCTAACACTTCAGTGCATTAAAAAAAGAAGAAAAAAGTTAAAAAGAAAAAAGAAAAAGGATAGGAGCTAAGCATGCTGCTGTGTCCTGTTGTAGAGAAGAAGGAGAAACTGTTTGAACAAAACCATTTATAAAGAAAATTACGGTTGAATGACTCTCTCCCATCAATATCATTATGACTTCAGTATCTGATAAATAAAATCCAATTAAACAGGGATAATTGGTTAAGTAGGAAACAAATAATCTCTCCCATCAATATCATTATGACTTCAGTATCTGATAAATAAAATCCAATTAAACAGGGATAATTGGTTAAGTAGGAAACAAATAATCTCTCCCATCAATATCATTATGACTTCAGTATCTGATAAATAAAATCCAATTAAACAGGGATAATTGGTTAAGTAGGAAACAAATAATCTCTCCCATCAATATCATTATGACTTCAGTATCTGATAAATAAAATCCAATTAAACAGGGATAATTGGTTAAGTAGGAAACAAATAATCTCTCCCATCAATATCATTATGACTTCAGTATCTGATAAATAAAATCCAATTAAACAGGGATAATTGGTAAGTAGGAAACAAATAATCTCTCCCATCAATATCATTATGACTTCAGTATCTGATAAATAAAATCCAATTAAACAGGGATAATTGGTTAAGTAGGAAACAAATAATCTCTCCCATCAATATCATTATGACTTCAGTATCTGATAAATAAAATCCAATTAAACAGGGATAATTGGTTAAGTAGGAAACAAATAATCTCTCCCATCAATATCATTATGACTTCAGTATCTGATAAATAAATCCAATTAAACAGGGATAATTGGTTAAGTAGGAAACAAGTAAACAAAGAACAATTCTCATGTTCATTCACATGCCACGGACACACATATCAAATGAAATTACACAGGCAAAAGTATGTATTCATACAACAGCACACAGTCCCAATAACTGATTTATCAGTGTAATAACTCAGTTGTACTAAGACTTGAAATTTGCATCTCTAACACGGATGGCAGTGACCAAAAAGTAAAAATTACTTCAAAGTTGTAAATTTACACGCAGGAAGGGTTGGGAGATGAGACCCACCCTTCTCTTTCCCTAAAAACAAACAAACAAAAACCAAACAAAAGCAACTGTTTTCAATGAGTTAGACATAAAGCTTGCCAACAACTGGCTAAGTGAACTTTTTCGCAACAGTGAAAAATGCAACTTCAACTTTCAGCCAAAGCTAAAACAACTAGTCTGAAACCTCAGGCAGACATGTTGCTTGTTTTGCAATATCAACTTGCCTACCTTTGATTGAAAATAGACAGTAGGTTAGATCAACATCTAGAGATTCATCATGTTTTCACACCCTTTTATATCTGTACTCATTCCTATTATCTTATGCTTCTGTGGTACATAATTTCTGACAAAGTGTGATAATAGAATTTCACTGCAGTATTGAGACCCTGTCCATCACATGTATTTGAGTGCATGTGTGTGTGTGTGTGTGTGTGTGTGTTGTGTGTGTGTGTGTGTGGTGTGTGTGGTGTGTGTGTTGTGTATGTGTGTGTGTGTGTGTGTGTGTGTGTGTGTGTGTGTGTGTGTGTGTGTGTTGTGTGTGTGTAAATTGGTTTCAGTCAGTCAGTCAGTGTGTGTGTGTAAGAGAGAGAGAGAGAGAGAGAGAGAGAGAGAGAGAGAGAGAGAGAGAGAGAGAGAGAGAGAGAGAGAGAGAGGAGAGAGAGTGAGACAGAGACAGAGAGAGAGAGGAAAGAGAGAGAGAGAGAGAGAGAGAGAGAGAGAGAGAGAGAGAGAGAGAGAGAGAGAGAGAGAGCGAGTAGATGTAATACTATGTGCGTGTGTGTGATAATGTGTGTGATGTGTGTGTGTGTGTGTGTGTGTGTGTGTGTGTGTGTGTGGTGTGTGTGTGTGTGTGTGTGTATGTGTTATCTGACCTGAAGAGGATATGAATGTGTAGTTTGATCTTCTCTCTCTCGAGATTTTTTTTTCCATCTTGCTCTGTCACTTAACTATACATTTATATATATGTCTACCTCTTTCTATATATAAAATGCCAGTGCAGAAAAAATAACAAATATTCCATTATACACTGCCCCCAGACATTATGAAACAAAGCATATTTGGCAAATTCGTGATATTGCCATGAAACCTCCTGAATCTTGGCCTTGTCAACTGATTCAAGTAATAACTGTAGTGATTGACTAATTAGAAACACTTCACCTGTCCATCAAACACCCTGATTCTTTAGCTTGGTGAAAGAAAAAGGTGAAAGAGAACATATTAAAGAAAACAAGCTAACATATCTCTTTCTTTCTTTCTTCTTTTTTTTTTCAAATTCTTTTCTCCAAAGATTGGAAAGACAGAAAGAAAAGGACAGAAACAATTCACTTTAGCTTGTTCAGAAAACCGAGTAGAAAAGCAATAAATGTAAACAGTAATTGCTATATAACTCACAAATTGATGAATGATTACTACACAACTGACAAGGATGAGGTGCACAGGATGGTTGGAACAAATGGGAAAAATATGCGGAATGAAAATTCAGTTGAAACACAACTTCAAACGTGTATAAACACACACTACATCACACAAAAAACACCACAAGCACACTTAGCTAGTTCTAGCTGGCCCCTTATGTCATCAGCTCCCTTAAACAAATAAGCAACCTACCTCCACTCACTGCCCAACCCCATCCCATCCCCACTGCACCCTGCCCCCCCCCCCCCCCCCCCCCCCCCCATCCTCCTTTCTTGACTGGTTTAAACAGTTCTCTTGCTGCTCCAACGCAGTACTCTGAAATGTCTCAACCTTCATTCCTGCTGCCCCCTCGTCATAGGTTTTTTTTTTTTTTTTTTTCTTAACCTCTTTAAAAGAATAGGTCACCTATAAAAAGAAAACATATGTCATCAGTGTGACATAGTATTTTGATGTAACAAAAAATAACAAGCAATGCTTAATACTAATCATGTGGTCTAGCTTACTTCTGTATTTAGTCAATACACAGTAATACGTTAATTCCTATCTCCACCTCTGCTTGGTAGAAAGGGCATTACTGGTCTGACCTTGACAAACTTTTATGAAAGCTACAATATGGCTTGCGGGTCTAAATGGACATGATGGTCATTCTGGGATTATGTTAGATAAAGACTTATAGAAGACAGAAAAAAAAAAGCTTCATCACAGAAATGTACTGGCTTTACAGTGTACAAGTGTGCACATTTTTTTTTTTTTACAATATACACATTTTTCAATTTTTCTTTATAATAAAATAATGGTACTAATGCACGAAATGCATACCAGGGAAACTTGACAACACTGGTCACATTTAAAAACATCCACACCTGGAACAAAACCTTTAAAACACTTGAATATTTCGATGATCAATTGATAAAATCTCTGTTTCAATCAGTCTCACCACCACCCCCCACTTTTTGTTGTTTTGTTGTTGCTGTCATCTTTGGTGCCATTCCAGTGTCATTACCCCCATACAGCTCATTGCCGCTCCCCTCCACAGACACACCCTTAGCTTGACCTGCAGCAGTCCCATCACTGCCAGTCCACAGGGAGAATCAATGTCAAGTCAGACAACATCCACAGTGCCAGCTAGCCATATTTCAAAGCTAAGATATACACAGGCACAGAATAGGCATGCAAAATCTCTTGATGGTGCATGCTGAACAGGGCAACATACAAGTGAAATGATGATCTGATTAATTACATGTAATGATCATCTGGATTTTATTTTCAGCCCAGAAAAAAACAAGGGTTCAAAGATAATGGAAACCACCTCAAATGCATGTGACTGGTGACCCCCCCCCCCCCCCCCCCCCCCCCCCCCCCCCAAGAAGATATAAGTTAGCAGACTGAAGTGTTCCACAGACTCAGACTTGAGTCAACAAAACATTTAATAGACTAATCCCCCCATGTCGTTTAACTGAGAGTTTGTGACGCTCCTGTTCATAGAGGTAAGTTGGAAACCTGCATTTAGTTTCCAGACAACTTGTTCGAAAACAAACCTAGAGACAGGGTTCAAGTGTTGTTTGCAAAACTCAAATAAAGAAACGTGCAATAAAGCACAATTCAACACTGGAAAAAAAGACAACACAAAAGCAAGGAGAAAAGTAGTTGCTTCCATTAGTCTGGTCAAAAGGAGGCAAGAAAAATGAAACAGCAGTTGTTTCATTCTTCGTCCATCAGGACCAGGACTTCTTTCGATGTGAAACTTCTAATTCATATTACATAAATAACTAGTGTAAGTGTGGTGTGCATATGTGTGTGTGTGTGTGTGTGCTTGTATTAAGTGTGTGTGTGTGTAATAATATCTTGTGTGTGTGTGTGTGTGTGTGTGTGTGTGTGTGTGTGTGTGTGTGTGCGTGCGCGCGTGCGTGCATGCGCACATGTGTGCATGTGAGAATGACTGAGTGACTGAGAGAGAGAGAGAGAGAGAGAGAGAGAGAGAGAGGGAGAGACAGAGAGACAAAAAGAAAGTGTGTATGTTATCAACAAAAAACACACCTGCCATCTTCATCAAAGATTAGTTAAAATGATTACCTGAGTGAGCTCGAATGTAAGGAGCAGGTGTAGGAGGGGCAAGGGTACTGGTAGCAGGAGTCATTGGTGGGAAAGAATCTTCTTTGTCATTTCCAACTGTGTCAGAGTCTTGGTCCAGGTTGATCAGATCCAATTCACTGCCATCTGCTGCAGAAGGTGGCAGCTGTATGCGATGATCAATGGTGTTGGAAATGTAGCTACTATGGTGACCAAAAAGACATTTTCCTTCACACTGAAACAGGTAGCAGTGATGTTCTCCCTGAAATAGAAACAAAATTGTAATCAATGTTAAACACTTTCTGGCCATTTGTTAGTTTTCCATGCACAGAGTCCAACTCTGAAGACAATGTTGAGCAACGACAATGGAGGGTGAATAAACAAGGTTTTAAAAAATGCATTCCATGTGGTATTAAGCTGGCATGCCTGTCACTGTCAGTGTGACACATCAGTCTCACATTGGCTGCTTAGAGCATGATAAACAAGATATGGGGTAGGTGGGGCGAGGAGGAGGTTTTGAGTTGGGGGTGGGGACCAAAACCTTCAAATGGTAAAACTAACCTATAGATGCTGACCAGCCACTGTGGCATAGTGGTAAGTCTTGCAGATTCCCAACTAGAAGGTTGTGGGCTTGATTCCCATCAGAGCTATTCTTCTTCTCCTCTAAACAGCTTATACCAAGATCTGAGCTTATTGTGAGCTCAACTGGGAAGGCTGGAACCACACAGCCAAGTGTCATCCACTTAGCAGATGCCTTTCTAGAGTGTTGCTTAAATTTCCTGACCAAAACTGCAGGTACATCTCAGGCCTGGCTGACACCAGGGCATACTGTGAAAGGAATCATCGAAGACAGCCAAGTTATGCAGTCTCAAACCGGAGTGGAGAACTCCAAAGCATCATCTTCATCATCCTTACTCTCATCAATCAGCATAAAAAAGGACTTGATTCTGTGGCCCTTCACGCTTGGCTCTCACGATGACTTCAGATTCAATTTCCTCTTTACACCTAAGCCCTTGGTGAGTTTGTGTTGAGGTTCTTAATACTGGCAAGTTCATGGGCACTGTTGCTGGGCAGACATGGTAGTGTATTCCAGACAGGAATGCTGCTCAGTCATGCTGGCTCAGCAATTATTGTTGTCATAGGGGGATTAGCATATGGTATCCTGATTGTGATGGGTCAGACCTGGCACCACAAATGGCCACTGACGTGAATCAGCTGCTGTGCAATACATACTCATTCTCATTAAGAATGGCACATGAGCTGCTTTACAGGTTCCACTGTCCTCCATTTATTTCAAAAGAGTAATTGCTTGCAGCCATACATTGTGAGACTGCATAGCCAAGGGCCTACAACAGACAGGTATTACTATTAGTCTTCTGCGGGACCATTATTCCTGTGCATGAGGGAACTAAATGTCACTCAAAACAACATGTACGTGACTGTTCCTGCCGAGTTTCCACAGCTTCAGCAGCTGAAGAAAAATACAAAATCGAACTGATGATATGCTTTTATGCGTTGTTATGATGACTAATCAAGGTCAAGGGAATGACTGACTGATGATGACTAATCATCCTTTTTAATGTTCCACTACCTCATTTATGCATAAGCTGCATTGTCTCCTGTAAATCGATCTGTAACCACCTGTTCCCGAAGATAAGAAAAAAAGTAGGCCTGTTGTTCATGAAGCCCTACTGTATTACAATTCCAATAAAATAACCCACAAATGTCCTTAAATGACAGCTAACTGAAACCCCTAGTTAGGTAAATAAAGGGTTTTCAACTGAGACATTACTGAAGACCACAACAGGATAGTTAACCTGAAAAATGTGTGTGGTACACCACCAGCAACATGTACGTTACTACCATTTTTCTCAGCAGGAAAATGACCAGTATCAAAGCTCTTCAGCTGTGCTATGCACAAGAGAATACCTAAGTAGGAAAAGATATTGACATTGCCACAGATTGGTTTCAGCCTTTGCCATACAATAAAGTGCTGGTACCCCAACACAGGCGTTACCAACAATGTACGTAATGCACATTTGACAAAACTAAC
This sequence comes from Conus ventricosus, assembly GCA_018398815.1. NCBI lineage: Eukaryota > Metazoa > Mollusca > Gastropoda > Neogastropoda > Conidae > Conus > Conus ventricosus. The sequence goes on from CM031598.1 coordinate 82,009,471, forward strand.
CGAGATGTCACCACAAAACACTTGCTGCAGGCTCACATGACTTCTTTTAAGCCCAACCATTTTGCAGAAAGAGCATCTGCTCACAGGAAGTAGGATTGTTGGCTTTTATTCCTTCTCATAGTTACTTCAAAGGGGGTGACTACACCTAAAAAGTATCTCAATATACTTAGAAATATTTCTTTAGGCCTGACCGTCTTTATCAGTATAAGTGACGTCAAAGAGTATATCAGATCAAACAAACCTTTTGTTTTCACTTTTCCTTGGCTGCGACAGATCTAAAAGAGCACAACATTTACATTACTGAAACTGAAAGTAACTTGCATAATGTCTGAAGCTGGATGTCTTCAGTATTTTTTTCACAGCGCTTTCCGGGTGTCTCTTTTATTCAGTTTTAACCTCAGATATTTTTGCAAGGCATGGGAATGCAGTTGGCGTAACTTGAGGGCACCCAGTTTTTCTTCTATGGTAATGGTCAGTTTATCTGAATAGCCTCTTTTAGGAGGGAAAATCTGAAAATAAGAACTTACATCTGGCTGACGTCCCATGTGCCATTCTCACTGAGAATGGGCGTACAGTGTCTCCTCTGAGGGGCTGCCTCATGATGGCATGTCCTGCTACAGCCCAGCACCGTCCATACAGAGCTCCCTATAGAAAGTGCTGGGCTGTGGCAGGACAAGTCAGAGTGTGACTGCAGATGGAAAGCAGGAATGAGCAATGTGGGGGTAATATGCCACTGAAATAGTATGGAAGATGTGACCCCCCACCCCCCGCCCCTCTACCCACCCTAAAAGACCAAATTCCAAAGTTGTTGGAATGATCAGATGTGAGATAGTTATAGTAAATACCTGAAGACTACTCTACTAGTGTTTCAAGCATGAACAGGAAAAGGTGCGCAAATGCACAGCTTCTGAATGTATAGCTTGATTCAGCTATGCTACTAGACCTTAAAACCATGCAAAAGGCTCAAGACTACACTGTTGTTGTTGTTCTGTTTTACGTCTTTCCACATTACGTGATATTAGACGGAAAAAAAGGGGAGGGGGGCGGGGGAGGGAGGGGGAGGGGTAAAAAACGGTTAACACTATGAGGTACAATAACTAACTTATCTACAGCAATAACACTGTGCTAGTGAGAGAGTGTAAGATGTTTTGCATTATCTTGATTTGCAAAAATTACATTTTCCATTCTTAAGGTCATTGGGGGGGGGGAGAGGGGGGAGGGAGAGAGAGAGAGAGAGAGAGAGAGAGAGAGAGAGAGAGGAGAGAGAGAGAGAGAGAGAGACTCAGAGAGAGAGAGAGAGAGAGAGAGCGACATTAGCAAAGATCACACAGTTTTCCATTCTTAAGATCATGTATGAGAGAGAGAGAGAGAGAGAGAGAGAGAGAGAGAGAGAGAGAGAGAGAGAGAGAGATTAGCAAAGATCATACTTTCCATTCTGAAGATCATGTATGAGAGAGAAAGAGAGAGAGAGAGAGAGAGAGAGAGAGAGAGAGAGAGAGAGAGAGAGTGAGAGAGAGAAGGGGAGCGAGAGAGATCCATTTATCAATAACAATTATACAGATTGGTGCAAAATATGTTGTCAATATCACTGACAACCTGTGTAAATTCAAATATACCAACAACTAGATGACACTCTATGCACTTTAAAAAAAAAACAAAAAAACGTCAGTGCACATTTTACAAACTGGTAACTTACCTTTAGAATTCACACACACACGCACACACACATACATACACACGACACACACCAGTTTCTATTCTTTTTCAATTAAACTGTAGACATACAATTAGAATAATTAAGATAAGAAGACATTGGAAAGCATTAGTTCTAAATTCTAATTTTTGAATGTGGTGAGACGTGGCATATGCTGTGCACTCTCAGTAGACCAAAACACAAATTTATCTGAAACCTCACTGAGCATGAAGGCTGCTTTTTCTTGTTCTAAACCTTGATTGTTGATTTTAACTAGACAGATCTAGAAAACCCTTTTTCAAGAACTAATGTTGGCTCGTTACTTGCTGAATCTTAAAAAAATCCATAATGCTGAGGCAAAAGATTCACTGGGTAAATTTTGAAATAAAGAGTAGGCCTTGACTAATGAATCAGCAGGCACGGCATCATGATGATGTCCATGCCTGATCATGGTCAGCTGAATTGACACACGTTCTACGAGTACGAGAACTAGCCTCAGATCACTACCTTGTTTTCATATACCGCCAAGTCACAGGATGAATTTCTGCAGCACAGATCTGAACATTTTTCGTTGGTTTCAACATCGTCATGTAATGTCAGAAACTTCGCCCCGTTATTCTCCGAGTCGATTCTTTTGATGATAGAACTGTTCTGTGTTGATACTTTGCATCTCGATGATTGAGCCTTCTCTCTCCAACCGAGTTCATAGTCACTACCTTTTCCCAGGCGTTTCACAAGCTCGAACAAAAGACTTTTCTCATTTTCTTGAAGATTCTCTAATGGTAATCGTTCCTTGGATGCAAGCAAAGGAACCAAAACACAAAGAATTGGTAACAATAATCGCATATTGAGCGTTGAAGCAGACGGATCTTGACGACAAGCTATGGCGGTTGTTTCCGGAACGCATGCGTATTGCGAATACAAGTAGTGCATGACACAGTTGTCAGCAGGCCCATGAAAATATAGTACTACAAATGCACTGAAATATTTTCATAATTTGATGTTAAATGCATATAGAGATGATGTATGTCGCGATATCAATGTATTTGTATTATACTACAATCTAAATCCATCACAATATGCAATATTTAAGTGTATGAATTTATGTTTACACAGGTCACGACCCGAAAGGGCACAATGAACCATCTGAATCCGTTCCGAAAGACTGTTGGCTTCTACGAAGTTATGGCGACATCGTACACAACTGGGAACAGTGAGACGAGCTACACATCATCAGCATCGATGGAAACGTACCCTCCCAAACCAGCACGGACTGCTCACGGTGTTAGTTCTTCAGGAAAATCGTCACCTAAAGGAGTATCTGTGAATTTTGATCCCAAGGAAAAACCAAACCACGTTGAAAAGCGGGAGAAGTACCTGACTGCGAAGTATGGAGCGCACCAAATGCTGCTGATAAAGAAAAGACTTGCAGTTGAAATGTGGGTGTTTGAAGAATTAGGACGATTATACTGCACAGAGGTAAGTCAAAACATTAAATCATTGGAAATCATCATGTCAGACTGTAATGATTGGGTTTCTATGTCATAGTTAGGTAAAGCCCAGCAGACTACCCATATCAAAATGATCGTCTGCTCGTGCGTCATCTTGCGGCTTGTGACGTGCAGTCAGTGAGTTTGTTAAGAAAGAGAATGCAACTGCCTTTGCCTGGGTATACGAGATCTTTCTTTTTGTTATACTCTGTATCACTGGTAGACATGGAAAGCATTGTAATGATGTCACAGAAAATGATTACCTGATCATCAGGCAACTCCCTTTGCAAACAAATTCTTAGGTCGCCTTACAGAATTTTACGGGGTACTATTCAGGTCAAATGAATTATGAAATGTCGGCACGCGATAGGACCTTCGCACGAAATAATATTATTGTCATAATATAAAACTGTAAATGTTACGTTTCAAGCACATTTTTACAATGAATTATAAGTGACACACTAATGCACAAGGCAGCATACTTATAAATAGCACTTTTTTCTTCTCAAAAATTGCGAGTGGCTTGTTTATTACAAGAATTTAGAACAATTTTCTGTACAAGAGAATTGTGACACATAAATTCTGAACAAAATGTCAGTATCAGAATCAAATGTTAGTGGACTCAGTTACTTGTAGTCAGAACTGATAGAATATCAGACCATGGCTCATCCTGTTACACATCTACTCACAGCCTATTTCAGTTTCCCATAGCTCACACTTCAACACATAAATAAATGATAGTATTAGTCTATTACTAATGTAATACATCGATATACCTCTCCTCTATCAATCTTTCATGCACAATTCATACTGACCGAGACTAAGTGGGATCATAGTTCATTCATTTCATTTATGCCCGTCGCTCCCGGTGGAGCATAGGCCATCAACGACCCTTCGCCATCGCACTCTGTTCTGGGCTGTTCTGGTCATTCCAGTCCAGTTTGTCCCTCCTTCTTCTTCTTCTTCCTAAAATACTGGTTCACTCAAAAACGAGTAGGTCACCAGCGCGCATGTTAAAAAGTAAAATAAAATAACATAAAATAGTGCGACTCAGACTGTTGGCCCCTGGAGCAAATTTGGCAACAAGGGGTCGCACTCGATATTCAAGAAGTTAAAAGCAATGGCCAAATTCAGGCCCAGTTAACAGTAAAATATCAGGGGAAGTAAAAAATAGAAAAACATCCTTGTTTCAACTCCGCCTCAGTGTCTCGTCTCCAGCTGTTGCGAGGCCGGCCTCTCTTTCTCTTTCCCTGCGGGTTCCAGGTCAGGGCTTGGCGTGTGGTGCTGGATGCTGGCTTCCTGAGGGTGTGTCCGATCCAGCCCCACTTCCTTCGCAGTATCTGCTTGGCCACTGGTTCCTGTCCCGCACGCTCCCACAGATCTTCGTTTCGGACCTTGTCCTGCCATCGGATTTTGTAGATGCGCCTCAGACAGGTGTTGAAGAATGTCTGAATCTTTTGTTGCATCGTCTGTGTTGTTCGCCACGTCTCGCATCCGTAGAGCAGAACTGGTTTCACATTGGAGTTGAAGATGCGGAGTTTGGTTCTTATGCTGATTCCTCCAGATGCCCAGATGTTCTTGAGCATGACGAAAGCTGCTCTTGCCTTGCCGATTCTGGCTGTGACGTCTCGGTCCGTGCCTCCCTGTTGGTCAACCACGCTTCCCAGGTAGACGAAAGACTCCACCTCCCTGATGGGCTCTCCATCGACTGTGACTGGTGTGTTGGCAGTGGTGTTGATTTTCATCAGCTCGGTCTTCTTCCTGTTAATCTTGAGCCCTGTCCCGGCTGATGTGGTCTCCAAGCGAGTGGTCTTGTCCTGCATCTGGCTGTGGCTGTGTGACAGGAGCGCCAGGTCGTCAGCGAAGTCAAGGTCGTCGAGCTGCGTCCAGAGTGTCCACTGTATACCGTTGTTTCTGCCTGTTGTAGTGGTCTTCATGATCCAGTCAATGACCAGGAGGAAGAGGAACGGCGACAGCAGGCATCCCTGCCGAACTCCAGTCTTCACCTCGAAACTTTCGGACAGGTGGCCGGCGTGGGCAATCCTGCAGTTTATGTCCTGGTAGGTGCACCGGATGAGGGAGATGATCTTCTCGGGGACTCCGTAATGCCTCAGCAGCTTCCACAGCATCTCTCTGTCCACACTGTCGAAAGCCTTCTCATAATCTATGAAGTTGATGTAAAGGGGGGAGTTCCACTCCAGCGACTGCTCCACGATGATGCGCAGGCTGGCGATCTGGTCGGCACATGATTTGTTCTGCCGGAAGCCTGCCTGCTGGTCTCGGAGCTTGGGGTCGACAGCCTCTTTCATTCTCTCCAGTAGAACCCTGTTGAGAACCTTGCCTGGCGTTGACAGGAGCATGATCCCTCGGTAGTTGCTGCAGTCCCTGAGGTCTCCTTTCTTCGGCAGCTTGATGACGATTCCTTCTTTCCACTGAGCCGGTACCTCCTCCTTCTCCCAGATCTTGCTGAAGAGGCTGTATAGCATGTTGACAGCTGTCTCTATGTCTGCTTTGATGGCTTCTGCTGGTATCTCGTCCGGCCCTGCAGCCTTCCCATTTTTCAGGGTCATGATGGCCTTCTTGATCTCTGCCTTTGAGGGTTTGTCACAGCTGATGGGCAGGTCTGTCTCTGCAGGTGGGATGTCTGGTGGTGCGTCAGGGGCGGGGCGGTTCAGCAGCTCCCTGAAGTGTTCTGCCCATCGTTTCAGCTGTTCCTCGGTTGTTGTCAGTGGGTTTCCGTTCTTGTCCTTCACTGGCTTGTCTGTCTGCTGGAACTTACCCGTCAGCTTCTTGGTCACCAGGTACAGGTCCTTCAGATTCCCCTGTCCGGCTGCTGCCTCTGCTTGGCTGGCCAGGTCTTCAAAGTAGTCCCTCTTGTCCTTCTTGATGCTCTTCTTTACTTCCCCGTTCGCTGCTGTGTGCTCTTCCTGTGCCTTTGCCCTAGCTGCTCTTGTTCGGCTCGTGTTCAGTGTAGCTTTCTTCTCTCTCCTTGTTTCCAACTTGTGGATGGTGTCGGCAGAGATCCATTCTTTGTGCTGGGCCTTCTTCTTGCCAAGGATCTCTTCACATGTGTCATGCCAGAGCTTCTTGCAGTGTTCCCACTGTGTCTCGATGTTCGTCTCACTGTCTTCTATCAGCTCTTGTAGCGGCTGGAACCTGTTGGAAAGGCTGATCTGGAATGCTGCTTGTGTGTCCCTGTTCCGGAGCAGTCCGACATTGTACCTTGTACGTGTGTTGTTGGTGTTGGTGAATCTCTTGAGGCGAAGTCTCACTGTTGTTAAAAGAAGGTGGTGGTCTGATGACACGTCAGCACCTCTCATCACTCGTACATCCCGCCATGATCTCCTGAATTTGCGGCTAATGCAGATGTGGTCAATCTGGTTCTCCGTGACATGGTTCGGGGATCTCCATGTGGCCTTGTGGATGCGCTTGTGTGGGAAGATGCTTCCTCCTATCACCAGCTGGTTTAGGGCGCACAGGTCTGCAAAACGCTCACCATTCTCGTTCATCTGTCCCAGTCCATGTGTCCCCATGATGTCCTCGTAGCCTGTGTTGTCCCTTCCGATCTTGGCGTTGAAATCTCCCATCAGTATGGTTATGTCCTTTGCTCCTCTTTTGTCTATCACTGTCTGTAGTTGCTGGGCTTACACTAAAGTTACAGACTGGAATTCTGTACGACGGTCGGACTCAAATAATTATGCGGGCTTGCTATAAACGGCCGGTGCCATGTCCGTGAGCATCGGAAAGCTATCGGACAGTGACCGCGTTTTCGGCAAAGTAATGGGACATTTGTCCTCTTCACTGCCAGTTATATCGGACATTTTGCATGTGCAATCGGTCTATGTCCGATGTCCGACGTGGATGTGCAACCCTGTTCCCATCCGATGAGTGCCCTTGTGCCTCCGGTGCCAGCATCAGGGCCACACCCTCAGTGTGGGGGGCTCCATCCTCTGTGTGTCCTGAGTACAGCAGCTGTTCTCCAGATGAAAGTCTCAGCTGTCCTGATTGTAGGGCTTGTCTCACTCAGTCCTAGCACTCTGATCTTGTAGTTTTTCATCTCTCTCGCAACTTTGATGGTTTTTCCTGTTTCAAACATCGTCCTGATGTTCCATGTGGCTACTTTCGTTGTTGTCCTGGGTGTTAGAAGGGGAGTCGGCCTTGCAGCTTCCTTTCGGCTTTCACTGCACTGCGTCATAAGTCTCCGGGATGGAGACCCTTCATTGCCCAGGTGAATGCTTTGGTTCATTGTCGTTGATGCTTCTGTAACTCGTCTTTTTTTACAGGCAGGGTTGTTAGCCCTACGCAAACCCCTTTATCCTCGGGGCGAGATCATAGTTCAGAGTAGGACAATATTTTTTTTATACCCTGTCTAGAGAGCAGGCAGATAAAACTTTTGCTTACCCCATGCAGAACCACCTGCGCTTCAGATGGTGGTTAGTCAAAGTTTTATAAAGCACTAAATGACAAAAAAAACAAACAAAACAATTTATCATCATCTGTCATTTTGTCACGGGGTGGACAAAACTAGACGGCCAGTGTGCTCCATTCTGACTGTCCAGTGCCACATGGTTCAGCTAGTAACTTGGCACGATACATGCATAATGGTTTCCTTGTCATAGACAACAGCTAAAAAAGTGTTATTTGACCAAGTGAAAGCTTTGGTTGTTGCAATGATTATTCTGTGTAACTGTTGCCAAAATTATGTTGAACTTTCATTCTCTGCAGATGTTTTAGAATATTATTGTTGCCCAGCAGGCCAGTTCCATCATTTACATGCCCAACACAGATGATTTCCTGCCTAAGACTGTCAGACAGACATTGCTGTACGCTCATTCACAGCTGTCTACATTGAAAGTCGATATGTAATTGATTTGGTTGGCAGCATTTTTGACAACCAGAGTAAATGCTATTGACCAATGCTAATGATGTGTGTGGATGTACAGAAAGAGAGGGGAAGAGGATAAGGTAGAGGTGGTCAGGAGATTGAAGGCAGGTTTTGCTGTTTTTAACATGTTAAGATATTTGTCCATGTTTATCACAAAACAAACTCCTCAGATATGCTTTGCAGTTAAACCCATTTACTGGACATTGGTTGATACCTACATGTATATACATGGCTATTTTTTTTCAATTTTTAGTGAGAGAGCACCTTAGAAGTGAAATATTGTCAACCACAAATAAAAATGTGTGAAGAGCAAACAAAAATGAAGAAATTTATGTACTTTCATTGACATACTTGTAAATACAGTGTAATACAAACTTTCATTGAAGAAGAAGGAGAAGAAAAAAAAAAAAAAGAAGAACTCAACAGAAATGACAGATTATCAAAGCACGTCCACAGTATAAATCAAATTCAGTTTTCTCAGTATCAACATTTTCATGCTTAACAATATATTTTTTCTGTTCCTTCATTTTGAATTTGCTCTGTTGTCGGTATAAATCTTAAATGTGACTTTTCGTGAATGACCGTCATGCAAAGACAATTTTGTACTCATCATTTTTTGTGAATGACTTGTTTAAACAAATTTATACTCCCAAGTCACTTATGTAATGCGTTTTGTCAAATCATTTTGTTTGAATCACACACACACACACATGCGCGCGCAAGCACGCACGCACGCACACACACACTTTCATGCATGTATGCTCATATGCTGCCTCGTGCATAGATCTATTCAGGTAGATATTACACACTGGTACACACATACATTTTTTGTAGGCATGTTCACAAACTCTGACGTATCATATGCAACTGCATTAATTTTTTTTATATCACAACTATACTAAATACTCCATGACTGGATCACATGCCAAACATATGATGCATATGATATTGTTTAGTTCAGGGGCAAAATTCTCAACTGACAATAATTGTTGATATTTGGATAGAGTTTATTGTCTGGATCTATAAATCTCCCCCTCTCTCTCTCTCTCTCTCTCTCTCTGTCCAGACACAGTCACCTACATTCAGTCACACACACACACACACACACACACACACACACACACACACACACACACACACACGCATGCATGCATGCACACATGCACATACACACACACATACAATTACAATTCTTTCATCAATATGTGTCGTGCACACAATCACTTCATAAGTTCAAACTGGTTAGTATATATATATATATATGTGTGTGTGTGTGTGTGTGTGTGTGCATAAGTTATTTATTATTGTTGGCTAATCATGCTTGAGGGATGTCCGGTAACTTGTGATGATAAAGTGGCTGTTGGTTCTTCCATTTTGGTAAGGGGACATTAAACAAAAATACTTTTTTTTCCCAGCATAGAGAGTGGAAAGGGTTGCTACTGATTTGATTGTACTTTGAAATCCTATGGAGAATTAGCTGTCAGATCCTGCTGTTCCCCACACTGTTGCACCACCCCACCTGCTCTCAACAAAAAGCTGATAAAAGGACAGCATTAGACGTAGAGTCAGGTGGGAGTTTAGGTAACGGTGGGACTGTGCTCTTCTTGTCATTTTAAATAATGCATTGTTCAGTGTAATTCGTAAATGTGCGGTTGCACCATAGCCTTGGTGTAGAATGACAAGAGACCAGTTTCATTTTTTGATGGGCATGATCAATATGAAGGTAAACTTTTAGTCTAAATCAACTTGTTTTTTCAACAAGGACTATTAAACTTCAATTTAAAGATGCGAACGAGTGATAGGCTTGGAAGGTTTATGTGTTGGAGAATGTGTCTTCGTGAGCACCTGGCACTGGTAAGGCATTATGCCATTAATTATTGTTAATAGTACATAATAATTAGTTGTAATGTTATTCTTTTATTATGTTCATTATTGTAATTGCAAAACTTTGCAATTAATTGAAAATCGTCTTTTTTATTTTTCATAATGTGGTGATATACGATTGCATGGGTCTGTTCCTGATTTTTTTTATAATGTGTCTGTGAACCATTCCCTATACTTACACGTTACAGAAATATTTGTACTGTCAGATTTATTCAGAAAGAATAAAACTGACTATGTGCGTAAGTGGTGTGTGTGTGTGTGTGTGTGTGTGTGTGTGTGTGTGTGTGTGTGTGTGTGTGCGTGCGTGCGTGCGTGCGTGCGCATGTGCACTTTGTATGTGTATGCATGCAAGTACACATGCGTGTGTGTGTGTATGCATGTTGTAGATCAATGGGCGTTTGTGTGCAAACTGAAAGAGAATGAACAGTTTACTTGCGGGAGAAAACGGGTGCAGGCCAGCAGTCCCTACAAGAAGAGAATGAAGTTATACAGCTGTTGACGACATAGTGTTTTCGATTTCCTCATGGTTTTTTCCGTTCCGTTTCAAAAAGTCACCTACAATAAGGTAATTGAAAATAAAATGCAGAACTCTCAGTGACTCACATCATCATTCTTTTTTGTTGTTGATTTTGTTGATAAGATTTTGGAAAATAATAAAAAAGGATTACCATCTTGATGAGGTCAGACTATTAGATATTAGATAATACAGCTATAGTTTTCTGATGTAAGTGAGCTGACCAGGACCTCTACACTACAGAGTATTAATTCAATGCATGCAATGACAAGACCATAGCAACAGTGTTGGCCACATATGATATGAGAAGGTTTCAGTTTGCACAAATGGATTTGCTCTGAGATTTTTTTTTCTTTTATAAATTAATGTTACCAATTTGGGTTTTCATTTTATACAAAAACAGATCTACGAAAATTGTATCTGATGAAAGAAAAAAGAAACCAAGAACTATGGTGGGGGTGTTTCATAGCATTGTTTAAACAGCAGTGCTTGTCAAAGTTTATACTTGCAGATGAGATTTAAAATGATGACAACAACTAACAAAAAAACAACATGAAACAACAAAATACTGAACATATAACACTCGCCTTGACTGAGAAACTGAGAATTTAACTGAGCAGAGGTCTGCATGCACACACACACACGCATGCACGCACGCACACACACACACACACACACACACACACACACACACACACACACACACACACACACACACACATGCGCACTGAGTCAGTGAAAAAATTGCTATATTTACTTGAAAAAGACCAGAGTTAGCAGGTTTTTGACCAGTCAGTCGGTATTCCTGCTTTGTACAATCACAGGTGTGTGCATGCATCCGCGCACACACACACACACACACACACACACACACACACACACACGCACACACACACACACACACACACGCACACACAATAAAAAAAGAGAGAACATTTGTAGCAAAACAAACTCTTGTTTGTTTCCTCTGTCACTTTGCCAGTTAGACCACAGAAAAAAAAAGTTTTGTATGTGCTGCTGTGTGCATTTGCCTTGCTGTGTGGGTGTTATGTGGCTTTGTTCAGCCTCATACTGCATCCACTAACAAAGGAAACTTAAAATAATCTAGTATCTCAGTTATTGGAAACACACATGCATCACACACACACACACACACACACACACACACACACTCATTCGCGCACGCGCGTATGCATCTGTAGCACTCCGTGTGCGTGTCCGTGCATGTTTATGTGTTTCTGTACGGTTACTTCCCATTTGGTCTACTCCCATTTCGCCTACTCAGAAATGTGTGAGCACGACTTGGCCTAACGGCCTTCGTTCATTCGTCCTTCGTCCTCTCTCGGGCTTCGCCCTACTCTAATCTAAAGACCATCGATTCTGCTTTGGAGTAGACTGGGACACTGGTTACGCCAGGGGGGAGCCTTGCAGTATGGTCAGTATGGAAATAGACGAAATGGGAGTAGTAGACGAAATGGGAGTAGACGAAATGGGAGTAGACCAAATGGGATGTCACCGTTTCTGTACCATGCTTGCACAGTTTCTGTATGTTTGTCTTCTGTACTTTGTATTACTGTGCGTCCTAAAGAAAGGGCTCCTCTCCCTCCCTCCTTCCCCACATCCCCCCGCCCCTCTCCCCATTCTATTGCTTCTTGCACAGGAAAACCTAGGGGGACACTGTTGATTCAAATACGATGAAGTCGAAACGCCCTCAGAACAAAGAGGTTTCAGTCACGTCCGGGCACTCCACAACCCGACTTGTGGAACGGGGCGCGACTGCATTCTCTGTTGAAATTAGACTACAGGTCGGTGACGACGGTGCAGTTAATAAAACCTAGTCTTGGCAGCCTGCCACGGTCGTGTTTTTGCCGCAGTCTTTGTTGGCGTCCAGTTGAACTATGGAGCCACTTAGCCGGCTATTTTCAGAGGGAACAACGCCATGGCAGGCACCGAAGTGTAGGGCCTACTGCAAACGTTATGGTGTGTGTGTGTGTGTGTGTGTGTGTGTTCGCGTGAGCGCATTAAATGTATACAAGAAGCGAAAGGTTGGACGGGGAGGGGATTGTTGGAGGTATTGGGGGTGGGGGATAGGAGGCATGAATTTTTTATGAGAATTACTTGGTTAAATGTTTCTAGTGTGAAAAAAAAATCAACGTGTCATTTCAGGCTTTAGTCGAATGATTGATATGATGTGATATGATGAAATTGTTTTACTTTGAGATGTAATTTCGGAATTAAATCGGTTTCTGTCATGTTCTCATTTCATCTTCATTTTGTTAAACGTGAGCTAGTTCAGCCAAAGGCTACAGTGATAATGAATTGATAACTGCCAGACAGCGTGTGGTGCTGTTCATAAAATCAGCCAGACAGAAGTGTCAAGCAATGCAGCTGTTCTAATTAAACTCGGACGATATAAAATGATTTACTGCAGCTCGAACCCTGGTCTTGAAACCGAAGATCAGTTTTAAAAGTGTGTGTGTTTTACACACACACACACACACATACACACAACTGCAGCTCGAACCCTAGTCTTGAGACCCAAGATCAATTTTTTAAGTATTTGTGTGTTCAACACACGGGCGCGCGCGCGCGCGCCCGCACGCACGCACGCACGCACGCACGCACGCACGCACGCACGCACACACGCACACACACACACACACACACACACACACCTAAGAAATCATCCTCATGTAGATAGCGCCCTAAAGGGGATTTTGGACACCAAAAGTGTGATGGAAAAAGGAACACACACACACGCACGCACGCACGCACGCACGCACACCACAACACAACACAACACACACTGACTGAGAGTGGTTCTTTCGCAGTTCCGTGACATATAACGGGCGACTGTCACAGCAGCTAGCGCCTCAGTGGGTGCCTCCGTAAGGCCCAGATTTCATGGGGAGATCGTTATCAAAGGCAGTGACGCAGGCCACTGTTATAGTCTAGTGGGGTTGTTAAATGATGTGAGAATGCACTTTCGGTTCGAAGCATAAACTGCATGTCAACGATAGTTAAATTCCCGCTGATTACGAATTTTAAAAGAGGCAAGATTTATTTCCCATTTAAAGAAAATATTTAGCTTTCAAAAGTCGAGTCAAAATGTCAAGGGGTTTCTGCCAGTGCGATGCGCCATAGACAGTTTGTGCCACTTCCCCCCTCCTCAACCCCCATCTCCTGACGTGCCCTTCACCTTCACTGACTTCAGCGCAGTGCCAGAGTGCAGATCGCGCGCGCGGTGAGATGAGTAAGTGTAACGTTGGATAGTGAAGAAAGAGATGAATTAGAGAGAGAGAGAGAGAGAGAGAGAGAGTGAGTTAAGTTCAGGATGACAAAGACTGTATTAGTCGCTATGTTTTATTTACAGTACTCATCATGGCATGATTTTTCACACACACACACACACACACAGAGTCACACACACACACACACACACACACACACACACACACACAACACACCACACACACTGCACACACCATGAGAAAGAAAAAAATTCAAGTTCACTTTTCACCCGGGGGGTCACAGTTGAGCCTTCTTATCGCAGTGTATTTGTATGGTCGTGCAGTTGAGTCAAACAATGGCAGCGCTCTTTTCTACATCACAAGAGCGTTAATCCAGACTTTGTTGCTATGCGCGGGAATGATTTTAAATATGCTACTGTCTGATTCCGAATCACAAACATTATTTAAACAAAAGTATTTTTGTTTTCAGAAATGGTTTTTTACATAGTCGGTGTGTTTTGATGCAGCTTTACAGAAACCATGAAGAAAGGATACTGTGATCTTCCCCCACCGTTACTGTATCATCAGGTACTTCAGCTGGACAACCATCGGCGTCATCAACCGCCATAAGAAATGTAGACCGGAGTATATGCATTATATGTCAAGAGAAAAGTAGAGAAAAGCTTGTTCAGCCTACAAAAGCCAAACATGGAGGTTCTGGATATTAATATGTTGGAGAAAAACTTGGGAAAATTTTCATGACCTTGGCTACCTTTTTTCAGATACTGACCTCTCAGCATTGGATGATGGATCAGATGTCGCCGAAACACTTCGAAAACAATGTGCTGTGTGGCATAAAACATGCCGTGACAAAATAAACAGTCGTATGTTGCAACGAGCTAAACACAAATTGCAAAGTGAAGATGCTCCTTCAAGTCCAACAAAGACAAGGAAAAGAACTGTGCAGCATGAACCTGACTGCTGGTTTTCTGTGGCGGGTCTCCTACTGCTGGCTCATCTTTTCATAAAGTGTCTACAATGGAACTGGACGAAAGTCAGAAAGAAAGCTACTTTTCTAAGGGATCACATGCTGCTGAATACGTTGGCAGCTGGAGACATGATAGCAACAGATTCTGTCTACCATAACACATTCTGCAAACATTTTACAAACGAGCTTCAAAGGCTGAAGCACAAAGCAAACAGGAGGAATCTAATGAGACTGGGGATGGCATTTTGGAAAGCATTGCGTTTGCAGAGCTTGTCTCCTATATACAGAGCTTTCAACGTGATGAGACAGTTGCACCAATGTTTCATATGACAAGTCTCCTGAGTTGTATAAGTTACGTCTCCATGCATTGGGTGTTCCAGCCAGCTTTGTGCATTAAACACTACTTCGGCAAAGACTTTTGCAAGCCTGTCCAATGCTTCAAGAATGCCCTTGATCATGCCCATGAACAGTGTAATGCCATGATCAAAGGTGATGGAGGTGCAGTCGGATTAACAACTAACCCAACAGCTCTCCGTAGATGGATGGTTGCAGGGCCAGAAATCACCCGTTTCTGCACAGTTTTGAACAGCAAATATCTAGGCCATCAAGGATGATGGAACATCATGAGCAATCAGCAGCAATGCAGAACAATTTCATGGCAGATGTTCAGAAGCTTCTTGCTGTTTTTGAAGAAGCTGGCAGTCCATTTGAGGATGACAGGGGTGTTCTCTTTGCCATGGACACCAAAGTTGTCCACGATGTTTCAGCAGTGACAGCAGTTCGTGATGTCATCTCTCTCTATTGGGAAACAACAATATCATGATTTTGTTACTCAAAGACTCGTAGATAGGACTACTTCTGTAACATCACCGTTATCACGAAACAAACTGAGAATCTTTGTTCAGAAGAAAACAGCACAGAAAGCCAACATCACCTCTCTGCACAGTGATGCTCCTTGTTTTCAAGATTGTACATTGCCTGTCAGAGAAGGAAGGGGATCTACCTGGATTCTTCCGTCACGAAAACCAGCCTACACCCCCAGCGCTCAGCAGAAATGGAGATATTAGATCGGGGAAAAAGTCAGACCTCCTCAGATGTCTTGAAAGCATGAGCACTTGTAATCCCCTTGTTTTAGAAGAACTTGGCGGGGAACATGATGAGATCATGAACAATGCAGTATGTTCAGTTTTCGACATGACACAATCCGAAGCTGACGACATCCTTGGTGAAATGGATGAAGCCTTATGTATCGAGAGTGTCCAACTGGAAGAAGACATCCTAGCTGCATGCACATTGAACTCAAACAAGAGACAGGCAACTCTTCACATTCACAGAATGGACCTCTACAACTAGATGCCCAATACTAGATGGTGCCTTCATTGTTCAGCTTCTGTCTCCAAAAAACATCGCGCACATTTCAAGAATATGCAGACTTAGTCTTTTTTCCCCTATGTCTTTGCCCAGTTCAAGAACGTGACAAGACTGGATGTTGTTTGGGACATCTATCTTCCAGACAGCTTGAAATCATCCACAAGACAGAAGCGTGGCCATGGACAACGACGAAAAGTAACCCCGAGTTCTCCAATCCCAGCAAATTGGAAGAGTTTCATGAGAAATGATGCAAACAAAAAAGATCTGTTTCAGTTTTTAGCGAAGGAACTAGTTCATCTTAAAGTAGCTGAAAAAGTCAATTGTCACCACATGTCAGGAGAAAGTTATGTGCTCTTCCACTGCTGTTGATTTGTAAACATTGATGGGTGCAACCAAGAGGAGGCAGACACTCGTATGTTTCTTCACGCTGCTGACTGCATCCAGCAAGGACACAGTAGGATTTCAATCAGAACAGCAGACACTGACGTAGTTGTCCTGGCTATCTTCTTTGCTGTCAAAATCCAAGCTGAGGAGCTATGGGTTGCTTTTGGTTCTGGAAAACATTTTCATTACATTGCAGCACATACGATAGCTACAGCCTTCCGTCCAAGCAAGTCCAGGCTTTGCCATTTCTTCATGCATTTACTGGTTGTGACACTGTCTCTTTTTTCTCAGGGAAAGGGAAAGTCACAGCATGGACGACATGGGCAGCCTTCCAGGTGTGACTGACTCTTTCCTACAAATAGCATCTGGGAAAACAACTAACTGGGGACTGCTTCAACATGATTGAGAAGTTCGTTGTCTTGATGTATGAGAAGAATAGTACAATGACAACAGTCAACGAAGCAAGACAACGATTTTTTTCTCTGAGATGCAGATCTCTTGAAAACATTCCCCCAACTGCAGACGCGTTATATCAACATGTTCTTCGTGCTACTTTCCAGTCCGGATTTGTTTGGGAACAATCATAGTGAGAACTCCCTCTCTTCCTTCTCCAAAGGATTGGGGATGGACACAAGACGCAGACAATTGTTGGGAAACCTGTTTGGACCACCTTGAGTCAGGCAGAAGATTCATGTTATGAACTCCTCCGTTGTGGGTGCAAGAAGGGCTGCAATGTGAAGTGCGAGTGCGCTGCCTCTGGTCTCCAGTGTACAGCCCTATGCTTCTGTGGAGGAGATTGTGACCAGGACTAGAGTGATAAATGCCAGAACACCGCACTTGGTGAGTAGTTTGCAACTGTAGAGCACCCTAGAGTGTAAAAATAATTGCATGCTTATGTGTTGGACGTTTCTGATGAAATTAAGCATGATACAAAAGGTGACCTACATTTATTCTGTTTTTCTTCTGTTGTTATTGTTATTGTTTGCCGTTTAATTTTCTTGGGTCCATTACATAACTCGAAATCATTAAACACAAAACAAAAAAATTTAAAAAAAAAATCAGAGTAAACAAAAGAAGGATCAGGCCAGGCAGTATAACGCTGTACAAGGAAACAGGCATTGGCAAGGCTTTATGACCTACTTTGGATGGCAAAGTAGGTCATTATGAATAAAAAGACTAATTTAGGCTAAATGTGTATTTAATTCAATCATTGTACCCAGTCTGCATATAATACATGCATTTTGTGTGTACAAAATAGTAATCTGGTGATAGTTTAGCAAGTGTCAGAAAAACACCAAAATATTGCCGCATGACCTAATTTTGACAGGCAGTTACACAATTTCAGTAAGTAAGAGAGCTTGCCTCTTTTAAAAAATTCAATCTAGACACATGCCTACACCTTCAGACAAAAGGGTTTGCTTCGAACCAAAAGTGCATTCTGATGACTGTCACGGTCAAAATTCAACTCAACCAAATTCGTGGTCAATCGCCACCCGCCCAGTTGGACTTAAGCTCTAACGCAAATATTCGGGGCGTCAGGCGGACGGCCCCATGGTTCGGATTCAGCCAATTTGGGCACGAGGGGGAGGCTAATCCTCATCCTCCACAGAGACGGTCTGTCCAACCGGACGGACTAAATAGCTGACCGACGCATTTCACCTGTCCCCCTCAGCCAATTAAAGGCTATTTTTAGCTCTCGTGGAGACAGCACTGTCTGCCAGACGGACTAAGCTGTCCCGGCCGAATGTCTCGATTGGTCTGCCGGCCAACGTCTTGGAGCCTACCCAGACTCATCTAGCCACTTTAGAGTGACCAGTGTCCACGAGTTAAGCCACACGGCGCCAGTTAAGTAGGAAAGGGGGGAAGGTATGTGTGTGGTGGGGGTGAAATCTAGCTAATCAATTAAATGACCAATTGACCACCACAGAGAGTAAGGTGTGTAGGCGTGACTGTCATGATTTGAATATCCAATGGAATTAGAGGGAGATAACTTCGGGGGTGTCAGGGGTAAAAAATACTGACCAATGGTACTCGCCCTTTTTGGACAGATCGGAACACAATAAGAAGGATGTGAGAGTGGGAGAACGAGAAAAACGAACAGACAGAAGAGAGAGGGAGAAGTTCGGGGGAGTAGGCTCTCGCCTACAGGAAGGCAGGGGGAGAGGAGAACGAACAGGGAGAGAGAGATGAGGAGGTTCTGGGTATAGTCTCTGCAGGAGAGAAAAGGCAGGGAGATGAAGAGCAGAACGAGGGGAGAACGAACAGAGAGACAGAGAGAGAGAGGTCTGAGTGTAATCTCTGAGGAGAGAAAAGCAGAGAGATGAGGGGAGGAGAGAAGAGAACCAAGTTGGAGGATTAGCATGAGATAGTCTGCAGAGGAAGGACTGAGGAGAGATGTGGAGAGAGAGAGAGTTGCTAACTAATGAAGAAGAAAAGAAAGAAAAGAAAAAAAAAGAAAAGAAAAGCAACCATGTCCATTTGATAAGAGCAGACTAGAAGAGGAGAGAGAAGAGTGCAATGCGTTAATGCAGGAAGAAAGAAAGGAGAACAGATCGATGTTGATAGTCACTGTTCTATCCTCACTGGGGTTCGACCTCATACTTGGCCAGCGCCACTTTCATCAGCAGTCCAGCCTGACCGGTGCCAGCAGTCCAGCTTGACCGGTGCAAGTAGACCAACACCAGTGCCAGCAGTTGTGTCGCGTTGTGAAAGTGACAGTGAAAAGAAAAAGAAAAGAAAAGAAAAGACAGTGATTCGTGAATAGTTAAGATCACCTGGCCAGGTAAAGTAGAAATCTATTATATACCGGGTTAGTTAATGATGTTTTAGATAAATGATTTTGTGATGTTCAGAAAGAGAGAATGTTTTATTTCATTTAATTTCCATATGCATTGATGTTTCGTTCTATGACCATGTGTAGTAAAGTTATAGACTTTACAAGTGGTTTGATGTGACGAATGCATGATATATGAATGAGATCGTAAGCAAGCTGTGAGTGTGTTTTGGGCTGTGCGCTAGTCCTTCCTCCACTGACATTACACCCAGGTTGACAATGACCAAAAATGTTGCTTAACAACCATACTATTAGCGTTGGTAGAGGGATCAAAAGCCATGGGCCGATCGAATAACAGAAAGGAAGCACTCAAGGTGAACCCCTCCTGCCAGAGGGAAAAGGCCAGGAGAATAAGGGGGCGTGGCGATTCAAGATAATGGCCGTGATACTGGCACAGATCGTGACTGACCATTAAACAAAACTGGATTCATGGCCAAGGCGATCACGTGGGTTACTCTGTGTGTTCTGTGTGTGTGTGTGGTGGTGTGTGGGGTGTCCCCACAACGGAATTTAGTGACAGATTGAAAAAAAGTGAGCTACAAGAGAGGGGAAGCGAGAGAGGGGAGAGGTTTAAGGGGAAAAAAGTGATTATGTTAAAGAAATATTTGAGGTAATGTTAGGAGAGACATGACGTGGGGAGAGTCATTGAATTCTTTATTGGAGTTAACACTGCAGCTACTACTACAACCCCCCTTCCTCCCCTAATCCCCCCCCCCCCCGCCTCCACACACACAACACACACACACACACACACACACACACACACACAACACACACACACACACACACACACACACACATGCACGCATTTACATTATACACATAGTACATGTTAGACCAGATAATTTGGTGTAACCAAGTTTCTGAATGGATTTGAATTAACAGAGAACGGTCCTTCAATTGATGCAGTGATAAAATGCAGTTGTTCTCTTTTGAAAAAACAAACAAACAAAACAACAACAAAGCTTGAAATTTCATTATGTATACAAACATGTGTATGGTTGGTTGAATATTGCTTTTATTGAATGCGCATTACAATGGCAAAGTGATCTAGCATAATTTGTTACTATAGTAATATTTGAATAGCCGTTGTTTGTGCATGTATTTGAAAGAAATCAGGATGAACGGGCTTGCAAGGCAAAGTAACCTCTTGAAATGTTTGTAATCTCTCTCTCTCTCTCTCTCTCTCTCTCTCTCTCTCTCTCTCTGTATGTGTGTGTGTGTCTCTGTCTCTCTCACTCTCTCTCTTTTCTCATTGCCTTTGCACAGTTTATTCATTATTAATGTGGTCTAAAAGGTCTTTGATATGAATGGAATAATCTAACCACTACTAATTATTGGAGCAGACTAGCTTCATAAGCCCACAAAAAACAACACTTTTGTCGAGGAAAGTATTTATTCCGCAAAGAAACATCAAACACAGAGAAATCCTCTTATTGTTACTGTCCTTTAATAATCAAGAAAGAGATGATGAAAAGTGACTTCTCGCGAAAACAGTTGTTAGGTCTATCACTGTTTTCTTGAATGACAGATGCTGTTTTCCTCTGAGTATAGTATATTTATTTACATGCATGTATGCAGCTAATGAGCTCTCAAAGGCCTAACGTGGGGGTACATATTGATGAAGTTCAAGGCCATGACGTTTGGGATGAATTATATATCATCTGTTTATATAATCCGTGTGCGTTGCTGCTTTTTATGAAAATTTGTCGGTTTACAAAAAAAGAAAAAGAAAAAAAATGGAGGGGGGGGGGGGGGGGAGGAGTGGGAGTAGGGGAGAATTCTTGAGTGAGGACTATAGCACAGCTTGGCATGACCAGTTATTTCCAGGAGTTGAATAACCGTGCCTTCAGTGAACCCTCCTCCTGACAAGAGGTAAAATCAGCCAAGTATGATTATAGTCTCCACACGTCTGACTCGCTCAAAACACGACACAGGTAGGAGTGAGTCAAACCACACAAAGAAGCGAGGGCGTTAGCTTTCCCGCCCGCGTTCCCTTTGATCCTAATTACAGCTTCCGGTTGTCAGCACCTCGCTGAGTTTGCCCCGAAGCTCAGCACGAGGGTGGGGTATTACGATTCAACCCTACCGTTCCTCCCGCTCCTGTCCTTCCTTCAAGCTCGCTCACATTGAGCTGGGAAAGGCAATGCGCACTTGCATAATAATCATTGTATCATTTTATATCATTCTCGAAAACTGAAAAGGAAAAAAAGAAAAAGAAAGAAAAAAATGGAAACGGTGTCATTTTCACTTCTTGACCTACCCTTTTCCCCATAAAAGAGGGGAGAGAATGAAAGGGAAGGGTGCGGGGGGGTGGATGGGAGGGGGTGAAGGAGAGAAGAAAGGGTCGTCTCAAACAGCCCACCCGTGCAGGGGGGGGGGGGGAGAGTAGTGAAAGAAATGAGTGAAATAAGATAACCGACCGGTCTTTCTTCTGGCTGCAACCCAAAGAACAGCCTTCTTGCATCATATCCTATAGTCTTGTCAGTGCTAATTGCTTGCTGGGTATGCAAAAAACGCCTACGTGCTTGGATACATTATGCAGTATATACGATTTAACATATTTACGCCGTCACGTACACATTCAAAAG
This sequence comes from Conus ventricosus, assembly GCA_018398815.1. Lineage (NCBI taxonomy): Eukaryota > Metazoa > Mollusca > Gastropoda > Neogastropoda > Conidae > Conus > Conus ventricosus. The sequence continues at coordinate 82,031,334 of CM031598.1, forward strand.
AAGTAAAATTTCTTTTCCTTCTTTCTGCGTACGCAGGCTGATACTCCTGCGGACACTGCCTGTATAGACAGGCAATGGAGTTTTGTGTGTATGACCGTTTTTTATCCCGCCGTTAAGGCAGCCATACTCCATCTTCGGGAAGGTGCATGCTATGTGTAACGTGTCATCCATACCAACGGCCAAACTGGCCTTCTCTTCCGAAAGTTGGTGATTGGATTTTACAGTGTGCAAGATATTGTGTGTGCGTTCACACACGGAACCACGGTTTATAGTCTCATTCGAAGGACTGTATGGGGAATGGAGTCAGAACCAAGGTTAACTCTGAAGGAAAAATCCCCCTGTACCGAAATTGGAACCCGCAACCCCAGGATCACGAGTCCGGCGCTCTACCAACTGAGCTATTCCGGCCCCCTAGAAAGTTAAATGATAATGATGGAATTGGTCTGCGCATGTATCCGGAACCGTGCTAGCAGTGCTCACAAAAGGAAGGAACTAAATAGATCATCAAAACAATTGACATATTTTTAAAAAAAAATTGTAATAATCAAAGCAGAAACAATCATTCCACGACACTCAATACAAAGATTCAGGCAAATGAAACGCCACACCATAACTAAACCCAGAAATACTTAAAAAAAAAAAAAAATCTCATATGCACCACTGACACCCCCCCCCCCCCCCCCCCCTCCCACATACACACGCCAAAGAACGCAAACATACATTACTCGGGGAGCGACAATACAAAGAGTGTTGACTGATATGTGGTCAGATTCTTCAGAGATAATAGTTTAAGATGATCATTAATTGATTCAGTTTTATAGAATCACAATGCAGGTATCTTACTTTAGATAATTTTTGTCGCAGGCCGATGTGAGAAGATCGCTTACTGCCATTGTATGTGACCAGTTGATAATTAAAAAAAAGTTTCCAGTTTGTCAGCTCTGCACTGTGCCGAGCACCGTGTGCTGGTTCAAATCCGGTATTGAGTAATCGGGGATAAATCACTTAAATAGTATTCAGCCCATTCTCATTGTCTTTTTGAGACACTTTTCTCTTGAGTAGGGGGAGCTATCCGATTCGGGGGATTTTTTTTTTCGCTCGTCCTCTCCTCCTTCACCTCTCCATTTTTTTCCCCCCTTCTGCTTCTTCTTCTGCTTCTCCTTCTTCTTCTCCTCGTCAGCAGTCATCCAGGGTCCAGAAGCAAGTGTGATTAGCTCAGGGAGAAAAAAAGAACAAACAAACAAAAAGACAGCTGTCGCTTGTTTGTCCGCTAAGCTCCCATCGAGAAAACAATAGACGTGCATTACAAAGAACGTTCAGAGGATATGGACTCTTTCGCGTGTTCCCTTCTCTTCAGAGGATACGGACTCTTTCTCGTGTTCCCTTCCCTTCTAACCTGTTAGTCATATTTGATTCGTGCTCTCCTTCCACCGTGGAAATGGAAAGGCAAGCTGTAGTATTGTGTACAATGTCCATATGTACGTATAAGAGAATCTGTAGTGGTGTGTTGCATATGACACCATAAAAGAGAAAATCTTTTTTTGTTTGTTTGTTCATAAAGGGGGGTGCCTGTACTTGATTGCTGTAATCTCTCGTGTGCAGATTCTGTGGCGGCGACCATTATTCGCGCCTTTCACTCGCTGTTGCAGCAGACGCTGCAGGAAGGATGGATAAGTTGAGTCATAGCCGCACCACACAGAGCGCCCGTCTTAATTACGTTTGCATTCATTTATAAATCAATACGATCTAAAAGTAATGACGTGCTTCAGGGGACAGAAGGGTTGAGTTTTGCGCAGAAAGTGGTATACGTCTGTTCAGTCATAGATAGGTTATGAAGTTCATCATTTGAGAAATTTCCTCGTTAACGATACGGATGAATTTAAAAGAAAAATTCTGGCGCAACTGTATGCGCGCAGAAACCTCAGTGCACACACACACACACACACACACACACACACACACACACCACACACACACACACACACACAGGGATCAGTTGTATGCGGGCGCATGCAGACCAGAAGTTTACCGGACAGTTTCACGCCTTTTCGATAAATTTTAAAGAGAAGTGGATGGAATTTCTGTTATTTGAAGACGACAATCAGTCCAGCATGCCTGTGAGTTGCGTTGAGAGAAAGCGGGATGCCCTGGAAATGTCCTGAGGATAACGAAGGCAGTGGAAGGTGGAGTGAAAAGTTGAAAGTGTTTGCAAGGAACGATAAGACGTCGGCAGTCTTGAATAACAATTGGTTTGCGAGCGCTGATTCGTCACGGGCGACAATAAACCTCCCGCAAATCGCCTGTTTACCATTTCCAGCAGAAAATGCAGGTGGGCGGGCGACCGTGATAAAAGGCGAAGACGTCAGAGAGATTCGAGCCGAGGCTTTACACTTCACGAAGATACCAAGCACATAACATTCACGAACGTGAAATTCAAAAGCACAGAATTCTCTCCCGGGCGGATTCTGCCACAAGGAATATGCTGTTGTAGTAGCGCTGGTTGGGCGATTCAACAGAAAGTTTTAATTAATAGGTGGCAGCTTGCTGGGTGCGCATCTGTGGCCACCCTCTATCTCTCTCACTCTCTCTGAAACGTTGAGTTCCCATGAGACGGACACATGCAAATTAAAATAAAAAGTGTAAGAGAGATATATCCTCAGACCTGTCAGGTGAAATTGAGAATGACAATAAATATTGGAATCGATCACAGGATATTAACATTAATGGTGCAAAATTCTGGCTGTAAATAATTACTTCTGCTAAGATTATGAATTCAGTCGCGTCTGTCAGAAAGATTATGCCCCCCCCCCCCCCCCAAAAAAAAAAAAGAAAAAAAAAAAGTGTGAATGGATTTTAAGGAAAACTGCAGAGAGATGGAATGTAACCCAGTAAATTTGGAGGCGGGTCCGGTGAAGCGAAGGTCCTACATGGTGGAGGTCGGCGCTCTCCCTGTGGATTCTAGTTAAGCAAACATTTCCTTATGTTGATGTTCACAGACAGCGTCTCATTTTATTAGTAAGGAAAATAAAGTGGATTTTGTAATTAAGAAAAAAAAAAGCTGAAGCAGCGACTAGGCAGTTTAAATTTGGCCTTTTTCATCTTGTTATATGTACCTCTCCTCCCCCCCTCTCTCTCTCTTTCTCTGTCTGTCTGTCTGACGGTTCATCTATTTACTTATCTACCTTATCCATCTGTCTATCATTTAAAGCATATTAGTAAAAAAAACAAAAAACAACCACAACAAAAAACACACACGTTGCTCTCAGAATATTATAGCCAACTTATTTCAGAGTTATATCCTTCTTTAAGATATGCAACGTAACACCTGATAGTCCTCAATGTGAAATGTTCTGATTGATGTGAAGACGATTTCAGTATATGTGTGGTTTTCGTAAGTTTTATTCCTTTTTTTTTCTTTTCATGCTCCTTTGCCCTATTTTTCACTTTTTAAATTTTTTTAAAAATCTCATCTTTTCTGTTGACATAATGAGAAAGTACTCTCTCTCTCTCTCCTCTCTCTCCCCTCTCTCTCTCTCTCTCTCTCTCTCTCTCTTTACACACACACACACACACACACACACACACACACACACACACACACACACGATCAAATCAGCGAGAAAGTAGACCCAATTGCCCGTGCGATCAATGCTTTGTCTATTATAGGTTCTTGCGAATTCAGATCACATGGCGCAGACCGTGTCGAGTTGCTTGATTTAGAACCTTTGCCGTTTTGTTTCGGCTATCGTATCGTAGTTATTTTAAGATATGCTATGTCATGCATGATGAGGGTGATTGAAATGCTTTGTGGCCTTTGTGCCAGCATGCACGCTGATGTGTGACGTTTGCAAATGCACTCGTTTACCGAGGGTGTTTTGTGCCACACCAACGTGCTGTGTGCAAGGGCATCAGCGACATTCAAGAAGGTAGAGGATGTTGTAGGACTGACAGGATGGGGAGTCTCGGGTTGGTGGGAATAGTTCACCCTCCTGCTCAGACGAAAATGAGAAATGCTGCATGCAGGTCATGCATGCATCAGGTAAGCATTACGTCGGAGGCATCTCATTGGTTTGGATTGTCTTACGTAGTGGGGAGAGCTGATGGCACTGGTATATTTCTCGATGATCTGAATCTGCGTTCACAGACAATGTGGGCTGGGGGATGAATTGTTTCAATATACTGTTTGTTCAAAGCAATATGAAAGTAGGTGTGCCATGTACGGATAGAGGGATATCTTGAATTGTCTTGAACAAAGTGGACAGGTTTTTCTTGTATACAGGGCTTGAATTTCAGTGTCGCTTCTCTTGGAGTTTATTTTGCTTAGTTTCAGGCGTTTTCAACCCTTTAAAAAGAATTCTTTATCATTATTATTATTGTTGTTGTTGTTTTTACTTATAGTTATAGAATATCCCCATATACCAAAGTGTTTCTTTATTGTTTATCGAACTTCAGTTTTTGTTAGGAAGAATGTCATCCGATGGGACTGTAGGGATAGTGTCGCGGCAGTTTTTTTTTTCTTTTTTTTTCTTTTTTTGTGTGGCAGGATTTGAAGTTCAGGTAGGCACGAGCATCTCCTAGTTTCGTGTAGGTCTGGCATTTTCGAAGGTGATGATGATGTCAAGAAACGGAACATGAACAGGGGATGAGTTTAGGATCTATTCCAGGGGATGAGTTTAGGATCAGTTTCGTAGTTGAATGAAGGCTGTTGCTATTCTTTTTTTCAAATTCTGACAGTTCGGCAGAATGGCGTCAGTGGAGATGGTTTATCATCTTTGAGCCGTTTCCATTCATCAGTACTGCTTTGAAGGGTGCTGTTTAGCATCAAGTTCTTCCCAAGAACGCCCATGAGCAAGTACTCAACGTTTGGGATCGTTCAAACCATGGGTTTTTCCTATGACTGTTTAAAAAAAATCTCTTGTGTTGTTCTTCATAAGAAAATAAGTTGCTCGAAAGCATGCTGCTAGCAGCATTAGTGACTTTTGTAGGGGGCTTGGTCGTATCAGCATGCGTTGAGCGAAGATGGCATTTGGCATTCTCAGTCTGAGTCATTATGGGGAATGTTGGGGGTCCCGTCATCCAACGTCCGAAGTGACAAGGTGGGCATCATCGTATCCCGGTCCTGCTTTGTTAAGATCACTGATGATTTGTAGCTAGCGCGCGTGTGGTCTTTAAAACAAGACTGGGCAGATTTTCATCAATGGCCAATTGGCAGAGAGTTTGGACAGTTTCTCGATTGGTCCGTTAATAGTTGACACAATGGGCGTGTCAGGGGGAATGATCCAGATTCTTGTGAATTTTGGCATGTGGCAGAATGGGTGTTTTCTTGTGTCCCGTCACGTGTGAATGTGTGTGTGTGTGTGTGTGTGTGTGTGTGTGTGTGTGTGTGTGTGTGTGTGTGTGTGTAAATCAATTTGTCAGACAAACACGATTTGCCGAACTCTTTAAACTCCCTCGTAATTGCAACTACCACGAAAAAGTGCTGTTCATGTGTTGTTTATGCTTGTTCGGTCTTGGTGACCATATACGGTGTCGTGTGATGACATTTGTCAATACAGCTAGATGTGTGTGTGTGTGTGTGTGTGTGTGTGTGTGTGTGTGTGTTGCTTTATGACTAGACTTAAACTCGGTGAACTCGAGAGAAGCGTTTTTCTTGCTGGTTTGAATACTGTTGAAGGGCTTATTGTTTTGCTTGCTGCTGGAAATTTGGATCGTTCAAGTGGAGAATGCAATCTTTCTTTCTTTGTTTGGTTGGTTGTTTTGAAGTAAATCATACTACATTAATTGAAATATTTTTTCTCCTAAATTTCCGTCCATTGGTCAGTCATTTTGTCTGCGTTCAGGTTGAGTAGAACCATCATTATCCATTCAGTTCGTCAAATGAAACTGGGAATGCACACAGACATACAGAAAGATATACATAAACATGCAAACACGCGCACGCTGATGTGCATACGCACACTTACGTATGTTTTTGCGCGCGCACATGCCATGCACAAGCGTACATACACATGCGTGCAAGCGCGCGCGCGCGCACACACACACACACACACACAGACACAGAGAGAAAAAGAGAGAGAGAGAGAGAGAGAGAGAGAGGGGGAGAGAGAGAGAGAGAGTACATTTCCATAATGCCTTCACTTGGTTTGGTTAAAGGTCTACTTTAGAGATTTTCGATAATTTGTTAAAACAGGTCTACATGTCATATAACTACAGCATGGTATTCATTTTTCAAAAAAAGTCGCCGGAAGAATTTAATAGATAAAAAACGAGTTTTGCACACCTGTTCAAACCCCGCGCGGTAGACCGAAAACCGTGACGTCACTTGATGGGCTGGCCGTCAGCCGCGACCTACACAACAAGCCAAAGCCAAGTGAAATCAACACGAGTTGCGATCCCCCACAGCCAAAAAAGTCACGAGGGGGTGGCAGATATCTTCTTCTTCTTTCTTTAAGTGTCCGCCTTCATCAAGTTGAAGATTCTGACACTAGTAGTAGTAGGGGGTTTCCGGATCAACAGTAGAACAAAAAGCTGCTGCCTGGATCATCAGCTTATGAATAGGTGGGCCTTATACTGGAGGGTGACGGACTGGGGTGAGGGTGGGGAGGGATAGGTGACGGGGTGGGGGGGAGGGGCGAAGGGGCCAGGAAAGGGAGCGAGAGAGGGGAGGGGAGTGTGTGTGTGTGTGTGTGTGTGTGTGGGGGGGGGGTATATCCAGGATCTGAAGTCCTCCAGCGAGGCTGATGCCACCGCCTCAGCTGGAAGATTGTTCCACTCCCTCCCAGTGCGTGGGAAGAAGCTGTTCTTTCTGTAGTTTCTGCAGTAGGGTTCTACATGGTACTGCTGCTCGTGAGAGTTCCTGGTGTTGTACTGATGGGTGTAACGCGTAGGGATGTGCGCAGAGTTGATCTTGATATCGCCGTGGTGGAACTTGTAAAAGGTGGCTAGCCTGATTTGCTGACGTCGTTGTTCTAGAGGAGCCCAGTGCAACTGCTTGTACATAGCACCTACGCTGGATGTCTGACGGTAGCGATTTACAACCAGCGCGCTGCCCTTCGTTGAACCTTTTCAAGTGCTAACTTGTCCCCTTCTTGATGGGGATCCCACACCTGGCAGGCGTACTCTAGGGTTGGGCGCACAAGGGCTTTGTAGGCTCTCTCTTTGGTTTGGATGGAAACTAGTTTCAGGTTTCTCTTCACAAAGCCGAGGGTCTTAGAAGCCTTGTTGACGATGTTGTTAATGTGGGGTTCCCATTTTAGATCTGTGGACAGGGTAACCCCTAGGTATTTTTCCTCCTTGGTGGGCTGGAGGTTGTGACCATGCAGATGGTAAGTGGCCTTGTGTTTTGTGCCAAAATGGAGATATTGTGCTGTAGTCGTGTGCAGCAGCTCAGCAGGAGACGGATATTCTTTGCACACATTTCCATCTGATCCAGTTACTCGAAAGAAGTGGATTCGGTTGGTGCAACCATGCCGGGTCACTAAGTTATTTTTACCACGTCAGTTCCAGCTGGACCACGGAAACGAGCTGTTCCGACAATTGCCGAGCCCGTTCGAGTGGATCAAAAACTTCGTCTGCATTGTGCGCGTATACTTTGAAGGCGGAGTGGATCTGGATCTGGATCTGGATTTGTACGTCGCTGACATCCATTTACTGGCATAGGCGCGACGGTGGGGGGTGCGCAGCGTGATGAAATCATCGACTTCTGGCTTTTGCCAGAGCCGACTTGAAGCTGTCGACTGACCTTTGGTGGACGATGTTATCGTCGAGGTGGTTCCACTCAGTTATTGTCTTTGGGAAGTATGAATTTCGGTACTGATCGGTGTGTGTTTCTGGGATGCAGTAGCATCTATCATTATTTCGTATGTAGTTCTCCACAGGGTTTTGTGTCAGGTACGTTCGAGTAGTAAGCTCATACAGATGAGTACGATAGTCGCACGTTTATTCTGTTCATATCTATGGACAGATCACACTTGTTAAATTGAATGAACACGCGCACGTTAAGGCTTGAGGAAGGAGAATCTCCGCTCGCCGTCCACGCGTGATCGCATCAAGAAGTTGGTCGGTAGCCTCCCTCGAGACTTCGGTAAAGTCCGTACGCCTTCGGAATGATGTGTTCGGGCGTCCAGCTGGAACTGAATAGCTCGTTTCCGTGGTCCAGCTGGAACTGACGTGGTAAAAAGAACTTAGCGTTCAAACTGATAAGGTAAAGGCCTTGCAGAAACATCCCCAGAGTTACATTGGCTGTCGCAATCATAGTCACTGCTTTTACATGATAAATTAAATACCGATCGAGATGTGCAAGAACCATCAGAATCGCTTTCAGTCGCCGTTGGCTTGTTGTGTAGGTCGCGGCTGACGGCCAGTCCATCATGTGACGTCACATCCAAGAGTAGTTAAGCCATGCCAAGATCTAGTTGATTACCTCCCGTTTTCTTGATTACAGGTGAAAATGCCCACTTTCGCGGATCGATTTCGTGTGATCGGGAGCGAATCGGATGTTTATTTTACCAATTATCAACATTTCATATTTCTGCATAAGGTGACCAATTATCGAAAACCTCTAAAGTAGACCTTTAAGCTTTTTCTTTTGTATGTGGTGTACATATGTACACAAGTGTGTGTGTGTGCGTTTGTGTGTGTGTGCGTGCGCGCAAGCGTGGGTGCGTGCGTGCGTGCGTGCGTGTGTGGCTGTTAATGCGCGAATCGATAACCAGAATAACGATTATGCGGTTAAAAACTTGAAATGGAAGCAATTCTTTTTTGTTTTTCTTTCCTTATTTTCTTTGCTGGGAACGGGAAACCGTCTTTCGAGGTTCATTGATTTGACATTTCTTGGAACTGTAAAATCGTCTTCAGCAGCGCACAGTTCGGCAGAGCTATTGGAGAGAAAAGGGAACGAGTGCACTTGTCCTTTTGAACGTTTTTCTCCTCCTGCTCTTGCCTCAGCTCTTGTATTGCTCGCGCCACCCAGTCCCCTTCCCCACCCTCCTCATCCCTCTCCTGTGCTCCTCGTCGCCCCTCCCCCCTCCCCTCCACGCTTGCTTCCCCCCATCCACACCCGATTTCTCTCTCTCTCTCTCTCTCTCTCTCTCTCTCTCTCTCTCTCTCTCTCTCTTTCACACACATACACACACATGTACGCGCGCGTGCACACACACACACACACACACACACACACACACACACACACACACACACACACACACACACACACGTACGCACGCTCTGTTTCTTATCTGTTTATCTGGGAATATATCGGACACATTCGAAGTCCTGTAACCTCACTCGGCTTTTCTGACCAAGTAAGACTACAGGGGTTCAAATTTCGATCGCATTCTACACATGTCCAACGGCTTCTTGCAGTCGTTTTCGATTTTGTCTCTCTCTCTCTTCTCTCTCTCTCTCTCTCTCTCTCTCTCTCTCTCTCTCTCTCTCTCTCTCTCTCTCTCTCTCTCTCTGTGTGTGTGTGTGTAAGATATTTGCGCATGTGTACGCGGGGATCGAAGGGTCGTAAATTCGCGAGAAAAGAAGGTAGAGTACAGTATTACTTGGACCTGGCGCATCGTACATGCGAGCAGGTGATTGATTAGCAGCGACAGACTACGATTCTCATCCCTATAATTCACAGTTTGCCCTCAGTTCCCGGCAGCAGGTTCACTAAACTGACCCCACCAAACTTGGCAAGAGAGTGTCGACGGCACACTCCCACAATGTTTACAGGTTTTAGTACCACATGTCATACATAAAAGAGGAGCTGTTGGAAACTAGTATGACGCGCGAGGTGGGTGGCCTCCGGGTCGCTGCCGAAAGGTTGAAGGCATCAGCAACAGTTCAGTTCATTCCTGAGTCAACTTCTTCACTGCAGATTTATTATGTTTGTATAATAGTGAGATGAAGCGGTAAACGTGGCGGTAGTTCGGGAAAAGAAAAATGGTGCATCAGTACACAATGTTCGCGTGCAGAAAGCTCAGTGCTCTCTCTCTCTCTCTCTCTCTCTCTCTCTCTCTCTCTCTCTCTCTCTCTCAGTGTATACATGTATGCGTGTGTTGGAAGAAAGGAGAGGGCGACTCTAATGCAAGTTGCTTATTTGTATGGGGTGTAATTCGGCGAATCACATAGCCCGACTTATCCACATGAGACAAAAGAACAAAGCAAACAAACAAAAGTCAAAACGTGTCTGGGGAACCTTGTGCACGACTCAACATCTTTCTTTTTTTTTTTTTTTAATTCACTCGATAAGGAAGGGTCAGAGATCGGAAAGGAAATCTGTTCTAATTACGTACTGCCATTATTTTGTTCCCTGGCACCTTAAAGAACAACGTCTTCGAATCAAAGCGCGTAACGGTGCGGATTCTTGCTCTCTGAATTCTGCTCTGGGTTTTTTGTTGTTTTTGTTGTTGTTGGCCCCACCCCACCCCCCATCCCACCCCGAGTGGCCGAGTGGTATTGTGCCAGTGACGTATGTGACAAAGGGAGGAGGAACGGATGGGATTTAAAAGAATGTCTCGTAACACTTTGCACGCTCATGGAGTATTTTTTTTTTTTTGTCATCCCATTTCTTTACGGAACAGATTTTGGACGGTGTCACGCCTTTATTCCCCCAGTATTTCCAGCCAGGTCTAAGTTCCCGTAGGTCTGTGTTCCCACTGGTCTATGTTCCTCCAAATTTAGTTGTTTTGAATCCCCCCCCCCCCCCCCCCCCCAAAGGTCTTTAAACCCCTAAACCCCCATGTCTGTGTTTCCACACAATTGTGTTCCCCCAGGCCTATGTTTCCCAAATACAAACATAGAATATGCTCAGTCCTGTCATTCTTTGCCATGTCATGTCATGTGATGTTAGGCCCTTAGGCACACCATGTCACATATCAAGTCATGGTATGTTGTGTCATGTTATTTGACATGCCATGGTACATGTTTTGTAATATGTTTCTTGTTATGTCGTTTTGCCATATCACCCATGAATGTCAACCACGGTAATACTCTGTATTCCGATATGGTTTTAATTTACTGTTCAATAGACATAAGGTGTAGACCACTGGTGACAGTTAGTGACCACTACTTACCACAACTTTTTCAATGTTCAGACTTCGTCTTTTTTTTTTTGTACTTCCTTATTTTTTTTAAATTGACACTTGTACGCCTACTAAGGGACAGGGATTTACCACTGACCCCTTTATCGCATGGCCACTGCAGACCACTCCCCAAAGTGTTTATATTGCATTAGTTGGTCGCGCATGATTTTGAAGTCTTGACAAGTTTTAGGTCGCCACTGCTAAGCCCCACGTAACACTTTCTCATTGTTCAAATAACATTGTTTTGTGACGGCAATACAGTAACACGACTTCTTGATAGCATTTGACCGTCAGCTTCCGTTTACGGATCTCTCATTACCCATAACAGAACGCGTGACGTCCCGCGGCATTCGATAAAATCTGCCTGAACAAATTGAGGTTATTGTCCAAGTAGCCAGGCTCCTGACTTTCACACAGGACATGACAGGCGTGTGATACTTGCCATCAGACTTAATGTGGATACGAGATGTGACAAGACAACACATAGCATATAACATGGGACATCAAACAAGACGCCATGATGAAAACAACCCAGTTAGAGGAGCATCGCCGTAGGGAAAATACACACCATAAAGAGATATAAACCGTGAAGAACATTGGTCATGGAGAACATAGATATGAGGATATAAAGCCGGAGGTGATATAGATCAGGAAGACAGACATGCTGCTTTTATTTTCAAGAGGCTGGGGGGCAAAAAGCCTCATTGCTTTTAGCTTGGACCGTAACTGCAGTGACGTCATTTTGTGGACAGGGGCATGTTTGCTGCAGTGCTAAACACGAACGGGGATTGGTCGGTCGCGTGTCTGGCTGACAGGAGAAATAGCTGCCAGTTCAAGTCTGTCCGGTTTTGGCGGAAAGAGAGGGAGTGTAAGAGCGTCCGCCAATTACAAGTTTACAAGTAAATACCCAAGTAATTGTCGTACCAAAGTCACGTTCTGACTTGTAGGTTTTTGGGAGGGTGGGGCGGAGGTTGGAGGATTGGGTGGTGGGTGAAGTGAGCGTGTGTTTGTGTGTGTGTGTGTGTGTGTGTGTGTGTGCGCGCGCGCGCGCGCGCGCACGTGCAGGGAAGGTGCGGGGCATCAGGTTCGTTGCACAGAATGTTTTTGTTCCTTTTAACCATTTTAGAATGAAAGTTGTTATAGAAGTGGCGAGACAAGCCGCATGTTTGGTTAATAATTTAAGAAAATGGAAAAAAAAATTAAGAAAGAAAGAATGAAAGGGGCAAACAAACAATAGCTGTCAGCGGCACGAATAAAATCCTATGTCATGAAAGAAAGAAATATTCACATATTGATAATGTAAATGATTTAAATATTTTCAATTGATTTACATATTTGAATTGTCTATTTGACACTATTTTATTGAACATGGTGGCATTCGTCAAGTTTAATTTTGGTTTCCTTAAAATGTAGGTGTGTTGAAAGTGTAATTAATTTGATAAGATTTGAGAAAATTCTCGGGACCTGTCTGTACGCCTGAAACAAGACACAAAGCAAGATGACACAGTGACAGTGGTAAAACGAGAAGCTTTATACCCCTTTTCCTGAAATCCTGTTTGTCGAAAAGAAGGAAGATGGATGGATGTATTGTAACTACATCCGGCGTGTTGTTTCCGTCTCTCTCTCTCTCTCTCTCTCGCTCTCGCTCGCTCTCTCTTTCTCTCTCTCTCTCTCTCTCTCTCTCTCTCTCTCTCTCTCTCTCTCTCTGTGATTTAAACAGTACACAGCCTAGCTTTGAGTCAGCTTAGCATAGAGACAGAATGACATTCTCTGACCTTATTCTTTCACCATTCTCTTTGTTTTTGTCGTGGCAAAGAGTTGAAAAACCGTTTGGATGTAATTGTCCAGCCGAACTGGCTTTAGATGCTTGGACGGTAATAAATTCTCTCTTTTTACCTTAGTCCTAGAATGTGGCGCGTTTTTTGGTCCATGCGTATAAACGGTGAATCTTGTCCTCTCTCTCTCTCTCTCTCTCTCTCTCTCTCTCTCTCTCTCTCTCTGTACGATTGCACGTGTGTGTGTGTGTGTGTGTGTGTGTGTGTGTGTGTGTGTGTGTGTGTGTGTGTGTGTAACGATAAAACAATCGAAGAACAATCCACAAAATTGGCAGATTGATTTTGAACTCTTCATAGATATTTTGTTTTAAACTGACATTATGATGAGATCTCATATACGGTCTCGGTGCTGACTGCATCCTTGTGCATTCTGTCTGGGAAATTTCAGTAAGATTATTTCATGGGGAATTACACACGGGGGGGAATCATGATCATGTCCTTCAGTTTGCCCCGCCTTCAGCGTTCGGACTGCGGTTTCTAAAGTCTGGCCACGAGTTTGATGAAAATTACCCCTGCAGTGAAAGGAGAACTTCGCCCTGAAGCTGACAGATTGATCCTTTAGCATGGCTAAGGGAACACCAGAGAAGTGTACACGTAAGAGTTAAAAAATACTAGCTTAATGTTTTGAATAATTATTCTGTAGGGAATGTCTCATTACGAGGACAGGCAGTCTGGATCCATCGAGTCTAGTTCAGAGATGATGGAACGCTGTTTATCCTTCGGTCAAAGGGTGTTCAAACGCGTAGTTTGGAATGATTCACTGGTATGTTTAGTTTTCCCTTTAACTGTTGGGGGAAGGAGGATGCAGTAGGGGTGGGGTGGTGATTGGGGGGAGGGGGGGGGGCACTTTGTCCATCACTAGATTTGTTCCTTTTATATGTCGGACCAAACTGAAACGAGTCGGGTTTTTTTTTCGCCATCTACGTCAGTGTACATGCCAAGAAACCTGCATGCTGCACGTTATCGATCGGGAGTGGGTTGGTTGGGATGAGTCTAGATGGCCAAGGGAATAGAAACGAGAGAGCTGCATGCGAGGTGCGAGGAACTGAATTCTTTGTGTCTCTCCAGTAGCTGCCGTCCCTTTCTGTGCTTGTCTGTTACTTGTCCTTCCACCCCTCCGCTCCCCACCCCACCCCCTTCCTCCGTCCCTTTTAGGCTGGCCATTTCTTTTTCTGTCTTTCTTTTTATCTTTCCTGTTCTCCTTCTTCTAAGCTACCTCCCTCCTCCCTCCGCCCCTTCCTCTTTCTTGTATGGTGGACATTCTGACCTTTCTGCGCACTGCCTTCGGGCGATAAGCCGAAACACTGCCTGTCGTTCGCGCGCTTTTTGTGCGTCACTTCTGCTGTGCCCTTCGTTAATATGTTTTTATTCCTGGCTGGTCTGGGTTTTCATGTAATCGTGGCACTGGCCACAGGCTCTGGAAATCGTTGTCAAGTCCTGTGTTTTAAATTACTGTCGACGGTAATAAGAAAAGGAAAGTATCACAGAAGCCGTATTGCCATAAGGTAGCCTCTTCGAGTTCCGCTGACGGGAAAAGAATGCTTGATTTTGCCCATTCATATGCACACGTTGTTTTATTTCATTTGCACACGTTGTTTTTATTTCATTTTACATAAATTGGATTCTTCACGATAAAAGGTTCCACCCCCACCTCCACTCCCCCCCCCCCCCCCCCCAAAAAAAAAAAAAGGAAAAAGAAAGCTTTACTTGATACTTAGCTGTGGTTGGTGATCTAAAAGTCATCTTGTGATTTATTTTATGTGCCTTTGGGCTTTTTGATGTATTCTTAAATCTCGGAAGGGAAAAAAGTGTTTTTGTTATAAATTACACTTGTAAGATAAAACAAACAAACAACAAACAAACAAGCAAAACAAAACAAAAACAACCAAGATAGAAAAAAAAGAAAGAAAAAAAGCAGCAACTCAAACGCACACATGTACAAATGCTTGCGCGCACGTGCAACTTAAACATACATACGTCGAGGATAAACCAATTAGATACCTACGTGTGATCACGTTACGCTCGCCATGAAGGCCATATATCAGAGCTACATCATGCATTGCGAGGATCAGCCAATTAGATATCTATGTGTGTGATCAAGTTACGCTGACCACGAAGGCCGTATATCACATTCAGAGCTACATCATGCATTGCGAGGACCAACCAATTAGATATCAGTGTGTGATCACTTTACGCTGACCACGAAGGCCGTATATCACATTCAGAGCTACATCATGCATTGCGAGGACCAACCAATTAGATATCAGTGTGTGATCACGTTACGCTGACCACGAAGGCCGTATATCAGAGCTAAATATCATGCATTGAGTACACGCAGTGTTGTGCCACCGTCAAAAGAAGGATAACAATACATATTCTTATCGCTGCTTATTTCACAAATGTTTTGCTTAGTTTGTTTTCTTCGTTTAATTTGCATTTTCTGTTCAGTTCAGTAATATTTTAATATTAATTTAACAATTAAGCTAGGCTTTCGCAAGGAAGGTGCGAGTTAACTGGAGTTAACATGAGCCTTTACAGACAAAGGGAGAAGTTACATGAAGGCTTTATTATCAGTTGACACGGATGATGTTTTATTAATCCACATAGAAATTAATGTGTGATTTCACATGCTCATTATAAACTCTGCCTAATATAAAGCTCATAATAAACCAATAAATTAGATCAAAGCGTAGATTAATACATGCAATGAAAATTCCGCCGAAGTGTGTGTGTGTGTGTGTGTGTGTGTGTGTGGAGAGAGAGAGAGAGGGGGGGGGGGGGGGGGAGAGAAAGGGGGGTGTGTGTATTTAGACTGCTCATAGCAATTCAAAAAATGGAACGTTCCTTGAACCACAGAACGAACTGTTTGATTTTGCATCATGGGGTGGGTGTGAGAGAGTGAGAGAGCGGGGAGGGGGGGGGGGGGGCTATGTGGATGTGCGTGTGAGAGAGAGAGAGAGATAGAGAGGGAGAAACTCTTGTGTGTGTGTGTGTGTGTGTGACAGTTTGAATGTGGGGAAGCAGTGTTGTGAACGAGCTGTCTATTAAAAATCCATACCAAGCGTTGCAGTCATCTGGACAGCTATTGCGAATGAACAATGGGCATGCCGGGAGTTAATCTGTCTGCCTACTGTGCAGCAATTGACGTTCAGGGCTCGTAATTCACCAACAGACGAGTGCATTTCACGCTTTATGACTCGAGCATTCCCAGGTCTGAGTGTGTTCACCGCGGACAATAATCAAAGCCTATGCGGACGACTGTAAACGCAATGAACCATAAAAGTTTGAAAGCCGGTTGTGTTTCTTTCTTGGTCCCCCGACTGAACCCTGTCACTGTGCCTCGCAAGCAGACGACACATTAAAAGGTCTACGGCCTGTGTTTTGCGAGTCCAAATAAGCTAAAGAGTTTGACTGGCTAATGGGGCCTTTGTCACAGCTGGCTGTGGCCGGTGAGACGGCTTCATCGAAATGGTGTTTATGTTTTTGTCAAAAAGTGTCGACCTGTCATCTAAACTCATGGCTCGGACTCGCCGCCCCCCCCCCCCCCCCCCCCCCAATAGCCACTTGAAGGAGGAAGGAAAGGAAGAGAAAGAAAAACATACAGAAAGAAAGGAAACAGAGTCCCTAAGTGGAGAAGAAAAAAAAGAAGTCTTAGTCACGGCATTTCTAGAATACACGAGGGTCCAATTTTTTTGCGTCAATGAGAATGCTGTAGGCTGTTCATTCTTCTTTTCTTCCTCGCCGTAAGCGATCAGTTTTAACAGGGCCAAGACTCTACTGCCCTTCGGGACTTAGGTGCCTTTGGATTAAAACAACAACAACAACAACAACAACAACAACACACACACACACACACACACACACACACACACACACACACACAGAGGTCTTTAAGCTGTTATGCAGCTATTTGTGGAGCTGCCGGCAGGCGTAAAGCTACCCTGGGGTGGGTCAGTGAAAGTGGGTAACCAGACCCACTGACACCAGCCACTAGCACTGGCCCAGCATCAGCCTGCTGGTGTTGCGCCGAGCCCGCACGTACAGCGCGGCACCGGCGATAGTCAAGGGATGAGGAGGGAGACGGGAGAGCCAGGGGAAGGAGGGGGGAACACGTGAATTCAAGCGCGTGATGCCATCATCCTGGACCGGAAAGATCCCAAGGGTGTCGCTGAGACGATCTCGTTAGGCAGGCTGTGCTTCTCTACAGTGCATGGGTAGAAAGCATCCCTGTCTGTACTTCGTCTGGGGTGTCTTGTACACAAAGAGGTGCGACTGGCGGGTGCCATGGGATGGACTGGCCGTCTCTGGGAGGTGGCTTGCATCACGGCTGGTGACGAGGCCACGGCGGAGAGGCAAGATCTCTTCCTTCTCTTCTGGAAGGATGTCCAATCCAATGTCTGGGGCATGTCGTTGTCCACAATGGAGGTCTGCCTGACTCGGCTGGACGCTTTTCTCAGAATTTTTTTTTTTTTTTTTTTTTTTTTTTACTAGGAAGGAGATGCCTTCTGACATGATGGGAACCAAAGTCTCTTCGATTCCACCACACAGGGCTGGCACACTCCAATATGGGGCAGTGGTGCGCGCTGGTGACCTACTCCTCGTTTTTGAGTGAACCAGTCTAGCAGGAAGAAGGGATGAGTGCCCTGTAGGCTGCCTGTTTGATTTTCTAGTTGACTGGCTTAACGTTGCGGTGAATGAAGCCCAAGGTGTTTGATGAGGCCATTTTTGTAACATGTTCCACCCACGAGTGTGTATGTGTGTGTGTGTGAGAGAGAGAGAGAGAGAGAGAGAGAGAGAGAGAGAGAGAGAGAGAGAGAGACAGACAGACAGACAGACAGACAGACAGACAGACAGACAGACAGACAGCAGACAGACAGACAGACAGACAGAGAGAGAGAAAAAAGAGAAAACTGGAGTATCCATAAAAATCTACCTCTAGCCCATCGTAAGTTGGAAGATGAGGGTAGGGGGGAGGATTTTCCTAATCCTAGTACTCCTTGAAATGTTGAGCTGAAGGTTGAATTAAACAAATAAAGAACTTTGAAATGTGTGAGGAAGAGTGAGCCCACCCTTTACAACACCATCAAATTGGGGGTGGGGGGAGGGTCGTGACGTTGTTCAATAAAGTTCTCTTTAATGTCTAACTTTGCTATGTATGGCTTGCCTCTAGGACACACCATTGGTTGCTTTCAGCTGTTCAAACAAGTCCAGAGAGTCCCTGATGACCTTTTGATAACGCCCGTCCACAGCCACTGTGGAATTTGGTCTCTCTCCAGATGACATGACATAGTCATTATGACATCATTAAAAATACTAAATTGCCACTTGGACGGTGGCTGTATTAACAGGAAGCAGTCCTTTCCTGCCCATTTCCTGCAATGCCATCGTTGACAGATGGTGGTGGCTAGTTACTGTGTGACGCATGAGTCGTGCGCGCCTCTGAAGAGGCCACTTAGTGCAGGAAATTATTAACCCGAACCATTCGGTGGGCCGCGGTCAAGACCTGGAGCTTGATTGTACTTGGAGTGAGAGATGGCGGCGCTTGTGGATGATGGTTTACGGCGGTGTGAACTAGTGGAAAAAACGCACTTTGAAAACAAACTTTCAACACGATTCTGCAACATCACTGAGGATTAGCACCTTACAACACTTCTGTAACAGCACAGAGGGTGAGCACCTTACAACACTTCTGTAACAGCACAGAGGGTGAGCACCTTACAACACACTTCTGTAACAGCACAGAGGGTGAGCACCTTACAACACACTTCTGTAACAGCATTGAGGGTGAGCACCTTACAACACACTTCTGTAACAGCACAGAGGGTGAGCACCTTACAACACACTTCTGTAGCAGCACAGAGGGTGAGCACCTTACAACACACTTCTGTAACAGCACTGAGGGTGAGCACCTTACAACACACTTCTGTAACAGCACAGAGGGTGAGCACCTTACAAAACACTTCTGTAACAGCACTGAGGGTGAGCACCTTACAACACACTTCTGTAACAGCACAGAGGGGTGAGCACCTTACAACACACTTCTGTAACAGCACAGAGGGTGAGCACCGTACAACACACTTCTGTAACAGCACAGAGGGTGAGCACCTTACAACACACTTCTGTAACAGCACTGAGGGTGAGCACCTTACAACACACTTCTGTAACAGCACAGAGGGTTAGCACCTTACAACACACTTTTGTAACAGCACTGAGGGTGAGCACCTTACAACACACTTCTGTAACAGCACAGAGGGTGAGCACCTTACAACACACTTCTGTAACAGCACAGAGGGTGAGCACCGTACAACACACTTCTGTAACAGCACAGAGGGTGAGCACCTTACAACACACTTCTGTAACAGCACTGAGGGTGAGCACCTTACAACACACTTCTGTAACTAACATCACTGAGGATGAGCACCTTACAACACATCTGTAACAATAACATCACTGAGGGTGAGCACCTTACAACACACTTCTGTAACATCACTGAGGATGAGCACCTTACAACACACTTCTGTAACATCACTGAGGGTGAGCATCTTACAACACACTTCTGTAACATCACTGAGGATGAGCACCTTACAACACACTTCTGTAACATCACTGAGGGTGAGCACCTTACAACACACTTCTGTAACATCACTGAGGGCGAGCACCTTACAACACACTTCTGTAACATCACTGAGGGTGAGCATCTTACAACACACTTCTGTAACATCACTGAGGGTGAGCATCTTGCAACACACGTCTGTAACATCACTTAGGATGAGCATCTTACAACACACTTCTGTAACATCACTTAGGATGAGCACCTTGCAACACAATTCTGTAACAGCACTGAGGATGTGCACCAATTATTTTCGTAGATGGAAGAACAACATTGATTAGCCATATTATAGAGTCTTGATTGATTGATTTGATTGGTAATCGTTATTCCCTGGGATGACAGGTAAGAAAGAAGATGCTTTATCAGAGAGATTAATTGATGTGATTGATAATCTTCATTCCCAGGGGTAACAGATATAATGATAAGAAAGAAGTTTTTTTTTAATGTCTGGCCGTTGCCCTTCCAGGGACTGAGGATATTAATGCAGAGAGTACAGAGCTGATCACATAAGAAAGTGATGATTCATATTTGGATGAAAGAAAAACATACTCTCTAAAAGTGTCACACTCAAGCACACACACGCACACACACACACACACACACACACATACACATACACACACACACACACACACACACACACACACACACACATGGGGAATATGAGTTATACCGCACACTACATAATTAGTGAGAGGGTACAAAATATGTAAAACAGTTTTCTCTCTGGGAAACTGAGAAGGGTGAGGGAAGTGACGGAGAGCAGGATGAGGAGGATGCTGTTGCCACGTGGCTTGTGCTGCAAGGGTACTTTTCATTCGTTGAGGTGTTTGACTACCTATATATTAATGCAGACAGTTTTATGCACACACAGTAACACTGACAGCTGTCAGAGCGCCTTTTGTCTCTCCACTACCACTTCAGTACACCCTGCATTGACACACCTCCTTCTACGCACACGGCAAAGAGAGGGTCACAGGTGACGCACTCATAAATGGTGATTTGATCGACATCTCTGTAAAAACTGTTTTGTGGGCGCTGTTCGACTATGCCAGCTGTGCCGTTCCTTTGGATGTGTTTGTACTAGACATGGCTGTGCCTTTGGCATTCAGTGTAACACACACATACATGCATGCACGCACACACACACATACACACACACACACATGCACACACATGCATGCGCATACAAATGCATACGCATGCACACACACACTCGCACACATGCACGCACACACATACGCATGCATGCACGCACAAGAAAAAAACCACCTCCATTTTGCATGGTTTGATCAGCTCTATATGTGTGTGTGTGTGTGTGTGTGTGTGTGTGTGTGTGTGTGTGTGTGCAGACAAGCCCTTTGAACTGGAAATAAACAATACAACAACAGTAGTATATGCTAACATTTTTCCCAATCATGCCAGCTTCTTGGGGTTTTTATTATCTTGCTATCACACCAGTTGTGAGATCTGAATTCACATCAGGAAAACTTTTTAACATGGTGTGAGCATGGTGATGGGACCATAGATTATTTTTCCCCCAGTTTTTCCCAGTTTGCTTTTCTAATGGGTGCCCGCCCATTCATTTTTTTTTTGGTGCACGTCTCATCTTGAGCTACAAGTTTCTAGATGAAATCAACATATCACTGAACTCTTTTCAGGTACTGAACTTCTATGTATTCCCAGAGGAACTGAAAGAACAAGAGACCTAAGTTCAGATAAACGGATCTTAGGGTTTTGTAACATTATTATCTGGGCAGTGAGCTTTCAACTGGGAATGTGTACATAGCAGCCTCACCTGTGTCAGTAGGTTGTCTATCAGCGAGATTAGGCAAAAACTACTGAACACATTTTTTTTTATCAAAGTTTTGTGGAGGCATGGAATGTGACAAGAACAAATGATTTGATTTTGGTGCAGATCCAGAATTAAATCCCACCCCCATCCCCTCCCCCACCTTTCTATGACATTGGAAGATCAGGGTGTTTTTTTATAACTCTCTCTCTCTCTCTCTCTCTCCTCTCTCTCTCTCCTCTCTCTCTTTCTCTCTCTTTCTCTCTCTTCTGGAACTGGTAAGATTTGGTGTGGATCTATCTAGTTAACAATCTAGGTCCAGTAAGCAAAATAACATTGGGGGTGGGGGTGAGGGTGAGGGATATTTTCACTGACAAAGTGAACTGCAACTGCAATCCAAGTGTAGCTGAGACAATGAGAATTCAGTAAGGTTCAAGCCAGTTTTGAGGTATATGTCATTGTGTTTGCAGAGGTATCAAAAGAGATATAAATATGTCTGCTTTTGGGAGTTTAATCTGTTATAGTTCTGGGGATATCAATAGATCTATGGTGGATTTGGATAGGGTTTGATTGAAGTTAAGAGAACTGGTTGACCCAGATGGAGTGCTGCTTTTGTTTCTCCCCAGTGTTCTCGGAAGTTGATTCTGTTTCACTGTTACCTGGAATTTCAGAAGGTGAGGACCTATGACCCTGCTCAAGGGAAATCAATAGGAAAATAGGACCACTTGAGACATCTGTAGGACAAGCTGTTGGGAAGCTAAGAACAAAAAAAAAATTGCTATACAGCATCTACAGTTTAAAAAAGAAAGAAAGAAAGATAAAGGATTGTTGATGACAAGCTACACAGAACTAAAACACAGCACTTTTTTTCTCAAAGTGATTGCTCAAGGAGAATCAATAGAAGGTTTTGAAATCCATGAGTCCAGAGCAATCAAAACACAGTATACACTACCACAATGACTTCAGATTTTTCTTTGGGGAAAATGGTTTTATGATAGTTCTTCAGAGTTAGTTCCCATGAAAGGAAAGTTGCTTTCACAGTACTGCAGTACATCCTGTAAATGAGAGATAAGGCATAAGTATTCATAATAATAATACTGTAGTTTTTCCTAAAATTATTTCATCGATGGAAGATCATAAAAGCAGAAATTAGATGCGACTTGATTAAACACTGATCACCATGTCTGAAGTAGTGAAAGATCATTGGGACAAGATAGAGACTTGATTGAAAAGGCTTCGGTCATTTTCAAAGGCAACTGGCCCAACATCAAATGTCTCATGCTCAGATGAATCCTTGCTGTTTCCTCTAAACTTTTATTTGATAACCTTGGAGCTGAGGTCAGCAAACAATGCCTGGAGGATTAAGTCGTAAATAAGATGGTGAGGAAGAGTGAGATGGGAAAAAAAAAGTAGAAGCAGTGGAGTGGAGGTGTGTGTGTTGTGTGTGAGTGAGTGAGTGAATGCAAAAAAAGGATGGTGGGGTAAGTTTACCATCAATGATGACGTTGCATATTATTTTCATTTTCCAGGATGACGATCATGACTGCAACTTGGAGCTGGAGGAAGTTCTCAACTTAGACACAGACGATGAGCGAAGAGAATACGCTTTGGTAACCCACATGTTTATATAGTTCTGTTCTGAAACTTGATCTGTCCTGTGTCAAGGTTTTTTTCAGTGTGTTTGTTTTTATATCAGTTTGTTAAATGTCCTTGTTTTTAGGCCAGTCTGTTCAGTCCATTGCCTGTCTGTCTGTCTACATGTATGTCTCTTAGGCATGTGTGTGAAAACACAAAACCTGTTTCTGTGTGTGTTTGATTGTCAGTCACTGAGTGCACATAGATGCATCCATGATTGTGTGTGTGTGTGTGTGTGTGTGTGTGTGTGTGTGTGTGTAGATGTGTGAGTGTGTGTGTGTATGTGTTTCAGTCCAGATGGTTCTTTGGTGTGAGATTTTTCTTTAAACCTCGCACAA
>CM031598.1:82057115-82060501 GCA_018398815.1 Conus ventricosus
TCTCTCTCTCTCTCTCTCTCACTCTCACTCTCTGTCTGTCTCAGTGTCTGTCTCTCTCTCTCTCGCTTTTGCTTTCTATACTTCTCTCTGTCTGTCTTTCATGATTGTTTACTGGATCACATTTCACACGAACAAGTGCATACTGTATAATCCAAGCCATCATTGAGGAGTGGGGGGATATGCAACCCTGTAATGTCAAGAGAGAAAACCACACTGTATATGTATGTGCCAGGTCGCATGGAAAGTTAATCAGAAGAGAAAGAGAAGATAAGATAATGTTGCTTATAGCCCAGCCGACTCAGAGAGAGAAAGAGAAGAGTGTTGATGATGGTTAACATTTTGTTCATTTGTTGTCAAAATTTTAGATCAAGGGGTAGATAGATTAAAACAAGAAGAAAAAAAAAAGAAAGGCTTGTGTTACACAGTGCAAGAGATGGGTATTAGGGACTCAATTTGTTTTTCAGTTTAAGTAACTTTTTGAAATGGTATTTCGCAGGCTTTTGCCCACCATTGCACATATTCAGTTACTGATTGCGAATTTCGCGGGCCTCTCCCACCAGTTAACAAGAATCGACTGTGGTTAGCAAGCGCCAGAGGTCAAGCTTTTCGAAAGGGTTGTTAGTATGCAAATAAACCCTTCAGTGACAGCCTGCGGAGGGGAACCCTCTTTTCTCTCTCTCTCTCTCTCTCTCTCTCTCTCTCTCTCTCCTCTCTCTCTCTCTCTCTGTGTATTTGTCTGTCTTGTCTGTCTCTCTCTCTTTGGGCAGTGGTCATTCATTTACGTGCAGTTTTTTAATCTCGCGGTATCAGTGGTGGGGTGAAAAATATTTCTTGATAGGGGCATGTGGTGTGTATGTGCTTGTGTGCATGTGTCCCCCGTGTGCTCTTGTTTTTCAGATGACTGGTAGTTGTGTAATCATCTTCATTCATCTATAAGAAAAAAAAAGAAGAGAAAGACAAAAAAAAATGTCATTGATATTTTCATGACATGTAATACGGGTGGGTGTAAGAAATCACTGGAAATGTTGACCAGACTATTTGACCTGTCAATCGGTCATGATTGTTTTGTAAGACTTGGACGAAGAGAACACTTGTCATTTTCTTTTCTCTGTTCTTCATTCCTCAGCAATAATAACCTGGAGGTTCACCATTGATGGGATTTTTTTTGCCTTTGTGACCATTTTTAAACCACTTTCTGTCTTTTAAGGATTCTCCTTTCCTTTGACCTATATAGTGACACTTATGTTTTTAGTGACATAGAACAAGTAATTTATTTTGTGTTTTAGGGAAATAAATATGCTCATGAATTGCTTCTCCTCCTCCCCTAACTTTCCCACTTGTAAGTGAGAAAAAAAAAGTAAAAATATGTATTGTACTATAGTATATGATACACAGTCATTAAACATTGCTTGTGTACATGTTAATTTTTTTTTTTTAAGGAGCTGGAAGGATGCGGTTGAGGGGGGGGGGGGGGGGGGGGGGAGGAAACCATCATCAACATATTCTTGACAAAAAAACAAAAACAAAAAGCAACAGAAGAAGGGGTTGGAGAAGAGTGAAATGACTTGTGGCAAACATGAGACAGGGCATGAAGAAATCTATCTGTTGAACCAAGTGAATTGAATAAGTAGCGTATTGTAAACATTGCATCAATTGATAGGTTTGTAGAGCGCACACAAAATGAACCCAGCATTATGCTAGCTTTGTTTATGCATGCATGCATGCATTCTATCTCTTGTGTTGGTGCCAGTACATGTAGGTGTACAATGTGTCTCAGTGCGAGTGCATATGTGTGTGTGTGTGTGTGTGTGTGTGTAAGAGGGAGGAAAGGTGGGAAGGGGAGAGGATTGTATCTGGAGGGGATCTAAGGGCAGAAGGTGAGGTTGAGAGCTATCAAGTGCAAAGAAAGAAAACACCAACAGATTGCTGTCTCTCATATCCCCCAGAGACATCATTCAGGGAGTATTCTGGTACAGTTGGATATAATGGATGTTTTATTCGTCTGGGTTTTGAAGATACACCACTTGCTACATTGCATTTCCAGGTCCCAGTTGTGCGTGACAGTAATATTCTTTATGATCAACACACGCGTTGACTCTCTTTCTCATTCTTTCTCTCTCAGTCTGTATTCCTCAGTCAGTAAGAGGCAGACTTAGCATTAATTACCTATTCATCTGATCAGTACCACTCCCAAGTCATTAATACTGATAACAGTCAGCAAAGATAACCTTTTAGGGAGATGGAAGTTGTGGGGGGGGGGGGGGGGGGGGGGGGGGGGGGTAGGGCGTCTCTAGACTGGCCTCATCCTTCAGAACCACAATGTTCATAAACTGGAAAGGGTGAATGCTTTATTAAAATTGCGTATCTAGTGAGTGTGTGTGTGTATGCATGCGTGTGTGTGTGCGTGTGTGTGCATGCATGCATGCTCATGGGGGCAATTGGCAGAGAAATGTTCTACGGGACGGTAAAGGAAGATTATTTTCTGATCATGTGGTTGGGTAGGAGGAGACAGAAGCAGCCTGACTCGGGGATCATACAACAATGGTAATGAACCAATCAGCAGCCTGAAAGAATCTCTGCGCTGTGGGCACCCCACGGGAGGTGGACATGCTCATTTTCTTCTTCTGATGTGTGTATTGATGAACGCCTGGGGACATGCTCATGCATTTTGCATTACCACTCCTACCTGATGAATGCGAAGTGTAGGGATCATTTGCTTTTTTTTTTCACCCATGAGAGCATCTGATAGGAACTGTTGCCCTCCATGCATGAATTGAGATAGTTGACAGTAAAATGCCAGTTTGGTCTTCATCAAGAAAATTTCGATAATGATATTTGTTGTTATAATGTGTGTATTGTATTCCATGAGCAATATACGCAGTTTTTCTTTTGTATTCACTCTTGATGATAGAGTTGCATTGTTCAGTTTTTGTTTGAAACATTTTATAAGATAAATATTTTATCTTGTAATATAAATTAAGTTTAGGATCCCCCTTTTGAATGCTGAATGTGTTTCATTCTAAGCATTCCAACAGATATTTTACAAACATTGTAACAGTTCTTCCAAAGTGTGAAGATTGCTGTGTCGGTCTGCAAGCTTATGTCTGTTGCTCTGTTCTCTCAGTCTTAGTGTTTGAAGGAATGGATGGATGTGTTTGATTCTAACCATTTTAACGGATATTCTAAAAACGTGTCAGCAGTTTCTTTTTAAGTGTTGGTCAGTTTTGGTTTCTCAGTCTCAGTGATTGAAATATACAGCATGACCAAGTTGTGGCAGAAGTGTGAAGAAAGCTTTAGATATATATATATATTATATATATATATATATATATATATATTATATTAGTGTGGTTAATCATATTTATAGTCGATGCATAAATAAATTA
>CM031598.1:82063050-82090550 GCA_018398815.1 Conus ventricosus
GGCAGCAAGATCAGCCGGTCAGGAGGCACAGATGAGGACATCAAAGCAAGAGTGAATGGAGGTGGTAGCTCCATGGGAGGTGGTAGCTCTACCACCATCTCCATAAACACCAAACTCAGAATATTCAATTCCAACGTAAAATCAGTGCTACTGTACTTAGCCACGAAGATTCAAACCTTCATCACTAAATGTCTCCGGCAGATCCTCCACTTGCGATGGTTCGACAGAGTGCCAAACACCGACCTGTGGATGAGGGCAAACCAACAGCCAATGGACGTCCAGGTCAGGAAGAGAAAGTGGCGATGGGTCGGCCATACACTGCGGAAGGAGCCCTCTAACATCACCAGGCAGGCGCTTGAGTGGAACCCTCTGGGCAAGAGGAAGCGAGGGCGCCCAAAGCAGACCTGGAGGAAGAGTTTGCTAAACGAGTTGAGAGCCTCCAGCCTGACCTGGGGGGGGGGGGGGGGGGGATCAGGACCTGTACGAGGGACAGATGGAGGTGGGAGGTTGCTGTTAAGGCAACATACTTCTCAAGGAGCGAAGAGGACTAAGTCGAGAAAGATGTTTTGTGCATGCGCTCACGAACGAGCTGTTTCAGTTTGATCCGAAAGACCATGAGAGGAATGGAATCCGCCGTTGATTGCGAAAGATAACATCTTTTTTTTAGACCTGTCTCAGGTGGGATTCGAACCCACGACCTTGGAACACTAGTCTGTCGCCTTACCCACTCGGCCAACCAGCTACGCTTAGATTAGTGAGAATTATTCCCTAAAAACCACGGTGGCTTGCGATGAATGCTGATGGGACCGGGGATTAAGGGGATTTGATATCTGCTCACCATAGGGTTCGACCGC
Source organism: Conus ventricosus (assembly GCA_018398815.1). NCBI lineage: Eukaryota > Metazoa > Mollusca > Gastropoda > Neogastropoda > Conidae > Conus > Conus ventricosus. Next base: position 82,063,905 of record CM031598.1, read on the forward strand.
CTCAACACAGCTCTCTCGTGCTTACTGATTTGATGGGGACTATTGAATTTCCGTTAATTGTTTGTGAGGCGAGGCTAAAGGTTTTGAATAGACGATTATTAATATGGTGTAAATTTTAATCACCAGTTCATGAACGAAGGACAGGAAACGGAACTTTTTTTTTTTTGGAGAGGAGGGGGGGGGGGGGGGTGCCCCGCGAACAAGACTTGTGACGTACGCCATGATGTGATCATACGCCATGATGTGAACCTGTTGTGTGTTTGGGCAGTGCTGATCGGATTCTTTGCACGCCTTCACTGCATTTTTTGTATCACGACATGGAACTGTCGTGTGTTGTGAGCTATGAAACCTGAACTTGAGTCAACTTGTGTGTGTATGTGTGTGTGTGTGTGTGTGTGTGTGTGTGTGTGTGTGTGTGTGTGTGTGTGCTTGTGCGCGCGCGCGCGTGTGTGTGTGTGTACCATTGTTTTCAATAATCATTTCTTTAACTGTACGGATCTACTGTGTTTGTGTATGCAGGGATTTCATTTGTCTTCAGTTGTGAGCGACATGTTATTCGGAGGTGATGTATATTATTTAGTGATGAAGCATAGGCCTACAAGACATTTCCCATAATCGTTTCTGTTCTGCTGTCCGACTATGTCAAGCGCCATGATGAGTACCTTAGTGAATGTCAACAGAAGAGGAAAAACTTCATCCACCTCTTCAACCAATTCCAGCCCAAACAGCGATCAGGGTGGGACTCTGTGGACGAATATATAGACAGTGACGTGACACTAGAAACCCATGTAGAGGAGATTATAAGAAGACTGGACTCGCTGGTAACAAAAGAAGATTTAGCGCAGGACAGGGAAAAGGCGGACAGGGTAGTTGAAGGTATAAATGGCAGAATGGACAGATTTGAAAGCAGGGTTTTTTCGGTATGGCGAAACACCTTGACGTGGTGAAAACAGACGTAAATCAATTGAAAAGAGAAAATGAAGAATTGAAGAGCCAGCCGGAGCAGAAAATGGTGAGACTGCAGAGTGACCAGAACGACCAGCAGCAGCATGATCGTCGCTGGAATCTCCGAGTCTACAGCGTCCCGGAGGTGAGCGGGGAGACCACAGATGACTGCTCTGCCAAGTGCTGTTAAATCTTCACCTGATCTCATGGGGGTGCCTACACAGGAGGACGACCTGGAGGCTGCACAGCGGACAGGTCCCCCACAGGCCGGTAAGAAACGTCTGATAATCGTCCGGTTACAGTCAAGAAAAGTGAAAGTGAAAGTGCTTGCGATCAGGCGTAGACTGAAGGGCAAGGGGATGTCAGTTGGTGGAGACTTGAATCAGGCAAGTTCCAGAGACTGCTCCGCAATGCACCTAATCACAGAGCCATCCTGGCTTCTTGGTCATCACAGGGCAAGGTCCTGGCCAAGCTGCAAACTGGAAAAACTGTTCGTGTGAAATTCGGTGTGGATAATGATGACTTGTTTATCAAGGAAATGGACCCAGGAAAGCGGAAGTAACAAATCAGAATCCTTCCTTCGCTTCTTAATTTGTCTTGAGGGTGCCTCTTTTTTGGTTTCTAGTTGCATCGATTATGACTTTTATATTCCGTATTTCAATTACAGTCAAAATTCGGCTTTCTCCACCCCTCTCTGCTGCCCCTCCCCCTCCTCCACCTGCCGCCCCCTCTCCTCCCCTGCGCCCCCTCTCCTCCCCTGCCGCCCCCTCTCCTCCCCTGTCGCCCCCTCTCCCCCTGCCGCCCCCTCTCCTCCCCTGTCGCCTTGCTTTGTCAATCCTGTGCTGCTGGTGCAGTACTGGCAGTGTTATGTGACACATACTAGATGAATCTAAGGGTTATTTCAGAGATGACGCGCGTGCGTTCATGCATGCATGCATGCATGCGTGTGTTGTGTGTGTGTGTGTGTGTGTGTGTGTGTGTGTGTGTGTGTGTGTGTGTGTGACAGAGAGAGACAGAGAGGAGAGAGAGAGAGAGAGAGAGAAGTGGAGGGTGTGGGTGGGTGGGGGGAGGAGTCTTTGAGAGAGACTTCTTTCCCAGCACCACATAGTTGTGTGTCATTGAGGTGAAATACAAATGGGGAAGGAGCGAATTCAGAGATAGACAGTGTGTGTGTGTGTGTGTGTGTGTGTGTGTGTGTGTGTGTGTGTGTGTGTGTGTGTGTGTGTGTGTGTGTGTCTGGTGTGTGTGTCTGTGTCTGTGTGTGTCTGTGTGTGTGTGTGTGTCTGAGACACTGAGAGAGGAGGAGAGAGAGAGAGAGAGAGAGAGAGGATGAGTAGAGGGGGTGGGTGGGGGTGGGGTGGGGTGGGGAGGAAGACTTGTTCTTTCCCAGTACCACATAGCTGTGTGTCATTGATATTAAATACAAATGGGGAAGGGGCGAATTCAAAGATAGTGTGTGTGTGTGTGTGTGTGTGTGTGTGTAGTTGAATAAGTTGCGTATATGACACGCGCGATTCAATTTTGATGAATATCTAGAAATTATGTATTAAATCAGTTTTCCTCCTTTTCATAGCATTACCTTTTTTAGGCTTGTTGTTGTTGTTGTTGTTGTTGTTGTTGTTGTTGTTGTTGTTGTTGTTCACTGACATTGTCAATGTTGCTGATAGCGGAAATGAAATGAAATGAGTTCCTGATGATGTTTGGAGTGAGCATGAAATCCCCCACCCCCACCCCACCCTTCACCACACACACACACACACACACACACACACACACACACACACACACACACACACACACGATAAGCACAATCACATGTCGAATCAAAAGAAAAGTAATCTTAAGTTGGTAACAGTGGAAGATAAATCAACCAATATTTGTTCAGGTCAATTTCCACATTGTTTTCAATATTACCGTTTTGAATCAGTACATATTGCTCCAGGTCATATCTAGATTTTACAAGTTTTAAGAATAACCAGAGTTCTTGGCGGTGTATTTTTTTTAACTTGCATTTATAAATATAGAACATAGCCAGCAAAATAGAAAAAAATCCACTGTTTTATCTGTAGTTTGTTGCTCTGATATGCCGAACAGAATCAAACGTTTCTCCACACAAAACTATTCACAGTGTGGGCATTTGTTATGCAACCGTCTCAAAAGATCCTGCCAGAAAGAAGGGACCACCTCACAGTCCCAGAGAAGATGTTCAACTGCCTGAGTTTCTCGACCGCACAGGTTACACAAACTGGAGAGTCAATCAATTTCTTGTATACAAATATTCAGATCCATATATTATACCCCCAACAAGACCTAATGAAAGTTTCACTCACTGTTTTCATATGTGTTTCTTGTAAAACATACACATTGTAGGCTAATTCTTATCCCTAAGAAAGTCGAACTCATCCTTTCTTTTGACGTGATCATTTAAGCCATTACAACTGAACGAACAAATCTTAGAAGTGTTGTGCGGGAGGGGGGGGGGGGCAACATTCTGATCTGGTTTGTTATTGTTCGCCATGATAACAAAATCAAATAAACTATACAAACAATGATGCAAGCAGAGTCATCATTTGGCATGAAATTGATCCCGTCTTCTGCAGCTGAAAAACACTGCAGTCAAACCTGCCATATCTTTCTGCAGGCAGTAAAAACTTGAGCAAAAGTACATCCTGTCTGCTGTGAGTTACCGCCACAAGAAACAATTGACCTTGACCCACCAATCTCACGTGCAGATTGTGCACCCCATGGCCATTCAAGCACGTTGAACATACACCAAAAGCACAGAACAGAAAAACACAACACAAAAAACATACACCACTCACTCTGGTTTTCCATCGCCATCATTCCACGCAATGGGGCCGGAATAGCTCAGTTGGTAGAGCGCCGGACTCGTGATCCTGGGGTTGCGGGTTCGAATTTCGGTACAGGGGGATTTTTCCCTCGGAGTTAACATTGGTTCTGACTCCATTCCCCATACAGTCCTTCGAATGAGACTATAAACCGAGGTTCCGTGTGTGAACGCACGCACAACATCTTGCACACACGTCAAATCCCATCACCAACTTTCGGAAGAGAAGGCCAGTTTGGCCGTTGGTATGGATGACACGTTACACATAGCATGCACCTTCCCCGAAGATGGAGTATGGCTGCCTTAATGGCGGGATAAAAAACGGTCATACACACAAAACTCCACTGCCTGTCTATACAGGCAGTGTCCGCAGGAGTATCAGCCTGCGTACGCAGAAAGAAAGGGAAAAAAACTCCACGCAATACACCACCAGTTACATTGGCAGTTCTCCACAAGAACCCAAAAAGTTGAGACTTCAAAACACACTCTGTCCAAGCGGACATGCATTCCCTCACACCACGTGTTAAAAACAAAGTAAGGGACCATCCAGTGTGTCGCAGGGAAGAAGGAAAAGACGGACAACAATCTCGGGGAGAATAATGTTTGAATAATGCAAGAAGCAAAGATGTCTATGACAACGTCAAATACTGTCACAGCGATCAGATACAGAACAAAAACAAACAAATAAAACAAACAAAAAAACCTCTAAGAGCCGACAGGTCGAGGGAAAAATAAGAAAAAGTGCAGTTGAGACATGATCCCTTTTTCCAAACACAGGGTCGCAAGTAGACCTTGACCTTACAGCATACACTCGTGAAAGCTGGAGCTAGACTCCAAAAATCAAAATATGCACAGTTCACAAGATAAATTAAATCTAAAATTTAAAAAAAAAAGCAAACAAACAAACAAACACTGTTGTTGTCTGAGTTTTGCCGGTTCCTCGTTTTGTATACCTCCCCATTTTTTCTCCTTTAAAAAAAAAAATTACAATAGTCAACATAACGGTTACTTACCTTGTTTATCTTGTTTCGTACTGGTAGCAGACGACACTGAACACCACTGATCAAGGGGGGTAATAGCTCTATATTTTAATATTTACCTGGGACCAGACTGAACGTTGCTCTGATTGTCCTAACTCTGACAGAAACTTAATCTTGACAATTTTTTCCCGCAAACTGTTTTCATAATCACATTTCCACTTTTGGTCCAAGGCTGTTGAGAGACAGTTGAATCACTCAGCAGTGAATACGCCCTGGGTGTCAAGTCCTCGACGATCACAATTTTGGAGCCCTTCAGAGTTTTTCGTGCATACAGCACAGAGTCTCATACACCGCCTAACGAAGCAAATTTACTACACCTTCCTGTCTGCACCCACCCTGTGCACAGCCTCAATGTCTTCCCGAAAATTTATTCGGAGGTGATGTATCTTATTTAGTGATGAAGCATAGGCTACAAGGAACCTTTCCCCTAATCGTTTCTGTTCTGCGGTCCGGACTATGTCAAGGCCATGATGAGTACCTTAGTGAATGTCAACAGAAGCGGGATAAACTTCATCCACCTTCTTCAACCAATTCAGCCAAACAGCGACAGGGGGGGACTCTTGTGGACGGAATATATAGACAGTGACGTGACACTAGCCACCATGTAGAGGAGAATATCGAAGACTGGGGACTCGCTCAGGTAACAAAAGAAGATTTAGCGCAGGAGGGAAAAGGCGGGACAGGCGTAGTTGAAGGTATAAAATGGCAGACTGGACCGATTTGAAAGCAGGGTTTTTACGGGTATGGCGCCAAAACACCTTGACGTGTGAAAACAGACGTAAATCAATTGAAAGAGGAAAATGAAAGAATTGAAGAGCCCAGCCGGGAGCAGAAAAGGGGAGACTGCAGAGTGACCAGAACGACCAGCAGCAGGCCTGATCGTCGCTGGAAATATCGAGGTCCTACAGCGTCCGGAGGTGAGCGGGGAGCACAGAGACTGCTTGCCAAGTGCTGTTAAATCTCCACTGTCTCATGGGGGTGCCTCCACAGGAGGACGACCTGGACGGCTGACACCGCGGACAGGTCCCCCACAAGGCCGGTAAGAAAAACGTCTGATAATCGCTCGGTTTTACGTCAAGAAAGTGAAAGTGAAAGTGCTTGCGATCAGGCGTAGCTGAAGGGCAAGGGGATGTCAGTGGTGGAGCCTTGCCTTCACGGCCCGTTTTCTCCTCAGCGGCCTTGCTCCCAATGCACCTTAATCCATGAAGCCATTCCTGGCTTCTCTTGGCAGACACAGAGGCAAGGTCCTGGACCAAGCTGCAAACTGGAAAGATAAAAATGTTCGTGTGTGAAATTCGGTGTGGCTAATGCATGACTTCGTCTTATAAGGAAATGGACCCAGGACAAGCGGAAGTAAACAAATCAGAATCCTTCCTTCGCTTCAGACTTGTCTTGAGGGTGCCTCTTTTTTGGTTTCTAGTTGCATCGCTTATGATTTTATATTCCGTATTTCAATATACAGTCAAAAATTGGCTTTCTCCACCCCTCTCTGTCTTGCCCCCTCCCCCTCCTCCACCGCGCCCCTCTCCTCCCTGCCGCCCCCTCTCTCCCCTGGCCGCCCCTCTCCTCCCCTGTCGCCCCCTCTCCTTTCCCCTGCCGCCCCTCTTCCTCCCTGTCGGCCTTGCTTTGTCAAATCTGTGCTGACTGGTGCAGTATGGCAGAGTATGTGACACAGACTTAGATGAATCTAAGGGGTATATTTCAGCATGACGCGCAGTGCGTTCATGCATGCATGCATGCCAGCGTGTGTGATGTTGTGAGTGTGTGTGTTGTTTGTGTGTGTGTGGTGTTGTGTGTGCAGAGAGCGACAGAGAGAGGAGAGAGACGAGAGAAAGTGGAGGGTGTGGGGTGGTGGGGGGAGGAGTCTTGAGGAGCGACTTCTTTCCCTAGCACCACATAGTTGGTGTCATCTGAGGTGAAATAAAATGGGGAACGGCGCGATTCAGAGATAGACAGTGTGTGTGAGTGTGTGTGTGTGTGTGTGTGTGTGTGAGTGTTGTGGTGTGTGTGCTGTGTGTTGTGTGTGTGTGTCTGGTGTGTGTGTCTGTGTCTGTGTGTGTCTGTGTGTTGTGTGTGTCTGAGACCCTGAAGAGAGAAGAGAGAGAGAGAGAGATAGAGAGAGTATGAGTAGGGGGCGTGGGTGGGGCTGGGGTGGGGTGGGGAGGAAGATTGTTCTACCCAGTACCATATAGTGTGTGTCATTGATATTAACTACAAATGGGAAGGGGCGAATTCAAAGATCGTGGGTGTGTGTGTGTGTGTGTGTGTGTCGTAGTTGAATAGTTGCGTTATATGACACGCGCTCTTCAATTTTGATGATTATTAGAAATTCATGTATTAAAACAGTGGGGGGGGGGTTTGGTTTGCGGTTTTCGGGGTTTTTTGGGTTTTTTTGGGTTGGAGTTGGGGGCCGGTTTGTTTTGCGGTGGTTTTTTGTTTTTTTTTTCTTTTTGGGGGTTTTTTTTTTTTTTGGGGGGGGTTTTTTTGTTTTGTTGGGGGGTTTTTGGGTAGGCGTTTTTCCTGCCACCTCCACTCCTTTTCATTAGCATTACCTTTTTTAGGCTTGTTGTGTTGTTGTTGTTGTCTGTTGTTAGTTGTTTTTGATGTTGTGATGTTCACTGCACCTTGCACCCGTTGTGCTAGCGGAATGACCATGAAATGCGTTCTGAATGGTTTGGAGTGAGCATGGAAATCCCCACCCCACCCCCCTATCACACACCACACCCACCACACACCACACCCCCCCACCCCACCACACCAAACCACACACGAATAGCACTCAATCCCATGTCCGAATCAAAAGAATAGTAATCTTAAGTTGGTAACAGTGGAAGAGATAATATCAACCAATATTTGTTCAGGTCAATTTCCACAAATGTCTATTCAATCTTACCGTTTTTGAATCAGTACAATATTGTCCCGGTCCTATCTAGATCTTTACAAGTATTAAGAATAACCAGCGTTCTTGGCGGTTTATTTTATTTTATCTTGCATTTATAAATATAGAAACATAGCCCGCAAATAGAAAACAATCACGGTTATATCTGAAGTTTGTTGCTCGATATGCGACCGACTCAAACGTTTCTCCACACAAAATATTCACAGTGTGGGCATAGTATGAACCTCTCAAAGCTCCTGCCAGAAAGCAGGGACACCTCTCAGTCCCAGCGAAGATGTTCAACTGCCTGAGTTTCTCGACCGCCACAGGTTACAACCAAACTGGAGAGCTCAATCAATTTTCTAGTATACATCTTCAGGCTCCATCTATTATACCCCAAACACGACCTTAAATGAAAGTTTCACTCCGCTGTTTTCATATGTGTTTCTTGTAAAAACATACACATGTAGGCCCTAATTCGTATCCCTAAGAAAGTCGAAACTCATCCTTTCTTTTGAGTGATCATCTTAAGCCATTACCACTGAACGAACAAATTTAGCAGTGTTGTGCGGTGAGGGGGGGGGGGGGGCAACATTTGATCTGGTTTGTTCTTGTTCGCATGATAACAACATTCAAATAAACTATACCAACAATGATGCAAGCATAGTCATCATTTGGCATGCATTGATCCCGCCTCTTCTGCAGCTGAAAAAAAACACTGCCGTCAAACCTGCCATCTCTTCTGCCGGCAGTAAACACTTGAGCAACGTACATCCTGTCTGCTGTGAGTTCCCCGCCCACAGCCCAATTGACCTATGACCCCACCAATCTCACGTGCTAAAGATTGTGCACCCCATGGCCATCTTCAAGCACGTTTAACATTACCCAAAGCACAGAACAGAAAAACACCACACCCACCAAACCTATCCAACACTCACTTGGTTTTCCATTCGCCCTCTTCCCCGCAATGGGCCGATAGCTCAGTTGGTAGAGCGCGACTCGTGATCCTGGGGTTGCGGGTATTTCAGAATTTTCTCGGTTACCGGGGATTTTTCCTCGGAGTTAACATTGGTTCTGCCTATTCCCCCTTACCGGTCCTTCGAATGAGACTATAAACCGAGGTTCGGTGTTGTGAACGCACGCACAACATCTTGCACACACGTCAAAATCCCTCACCAATTTCGGAAGAGAAGGCCAGTTTGGCCCGTTGGTCTGGTTGACACGTTTATCCATCGCCTAGCCCTATTCCCCGAATGAAGGAGTCTGGCTGACTCAATGGCAATGCTAGGAATGTGGGATAAAAACGGTCATACAACAAACCTCCACTGCCTGTCTATACAGGCGTGTCGAGGAGTATCCGCCTGCGTACGCAGAAAGAAAGCGGAACAAAAACTCCACGAATACACCACCAGTTACATTGGCAGTTCTCCACAAGAACCAACACGTTGAGACTTCCCCCTCCCCCTCTGTCCAAGCGGACATGCATTCCTCCACACCACGTGTTCAAAACCAACGTAAACGGGACCATTCCAGTGTTTGTCGCAGGAAGAAGGAAAAAGACGGACACAATCTCGGGGAGAATTAATGTTGAATAAGATGCAAGAGCCAACCGATGCTATGACAACGTCAAAATACTGTCACAGCGAATCAGATACAGAACAAAATACACACAAATAAACCAACCAAAAAAAACCTCTATAGAGCCGAACAGGTCGAGGGGAAAAAATACGACAAAGTGCAGTTGAAGACATGCTTCCCTTTTTCCAAACACAGGGGTCGCAAGTAGATCTTGACCTTTCCGTCCCCTCGTGCACATGCAAGCTGGATGCATAGACTCCAAGAAATCAAATATGCACAGTTCACAAGATAAATTTAAATCTACAAATTTCAAAAACAAAAGCAACAACAACAACACACTGTTGTTGTCAGAGTTTTGCGACGGTTCTCTCGTTTTGTATACCTCCCCTTTTTTCTCCTTTAAAAAAAAAAATTACAATAGTCAACATTAACGGTTACTGACCTTGTTTATCTGTTTCGTACTTGTGCAGACGACACTGAACACCACTGACAAGGGGGGTAAATAGCTCTATATTTCTAATATTTACCTGGGGACCAGATGAACGTTGCTCTGATTGTTCCTTAACTCTGACCAGAAACTTATCTTGACAATTTTTTCCCGCAAATGTTTGTCATACTCACCTTCCCCTTTGGTCCAAGGCTGTTTGAGAGACAGTTGGAATCATCAGCAGTGACTCGCCTGGGTGTCAAGTCCTCGACGATCACAATTATGGAGCCCTTCAGAGTTTTTTTCGTGCGTACAGCACAGAGTCTTCATACACGCCTGAAGCAAATCCTACCGATTTTATGCTCCTCCCGGAAACGTTTGTCACACACGTGGGTATCGACGCTTTCCCTGTCTTGCACCCACTCTGTGCCCGCCTCACTGTCTTCACGCCTGACTTTCATTTCAGTTTACCCGTTTTAACGTGTTGTAAACATTTTTCTTCGCCTCCTGGGGCCTCTCCTCCTGTCTGCAGGTCCCTCCACACACCATATATATATATATATATATATTGCAGATATGTTCTGCGTTCATGTGCGGCAAGGTCCTCGGATCGCTGGTCAGCCAAGCTCCGCAGTTTGCTGGACTTCAGCACGATCTGACTCGTAGCCGTCCTCCCTCTTCTGGCCTCCGTATAACCTCCGTCTTCAGCCTGTCGTATGTACTCTCTGAAGATCGAACAGGCAGCCCGGGAAGTTCCTCCACCGTCTTGTGAGAGCTTGGCGATCTCAGCCCCCATTCGCAAGGCTTTAGCATCGGGTTCTCGTTGATACTCCTCCGCGGACGTCGGAAGAGTTGTTACAGCTCTTCGAAGGCGATCAGGGAGAAAGCCAAACCGCCCCGACGTGTCCAGTCCGCTTGATTGTGCTATCTCCCCTGAACTTATGTTTTCTTCCTCGCGCCGGTTTTGTCACCCCCATTTGCGCTCTGTGTGCGCTTCTTGTGTAGCTCGCCCCGCTGACAGTCTTTGCTTCACGTTCAAGTTTTGGCGCTTTGTGCTCACTCTTCCGATCGATTGCGGCAAGTGTCAGGTCACTTGCCGCTGCTTCCGTTATCTGCCTTCTAACATTTCGACTGAAGTCACACATTTTCCACTCAATAACCCTGTCCTTATCATGCGGACATTCTCCCGAGAACCTGCTTGGATGTGGCTGACCGTAAGAACCCATCCAATGCGATCATACTCCTGTCGCTCGCTCTTTAATAGCAAAAAGACTGTAAGCTCCTTATTTCAACCCGTTGCAAAAAAACACGATGCATCCCCCCCTCCCCCAAGATTTTTTTAACAAGCTCACTTTCAACTCCACTACTGCTGGCCACTTCAAACGCGCTGTCTCGTGCAGTGATCTCTCAGTTTGTTGTTTACGCCTCCTTCTTATCCCTTGGCTCTTGCTCCCGTCTGTTTCTCCGTTATCCCAGACTGCCTTCTCTCAAGTCTGATGTTCATTTGCACTCGTTCTCCGCAATATTTCACGAGATTACATTACGGTGGCCCACGTGGCACCACTCTCTTTCTGTCTCTCTGCTCATACTCTCTTTGTGTGTGTGTGTGAGTGTGAGGGCCTGCGTGGTGTGTGTGTGTGTGTGTGTGTGTGGTGTGTGTGTGTGTGAGTGTGATGTGTGTGTGCGTGTGTGGATCAGTCTGTCGGATCAATGGAGCACCGAACCGGGTCGGTGACTTTTTTTTTTCCTTTTTCTTTTTTCCTCTCCGGGCGGCACTCTCACCTCTTTCTGCTTTTTGTTATGCCTTCACACTGTCCTCTTCATCTGAAAAAAAAAGCGGAAAACTTAAAACAAAAACAATTTCACTACTAGTCTTTTTTTTTCTATTCGTTTTCTTTTTTTCCCACCCAGTCTCTTACACACCATGCCTCGTCTGTTGTTCTCTTACAAATGGCATATTCTTGCTGGTTTTAGTGTTTTGGCGTTTGAATACAAGTGTCTGGTATTTTCAATGTTCCCGAAGTGTGCAGACTGCCCACCCCCGATACTGTGACTGTTAGCCAGAAACACACAACAGTCAGACAAGAAAAAAAAATAGAGGAAAGCAGAGGAAGGAATTGAGAAAGAAGCGGAAGAAGACAGCCGAAAAACGAAAAGAATTCGTAGCTAAGTCAAAACAAACGAAATAACAAAGTAAATATACAGTTGTTTGCAAGATCAAATATTTCCTTTTGCCTCTCGTTTCTTCGTGTGTCAAACGTTCCCAAAAGACCTCCTTGGGAACGAAAAAAACGAAAAATCCAGAATGACCGAAGGAAACGAGGAACATGGAACGAAATTCTTCTCTCTCTCTCTTCTCTACTTCTCTCTCTTCTCTCTCTCTCTCTCTCTCTCTCTCTTCTCTCTCATCCTTCCCCCCTACTCAAGCATTCCTCAGGGAAAGTCTGACTCACTTTATTTGATGATTGTTGGAATGATCGATCGACAGGCTTTAATCATTTAGAAAGAGAGGGGCTTCTTTGCCGCCTGCCACGCCCCCCCCCCCCGAAGGACAAGACACAATGCATTTCGGCCCGCTTGGGTCTTCTTCAGGCAAAAACAAATAACATTTAGGCAGTGGAAAACAAAGAACGAGAAGGAAACCCGAAAACGAGGGTTTTTGTTTTGTTTGTTTGTTTGTTTTTGGTTGTTTTGGTCGTGCGCACACCATGAGAAGATGAAGTGGTTTTCTCGTTATACCGTTTCACTGTCCTAATGTTATTTGTTTTTGCTGTAGAAGGACCAAGAGGTCGAAATGCATAGTGTCTTGCCCTGTACTTGTTTGTCTATGTTCCTTGCGGTAAACAACCCGCCTCCTCCTTCCTAACTTTTGCTTCATTTTCCACCCTCTGTCACTCCGTTTTGAAACTAGGCTTTCGTCAGTTGTGTTCTTGCTTTGTTTTCCTTCTTCTTCTTCTCCCACCCCTGCGGCCCTTCTCCTTCTTTCCCCATTCCTCCTTACGCTGAAGATGGTTTTTTCTGGTGGGTGGGGGGTGGACGGGGGGCTAACTAGGATCTATCTTTTAATCTTCAGACTTTTTAGTTGAGAAATTCAAAAGGTGTTGTCGCGATTGAAGAACATTGATATGACGTGACATGACCCTGCGAGTCAATTATTCACCATTTGTATATGATGGATTTGTAGGGAGCGGGGGGAGGGGGCGGGGTGGGGAGGGAGTGGGCTTGGGGAGTGGAATCTTTTACTCTCAGTGCATGAGTTCGAGGGGTGTGTACATTATGTGTGTTGTTGTTGTATTTTGTTTTGTTTTGTTTTTAGATTGACCTCTGGAATGGATCATGTCTTCTCTGCAATATTAAACAACTGCCGAGACCGAACACCTGAACCAATCTGATGGGTTTGGACGTATATTGTTTTGTAGATGGATCGGGAGGTGTCAGCGCCAAGTATATGCTCGAAATCCTTTAATGACTGTAGGATTGAGGGAATGTTTAGAGCTTTAAGAACGCAGGACGAAGATTCGATACTTTGTTTTGAACCCCGCAATCTGGAATTGGCTCCCTTTATCGTGTATCAACATTCATTTCATGTTTTACTTCAGCTGCAGAGTCACTAGACTTTTGAAACTAGACACGTCAGTCAGACCACGCCAGTTCCGTGGAGAGGCGATACAATTGGAAATGTGAGAGAAATAGCCTTATCCGATTTAAAATACCGCCCAGCCAGGCTTTCAGAACTAAGTATCCCAATACGAATAACCTACGTGGCTACACACAAACACCCCGGGGGGGGGGGGGGGGGTGATCGGATTTCCTGCGCAACTTCTCTCTCCACTATACGCTTCCTTTTTGAGGGCTGAAACCTGCGCATTCTAGATTCATAGTGATGCACGCGCCCTCTATTTTTATTCTCTCCATGATGTGGGTTTTCATGTTACTAAGTCGGCACGAACCAACACACACCCCACCCACCAACCATACACACACAACACACACACACACACCACCACACTCAGCACCTCTACGCACCCGCCCCGTCACCCCACCTACCTCCCACTCCCCGACACCACCAACCCCACACCCCGCCCCTCCCCCCCCCCCCCCGTGGTCATCTTGTCTCAGGCACCCAGACATCCCTCGCCCACTGAACTGCTCAGTAAACTACGTCCCAGAGTCCGCGTTCAGATTACTTCCTTCTCTGTCTTCAGCACCGAAAAGCTGGCCTGTGTTGCGCAGGCTTGAGGCGTTTCCCTCTTTCGGACACTCTACTTGCACCGGACAAAAAAGTAAAGGAAAAAAGACCCATGATCTCTACTGTAGACGACCTACTCAGCACAACCTGTTTCATTCACGGATGGAATGCATATAATGTAAGTGCAAACATTTCACATCACATCTCAGTGATGGGCTTGGTTTTTTTGAACTGCTTATCTCCGCGTCAATGTGTCCACCCTTTTGAGGGTTACCCACCTATCAGGCCGGTTATGTGGTTTGTGTGATCGCCTGGCTACAAAACACGCCACCCTCCGTTGTGCTGGTTTCCAAGTATATGCTGCGGCGGCACCCGCGTCAACTGAACAGCACCCAACAGACCTACAAACCCCCCCAAGAAACGCCCCGCGCAATCATCCCACTAGAACGCACAAACAGATAAGCCGAGAAGGAGACGAAGAAGAAGAAGAAGAAGTTTCCGTTTCATCAGGCGGCGTCACAGTGTACACCACATCCGCTAGGTTTTTTTGAAACGGGGTGGGGGTGGACCCCCTACGCCTGCTTCTGACGCTGATGGATCCATGCATTCCAACAAATGCTGAGACACATATTGAAGACCGCGGGGTCTCGTGGCTCCGACTCCGCGGATGTCGACCTACGCATTAGCGCCAACGCGCTGGTCAGACCTTGAGGCCTACCTACCCCCGTGCATGAATGACTGAATGACTCTTTAATGGGTTGAGAATTAGGCTCATTGAGGCCTTTTTACCTTCTGCCCAACAACCCACTACATTAAAAAGTTCAGGTCACATCGACTTACCACATTACCATCAATTCTACCGCATTTCCCTGCTTCCAATTCTCTCACTCTTCTCTCTCTCTCTCTCTCTCTCTCTCTCTCTTCTTCTCTCCTCTCTCCCAGCCGCCCCTCCCACCCCCACCCACACCCACACCGACCCACACACCCCACCCCTTCATCCACTGCATCGTTTATCAGCCATTACATATCAGTAGCGCGCCGCCAGGCGCCGTAGAAAAGAGAAGAAAAGGGAAAGGAGGACGAAGCAGAACAGAGCGGACAAAGAGACAAGAAAAGAAAAAACGGTGACAAAGGCGAGGCGAGTGATCGAACAAAGACAGAGAGAAAAAAATATATATTATAAATATGGAACAGGGCTTGCTTTGTTTTGTTTTTCACTTTCTTTGATTCATTTGTTTTCTACCATAACACAAAAAAATACCCATTTGATACAATATAGGCCAAATATAAATCATCCACGCAACGGACACCCAAAAGGAACCAACAACACACGGTCCTCACATGAACAGACTAATTGACCACTCCCAACACACACACACCCCCAACACACCACAACACCAACAACCAAACCGAGGCGATAATCACCTAACAATACCAAGGAATACGCAGCCTCTGGGTCATCCCGAATTTTAATGCACAAACACTCGTCACTTAACGCTTCAGCTTCAGATCTTAGTCGGACACCAGAGTATCTACAGATCACCCCTCTTCCCTCCCCCGCCGTCCCAATCCTCTTCTACCCTCCCTTTTTCCCTCCATCCAATCTCCATTCTTCCCCCTCCTCTCGCCCCCCCCCCCCCCCCCCCCCCCCCCCCCCCCCCCCCCCCCCCCCCCCCCCCCCCCCCCCCCCCCCCCACCCCCCCCCACCCCCCCCCCCCCCCCCGCCTCCCCTCACTTATTTTCCCTTTCCTTGGACGTCATTTGTTTCGATGACTGGTGTTTCATGCCTCTTCGTTCGAAAAAGGTTTTAGAAAGACTGAAATTTTTGCCGCCCGTTCACTTGACGTTCGTTGTCGTTTCTTCCCATAAAAAGCCTGTGAACAAACTCAATTTGCATTCCCTTGGCTCTTTCTATGTACATTGCCACGTCTCTTTGAAATGCAGATTTAGGTATCACTAACGCAGCCGAGTTTTTTTCTTTTCATTTCTTTCTTTTTCTTTTCCTTTTTTTTTACCATATATAATATAAAAATGATTGTTGTTGTGTTATTGCTGTTTATTATATGATGACTTTTCCTTAACTCTTAAATGACGATTCACGCCAAGGCATTTTCTTCTTTATGTCAGTTACAAACGTATGGTAAAGAAATGTCGCTGAGGAACGACTCAAGTCTCATTAGTCTGTCAGATCCAACACCGACTTCTGTAGGCAAGTCCTGCACTCCGACGAGATAACCGCTCAGTCCTTAAACCTTGCGCGCTTCGAACCGCCAGCTCGTGATTTGCCAGCCGTCAGCCGCCGACCGGCGTCTATCCGTGAGTCACTGGTTGTGCCGCCTTTGTGCTGGTGCACTGCTGGCTTTTCGGCACCCGCAGCGGGGACCCTCCCTCGTTTCTTTATGGGCTGTCTCGCGAGCGATTACCTGGTTTGTGCATAGGATTTAGCAGAGCACTTGCGTTTGCGCGCGCGGCCACACTCACAGACACACAGGTGCCCACCGCCCGCACGCCCCTGCCCGCACGCACGCCTCCAGAGAGAGCGAGCAGAGAGAGAGAGAGGACGCTGTACGGCTTCATCATTACACAAGCTGTATATAAAGCAATGCATCCTGCACGCATCTTTTTCAGTTGAATACCACAAGACCACACAAACTCAGTAACACAACAATGACACACGTCTAGAAATGGAATACGTCCGACTAATCACACCTTTCATGTAACCGACTTCTAGCCGTCGAACGCTAGTCAGGTTCCATATAGGACTTTCAAACAAACATTCCGCCTCCTGGTCCATGCTGTTCTCGCGTCAGATGCCTGTCATTCCAGCCTTAGTGTTGTTGTTTTTCCCGCTTCCACGACTCGTATCCTCCCCCTTTCTCAGCCTCCCCCTCCTCCTTCCTCCCTCCCCCCCCCCCCCCCCCCCCCCCCCCCCCCCCCCATCTCCCCCCCCCCTTTTCTAGCCCAATGCACCTCCATTTGCACCCCTCGAATTTCTCTCTCTCGTCCTCTCTCTCTCTCTCTGCTTCTCTCTCTCTCTCTCTCTCTCTCTCTCTCACTCTCTTTCTGCCTGTCTGTCTATCTGGGCTGTTGTCTGTGTCAGTCTGTTCTGTCTCTTCTGTTTTACCAGCCTCTTCTCCTCTCTCTCTCTTCTCTCTTCTCTCTCTCTCTCTCTCCTCCATCTCCCAAATACATGCCAGAAAAAATTAGGTAAACAAGGCTACCATGCACAACAGAGAGAGAGAGAGAGAGCGAGACGAGCGGCGCGAGAGGAGTGCGGAGACTACGAGAGCGAGAGAGAGAGAGAGAGGAGAGTAGCGAGTTGAGCGGGAGCGAGCAGAGCGAGAGCGCGCCTATTTAACGTTGGAGCCGTTTCGCCCACCGTTTGCCACTATGTCCTGCCAGGAGCCTACACCTTTTCCCACAACCTCGGCCCGATTAATTCATCCTCGCTCGTGTGAGTGTGTGTGTGTGTGTGTGTGAGTGTTGTGAGTGTGTGTGTGTGTGTGTGTGTGTGTGTGTGATGATAGAGACATAGAGAGAAGGAGGAGAAGAGAGAGACGAGAGAGAGCGAGAGCGCGGGCCAATCTTCATACCACCACAACAACTACAATTTAAAAGTAAGGTAACATCGAATTACAAAATAACATCAATATAACGATTCATGCTTAAAATCTCTCTCTCTCTCTCTCTCTCTCTCTCTCTCTCTCTCTCTCTCTCTCTCTCTCTCTCTCTCTCTCCCACGCACGCACACACACACACACACACACACACACACACACACACACACACACACACATCTCAATCACTGCATCGTTATCAGCATTACACTATCAGTAGAAGAAGAAGAAGAAGACGTAGAAAAAGAGAAGAAAAGGGAGGAAGAAGAAGAAAAGAGAGGAAAAAGAAGAAAAGAAAAAAAGGTGAAAAAGGAGAGGAGAGTAGAAAGAACAAAGACAGAGAGAAAAAAATATATATATAAATCATGGAACACGGGCTTGCTTTGTTTTGTTTTTCAATTTATTTGATTCATTTTGTTTTCTACCATACAACATGATACAATATAGGCAAATTTAAATCATCAAAGCAACTGGAAAACAAAGGAACAAACAAACAAGGTCATAAAATGATCGAATAATTGACCAATCAAAAAAACAACAACAACAACAACAACAACAACAACAACCGAGGCGATAATAACCTAACAATACAAAGGAATACGGCAGCATACTTGGGTAATCCAAGAATTTTATTGCACAACACCTCGTCACTTAACGCATCAGCTTCAGATACTTACGTATACACCAGAGTATCTACAGATCACCCCCTCTTCCCCCTCCCCCGCCGCCCAATCCTCCTTCCCTACCCCCTCTTTTTACCCTCCCATCTTTCTCATTCTTAACCCCATCCTCCCCCCCCCCCCCCCCCCCCCCCCCCCCCCACCCCCCCCCCCCCCACCCCCCCCCCCCCCCCCCCCCCCCCCCCCCCCCCCCCCCCCCCCCCTACCCCCCCCCACCCCCCCACCTTCCCATCAACCCCCTCCCCCCCCCCCCCCCCCCCCCCCCCCGCCTCCCCTCCCTTTTTTTCCCTTTCCTTGGACGTCATTTGTTTCGTGTATTGCGTGTTTCATGCATCCTTAGTTCGAAAAAGGTTTTAGAAAGACTGAAATTTTGCGCCCAGTTCACTGAACGTTAGTTGGTAGTTACTATTCACAATAAAAGACTGTGAAAACTCATTTGCATTCCCTTGGCTCTTTATAGTCATTGCCAGTCTCTTTGAAATGCAGATTTTGGTTTCACTAAAGCAGCCGATTTTTTTCTCTTTTCTTTTCTTTTCTTTTCTTTTTCTTTTTTTTTCTTTTTCTTTTCTTTCTTTGTTGTTGTTGTTGTTATTGCTGTTTTATATATGACTTTCATTAACTTCTTAATGAGATTCAGCCAAGGCATTTTCTTCTCTTATTGTCAGTTTACAAAGTATGTAAAGAATGTCGCTGACGGAAGACTCAAGTCTCATTAGTCTGTCAGATCCAAACACCGACTTCGTAGGCAGTAATGACAAGAAGTAACCGATCAGTCCTTAACGCTTGCGCTTCGAACAGCCCAGCCTCGTGATTTGAACTGACACGTCAAGACGCCGAACTGACGTCACTTTACCGTGACGTCACACTGGTTGTGACGCTCTTTGTGCCTGTGCCACTGATGATTTTCGGACACGAAGAGGGGAACTCCGTTTCTTTCTGGGCTGTCTCCGCGTGCGATTACCTGGTTTGTGCATAGGAATTATCAGAGCACTTGCGTTTGCGCGCGCGCGCACACTCACAGACACACAGGTGCCCACGCACGCACGCATGCACGCACGCACGCATCCAGAGAGAGAGAGAGAGAGAGAGAGAGACGCTTTACGGCTTCATATACACAAGCTGTATATAAAGACAAGCATACTGCACGCATCTTTTTCAGTTGAATACCAAAAGACAAAAAAAAATCAGATAAACACAACAATGACAAAGTCTAGAAATGGAATATCGTTCCGACTAATCACACATTTCATGTAACCGACTCCTAGCCGTTTAGAACGCTTAGTCAGGTTACATATAGGACTTTCCAAACAAACATTCCGCCTCCTGGTACCATGCTGTTCTCGCGTCCAGATGCCTGTCATTCCAGACTTAGTGTTGTTGTTTTTCCCGCCTTCCACGACTCGTATACTCCCACTTTCTCAGCCTCCCCCTCCTCCTTTCCTCCCTCCCCCCCCCCCCCAATTCTCTCCCCCCCCCCCCTTTTCTAGCCCCAATAGCTCCTCATTTGCACCCCTCGAATTTCTCTCTTCTCTCTCTCTCTCTCTCTCTCTCTCTCTCTCTCTCTCTCTCTCTCTCTCTCTCTCTCTCTCTCTGCCTGTCTGTCTATCTGTCTGTCTGTCTGTGTCTGTCTGTCTGTCTCTCTCTGTTTACCTGCCTCTCTCTCTCTCTCTCTCTCTCTCTCTCTCTCTCTCTCTCTCTCTCTCTCAAATAAAAAATAATTGAAAGAAAATTAGGTAAAAAGGAAATGAAAACAGAGAGAGAGAGAGAGAGAGAGAGAGAGAGAGAGAGAGAGAGAGAAGAGAGAGAGAGAGAGAGAGAGAGGAGAGAGAGAGAGAGAGAGAATTTCTTACGCTTGGAGCAGTCGAACGGTTGCACTTGTCCTGAAAGCAGAATAAACATTTTTAAACTACTTAATCAGGCGATTATTTCATCCGCTCGTGTGTGTGTGTGTGTGTGTGTGTGTGTGTGTGTGTGTGTGTGTGTGTGTGTGTGTGTGTGTGTGTGTGTGTTAGAGACAGAGAGAGAGAGAGAGAGAGAGAGAGAGAGAGAGAGGAGGGAGGAGGAGAGAGGAGAGAGAGAGAGAGAGAGAGAGAGGAGAGAGAGCACATGTAATCTATCGTCTCTTATTCTTGAATTTATCATCGTTACTATTGCTATTGTTATTATCATCATCATCATCCTTATTTTTTCTTTTTATAATTATAAATATTATTGTTATTATTATCATCATCATAATTTCTGTGAAGTGTACTTTAGCAGTTAAGCCGAGATATTTCCCTTTTGAACCACCTATTCGTGGCCATCATGTTTTGGTGCATCAAAATGGTTTGCATGCTTTTTTTTTTTCTCTCCTCCGTTGTATTGTTTGAATGGTTGCTTGGTTGGTTTTCAGTGGTGTGTGTGTGAGGGGGGGGGGGGTGTTGCAGGGTTGGGGCTGGAGATGGGGTGAGGGGGGGGGGGGGGCAGTTCGTTTCAAAGAGCTTTATACATAGAATCACACAGACCAATCATACATCAATAGAATAAATACATAAATGAATGAATAAATTAATAGATAAGTAAATGAATAAATATATAAGTAAACAAATAAATAGACATACAAATAAAGAAATGAATAAATGAATAAATAATCAAGAAAGTAAATAAGTAAGTAAATAAGAGACAGAGATGGGCGTTAAGAGAGAGAGAGACAGAGACAGAGAGACGGACTGACGGACGGACAGAGAGAGAGAGAGAGAGAGAGAGAGGAGAGAGAGAGAGAGAGAGAGAGAGAGAGAGAGAGAGAGAGAGAGAGAGAGAGAGAGAGAGAGAGGGAGGGAGGGAAAGGGATAGAGATTTTATGAACCCATTCTCTAAATCAGCCATCTTTTCGTTTACAATCTAAACATTCGATGCCCTGCTCTCGTGGTAACCGCGAAGTGATATATCGATCATTATCATGTTTGTACGACACATATCAATTTCAAAATACATATCAGTTTTTAAGGGGCATGAGGTGGTCGAGTGGGGGGGGGGGGGGGGGGGAGCATTCGGCTGTGGAGCTGGCGGTCGCGAGTTCGAACCACTGGTGAGGTCAGATGGTGACGACTTGAAATCAACCTCTGTCCATACAGCAGTCAGTGGGTACCGCATAACTCCGCTCAGGGGCGGTCAAATGTGGCGGAGGGAAAGGGATGGGCTCCGTCCTCCATAATGCCGTGCCCCACACACGGCAAATCTCTAACAGCTCACTACAGCGCCTACAGACGTTAGAGTATTGGACTTTAATCTTTATTTTATTGTCAGGTCAGAATTTTTTTTCTTTCCATTTCCACACTACGGCGCTTATGGACATTAGAATATAGTTTAATCCTTTTTTTTTTCACTGTCGGGTCAGAATTGTTTTCTTTCCTTATTCGGTTTGTATTTCTTTATTTGTATATTTATGTTAACATTTTTCTGCCAGTTCAGTCGCATTGCTTCTACACCGCACATCCCAGATCCCCATCTGTCTTGTTCCATCGAAGCTCGAGCATCGACAACCCACAGTGAGCTGTCAATGTGAAGTCTTTGGGAGGCAGCCCACCAGAGGAGACTATACTGTGCTGCCGAGTCTCTTCGGTGTTGTCCACTGGTGCCTGTTCAGCATACGTAGGACGCCGCCTTCTAAGTGCCGCTGCTGAGGACATTGATTACAGTTCGCTGCGAGGTGGCATAGCAGATAACACCAAAGGAGAGGTGGCAGCTCTCCTTTGAGAGGCACTGATGTGAGAGGTCAGTGTCAGGCGGCGCAGCGAACTTTCCAGCCGCATAGGTGACGGCGAGTCTAGCCTGTGTCGCCGGGGGGACGGTTCCTTGAAATGTGGGGCGATCGGCGATGGAGCGCTGCCCTGACTGCGATTACCGTGGAGTGGGATACCATGCCTTTGAGAGTCGTGCATGGGGGCGCCCTCTTGGGGTCGGGCTCAGTAATGCCCGCTCGGCCGTAGTCTGCGTGGACCACAGATAAGGCTTGTGCAGCCCTCCAGCGACTTTCGTCCTGCTCCCTCTTTGAGGCGGCCTCACGCGGCACAGGACATCGTCCCCGAGCACGAAGAAGGCCACCTGGTGGCCCTGAAGACAGGCCTTTTGTGGGGGAGAAGGGCGAAGAAAACTGACACCCATCTTCGGCCGACCAATACCAGAAAGTAAACCGGAGTTCACAAGAAAGCAGAGCTGAGAGAGCAACAGACGACAGCCCCCACTCGGAACCAGACACACAACTGTCAACGACAACAACTGCCACGAAGTATGCAGACTTCAGTCTGCAACTGTATCTTGTCCCTTAAGAGCCTACGGCCTATAGAACGTTAAGCTCCCGTTAGCGTGACGTGACAATAACTGCTCAGATGCGGAGTCGGCGTGAGCGAGCGTTCCCCCTCCGAAGGGCGCCATCACACCTGTCAACGGCAGTCCCATGAACCAATCCATATCGACACCTCGACATGAACTGAGTCCCCATGAACCAATCCATATCGACACCTCGACATGAACTGAGTCCCCATGAACCAATCCATATCGACACCTCGACATGAACTGAGTCCCCATGAACCAATCCATATCGACACCTCGACATGAAATGACAAAGGACATAGACATGGAGAAGAAATCGACACATAGGTTACCACGAGAGCAAGGCCTCAGAATTTCAGGCGTTTTTTTTTTCTTTTTTTTTCTGGTCTATGAAGATGAGGATGACGATGTTACCGAGTTCCATTCTGGTCACGTCACAGAGTACATGATAGGGCTGTACTCTGCGCTTCCTTTCATGGCTTCAACCAGGCCCGTGGGGTACAGATACCAGCTGTTTGGTTAGGAAAACTGAGCAACAGTCTTAAGTCGCATTGATTAAGCGAGTGAGACTCGACTGTGTGGGTCCAGTCTTCTCATTTGAGCCCATGACGAACTCAGCTCTGCGTAGGAGCCAGTCGGAGCCAAAGACTCCAGCGAATAAATAGCTCTGATGGGATTCGAATCCATGACTTCTCAGTCTGATATCCCTGACGCTAACGACTGTGCAACGTCGGTTCCTAGATAGTCTCTGCCGTTTTTCCCTTTCGATGCTGTATAGACATATATGTCTATGAAATAATCTTAAAACAAACTAAAAGTCAACGTGTCGTCTTACCCTGACCCCCCGAAGGTGTCTGGGCCCATTTGGGGCAGATGACGTCATTCAGCGTGGTCAGCAGGGGGTAAGGGCCCTGTCCACACTCTCCGCCGCTGAAGTCGTCCAGCGCCGGTGTCCACACTACTGCTCCGCCATAGCCGTTGGCTAGCACATAGCCACCCTGTGTGTTGGAGCAGACTGATATGGGCTGGCCTGTGTCCGTGTAGGGAGAGGTTGCGTTGTGTTGTGTTTGATTTGCATCGTGTCCGTGCGTAGAGAAGAACTCTTACAGAGAGCTGGACAGCAGATGGTATTGAGAGCAGAGTTTGATCTGTACTGTGTTCATATGTAGGATGAAACTTTAATGGAGAGCTAACAGCAAATGGTATTTTGAGAAGACTTCTCCCCCTCCCCTCCCCTCCCCTCCCCTCCCCTCAAACAAGTGTTTCGGCCCTGAACTCACACTCTAAGGGTGTCGGGCCGCATTCACGTCACGACACCTAGATGTCATTCTGCTTTTTCATGGCGCTGCCGGGATTCGAACCCGCATCTTTTGGATGGATGGGCGTCTCAAGGCCTTGCCTTTTTAGACGGATGTCATGCCGACGTCGCTATGGGACTCCTGTTCAAGTTTGGAAATTCAAGCTTTAAGAAGGTCACTTTGGTTCCTTCTCGACCAGATCCAGCTGGAGTTCTTTTCAGCTGCCGCCGTCATTCACTTCAGGGTTCTGGTCCTCTTCTTACTAGAAATCGCATGCTGCTAAATGAGATCATAGGCTGAAGAGCCTACAATCCCCTTGCTCCAACTTCTATGGCGAGGGCTTTGCCTTCCAAGCCTGATTCCCCCGAACTGCTGGTTTGAGTGGCGTAATTCTGTCTTGTAGATGTAGGCTTGCTCCATCCTGCTTTTAAGGGCACAGTGAGTTCAATCGGAATTATTTGTGTTGGTGGAATTTGAGTGGAGACCTATACCCGGTCTCATGCTACTACTCTTCCTGATGATCTCAGGATGCCCCCCCCCCCCTCCCCTCTACCTCCTCCTCCTCCCCCAGTGCCCGCTGCGCACTCTCAGTCTTCCACTCCATCCAGTAAACCCCGCCTCCATACTCTTGAATTCACAGCTAGCTGTTCCAGACCATGAGGATGATGAATTGTATTGTGTTGTATGGTGTTGAGTTCATCCCTATTGTGTTATGTTATTTTAACTAGTTTTTATTCTATTTTATTTATGTTGATTTTATTAGTTTGTTTGTTGTTTTTATCGTGTTACATTTTACTATGATGTGTTGTGCGATGTTACATTTATTGCACTGCATTGAATTGCATTGTATTGTAGTGTGTTGTGTCATACTGAACCGAACTGTATGGTATCGTATTGTGTTGAATAAAACTGAATCGAACTGTATTGTATTGTGTTGTATTGTACTGAACTGAACTGTACTGTATCGTATTATGTTGTATCATACTGAACCGAACTGTATTGTATTGTGTTGTATTGTACTGAACTGAACTGCACTGTATCGTATTATGTTGTATTACACTGAACCTAACTGTATTGTATCGTATTGTGTTGTATTATACTGAACTGAACTGTACTGTAGTGTGTTGTATTATAGGCCTACTGAACCGAACTGTACTGTAGTGTGTTGTATTATACTGAACTGAACTGTATTGTAGTGTGTTGTATTATACTGAACCGAACTGTGTTGTAGTGTGTTGTATTACACTGAACTGAATTGTATTGCAGTGTGTTGTGTTATACTGAACTGAGCTGTATTGTAGTGTGTTGTATTATACTGAACCGAACTGTGTTGAATCGTATTGTCTCTGAAGCCATGCAGTGCTGGTATCCGCAGTGCTAGCACATCAGGTGGCCAGTCTGCTGTATTGTGTAGTGCTGCATTATTGTACTGCGTTGCTCTGTATTGCATTGCATTCCACTGTGTTGTACTGTACTGTACTGTATTCTACTGTGCTGTGTTGTGTTGTACTGTGTACTGTAAGGTATACTTGAGTTGTATCGCACTGGATTATTGTGTCTTGCTTGATATCGAATCATGTTGTTCTGGTCAAAGATAATGGAGAAGACACAGTGGTTGAGAGAGACAGACAGACAGACAGACAGACAGAAAAAAGACAGAGACACAGAGAGACAGACAGACAGACAGACAGAGGCAGACGGTTGGTGAAAAGGTTTAGTCACGCTATATGAACTCAGTAACACACGAGTTCATTCCGTTCAGTATTCAGATCGAAAATGGGCCGGTTGGTTCTGCGGGCATCTCTCTCTCTCTCTCTCCTCTCTCTCTCTCTCTCTCTCTCTCTCTCTCTCTCTATATATATTATATATATATATATATATATATATATATATATATATATATATATATATATCGACTATCTTTGAACGGCAAGAAACACGACATATCAAATGCTCACGAAACATCGTTAATGGTGGTGTACACAGGCCAAACCGTTCTGCACCGTACCTTATATATGAAGCTGATATTGTCGTCGTAGCTGATCCATTCCTTATTGTTCACCAGGTAAGGCACTTTCCCTGTCTGGCTTCTCTTCCTCTCTCCGTCCTTCTTGCAAATCTAAATGCCACACGAACATAATACTAGGTTCAAGGCAAAACACTGAGGCAAAAAGTAATAGCTGTCAATGATGATGATTATCATGATTCTGAGTGAGATCACTTTTTGTTTTTTAGGATTTTAGTACTAAGTTCATATCTTATTTTTGTTACACCAATGAAATGAACATGTTACTTTTGTAGTCAAACGTTCATGCTTGTCGAAAGAACAACACATAGCAGTTAAAACTTTATTTTTGTTACACTCTTGAAATGAATACGTTACTTTTGTATTCGTTGAAAATCCATGCTTGTCGAAAGCACAAACAGATTTCAGTTCCTTTGCTGGTCTAACAGTCTATGAAAAGAGGCTTAACTTACGCAGTTTCCCCCCTTGGTGGCACCAGTCCGCCATATTGGAAACAACCCAAATGACGTATAACAAAATGAAAACTGCGGATTGCCAGCGAATACGAAAGGAAGAACAACGGATCGGAGAAAGGTGCCTGTAAATTTGACTATTACTTTGTAAACTGTACACTGGGGTGTCAAGAGAGCGAAACGGGATAGCGTGCAGACATGGGGGACAAAAAATGGCCGCGGTTTATGTCTTCGTCAATCCACGGGGCCAAAGTGACCACAAGTAATGCAGGCGACACTCTTTTTTTTTTAATCACATGTAAGGACGGCTTGCAATGAGCATAGCTTGCACTGTTTGGAGAAAACTTAAGCGATGAT
>CM031598.1:82103050-82145550 GCA_018398815.1 Conus ventricosus
TGACAGTCACAAATGCAGGATCTCTTATTACACAGGTGAACCACGCAATGCAAGATTTCGTGACAAATATGAACTGTCACAGAGTACAGAATCTTTTGTTAATGTGGACATAGTGGATTTTCTTATTATTTTTAATCCGCTTTCTGTGCACAACGTTTCCTACATTCTACAAGGTCTTCCAGCATTAACCGTTGGCCATTTGCAATATTTCTGATAGATACAATTACCACAACATTTCTTACACACGGGAAAAGAGAGCGTATACTCAACAAGAACAGGCTCTTTTGAACAAAGCCCATGTGCCTCATTCAGCAGTGGCGGCAGGGTCTCCTTTGAAGAATGGCCTGTTGGCTACGTTGACATTTTGTTCGTGAACTGCAGGCACTTTTAAGAATATGTATAGAAATAGCCACCGTCAAACATCCTGGAGAGAGACATTGGGATAATGTAATTGAAAGATTAAGAGGGAGTAGAAGAAAAAAAAAGTTGTATCTAAATAGTAACAACAGTCCTTAGCACCACATTTAATTGTGGGTGCTTAGGACTGTTGTTACTATTTAGACACAGGTTTTTTTGTTTGAAGTCTGTCCCGAAAGATTTGGAGAGGAGAGGGATGGTGGTGGTGGTAGTATGTGGGGTTGGGGGAGGGGGGGGGGGTCTATACAAATATTAACTCCAAAGAGAAAATTGCCTCTGACATGGCTGTGTCTCACACGGGGATTGAGCCGAGGACCCTTCGATCAAAGCTATAGCAGCCGAGGCCCCAGTACAATGATGACTTTCGATGGGATGGCTGGCTGTTCATCGTCCTCTTCTTCTTCTTCTTCTTCTTCTTCTTCTTCTTCTTCTTCTTCTTCTTTGTCTTCTTCTTCTTCTTCTTCCTCCTCTCCTCCTTCTTTTTTCTTCTTCTTCTCCTCCTCCTCCTCCTTTTTCCGTTTTCTTTGGGGTTTTTTTCCCTTTAGTTTTTAATCTTCCGTGTATAATTCCAGTGCCACTCATTCCGAAGCACAGCCACACCTAGAGCTGTCCTATGGCTGCCTCACCGCTGCAGTCTTGAGGGGACAGTCGGAATAAGGTCGTCAGGATGCAACCCATCAGAGGAGACGCTGCATTGCCTCCGAGTGCCGTTGGTGGTTTTCAGTGGTGCCTGTTCTGATCCAACTATATACATGCAGGACACCACTTCATACACACTAACAATAAGTATCGCTTATTCGCGGTGCTAGCGGGCATAAACTTCCCTTCCTGGAGGACGTTAATGCGTGCATCTGCCGATACCAACAAATTTAACACGAACTCGCAACGGGTGTGGACATGGCCGGGAAACCGAAACTGACGTTATTACGAGAGCAAGACATGAAGGGTCACGGGATTTGAGACTTCTCTTATGGTGATCGACAAGGTTGAAGCTGATGCTACAGCGTTCCATTCTGGACTTACACTACATGATGTGACTGTTCTCTATACTTCTTTGGAAAACATATCCTGGTGTCAACCTAGCTCGAACCACACAGATACTTCCCGTGTTTGTAGGGACTTGTGTACAACACACTCAGATATGCATCATTTAAAGGCATCAAACTCGTCTTTGTGGTTTCAGTCTTTCCCGTTGAGCCCTTCTCACAATCAGCTGTCAGCAAGAGCCGACTCGAGACTAAAAAATCCCACAAATAAATGCCTCAGATGAAGTTTGAACCTACGATCCCCGAGGCAGCGATGTTACCTAACCAAAGTACCACGGCGGCGGGTGAAGAGTACAGGTACTCACAGGGGTCTTTGAAGACACGGAGGTGATTCAGACTGCCCAGAATGATGGCCAGGTCCAGGAAAACGGAGATGACCACCAAAGCCACCGCACTGAACACCCAGGTACCACCTGCTCTTCTGGCCATCCTGCGCTGCACATCGATCAGGACACGAAAGGAGCTGTGTGTTTGAGAAGTTGAACTGGCAGTGTTGAAACATCACAATACAACAACAGGTGGCCACATGCTGGGTGGCTTGAGATAGGATCGAAGTTGTATGAATGACATGTTCGGGGATTGTTGCTGTTGTCATTTCCACGGCCAAGGGGGTTTTGTAGCTTTACCCGCGTGTGTTGGCTTGTCTGTCAGCAGGACTGCGCAAAATTTATTGAAACGATTTTGACAGAACTCGGTGAAAGGATGGAATATAACGTCAGGACGAACCCAATACATTTATGATACTGATCTCTGCTGTAGATCCAAGACCCATGAGCCAGATTATACCAAAATTGATGAACCGCGCGGCAAAATTTGGTGTAAAGATGAACTGTGGTCCAAGGACAAATCCCTTGAATTTTGTTGTCGGTCCGAATCAAAGGGTGCGTCCAGATTTCTTATTTATTTATTTATTTATTTTTACTTTTCTTTTAATCATTGTCACGTAGAGCATCTCCCACATTTTGTAAACGTCTTCAGGAAAACAAAATGCATGGATCTTAACGAAAAACATACAAACGGACAGACAGACAAACAAACAAAAATCAGACTAATCAGATGCATTGATACTAACGAACTTGAAAAATTCGGGATGTGGATTCGGGTTACAACCCAGATCAAGCGAGCGAATTAACGTTAATAACAAGGGAGGAGGGAATGTTCATTTAGCCACTGCACAACAACAAACTGAGCTGGCAACCTGTATCTGTGACTGAAGTGTAGCTAAAAGAGTGATCGTTTAATTCGGTAAACCGGCGTTGCTGCATCTGTCATAGTTGTGAAGATACGATCAGAGAGATACGAGGATGTTCATGTAGAATCTGATTGAAGTCAGCACCTTGGCAGAGATCATTGCACCCCCATGTGCCCTTCTGGTCGTCGTCGTCGTTGTTGTTGTTGTGTACATGGATGAGGATTAGCTTCCTTTAACAGCAGTTTCTTGCCCAACCTTTTGCCCTGCTCTTGTTCTTTTCTCTCCGACTTGTCTTCGCTAAGACTATGTTACATTTCCTTCTCTTTTTGTACAAATGTCTATAAGTGTGAAAAGCAGAGGTTGTTTTTGTTTGTACACAATATCATGGACTGGGATGTGTAAATAGTTTTTTGGTCATCGACTTCATTCGTTTCACACTTTTCTTTGGCGTATTGAAAGAGACCCTCTTTTGGTGTAACATTTAATACATTCATATGGATGGGAGACAATGGACAAATTGGTTATGCAAGTATGAATATACTGTTTCTTATTTACTTATGTTTCACTTCAGCATGTAATGACCTTTTTAGCAAAGCCAAAATAATTGCTTTGTGCATCTTGCAGAAAGCTACAGTGTTTAATAATAGTTTGGATTTATATTTAAGATATTTGATTCTCAGATTCAGCCTGTGGTTCTGTGTGGTGTAGACCTTCGAGGTCTGGATGACGCAGCTCGTTTCTGAAAAATAATGTGTTTTCTGTAAAGAAGTGCTTAGGGGTTGAAATACAGATACCCTATAGCCTTGTATGTATGAGGAAACTGCCAGATACCCTATTTTAAATTGCATAAAATCTGCAATGCTACGATTCAGTTACTGGCTGAAATTGAACAATGGATCATTGAATGATAGTAGACAATGGATCATTGAATGATAATAGATTACAACGGAAGACTTGACAAACTTTTGATTTAGATTCAAGAGACATTAGAAACTGGATGTCAAACATCTGTTACAAAATGTATCCAGGTTGTTTTGGAAGTGTATGAGCAAACCAAGAAGTACAAGATGTCAGTTTTCTTATTACTAAGGCAGGCTGATTTTATGTAGACAGTATGACTGTCAGGAACAGAAGATAAAGTAGGCCTATGACTGCTGAATCTTGAAGGTAAAACATAGAGTATTAAAAAAGTACCTTGTTTGTAAAAGATCCTTTGGAGTAAAAGAATTCGTTTCCAGCCCAGGCCCTTTGTCCAGTACAAAGGGCCTGGCCTCGAAAAGTCGAGTTCTTTTACTCCAAAGGATCTTTTGCAAACAAGGTACGTTTTGGTGTTCTGTGTCAGGAACAGAGCCCAAGTTCCTGGTGATTTCATATTTGATTTGTGAAGGGTATATGTGAACAGAAAACATGAACTGATCCCGTAGGCTATCCAGAAAAATTAAAAAGATAAAGAAATAAATGAATGAAAAAAAGAAAAAGACAAGAAAAAGAAAAGGGAAGTATTTTAGAGTCTTTTGTCTGAGCTCACCTGTTCATGTTACCGTGCACCATGCATGCATGTCGAGTAGTGAACAGACAGCTCAGGATGATTGCTTTGTTACCAGTAAGTAGGATGGGTAGTTCAAGCAGAGAGTCAGGACTAGTCGACAGCGCCGTAGAGACAGCAAGGCTTTCACGAGGACGCATGCCTCGTAGTTTCTTTTTAATGGCACAGGGGGTGTCATGAGAAATTTAACGACTCCATTTTGCTGTGAGTACGTAAAACTCGATCTCTTTCTTGAGGAAATGTAAATTAAAAGCCACGACTGGCCTATAGTAGGAAACTAACTAGGTAAGACATGGTGAAGAAAATTAGAAGAGAGAAAAAAGATGATGAAGATCAACATTCTTCAGATAAAGGATAATGATACAATTAATTTGTTTCTTTGTTTGTTTGTATGTTTTTCAGAACCCCCCGGACAGAGTAGGGGCATACTGTATTTTTTTGTCGAGAGAGGGCACAGGCACAGGTTTGTGACGTTTTTTGAAGGTCGATGAGAGGGTCACAGAGTTTGGACACTGAGAAAGAAACTCTGACAGGTCTGTGAGGACCAGCAGACTTTGTAATGTCTGGAATACTTTGTGTGGAACTGTGAGTGCGAACTTTGAAAGAAAAGATTTTGTTTTTTGACTCCATGAGGATCTGTGAATGTATTTAACTTGAACAAAGTACGACGTACAACGAATTTTTTATGTGGATATTGTTAAACTTTAGTTATCAATAAAAAGGGTGAATTCTTTTGTTGTGTCCGACTGGTTGTTTGTCGACGTTGCATGGGCGAGAGTCTGACAGTGACTAGGATGATAATATTTCAAACTGCGAGAGATTTGACGTATATCGCATAATTTACACTAAACATGTGGTCAAAACGTGTCTGAAAACAGATGTTTACAATAAGTTGAAATGTATTGTGGAAAGGTGTAGATGTGAAGTTTCAGAAATTGCTGTGCATTATAATATCCTTACAAACAAACAAAATATGTCTAATTTTCCCTGTCTGCAAAAGCAAAGTATAGACCAGATGCATTATACTTTGTCTTGTCCTGTGTGTGAATTAAGAATACGTTACGACACTGGAATACTACAGTAATCCTAATCAGTTCTAATTATGTATGCCTTTGGCTCCCAGAAAACGAAGGGTTGTGATTTTGATTGTTTTTGTTTAGCTTATGTAAGTAAAGCATTTCAGCTACCTTATGTAATTATGTCATTATGTAGATATTCTACGTAATCTATAAATTTACAAGTTACACTGTTCACTGCATTTTTTTTCTCTCTGCTGTCCACCCCACCCCCTTTCATTGACGGGTTATGGCCTCAATGAATAATCACCATCACCATTCTTATCATCACCATCACCATCATTATCATCATCATCTTCTTCTCTCTCTCTCTCTCTCCGTTCCCTTCCCAAGCCTCTCTCTCTCTCTCTCTCTCTCTCTCTCCCTCCCTCCCTCCCTCTCTCTCTCCCTCTCTGTATGTGTGTGGGTGTCATCGACTCCATCTCACACACACATTTACACCACCCCCCCCCTCCCCCCCCTCCAATCGCCAACCCCTAAGTTCTCCTCTTCCCCTATTTCAGACACTCACTCCTTTTCCAGCAGATCTTCTATCCATAATACATCTTTCCAACCAAAATCAAACGCAATTTAACCAGAAACTGAAAGGCCACTTAGGAGATCGCAGACCTCCACAAATGTCAAACAGGCCTCCTGGATGCGCCCTATGATTCAGATGCACACAAAGATTTGACAGGATACGTCCGTCTTTGGACTGGAGTTCATGTTTATCCATCAAGTGTTGTTCCGATCGGAACTTTAGTGTCCGTGTGATCTTGCTGATCAGTAGACAAGCCAACAGACACACATGAAAGCAGAAGCTCCTCGCGAGGAAGGAAACGTTCTGCACGTTCTGAAATGCTGAATTACAACATGCAATCTGGTATAAATGGTACAAATGAAGATGGATGGATAGATAGATGGACAGACAGAAAGAAAGACAGACAGGCAGATAGACAGTAAGATAGGTAGTCAGACGGACAGACAGACATAGACAGGTAGGTAGGTAGGTAGGTAGGTAGGTAGGTAGGTAGGTAGGTAGGCAGGCAGGTAGGTAGGTGGGAAGGTGGGTAGGTAGGTAGGTAGGTAGGTTGAAACGCAGCCAGACTGATAGATAGGTAGATAGGTACGTAGGTAGATGGGTAGGTAGATAGGTAGGTAAGGAGGTAGGTTGGTACGCAGATACGTAGGTAGGTAGGTAGACAGGCAAGCAGGTAGGTAGGTAGAAAGGGAGAGAGAGAGAGACAGAGACAGAGAGAGAGAGAAGAGAGACAGACAGACAGTCAGAAAAACATAGAAAGACAGACAGAGGGAAGGAAGGAAGGAACGATAGATATATATATATATATATATATATATATATATATATATAATATATAGAGAGAGAGAGAGAGAGAGAGAGAGAGAGAGAGAGAGAGAGAGAGAGAGAGAGAGAGAGAGACAGAGACAAGAGAGACAGAGACAGAGAGACAGAGATTATGGGTTTAGAATATGGCACCATCAAACTGGGTCAGGGCTTCCCAAAATGGATCTGACCAACGCAAAGCCGAAGCTGGAAGAGTTGACTGAAGAGAACAATACCGTCTTAACCCGATTATGACAACAACGACAACAACAACGACGACGACGGCAACAACAACAACAACTACAACAACAACAACAAAGGTAAGCCTAGTTGTGGATCATCAAGGAACATTGCGAACGAGACTATAAACCGACGTTCCGTGTGTGAACGCACGCATAACATCTTGCACACACGTAAAATCCCTTCACCAACTTTCGGAAGAGAAGGCAAGTTTGGCCGTTGGCATGGATGACACGTTACACATAGCATGCACCCTGCGTGAGAAATGGGAAGAATGGAAGAAAGTAAGAAAACGGAGTGAACGATATTGAACGATACTGACTGGGTGACACTGAAAACGATCGACTGAATGAAGCGCCAGCTGGCAGCTCTTCAGTCGGCACTACTCAGGTAGGCATCCCGTTGTGTAAACGAGTGTGGATTGTAAAGCGCTTACAACTTGGTGTCTAGCCGAGGTTAGGCGCTATATAAGTATTAATAATAATATTATTATAATTTCAAAATTAAGAGGACACACACACACCAAAAGTAAAACTAAAATTCGTAAGCCCAGCAGTCATAAGCTGCATGGATCTTTTCAAAATTACCGAGTACTGGCCAAAGTTACAAACTCTGTTTCGCCCCTCCCCCACCCCTCCTCCCTCCCCCACCCCAGTTTTTTTTCTTCCAAAACGGCTGCATGTTTTTTTTGTTTTTTTTTTAAAGGCTTAGATTAGTGTAGTACTAAATTATACAAGCCTGAAAGCATCTTATCAACTACAATAATGTAGTCACCCTTCAGGAAACTGAGATCATGGTGACTGTCCACAATTTGGTGACGAGAGACATCCCTGGGGTCAGCTTCTCCATAATTGTCAATTCAAGTCGGTATAACATGCAGCCAGCAATAACAGTTCAGAATTTGATGCTTCCTTATTCGAATCGCTTTGTTGCGGATGTCGAATCTCTTTTCCACGTACGTCAAAGTCTTTACGTAAATTTATGACGAAAACCAAACAATATGACGGAACTCTGCTCTTAATACTGGACTCAATTCAAAATCTATAGAACAGCAATGAATTTATACTGTTTTCTTTCTTTCTTCCTTTCTTTCTGTCTGTTTTTCTTTCTCATGATCAGGACTTTTACGTTGCTGGAACCTTCCTAAGTTATAAATAGCGACGGAAAAAAAGAGAGCAGCCCTCTTCAGGTAAATAAAAACGTATTTGAACATTTGGTTTGTTTCCGTTTTAAAAACATTCACTCAATGAAACTGATGCCCCAACGACCATCCCCGATTTCAGCTCAGTGGGATCCTGTTGCCTGTTGCGGCTCCTAGGCTATCAGGATCAGGATCTTATTCTAAGATTGACCTGTACGGTTAAAAACATTTGTGTTGCAATTTAGTGCAAGGATGGCAACATGGTGACTCTGCTGATTGCTGCAGAGAACGCTGCCACGGAGGCTGCCTGGATGACTTGCTCGTTCAGTTCATTCCAGTCCATGACGGTCTGCACGAAGAAGGAGCGCTGGTACTGCTCGGCGTTTGACTCTGGGACTACACACCCGCGGCTGTTGATTGATGTGAATTTTGGGATGATGTTGTTTGTCACGAAGCCATGAAACATTTTTTAGCTGATTTCTATAACGCTCAACGTTTACAAAAAGGCACGCAACAAATGCATTTTTCAAAAACCATTATTTCTTCTTTTTTTTTTTTTGTCTTTCATTCCTTTTTTTCTTTCTTACCTTCTTTCTTTCTGTACACCTATCTATATAACGTTCGATGTTACATTAACAAGGGCTATGGAACAAGTGCATTGATTTTTTTCTTGCCAGTTTTTCAGATTTTGGCCTTCTGCATGGTACATCACACACACACACACACACACACACACACACACACACACACACACACAGGCACCTCTCTCTCTCTCTCTCTCTCACGTGAACCCCTCCCCCCCCCCCCCCCCCCCCCCCCATCCACCCTCCATCCCCACTCTCGCTCTCTCCTCCCTCTCTCTCTCAGCATTAACGCATGTTGGCGTTAGCGTTGAGGGTGAGATTTACGTCCTATCGCCTGAGGCCTTTAAGGACAAGGTTTCTTCACACTTTGGTCTGTGTAGACTTGGTGCTGCTGGCCCCCGTGGTGTAGTAGTAGTAGTAGTAGTAGTAGGGACTGGCTTCATTAGCCTAGACCTCGCGGTCTATCATGTGTCCCCTCTAAATTTCTTCACTTTTTGGGTCATATGGCATGCTACAATTAATATCTTCATTGCAATCCATCATAGTCATGAAACAATTCTCTAAATTTTGAATCATTATCTAGAAAATTCTTGAAAGTATTAATATCAGGTGCAAATTTAATGGTAGTAGGTATTTCATTCCAGTGGTTAGCAACTCTATAAGAAAATGAAAATTTACGTTGGTTAGTGTTACAGTGCTTTATAAAAATCTTTCCTTCAGAGTTTCTAGTACTCGAAGTTTGTGCAGCAGAAAAGAATGTCTCAATGTCAATATCATCATAGCCATTAAAGATCTTATAAACTTGAATTAGGTCACCTCTGATCCTTCTTCCCCTCAGCGAGTGCAGATTCAAATATTTCAATCTTTCATTATATGATAAGTTTTTGCAATGCTTCAGCAATTTGGTAGCTCGTCGTTGAACCTTTTCTAACATTATTGATTGACGCTTTAAAAAAGGGCTCCAAATCACATTAGCATACTCCAAATGTGGCCTGACAAAAGCTTTGTATAATTTCAAAAAAGTATCTTTATCTAAAAAAGTAAAACTCCTTTTTATGATACCTAACATCTGGTTAGCTTTATTTACCACTCTCTGTAAGTGAGGGTCAAATGACAACCTGCTATCGAAGGTAACACCCAAGTCTTTTTCTTCAGTAAGAGCCACTACTTGGTGATAAACATCATTCTCCATCATTTTATATTCATTATTTTGATTATTATTCCTGACGTGCAATACACCACACTTGGTCATGTTGAAATACAGATTCCACGACTTAGACCACTCTTGCAGTTTGTAGATATCGTTTTGAATACAAGTACTCTTTGATGTACAATTGTAAATCTTAGTATCATCTGCAAATATTTTACATGGACTGACAAGGTTATCTGGTAGATCATTTATAAAAATAGTGAAAAGAACCGGTCCCAGTATACTTCCTTGAGGGATACCACTAAGAACATTACATTTCTTTGATTTGGCTGCCCCTACTCTGACTTGTTGAGTTCTATCACTCAAAAAGTTTTTGATCCATTTTAATAGGGTGCCACCAATACTTTTTTTTTGATGTACAATGGGCAAGCTGATGATACATTGTACATTTTTTGATGTGGTGGTTTGCTGTCGTTGGTCGTCTGCTCCATGTGGCTGTTACCTTTCTATTCCTTTGCCTCAGTTCCTTTCCAGGACCATTTGATATGGATCCACACGATCCAATTTTGGCCAGCTCGGGTAAGATACCCTTACTGGTCGCCCCCCCCCCCCCCCCTCCCCCTGGCTGTGAAGCCAGAGGACGTATGCCCCGTCACATGTTTCAGTAACCTCTCTACTAGATACGTACTCGCACTCGACTCGGTGTTGGCTCTGCGTTCTCTGAATTTCCAATCCCAATTTTTAACTTATCCTGTCTGCTTCAAAGTTCAACATGGCCTCGTTTGGTTCTGTCGTCGGCACAGTCTGCAAAAATGTTCTGCGGCAAGCGCGCAAAGCGAATATCGGCATGTTGCCAGTGCTACACCAAAGGCTTCTGTCCACAAGTATGAAACTGTGCTGTTAAATTCTGTAAACTGTCGCCATTCATTTTGTTCAATGTGTTAGGATGATCTCAAAAGTTACCACCGTACTCCGTTACAGTTCTGTGTTGTGACCTCCTTGGGCAAGCTGATGATACAGTGACCTTAAAATAATGACATTAAGTGAGTTGAGATTCGGGTCATTCCGTATCATGCAGGTGTTTCATGTTTCACATGAGTAGATCACTGTGACCGTAGAAGGAGCCAGGCTACGTTGTCCCCCAATAATTACTAAGGTCATTGAAGTTGCGCGCTGGTGACCTACTCGTTTTTGAGTGAACCAGTATTTTAGGAAGAAGAAGAAGTTCACAGTAGCAAGTTAAACTAGTGTACTAGTGTACAAATGAAAAGTTTAAATTCGAGGTTAATTCACTCACCCGGCCTTTCCACGTTTCCAAGCACGTGTATACTTCCAGATACCTCTTGTACCTCCTGTGCCTCTTCATCTAAAATGAACACATATTAGCAATTTGATGATTGTGTCATTGAAGGAGAGAAGATCCAGACATTAACAAAATGTGTATCTGGGCCTGCCTATAACTTTCATTATAGCATTTTAGCTCTTTATCCGTAAGTTTTAGTTTATTTATGTTTTGGTTATATCCACAATTACCCTCGTTAGAGGATACTACAGATATTCCAGCTACTTCCCAAGGACCATCAGGGACTGGAATAAATTCCCTTCAGAAGTTGCCTTGTCCCCCACGCTTGACACCTTCACTAGGAGGATGTCAAGCCTTGCCTGACTCACCTACACCACCACCCCTTCTCCTGCTCCCCCCTTCCCCCATCCACCTGCCCCAAACCCTCACCAGCCTTGTTGCCGAGATGGGCCAGCGAAGCCTGGTGTTGTGTTGGAGACCATTGTGGTGTCCGCATTTCATTAGGTGGAGGTCTGAACATGTCCTCAAGGCCTGTCACCCTCCAAGGCCCCCCAAGGCCCCATGCCAGCCCATATATCCTCTTTCCCGCTGATAGCTGGTACAGTTCACTCCTGCACCCCCCTCCCCCCCCCCCCCCTCCCCCCACACCCACCACACCTCTCTCACTGTCCAACTTCAAATTCTGTTCTCTCTTTTTCTGAATGCTGCACACCCTGAGTATGACAGCAATATCGGTTTTTGATCGATAGTCAAATAATCTTGTGACAAAAGTAAGCTTTCTAAACAATTTGTCGAGCTTTCTGCCAATAGTTTTTCATTATGTATATATATAACCTTTTTTTTTTGTGTGCCCCCCTTTACATCGCCCCTCCCACTTCCCCCTTCCCTGCCCCCCAAAGGTAGTAATAGATAAAGGTAATAATAAACTCTGTAGCAAAAATGCAATCTAAAGGCATACTTTGGTAACATTACAGAATATTAATTGAATGGTTTGGTTTGGCTGTTTCTCAATCAAGTACCAATCCCTTTCATTTGTTCCTAAATGGTTCATTTCAGTGCATTGCAGACAAACACAGAAAAGTGGACCATTCAAGAACAAACAACAGGGATGGTTCTGGATCAAGAGATTGCCCGAGCGCCCACTGTTTTACTGTTTGTTTTTATTAGATGAGTCTGTAGGACCTTTTATCAGAAAAATTAAATGTTGTTTGAAGTTATCAAATTGGAGGGTGCCATAATAATATTTATTCTGTACAATATAAACACCGTTACAAGCGATGCACAAAGCAGGCGCACACATGAGTGCGTGTGCACATGCATGTGCGTGTGCACACACACACACACACACACACACACACACACACACACACACACACACACTGAGAGAGAGTTTGTTTGTTCTTGTTTTAATTTTTTTTTTTTTTTTTTCTTCAGAGATCTCATCACGAGCAGAAAATTGGCTGTGGAGATACAAAGTTTTAACGGTTCATTGAAACCCATCAGACTGGTTGCACTTGAACAGTTTTTTGATCCAAGCCACAAGTGTCAGTCAGTGAATCATTAATGAATAGAAAGCTGTAGGCTCCCTTGCACTTAGTGTATGTGCCCAGTATAATGAGGGAATGCTGTCTTTGAAAGCTTGGAAAAGCGCGCTAGTCTAAGAGTGAAAATGTCCATGATGGCAAAGGTAATAAAACTTGGAACAGGAAAAGAAAAACATTTCAGTTAGATCTGCACCTCAGAAAATTTTTATCGGTGACATAATTACTCCTACTTTTCAAGGAAAGGGTATGTGTACAATTGCACTCAGAAGGATCTGAAACACTGAACATGACATGCTTTGATCCATGCAGGGTGGTTCCCGAATCGTGAAGGCTGAGAGCTGCTTGTTGCATGTGTCAGATTGTCTGTCTGTAGTTGGCGACCAGGGTTATCAAGCCTGAAGAGTTCTCTTAAGAGGTCATGACGATCCTTGCTTTGGTGCTGTGACACTGCATCTCCCATGTGTTTGTTCATTTGTTTTAATGAAACAGAGCACCTGAGGAGCTGTTCCCATCAACTTCCTTTTTTTTTCTTTAGTAAGTTAAAGTTCAAAATCAAACTATATTCTTCTTTCCTTTTTAATCCTTTTGTTTAAGCCAGCTGGTAGAATTGAAAATTGGGTAACATTTTATTTCACTTTGAAGGAAAGTATTCTGTAACCATTGTATATTATGTCAGAGTCAAGAAACACCTTCCTTTTCCTCATGATATCTGATAAGTTTGTTCTGCACTGGTTTGTTGCAGGCCAGTTCCAAAACTTGATTGTGGAGAAGCATGGAGAGAAGAAGAATGTTGCCGTCGTTCAGCTGAATCGACCCAAAGCTCTCAACGCCTTGTGCGATGCGCTTATGGCGGACATGTCAGTGGCACTCAAAGAACTTCAAGAGGACAAGGACATCGGCTGCATTGTCATCACTGGCAATGAAAAGGCTTTTGCTGGTATGGTTTTCATCATCAGTTTCTGCCCTGCCATTTTTTTTCTCTCTTTCTCTTTTTTTTTTGAGATTTAAAATAAAGCAGAGATGAAGGTTTTGGGGTTTTTTTTTGTTGGGGAGGGAGGGGGGATTGGAAGATGGTGATGTGTGTTTTATTTGAAAAAGAAAAAAAATAGCATACTCCATAGTGAAAAAAAAAAGGCGAGCTTTAATAAATTGCAGTGCAACAAATATATGTCGTAAAAAAAAACCCATATATATATATGTTGTCATGTCTCATTTTGCTGAATCTTTAATGGTCAGTCTCATGTTGGTGTGGAAATACTGTGAATAAAAATACAATAAAAATAGAGTTAAAGGCTGTTAAACAATATAGAATTTTTGCAGATCTTCAGATCGTAAATGCAATTAGTTTTTAATTCAAAACGAACAGCTTTTATGAAAAAAGACTACTAACCTACCAATATTTTTTTCTTTTAGTTGTGATAAATTTGCAAGTCACGGTTGATGACAGGCCTTTCTCGTGTATTGTAATAAATGTATTTACCATAGTCCTGCAAAATACATAGTCCTGCCCATCCTCCTCTTTGACATTGCTATGGTCTATGGAGGTATTTGGCTTGGCCATAGAATGAAGAGAAAGCGGAAATAACTGTGCACCTTTTGCAAGAGATGAGATGGGGAGCAGGTGTCCTGTGTGAGTGTGTTAGCCACAAAAAATTGACCA
This sequence comes from Conus ventricosus, assembly GCA_018398815.1. Classification (NCBI taxonomy): domain Eukaryota; kingdom Metazoa; phylum Mollusca; class Gastropoda; order Neogastropoda; family Conidae; genus Conus; species Conus ventricosus. The sequence goes on from CM031598.1 coordinate 82,117,274, forward strand.
GATGTCTCCAACTGCCCTAAGTTGCAAGTGTTTGGCATTATAAAGGTATTTAGCCAGACAGGGAGTTTGAGGAAATTTCCCCATTGTGGGATTATTTTTTACTACCAGTTGATTCTGGAATCAAGTGTGTCGTATGGACTTGAAGAGGGGGGGGAGGAGGGCTGGAGGGAAGAACTGGAACCACTCAGTTGAGTGTCATCCTCTCAGTGGATACCTCTGTGAGGATATTGCTCAAATTTCTTGAACAGCTCTGCAGGTATCTGTATCTCTCGGGCATGGCTGATGCTAAGAAACTATCATGAAAGGAAGCTCAGAGTACAGCCCTGTCGTTTAGTCTCTGATCAGAACAGAGCTCTTTAGCAGTATCGAAATAAGCCTCCGCCTCCTCAGTGATGACCATGAATGAACCAGTGAAAATCTCAGATTTTGTGGCCCTGCTGTGGTGGTGAGTTCAGTTTCATTGTCCTCTCTATTTCAGTGCCAATACTGGGCTTGTGCCCATACTGAGTCTGTATCAAAAGTTGGCATACAGTTTGATAAGGACAGCTGGTGGAAGGACATGGTGGCCCCTTTTGGAGAGGGGGGGGGGGGGGGGGGCTCATTCTAAATAGCTCCCCATGACACAGCAGTTACTGTTGTCAGAGGAGAGCTGAAGTGGATGGTGTCCTATGTATGATGGATCAGAACGGGCAGCACTGAACATCACTGAAGTGACACAGCAGTGGCTAAGTCATTGCCACATAAGACACTTTAGTTTTATTCTGTCTCAAATGCCATTGTATGGACTGCACTGATTTCAGAGTTTTCATCGACAAAACAGCACCTGGACGACTGAATTGTCCAAGTCACATAAAATGGACTGTCTTCTGTCATGGTTACTGAGTGTATTGCCAGTTACACTCGATACAAAGTGAAAAAGACAACAACATATTCTGAATCTGTTTTGGGTCTTTTTGAAGCACACTGCAAGCGGTGCTTGCAGGAGGTGAAGCTAAACCTTTCCTTTGGACACAAATTGTATAATCGCTTTCAGTGGGCTGATCAGGACTATGGTGGATTGTCTCAATCTACCCGGTAGAAAGGTTCTCAAAGTGGCGTTGACTCGTGGTAAAATTTTTGCAGGACAGTCTATATTGGACAGCATTTGCTTGATATTAAGTGGTTGATATTTTTTTTAGGAAATATTGCAGATGTTTTGCTGACTTTGGCTAGTCTTCTTTTGGTGTCTGTTTTGAACATGGATTCTCAGAGAAATAGGGATGAAAGCTCAATTGATTTGCATCTTTTCATAGGCATTTCTAGACCCGAGTCAAATCTTAGCATGTGTATAGAAGCGAGGCTGATAGATTCTTATGCTCATACAAACATACACGCATACACACACACACACACACACACACACACACACACACACACAGAGAAATGCAAACACACACACACACACACGACACACATGCGCACTCACACATGCATCCACTCTTTTATGCACATGTATGCACATACGCGCGCGCGTACGTGCACACACACACACACACACACACACATATGTGGTACATGCGCACCCATGCACGCACACACACGCACACACACACACACACACACACACACACACACACACACACATTAAAAGGCACAAAACAGGGTTCCTCCAATTTTAAGATGAGTTTAAACATGTAATCATTTACTGGAAAAAGCCAAACTTTGAATAATTATGCTGTTGATTGAAACCCTTTGTTAAAGTGAACTTAGTATGCTGTAAAATGACTTTTTTTTTTTTTACAGTTTACAGGTTTCTTTTTTCTGCTAGTGAAACATCATTTTTTTTTCATTTGATAAACTGCCATTTGAGAAACTCTACTTTAAAATATTTCCAACAATGAAATAGGGCAGGATCAAAGAAGAAACCCCAGCAGGGCTTGTGAAAGAAGTAAGTTTACAAAAAAAGACCTTGTTTGTCAGGGTTTTTGATAGTTTGTTAACCCACTTTGCCCATTATGCAGATAGCTCAGACAGACACAGTACGTTCACACAGACAAGCTATTGTGTTCTGTATAGAATTAAAATCATCGTTTGTTTTTTTTTTTTCATTCACAGCATTGTTTCAGTTTAGCGGGGACACCAGCTTTTCAGAATTCCATGATAATGAAGTGTTGGCGGCACCTGTTGTAATGAGGAACAGGTTTTTATTTGTAAACTTCATAGGGAAAATCGGAAATGAAATGAGGTAGGGAACAGTAAACGATAAACAGTAAACAAGTGGGGTATGTTTTGCTCGCATAAGGAAACCTAACACAGAGTGACTTTTATTCAAGACTGGCACAGCCTTTTAAACTTGAATAAAGTGAGACAAATACATGGACGAACAATCTAATAGTGGGGGAAAAACAAGCGCAGGCCAACAACTGAACTGTCTGGCAAAGATTTGGACTTGAGGGGAGGGGAGAGGAGAGGGGAGTTTGAAGATGGAGAAACTGGGAAAATGAAATTAATTTAAAAAAAAAAAAAAATTATGTTACAGATATGAAAACTCTTCACTGGCTGCATAAGGGAACCATCGCAACCCCTTTTGAAGGCAGATATATTTGTATTGCCTACTCTGAGGCCTTTCGCCCGCTGGATCGGGACTCATCAGGGACACGGCTGGTTGTGTCTGCGCTCCCAGCGTCAAATAGAGACACACCACAGTCCATAATACTGTGGTGTTCTCACCACCATGGGTGCAAAAAAGAATCCAATAGCAGAGACACACCACAGTCCATAATACTGTGGTGTTCTCACCACCATGGGTGCAAAAAAGAATCCAATAGCACCCCCAGAGCAGCCAGCGAAGAGTAGTAAATGCAACCAAACGAAAGTGTGGGGAGGAAAAAAAGTTGTTGTAAAACTAAAGACATTATGCAAATAATATAAAATGTAGGGGACAGTCTTTGAGCCTACGCCTGAGGATCCACCCAAAGATGCAAGGGAGATCAAAAGACAAACACACAGACGGACAGAAACAAATACAAATAACCTCAATTTAATCAAAGCAAAATCGGAAATGAAATGAGGAAGGGAACAGTAAACGATAAACAGTAAACAAGTGGGGTATGTTTTGCTCCCATAAGGAAACCTAACACAGAGTAACTTTTATTCAAGACTGGCACAGCCTTTTAAACTTGAATAAAGTGAGACAAATACATAGACGAACAATCTAATAGTGGGGGGAAAAACAAGCACAGGCCAACAACTGAACTGTCTGGCAAAGATTTGGACTTGAGGGGAGGGGAGAGGAGAGGGAGTTTGAAGATGGAGAAACTGGGAAAATGAAATTAATTTAAAAAAAAAAAAAAAAATAATGTTACAGATATGAAAACTCTTCACTGGCTGCATAAGGGAACCATCGCAATCCCTTTTGAAGGCAGATATATTTGTATTGCCTACTCCGAGGCCTTTCGCCCGCTGGATCGGGACTCATCAGGGAGACACGGCTGGTTGTGTCTGCGCTCCCGGCGTCAAATAGAGACACACCACAGTCCATAATACTGTGGTGTTCTCACCACCATGGGTGCAAATAAGAATCCAATAGCACCCCCAGAGCAGCCAGCGAAGAGTAGTAAATGCAACCAAAGAAAGTGTGGGGAGGAAAAAAAGTTGTTGTAAAACTAAAGACATTATGCAAATAATATAAAATGTAGGGGACAGTCTTAGGGAAATTGAACCCATAATCTTTGTCCTGACAAGTTTATGGACTTGGTTTGTTTGTTTAGACAAGTCAGTGTTATGGCTGACACATCTGGCAGTACGGTGAGCATGACTGTGTGGGACAAAGTGGTTGACAGTTATATGTTGTTACCTCTGGATGTTTGTGCAGGTTTGTCATTACCGGTTATAACCAGCATTTCACCGTTTCAGATTATGAAATTTCAGCAAAAATGTTGGCCTGCAGTACTTGGCACCAGTTTCATTTTGGTTTGATTGGATGGTAGCTGTGTGAAAATGGACTGTGGTGTTTGTAGCACATGAATTTTAATGATCGCTGTGACCATGCTACAAGTTTGCTTCCACTCATTTGTCTTTGTTGAGTTTGCTGCAACAAATTTAGAAATCATTTGTGCAATCATTTGTGTGTTGTATTCTGCTGTCAATAAGGCAATTGTTGCTCTGGTTGATCCATGTAAGTATTTCATTTTTCTGCTTTTAAAAAGTGAATACACACACAAGAGCACACAAACACACACTGACACACATACCGCAAACACACACGCATACACACATATACAGCAATGCGGCCTGAAAACTGATGGAAAATGGAATGCCTCCTCTCGTCTTCCCTACATTCCATTTCCTCAACCCACACCCCCATCGCCCCTTTCACCCAATAAGAACAGCTGTTTTGGGGCACGCATACTATGGATGCATTACGACAAAGTGCTTGGTCACAATGCAAGGGGGAATGACTCTCCAAAATGTTACAGGTGTGGTGAACATAGAAATGACATGGTTGACATGTAGCTGACCAAACGTGAAGTGTGTCGCTGTCATTTCAGCTGGAGCAGACATCAAGGAGATGCAGAGGATGCAGACGTTTGCCGAAACGTACAACAGCAACTTCCTCACTGACTGGGATGTGGTCTCAAAGTGTCGCAAACCCATCATCGCAGCCGTCAATGGATATGCTGTGAGAAGAGCACACTTTCTGATTGAATTTTGAAGGTTTTCTTTTGTTGTTGTTGTTTTTTGGGGGGAGAAGGGAGGCCCTTTTTCTAGTCCTTGATTAGCCAAAAGTTGCTGTGTAGTTTTTATTTTATTTTTTGTTGTTAAAGATCATAAAACTTTTATAGAAGTAAAAGAGTGTAAGAAATGAATAGTTGCTGGTTGTTCAGATATTTCCAACAAAAAAAAGAAAAAAATGAAAAAAGGGAGGGAGGTGGAGGGGGAGAAAAAGGCAGATTTCTTTTCCTTACGGTGTTGAGTGATTGTGTGCACAGTGCATGCGCACTGGGAAAGGGTGTGTTAAATGGTGAGGTTTCTTAAATGATGTCTTCTGTTATGTGTGCATTTTTACACATCACATTTGAAATGATTACAGTGATCCAACTTTGACTTAGATTGTTCTCACCAATGTACCTATCTTGCAGCAGTTTGCAGATTCAGATAAATGTGAACTACTGTCATATAAATGTTACAGAGGGAAGGGGAGGGAACTTAACATGGTGTGATACCTAGGTACTCGCTTAGGCACAGTCAGGTCAGGAACAACTCGCAGTCTGTATCAGTAGTTTAAAAAAATCATGAAAATTCTGCTGTAAGACGTGCTATGGCCTGGATATTAATTTTCATCCAAACCAGAAATTGGCATTCCTGAATTCTACAATAAAAGAATGATGTACAAAGATGACATCATGTGCTGCCCTCTTGCATAAAGACAAAAGTATTATTTACTTCTGGCCCATACATTAATGTAACATAGTTTCATCCCTGAAACTTATCCAAAAGCACCATGATGAACTTAAGTCTCTGGGATTGTTTAGGCAGCTTTCATGTGTTTCCTCTCTAATATGATGGTTGAAAATGACCCTGAATTCCTTGTTTGAGTTTTGAGCTTAGGATCAGATTGGAAGGCTTATATATTTTTTTTTCCCATGAGCCTCGCATCAGTATAACTGGAAAATGTTTCATGATTTATTTAGATGCTTGTCACCAGAACCCTCTGGAAGCTTGACATTTTTACTCCACTGGATGAACGACAGTAGAGGAGTTCAGGAATAAAAGTTAATTGCCATTGGTATGCTAAACGATCACAATTTTTTTTAAAGTCTTCGAGTTGAAGAAGCAAAAGAAAGGTTATGGCTTGAGAAAGGAAAAAAAGATAAAGTAAGGAAAGATAGAAAGTGGTTGGGCTGATTGAAAGTGATGTTTGACTGATGATGTGTTGTAGCTTGGAGGCGGGTGTGAGCTAGCCATGATGTGTGATATCATCTATGCTGGTGACAAGGCCCAGTTTGGACAACCAGAGATCACACTGGGAACCATTCCAGGTAGTACTTCTGGCTCTCAGGAGTTTTTTCTCATCAGAAAAAAAACTTCTTTTTTTATTTGAAAAATAATTTGTAAGGCAAAAAGCATAGACAAACAAATCACAAGACAAAACACAACACGTTTCAACCTCGGAGGTCTTCTTCAGGCAAGATACCCAACACTCTGGACAACGAAAATGAATAAGCGCTTAACTTCATCCAGTTTGACACAAAATGGGCGTTGATTTTTTTTTTTTCTAATCATAGACATGAAAAATTGAAAAATCAGGAAATCTTTTTTATGAAAAAACAATATAAGGTAGGGCTGTGATCAATGAAAAACTAAGCCTGAGACTAGACATTTTTGAAAGGTAAAGGTATTTATCAAGGTAAGAAAAGAAGGTGAGAAAAAAGAAGACCTACAGTGGTATTTGAAGGGAAAAAAAATTCCATATACATAACAAAGCATGTAACACCAGTTTAAGTGTACCATACGATCGAAACATGTGACTTTCTGACAGATCGTTGACTTTAACACCCACAGCAACAGACAGGGAAAACGATAATTGCAGGCAAGTATTGTACCTTCTGTGGGTCTTGCTGTTTATGCCAGAGGTGGTATGATGTGATGTGTCAGGGGCGGGAGGCACCCAACGACTGGTGCACGCCATTGGCAAGTCCAAAGCCATGGAGCTGGTTCTGACCGGGGACAGAATATCGGCTGCAGACGCTGAGAAGGCAGGTGGGTACGGATCAGCGGAGAGCGTCATGGTTGGGCGAGGTTTTGGAATTGGGTATCGTGGATCCTTGTGGTGCGGAAAGTGGTGGGATGGTTTAACAGATGGGGACCGAAAGGTGTATGTTCGTTGGAATTTCATTGGTTGGGCTCTCTCTCGGGATGTCGTTGAGGTGGGTGGTACAAAATAAGACTCTTGGGGAGGGGTGGATGTTGGAAGGGGTCATTGCAGATTGTTGGAGGGGCAGTGCATTAGTGATGAGGCATCACTTGACAAGCATTGGCCAGTCTTAAACAACAAAAAAACCTCCATTGTGACAACCGATGGTGCTTAAAAGATGGACTCCGCTGTGACTGACCACCAATGCACAAGGACAGGCAGACAATGCCAACAGCTGGGTGTGAACCCTGCACAGAAAAGACCGTAACCAACACAAATATCAAGCATCATCCAGTGGCATTCGTTCATGTAAATTTTGAGTCCCGACCAACTCCTACCCACAGGTGAGTGTGCCATGGACTCAGAATGGGAAGACTGGCACTACGCAGTGAAGTTTCCTCCCCTTAATGGATAGATCTCTGATAGTTTTGCTCAGATTCCCTTATCCACTCTGCAGATGTCTGTTTGTCAGGATCAATTCATGCAGGGACATGTTAGAGATGGAAACCAAAAGTGCAGTCTAGCTGTTTATGACCAAAATAGAACTCTGTAGCATCTCATCATCATCATCATCTTCATTCAGCCTGAACACTATTATAAAAAACAAAGTCGGATGTTGTTGCCCTTCATGATGCGCTCTGTTTGTGATCTCCTCCCCACATCCATGCAAGCAGTTGGTTCCCCATCATCATCCATTCTGACCGTTGCTTACTTAAGGTGAGACCCCACAGGCTGAAAATGGTGAAAAAGTGTTCAGACATCACTTTTGGGTTTACTGCATTTTTTGATAGGTTTATATGTGTACTTTCATTTTTTGTTGATGATTTGTTATAATAAAGCCAAGAAGTGTGAAAATAAAGATGTTTTGCAAATAACGTTTCTTTTGGTAGAGAACAGTTACAAATCTTTATCAACAGTTTTCTCAGTTTCAGCATTTTCGTCGACAGTCACCACCTTGGGACATTCATTTCTCAACCTTGAAACAAGATAGAAACATACTTTTTTTTTTCCTTTGAAGGAAAATAATTCTTCTTGGTCTGTAAAGAGGGGTTTTCAATTTGAACATGTGAGTGAATTTATTTTTGGACTGGAAATATCACTGTGGTAACCCCAACCCTGATAAATTTTGATAAGATCATGATCCATTTTTTTTGGCAGTTCTATATTTTTGTTCTAAAAAAGCTTCTTTGTGGACATAGACAAAGGGACATAGAAAGCACATGCAAAAAATCAGGTCTCTACATTACTTTTTTCTAGTGGAAACTGTGTTCCCAAAATGTGGGTTTTTTTTTCGGATTTTGCATCATTTTACGTTGTTTTCTGATCATAATTCATGAACACATGTATAATTTGGCTAAATTTGTCCTTTTTTCTTGTTTTTACTAGTAATTACATATAAAAAACACAAACCACTGTTAAAGAACTTGAAACAAATTTTGCCTGTGGGGTCTCACCTTAAATGCGGAGTCAGATGTTGTGCACATTTCTTGTCAGCCAGCTTTTGGTTTTAACCTAGTTAGCAAACTACAAAACATGTTTTTGTGATATGCAAGTGTTCAAACAAATTGAACTAGTTCATTAGGATAAAAATAACATTATTTTTACAAGCTCCATGCGCAGTTGTGTGGAACTGAAAGGCAAAAGTTGTCTCCCTTCCCTAGATATTGGCCATGTAGCTTTCTAACTGTCCTTGGGACAGGTAATAGTGTGTCGAATGGAGTTGAGCAAATGTGTTGAGAAGCTGTTTGGTATGTAGCTGATTGAAAGTGTAAGTAATCACAGGTATTTTTCAAAAGGAGCATTCTTTGTGCGTGCAGTAATAGACATTAAGATAAAAAGCAAGGTGAATAAGCTGTCCGTAAAGTGAAAGGAATAGCAGCTCATTAATCAACTAATACCTTATGTCGTAGATGACTCTGGCTGTGCAGAGTGCTTAACAGAAAATCTAGTTTGTGATGATGTTTGGATTTAACACTTGTTAGTTTACAATGGTGTTTTAAGCCATGTTGACTGGTAAGTCATGTCAGTACCCTTTCGTGCCTTGTGTAATTGTGTAGCAATTATGATGACAAGGAGAAAAAAGAAGAAACGACAAGACAAAGAGAAATGTTTGTATATTTGAAAAGAAAGGAGAATTCTGAGTTTGCAAAGTATTGATTCACTTTTTGATGTCATGATGAGGGAAAGCATTAGAACATTGAAAAGTATCCAAACTTTGTAAGTATTGGTGTATTAGATAATCTGTGTTAACAAATAAGACAAAGCTATGAGTATAAAAGACTTGTTTGATACATTTAAGTTCCAATAAAAAATATATATATTTAAGTTACAATAAAAAAAAGAACCTATAAACGTTAATCATTTACTGCTGTGGTAATGGTGTAAAGAAATTTGACAATTTTGGAGGAAGAATGCATATTTTACAATTGTGATTTTGATAATTGATTCAATGATGCTGTCTTTGTTGAAGTATGGTGAGCGAGGTTTTTTGCAAATATCGGCTTCATGAAATAATCTCCTCTTCTCAAGCATGCATTACCGATGTTAAATCATGGATGCACAATAACAAACTACAACTTAACGCAGACAAAACTGAAATAATCCTCATTGCTTCGAAACACACTATTAGAACTCATTCTCTCCCTAGTTCTATAAATGTTGATGGAAACGAAATAAATCTATCAGTGTCTGTTCGTAACCTCGGCGTTACACTCGACCAAACTCTCTCTTTCAAACAACATATCTCTAATGTGTGTAAGTCCTGCTACCTTGAACTTCGTAGAATCAGCTCAGTTCACCGGTTCCTTACTCAAAATGCTCTGAAGACTCTAATCTGTGCTTTTGTCCTGTCTCGGCTCGACTATTGTAACTCCCTCCTTGCCGGTTGTCCCTTAACGCTCATCTCAACTTCAAAAAGTTCAGAACAATGCCCCCCGTCTGATCTCCCGCTCCGCTAGATCTGATCACATATCACCAATTCTGTCTTCCTTACACTGGCTCCCAATTCAGTCTCGCATTGACTTCTCCTCCTCCTCCTCCTCCTCCTGGTTTTCAAATCACTGAATAATCTGGCTCCCTCCTACCTCTCTGACCTCCTCCATCTCTATGTTCCGTCTCGCAACTTACACTCATCCACCGATTCTCGTCTGCTTCGGCTTCCCTCCGCTCACCTGAAAACTTCAGGCCAACGATCTTTCTCTTACCAGGCACCTGCTCTGTGGAATAGTCTCCCTTCTTCTTTGCGTAATACGGACTCTTTAGAGACTTTTAAAACCTCCCTAAAGACACATCTTTTCCCTCGGACTGATTAACGATATCCACTTACCACTGTGCGCATGTTTGCTGGTGTTGAACGCGCTCCTGTGTCTGTCTGCGTGTGAGAGTTTTTTGTTGTTGTTTTTTCCCCGGTGGTGTGTGTGTGTGTGTGTGTGTATGCGCGCGCTTTGAATTAGAATTATAATTTTTATCATGTTTTTCTGAAATATGCGCTTTGGGCTCTTGCGAGGTAAAGCGCTCTATAAATATCCTTTTACATTACATTACATTACAGTAAAATTGGACTATCAAAAACAAAACAAAACGACACAAACCCAGTTTTAGCATGATGAATTCATGTGTTGGCTCTGTGGTGATGCTCAGGTTTGGTGAGCAAGATTTTGCTAATGACAGTAATGTTGGAGCATTAATTTAGTGACTCTGTGGTGATGCCTCAGGTCTGGTGAGCAAGGTGGTGCCTGCAGCTCAACTGCTGGAGGAAGCGATTAAAACGGCCGAGAAAATCGCCAGCTTCTCCAAAATTACTTCTGCACTTTGCAAAGAGGCTGTTAATGCAAGTAAGTGTGAGGATTTGATGGTGTGAAGTGGAACAAAAAAAAAAAAGAGAATGGAACATGTAAAGCGCTTCTGTGATTGCACTCTGTTACTGTGGCTGTTCTGAACTGAGATGCATAACTTCGTTAATGTTTCTGGTATCTGTTATTTTTTTCTGTTGTCAGTACCAGTTGTTCTTTATACATCCATGTATTTGATTGCTTATCAATCTTTTTAAGTATTAAAATACATTGTCTGAAGAGGGAGTGAAGAGAGGAGATGCTGTTGTCCAGAATACAAAGTAATGAGTCAGGGCTTCTGATAACGCAAAAAAAATGCGTACAGTACGCATTAAAACGGGCGAGGACCCATTGTATGCATGTCACACGTTCCTGGGGACCCCTTAACACCCAGGGAGCCCTTGACATTTTGGGGAAGAACAGATAAGAACATGGGAAATGACAGCATCCAACATCGCAGCCTCTGACTGTAGTCGTCTGCTACAATGCAAGAGTAGCTTCCCTTGCTGTTCTTTCCCACAACCCAATTCACTCTTGTCGGTTAAAATCATCGTCGGAAAAACAAAAAAAGGGGGGAGCAGAAGAGCGAGATAATGAAGATCGTGAACCCACACCATTGAGTACACCTACATGTGATGACAACGCTCCAAAAAGAAAAAAGTTAGAGCCTGCAATTCTGGGTGGGAGAAAGAGTTTTCCTGGCTTGAGTTTGACGAATTGTCTCAGGGTATGAAGTGTTCGTTGTGTGTGAAGACTGGTCAGAAAAATACTTTCGTCAGTGGTTGCACGGACTTTCAAAGAAATGCTCTAGTAAGACACGAGTTGACTGCCAACCACAAATCTGCCAGTGCAGCTAATAAAAGGCAAGCTGACATGACCCAATCTGTCAAAAAGGCTTTGCCGCATGTGACTAGGTACCACAGTGCTTGTGCACGAATATCACTTTACAATGTATATTGATTTTTTTTAACATGGAGTAGGGACCCCTTGAAGTAAGCCTGGGACCCCTTGGAAATCTGAAAAAGGGGTCCCGGGGACCCCAAAAAATTTTATCTTAGCAGAAGCCCTGATGAGTGTAAGCATGTGTGCATTAGTGTTTGGCTGTTTTGTTGGTGATGTTGATAGTGTTGTTTGCATATGAGTGTCTTCATAGACATTATGTACATCTTGGTATTTTCATCTGATTTGTTTCCTATGTACATCTTAGTATTTTCATCTCATTTATATCCTCCTATTTTCATCTCATTTGTCTCCTCTACTAGGCCAGGAGATGTCTCTATCGGAAGGCCTGCGTCTGGAGAAACGCTTTTTCCATGCAACATTTGGCACTGTGAGTATTTTTCATTGTGTGCATGTTAATGGTACCTTTCCAACCCCAATTTGCTCCAGGTTTGTTGATTTTTTTGTTTTGTTTAATAGAAGTTGGTATGATTTTCCCAGCAGGTAAATGCAGAAAATGCTATCCTTTAGTTATTGGATGGTTTGTTTTGTTCTTTGGCAGTTCCCCTGAGACTGATCAGAGTGCCTTTCAGCTTAAAAAAAAACACAAATGAGCAAAACAAAGTAACAAATAAACTGAGAAAAAGAAATGAAACAAATGAAAATATACTAAACTGAGAGGAAGAAGGCATACATATATCTCAAATTCAGGACACAAATTTTAGATTGTCTTTGTATTTAGTGCTTCAGAAAGTGGGAAAATGCACTTATAGTGCGCAACGCTACAAGCAGATCCCACCATGGCTAAATTTACCAGAAATGTGATGTTGGAATATTGGTTTATGTGTGTGTGTGTGCGTGATTTTTTTTTAATGGTTTTGTTCTGTTTTGTTTGTTATTATTATTTCTCGGATGACAACCCAAGACCTTTGAGGGCTGTCACCACTCTAAGGGGAAAGATTTAAAAACAAAAAAAGAAAGCAATAAATATGGTAACATTTTATTCACTCATAACTGATGCTGATCTGCTGATGTCCTTAAGGCGGATATAAAACTAGGCTTTGCTATGGCCACCGGGCATTCCCCTGTGATTTCGCTGCCAGATTAACAATACAGTGAAAAAGATCATGATAAATATTACCAGTGCTACAAGTTTCAGTTTCATCAAGGAGGCGTCACTGTGTGCAGATTAGTTCATATACGCTGCACCACATCCACTAAGTTTTGAGACCACACTACGCATGATTTTAAGCTGATGGATAAATGAATTAACTAAGATGAGAGAATTGAAGAAGAGGGTCTCGTGGCTATGATTTAGCAGATGTCTGACCTACACATTAGCCCAATGCGCTGGTCAGACCTTGAGTGCCAACCTAACATTGGTTGTCTTTTTTTTTGGTAGCAGCTTTAAAAATGGTGCAGCCTGATTCAGATCTGAAAACTGTACAGTGTACCATCCGAACTTGGGTCCCACCACAATCAGGACCATTTGCTTGCACAGCTGCAGAACAATGCTACAAAAATACGACCAAAAAGACTTCACCATATAAGCAAATAGATGCCACAGAATGGATAGCTTATATCCACATCGGACGATGTGTACAGATTTGCTGCCTAGTACGCAGATTATAAGAAAAACAAGCAGGCATATTGTAGATTCTGTAAGAGAAAATGCATAAACGATTTTCAAGATCAATGACAGATGATGGGCTTCCTAGGCAGAAAGACATAGATCAGGGCAGCCATTTCTCCAAAATTTTGTGGATTTTAGTGAAAAGTGACAAATCAAGGGGAAAAGAAATAGTGAAAAAATTGGGAGGGGGATGGTGGGGGAAGGGCAGAGGAATCCATGGAGTGCAGAGTGCTGTTTTTGTATACTAACGGATGACAGTGGCATCACAAATCTCGTCAACTCCTTTGCTAGAGCGAGCAGTCACCGTTATGTCCACCCAAAGGCATGATATAAATGTTGTGCACTAATATCATGCAACGACTAGATGCTGCAAAATGTAAAGAGATTGGCAGCAGCTGTTCAAGCGAATAGTCCCGATTGTGGTGGGACCAAAATTTGGATGGTACACCACGCAGTGTTCAGGTTTGAATCGGGTTGCACCATTTCTAAAGCTAGTTCCAAAAGTGTTCCAAATCAGGAGGGGTGCATGCCTGTCTTGAAACATGTTCTTGCCTAGCCAGTACACTGAAATGAATATCCTAGAACTCAATATAAAATACCATTTGATGTATTCAACATTTTCTGTGAAAATGTACCTACACATAGTTTGTGTACCCATACATATATAAGCTAGTCACAAAAAGTTAAGGGCCGCCTTAGATTTTGGGGTACTCTAAGTAATGGGTCTGAATGCTCGTAAAACAAAGCGCAGCGTGTTTCATTCTGAGCTATTCTGACAGCTCACACACCACACTGTATGACCGAAATAATCTTTCAGACGACGCATTTTTCGGGTCGAGAATATGCGCTCAGCCAAAACACCAAAAATCCGTGAATAATGCATGAAGTTTGGCCAGGCGCAGATTACACAGCAGTTTTTAATTGAGAAATCGGCACAGTGCACGTGCAAGGCCTGCCTATGTTGAACACTTTTCAATGACAATTTGCCTGCGGTGGGTATAAAATGACCGCTAATCGGGGCTGCAATAACCATGCCTCCAAGACGAAAACTGTCAACACTAGATCGTGGCCGGGCTCTGGGATGGCTCCAAGATGGCATTTCTGGAAGAGAGGTGGCAAGACGTCTGGGAGTGAGCCACTCGGTCATTCAACGCCTTCACCAGCAATACCAAGACACTGGAAGAGCCGAGGAACGACCACGCTCAGGGCGGCCAAGAATCACCAACGGGCAAGACGATCGCTACTTGATGCTGACAGCAGTCCGCAGCAGAACCATCAATGCAACCACTCTGAGACAGGAGCTGAGAAGAACGACTAACATCAACGTAAGTCGCCAGACCGTCCGAGGTCGCCTTCACAGTTTCAACCTCCGCTCAAGAAGGCCCGCCGTCTGTCTCCCACTAACACAGCACCATCGACAGGCAGAAGGAGGTGGTGTCGACGTCATCAGCGATGGACGAGGCAGCAATGGAGCACCATCCTCTTCACCGATGAGTCAAGATTCTCCCTGTCCCGAAATGATGGCCGGGTACGCGTCTGGCGTCGTCCAGGGGAGAGGCTTGCTGATGGCTGTGTTCGTGAGCACGATCGCTATGGAGGCGGCTCCCTGATGGTATGGGGAGGCATCCACCTTCATGGCAGGACACCCCTTCACCTTGTGCCAGGCAGACTTACTGGCGTAAGGTACAGAGATGAAATCGTGAGGCCATTGATTATCCCCACTCTGCAAGCCATGGGACCCGGTGCCACCCTCATGGACGACAACGCTACTCCACACCGCGCCCGTGTGATGAACGACTACCTGAGGCAGCAGCAGGTTCCACGACTGGACTGGCCATCGCGTTCGCCTGATTTGAACTCTATTGAGAACTTTTGGGACCATCTGGAACGCCGCGTCCGCGACAACCACCCTCCTCCTGTTGACCTCCACCAACTGTTCCAATTTCTGCTGCAGGAGTGGAATGCCATGCCTCAACAGACCCTTGTGACTCTGATCCAGTCCATGAGGCCTAGATGCGTGGAATGTGTGGGTGCAAATGGCGGACATACGCACTACTGAAGCTTTTCAATAAACTTTCTTGTGAATTGTCAGTTTTGTGATTTTCAAAAAGAGGGGTTATGATGTTTGATCCTTGATTTTGTCCAGAAAAATTGAATTGACACAATTGCAATGGCATTGACATGAAAGCTAAAGACATGAAATAAAATACGGTATAAGCTGTTTTCCTGTGCGTTATGTCGTTTTATTTTGGTGAGAGTTTTTCTGTCTGGCCCTTAACTTTTTGTGACTAGCTTATATATTCATACATCACAGTTGATGCAATGTGGTATTTAGTTGTGCTTTTTAAGCATCAGATTTGTTCATTTTTAAATCTTACAGACTGTTGTGTTTGCAGAATGACCGAATGGAGGGCATGACGGCTTTTGTGGAGAAGAGAAAACCCAACTTCACTGACAATTAAGGCTGAACATCTTCACTGTCTCGACTGCTGATGAACAGTGTCGGCAAGAAGTGTGCATCATACAGAATAAACAGAGTCCTGTGGCTGATTTTGTAAAGAACAAAGTCACCTATTTGCATAGATTCATCGGGACATTTTGCAAAGTATTTATGTGCATCTGACTAGGACCATCATAAACTATGACATTGTGGGTATGCTTATTTATTTCAGTTTATCACCATTACAAGTTCATTATAAGGCTGGTGTCTCGAGAGACTGCGAGTCTAAATGCAAATGGAAAGACAGTGAGATGTTTACATGCAGACTGACTAGATAACCAAACGCACATTATTACAAGCATCCATACACATTGTTAGTACAAAAACCTGTGCATTGATGGTGGACATGGATGATGATACACATGTTGGTCTAGTAGTTTGTGATATATCCAGATGATGATACACATGTTGGTCTAGTAGTTTGTGATATATTCATTTGCTGTGTTGATGTAAGGATGTGGTGGAAAGCAGGAAGTTAGTTAGTTTGTTAGTTAGTGTTTATAGGGTCCAGCGGACTACTAGGAGCCAAATCAGGACCTCAGCTATCATATCTAAGTCTCTAGATACAAATACCCACACTAGTATTAACACATCGCTTAAAATTTATGAGGAAAAAAGCACAATTATCTGTTCAGCTCCGACGACACCTGTATACATTATTAAAACACTATATTTTATAAAATAAGTTTACCTCTTTCAAAAAAGAAAAAATAAGATCTACTGAAATCTCACGAAAAAGAACCGATAAATCACTGGTGGAAAAGAACTTCTCTCTGATACACATCAAATCAGCACATTCTGTCAAAAAATGATTAACACTGAACAAGCTGTCACACGCAACACACCATGGGGGGTCTTCCCTTCTGAATATCCAACTGTGCGTTATATAGCTGTGCCCAATATGTAACCGTGACAAAACCGATTCCTCTTTACGGTTACGTACCACCGATGGGAAAGGGATTGGTTAAATCTGGGCAAATTTTAAACAATTTATTATGAATTTGATTACACCATTCACTCTGCCACAGTTCACGACAATACAAACTAGATTTATGACGTAGATCAGAGTGAGGAACAAACTGCATAGGCCTCCTGGAAAGACTTGCACCCAGAGCTTGTTTGGCTGCTTTGTCCACCACTGATTTACCATAGATTCCCATGTGGCTGGGGACCCACAAGAAAACTATATGCTTTCCCGAAGAGACAAGCTGAGTATGAAGATCATGAATATCAGCCAAAACTGGATGCGACACTTCTCTTGTCGATAAAGCCGACAATGCCGACAATGAATCCAATAAAATAAGGAAATCATTCTGATCTGACCTGGACACCGCACTGAGGGCCAGATTTAAAGGCTTCAGTTCAGCAATATAAGGAAAGCAGGAAGAAAAAAACTTTTAGTTCAGTCTTGTGAAAAATAATTACAATGATTTCTGTCCATCATCACTTGACAGTAGTGATGTAAGGATGGTTGGTTTCATACTCTATACAGATTATTCTTGCGACATGTTTTGCATTTATGTATGTACGTTAAATCATGGTATGGAATTGTGAATATGGTTGAACTGTGTTGGTAATAGTGGAATGATTTGAATAAACAGATTGGAATGCTTCTGTGTTTGTTTTTAGATTGTTGTCTGTATACAAGCGGACATTTGTCTTTAGCTTTTTGTCTGTGCACAAGAGGACATTAATAGCAAACTATGTATCAATTCACAGTAATGTGTAAATTGACATCTTTTTAGTCTTTTTCTTCAAACATGCACATACGCTCTAGAAGGCACTGTTCTCAATTTTGTAAACATTTTATTGGCAACTGTTAAATCCCACAAATTAATGACACCTACAGACACACAAATAAAAAAAGGATTCTTGGCAGCTTTATTGTGTACAATTGGCACAAATATATGCACAGAAATAATCAACATTCTGCTCAAAGAGCCGATTTGGAATTTCAACCAAAAAAAAAAAAAAAAAAATACAAAAAACATTACATTAAAAAATAAACAAATTGAATGAATGTTCTCTGTTCAGTCCTTGCACATTATTACTTCTTGAAAAAATCTGACGGTCGACCTTATCTAAAAATACACATTATGTAATGGAGGTGGAGTATCATTTCATTTGCAAATTCGTCTCCCTTTAAAAAAATGTTTCCCCAGCAGTTTGTTGCATTTTTTACACCTAAAACACATTTACATAGGCTATTGCTGTCTACCATTAAAAAATAACATGCAAATTGGATGAATATAAGCATTTCACTCCTTTGACTCGTCGCCAATAACACGAAGATACATGCATGAGAGGGAGTCTGAAAATCTTTGCCTGATATTTATCAACAAACAAAATCATTCCCTGAAGAATGTCATGGATTACTAATTCTTGCAAAATACTGTGACAAAGAATGAATGGCAAGTGATTGCAAACAACAGATGTTTCTGTTATGAACACTTCAACCTCATCTGTCAGTATAAATTTGCTGTCAGTATAATTACATAGTGGTAGCCGACATTTTTTTCTTATCTAGACGGCTGCCCGGAGGAAATGTATGATTATTTTCATTAATTGCATTTCCTTATTTTTCAGTTTTGCAATTCCCCTCCTCCCTCCCCTTCTAGCAGAGAAGATGGCCATCTGCAGTCCCATTATCCAAAAAATGAGAAAAAAAAAGTAATAGAGCAGGGATCCCTTAAACAAAACTAGTCAAGGAGTGAGGTAAGGGGCAGTCGCTGATAAGATGTGATACTGAAAATGGATTTGAATTCCTCGGCATCTCAATCATACCGTCTACAATTACGCAAGCACAGCAAACACTTCAGCAGTTTGACAGAACACAAATCTGACAAGCAAATCTTTACTGTCCCTAAATGTCTGCTTCAGTCCGGAAACGAGTTTAAACATGGAAATGATTTGCAGTATATCCAAAAAAGAAAGACAAAAAAAAGCGGGGGGGGGGGGACGACAACGACCATAAAAAGCCAAGTGAATACAGCAAATTGAGAGTTCTCAGCAAATTTGTGGACGGTTGCCATATCATGTGGTTGGTTGGTGTATTTTCTACTTTGGGCAAGATTACACAAACCACTGAAGTAAATGTCAGCAACGTTTCTGTCCATGTGCATAACTTTCCTTCGGGGGTGGATGGAGGCAGGGGATGGCATGTGTTGACATTTGTAACAGATATTATTTTTTCTGTTTTACCGACTAGCTCATTTTTCATCCCCTGTTGTTTCATGTGCAAAAATTGCAGGAGGAAACTGATCTAAGTTGAAATGCAGATACTGGTTTCAGAACAGCACTTAATTCGCAACTCTGTGAAGGTCTCGTCAAATTTATCCCTGGAGTTTGGAGAGAAAAAAAGTTAGGAAAAAAGTGTTTAGCTCTGCTATGTCCACTCATGTTGTGCATCATGATAATAAGAGTAAAAACCATTAAAATATGTATCCCTGTCATAAACCTTATTCTGCACACTTCTCTTCAATTGTGTACCAAGTTCTTGTCACACAAATTTGACAAGGTTTCAATATTCTTTAAATGAAAGCAAACAGCAAAAAAAGTGCCTTCAAGGTAAAATAAATATGCACATACATCACCTCCGCTCAGTTCTTTTCCTGTAACTAGTAACTGTCGGCTTATTCTAGCAAGGATTTCACAAACACAAACCTGGCCAAAAAAAGGTTTGCTGGAGTGATGAATCGCCACCAAGATACAGTGCTTTCCACTTTCTTCATGTTAAAACTATTACCATCTGGTTTCACCAAACATTTTCAAAGGAGGTTCCCATTCAATCACTATTTAGCACCAAAAAAATTTTTTTCTTTTAACAATACTAAAGTTTGAGCTGCTGGGCTTTTAACCAAACGACATCTCTTTTTTTCTATTTGATACATGAAATGTTCTGCTGCTGGATCCTCCTTTGGAAAGAAAATTAAACACATACACTTCACGTCTCTGTGGCTCACCATCTCCTTGTAAAAAGAGGGGTGAAAAGATAGTGTTTTTTGTAACCATGTACCCTCTAACCTAAAAAGTGCCCATGTTCCATTTTTCTTATCAAAGTGTATATTTGCTGGAATGGAGGCAAAACAGACAATGAGCTAGTTTATGCGTATATGAAGTACACATCAACCTATGGCTAGAATAACATGCTCCAGTTCTTACAGCATTTCTGTACCTATATTCTTTCGGATCATGCAATTTAATGAAGGATTCATTTTCCTCTTCTTTAAATTTTGCTGGCTGAAAATGAGGACCCTGAACTCCACTTGAAGGACCTTCCTCCCTAGAAAGCGACTGTTCTATCCAAGATCTGCTCTCAGAGGAATCTGGATTGCTTCTTGCTTCTTTTTCATGGGTACGTTGTCAAGGACACCAATATTTTTTCAGGGTTGAATGAAATGCCAATGGAGTTTGCTGCAATGGTAAATCAACCTGATATCTTGAGTCGTCCATGACATTAATTTTCAAGCAAACAAGGAAGAGGAATGTGCTCAACCAAGCTCTCAAAACAGCCTCAAAGACCCATTTTGTTCAACGACAGCGACATGTCAACACTCTGCATGAGTGAAACATGAACCACAGCACTGCCCCCCACCCACCCCTCCACCACCACCAGGACAGCAGTTGATTGTAACAGACCACTTCTGAAACCTGTACAACACTGGACAGAAACCAAACCCATTGCTGAAGATGCCATTTGCATACAACATAAAAAGAGTGCTGGAGACGGTGGAAGAACTATAATTATTAAATGACGGTATAAATGTGGGAACATACTCATGAATAGGCATGGAAGAGCTTTGGCAAAAACAGAAATAAAAAACAACAAAAAACCTACATTAGTGTGAAAATAGAAGACATGAATGACTGAAAGTTACAATATATCCCAACTACACAAAGTTGTGTGCATCTTCACTTGGTCACCCATGCCACATGCACAAAAAAAAAAAAAGAAAAACACAAGTAATCAAAAGTGTTATAAGGTACAGTACAATAATAAGAATGGTTAAATACAGGTCTTGCACACTGTTTCTAATTCATAATCCATGGAACTACACACGGAGCTAACACTGGCATTAACCTCTTGACTGCCTTGTACATGCCTTTAATGGATCTAGGGGCTCTAATACGTCATCCTTGCTGAGCAACATCATTACAAAATTGCTGAACTAAAGGTGGGAGTGTTCCAAAACACTCCAAATCCCAGTTAGAGAGCTGACTGTATTCCATTATTCATAACCAGTGAGACCCAAGTGAAGAGTAATTGAATCCCGTTGTTGATGGAGTACTCCCATTCCTCACGTCAGCCATGGTCAAGCTTTGGTTACGAAACAATAGCTGTCGGATCACGGCTCTCTTAAAAGTTCACACCTACATAGTGGGCAGTTGTAACATTTTGGGGTTGAGCCCAGTCAGCCGCCTGAAATGGTTGGTGGATGTTTATGTTGAACCGGCATGAGAGGGAAAGGGCCTGACAGGAGACATCCACACAGATATCCATGTGGGGAAGCCTATATCAGGTGACTGACTGACTGTGGAATGGTGAAAATAATGTAGTTTCTGTCTTGGTTAGGTCTAGACAACTTGGCAATTGGCCTGTTTTACTGTGACCTGTTCTCTCAGCACAGGAACTGAATAGAAACTGAGCTTCCATTCTGGCATACTGAGTTCAAAAGGATGACAATTCTTCAACAGTCAATGAGTTAACGATGCAAAACAAAAACAAAACAAACACACACACAAAGTAACATTTGCTCCACTGATGAGGAATTTACGATGTTAATGCAGACCAACGCATGACTTGGAAATGCTGAAGTAAAGTTAAAAACGGCTAGGGGAGACTGCAGCATATATGTATCAAACTAGATGACCAAACTCTTGGGGGTGACAAAAGACAAAGGACAGAGCTATATGATGAGGGTATTTCAGACACAGATATATGTGACGAGGGTATTTGAAACAACACAGCTTAATAATAAGAGTGACTACATTTTTTTTTTTCACATCCGTTTAGTGAACAGCGACTTCTCCGTATCCTGACATGTTATAAACATGTATTCCTCACTCACCATACTTAGTAGGTAAAATTGGATACAATATTGTCTACACTTAATAAATTCTGCTTCAAAAAAAAAAAGAAAAGGGAAACAATCCATACCTCTGCACTCTCTGGACAAGAAAAAAACCACCAAACCAACACATGCGCATTCACTTCCTTTTTAACCAAACTTCTCAGCCATGCGCATAATGAAGATGTTTAAAAGTGTTCAAAATTTTCAAGCATATAAAACAGCAGTATCGTGCACAACCCTGGCACAAGCTCACAGTGACAGAGGTAATATTGTTTAAAATAATATTTCACTCAGCGGAAAACATAAACATTCAAAACAAAAAACACCAACCATAACTCAATGTGTTCAATGTACATGACCTGCAAGTCTCTAAGTATGTACAAATACACACCACATGTACTCAAATGCATGGGGAAAATATGATCAGCAGGAGACCAACTATTCCAATGTGAAAATATGAATTATTCAGCATTACTGGAGAGACATCTTATCATGCACAAGCTTTAAAACAGTAAGGAGTACATAAAGAAATTAATAAATAAAAATTCTTACAATCCAAAATTGCTCCTGATTTTCTGTGTGAAGAGGATTAGTGAGTTCAATAACCATTCATTCGTTCATATAAATAAAAATACTAATCAGTTAAAAATACACAATCATTAATGATAAAAATGACAATATTTTTTAGTTTAAAATTCACAAATGATCTGACAAGATCTTTAAAATTCACAACTGATCTGAGCATGGTAAAAATCCAATTTATTTTTTAACTAATAACAAAACGAAAACAATTTCAAAGATATGTTGATCTCTAAACCAAACATAGCCAATTCCAACAGCCAGCATTTCAACACAACCTAAATTTTGACCTATGAAATTACCAACTGATCAACAGGTCAAATATATTCCATGAACTGAAGGGGACAACCAATTTTCTCTGCAAAAGCAGGAAATACAAAAGATTTCTGTTTCTCTCCCCAATGTAAATAATTTGCTTAACGACATCATGAAGGAACTGTCAGCTGAAGTAACAATTTCTGAAAAAAAGTATTTCCTACCATTCATTTCCTGGTTTTCTTTCAACTAATGCAACAACTCTTTTAAGGCTGGCTAAGTATTACAATTCATCATTGAAACTAAACTAAAATTCCCGTTCAAAGCTTGTCTTCTATAAAAGGATGCAAAGCAATAACCCCATGTCCCTCGATGTAGTGGATTTTCTTTCCTTTTTTCCTTTCCTTTCCTAACAATGAACACATTCGCGCATCTTTCACAGGCACAAGTTTTCTGATCTTTCGCTCACCCATACTTGGGAGTATCTACAACTTTCTTATTCAACTTGTGCTAAATCTGATCTTAGTAACTTGTATTTCAAGTCAAGTGATAACATACAGGTTACAGAGATACACAAACTTTAAACTGTCATTGCTCTCCAGGGTTGACACTGAAGTGTATTCCACAACTGTTGTGTTCATGAATGTTCACTTTGAACTAAACCTTCTATATCAAAAGACCACTTTTCAACTATTAAAAAAATCTCCCCTATCTTCTGCATCAGTACAATTCTTTCCCCCTGGTTACCTGCATAACCCCATCCTACTGATAAGATGATCAGACATACGGACAAGAAACTGTGAAAGGATGACGGTCAGAAACACAGACCAGTCAACAGAAAACTTCCAGAACTTTTGATTGGCATCATCGATTTACTCACAGATGTACATATGTACTTGTTTCGAATAAGTTTGACTACTGACACTGATAAAGATTTCTTTGCAACAGTGGGATGCAGAAAAACAAGCTGTTGATTTGACTGATTTTTAAACGTGGCTAAATGTAAGATGCTTCTCATTACTGTGAAAATTTTTTAAAAAGCAATTGTAAAATCATATCAAGGTGACCAGCATGATAGCAAACTAACTTGGCTCATAGTGGTGATGATGAAGAGGGTCAAAATGAAAATGCATATTGCCCTGTGTTACAAAAAAAAACCCAACTAAACAAACAGAAAAAACAAACATAAATCTCTCATGCATGCCGACCAACTTGAACATACACACTCTCACACATCCAAATATAAAGCTTTTTTTTTTTCGGTGGAAGGGGGAAAAGGGTTAAAAAAAAAGTTTCCAATGTGCAGTCTCACAACATCCATGTTTTCACAACTCCTGTCTCGTTCATCCAGTCTAAGTTCGCTAACAGCTGGGATGTTCCGCAGTGCAGGCCTCCCCTGTGGTCAGAATGATAGTTAGGTAGACATCTAATCGCAGTCCACTGTCTGGCAGATCTGTGGTGGCTAGGGTAGACTGGCAGACAGGCATGCACACCGTGCAGACCACACAGGCGTGATGAGCTGCACTGGTGAAGACTAATGCACACTGCTGACATGACAATGATGACATGGAGAGGAGACGTCCTCTGCTCAGTGGGGACCTGATCCATTATAATGTTTTCGCCTTCTTCAGCAGCTCGTCCACAAATTTCTGCAATCAAACCCAGTGCTTGTTGGGAGAAACACCACAAATTTAGAACAGAGGTAAAAAAAAAAGAAGAAAAAAAAGGTGCATATGGAAAAAAGAGTGAGTAGCTTTTCAAAATTTCATTTTTCTGCATCAAAACACTATCAGTATTGAAACAGAACAAACTAACATGAAAGGGTAATCCTCTAGAACTTAAAGCTGCAGTGAAATTTCCATAAAGTTGAGCCAAACCTATCTATCAACCCTATCAATGCCAAACTGAATTTGAAATAAAAACCTGTTTGTGTGTGGATAGACCATGCTAAGTACTACTATCTCTACACTGAAAGACAGCATTCCTGTGTTCTTTGGCTAGTTCACCCCTCTCGGCAGATTAGTTCCACAGAAAGGAAAATATGGATTTGGCTTGAGCTGAAGGAAGCTTCATCACGACTTCGGTTACCTCTAATTGCTGGACAAAGCACAACACTGTTTCAATTGTATTTCAAACTAAAATTGATACCAAAAAAAAAACAAAAAAAAAATTCATTCACTCTGTATCTCATCCAAACTTTTAGCATACAAATATATGTTGACAAAAATCTATGACATCATTCTTTATAACCATGTAACATTCTGAAAGCATAATCATGATTGTCCACATCACTATCTTTATCGACATTTGCACCAACACAGACAGAAAGCAGCTGGTCTTGCTGATGCATGTTCAAAAATCAATAAAACAATCAAATCAGCATAACAGCACCATCTGACAGGCTTGGGTAAATGTCAATATCTTTACATTCATTTGCACTGATTAGTAGATGAGCTTCCTATGGTCAAAAACATGTTACAGCCAGCACAGTGGCAGTTGAGCGGTGCTAGTAGTGTAGTGCAGTGGTTGGCATCAGGGCCTGAAAGGTCATGGTTCCAGTCCCATCACAGTTATTCATTGGTGTGATTTTCTCAGCTCTGGCTATCCCATTCCAGAAAAGACTGAATCGCAGAGTCAAGCTTCATCAACCTAATGTACACGGCGTCTCTAAGACAACTGTTTGACCAACACTGCAAATGTCTGCTCTCTCAAGCCTTGTTAACATCAGTACAGCTTATGAAAGGAAGCTTAGAGCACACCCCTGTCATGTTTCAAACCAGAATAAAACTACAGAGCATCATAACATCATAAATCATTACACTACCCCCTCTCTCCCCCGTCATCCCAAAATCTGTGACCTTTCATGCCCTGCACTTGTAGTGACTTTGATGTTGACTCTGCTCCACAGCAAGTTCATGGACAATGGAGACAGTCAGTGCTTAGATGTGGTGGTGTCTTCTGCATGTAGAGGAAGACTCTCTCTCACAATGATGGAGGAAAAAAATACCTCACAGGTCAGTGTATGTGGGTTCCTCCTCCTCTTTACCCTTGTCTATTCTCCCCCTCCCCCAACTTTCTTCCTACCCTTCTCCACCATCAGCCATCTTCCATTTCAATCTATGATGTAACAGTAGATAAGATAAGATAATGTTGCTTATAGCCCAGCCGACCGCAAAGGGCCACATCAGGGCTGTCACCACGTTAAGATGTAACAGTAGCAGTGAATTTTGCACATACTCACTGTATATATAAGTTGTTATGTCCTACATTTTTTTTTTAAACATCACTCATTTTTACTTGCTACTGCAACTTCAGGAACATATATCTGTGAAACCTGTGAATGCTGGTATAACTGAATGCATACGTACATAATTGTGACCGTGAGAATTCTTGCTACATCAACATGTATGTGTGCTTTTTTTTTTTTTTTTAATGAGTGAATATAATGCATATCCGCATGAAAGTATGTTGTATATACTTACATGGACCTCATCTTGCGATTCTTTGGCATTGGCTAGCTGCTCCTGTAACACAGAACACAAAAGCTGCATTAATAAAACACTTAGATAATGTGGGCTAATGGGATCACTCTCTCTCTCTCTTCTTTCTTTTACTGTCTCATCCAATCTCTACCTCTGTCTTGGATTCATCATGTACACTGTATAATGACTAAGCTTGCTCTCACATGTACACACATGTGAGTGTGCATGAATATGTATGTGTGTGTGTGTGTGTGTGTGTGTGTGTGTGTGTGCGTGTGTGTGTGTGTGTGTGTATACACGCATGTGAATGTACATGAGCACAAGTGTATGTATGCATGTGCATGTGTGTGTGTTTAAATGCATACATGAATAAAGGTACCCATTTATATGTAGCATAAGCTGAGAATCCTGATTCAACCCATTCAAGCAGTTTTTTAAAATGTACAGTATAAGGGAAACAACCCCTGGGCACCTAACCCCAGTTGGAATTTGTCTCCCATAGCCCTAGTTGGAATTTATCTCCCATTTGTCAATTCGTCCGTGGTATTGAGCAGCTGTGCAGCAGTATTTACTGCCACTTGGATGTAGCTAGTGACCCTACAGACAACCCTGTAAAATAAAGATATGATTTTGCTCATGTCCATTCCTGTCGGTATGGGTATCTTAGTTTTTGGTTGTTTTTATTTGTAATCTTTTCCCACTTTCCTTTCCCTCTTTTTCAATCCTCTTGTATTTTGTGTTCACACTGATTTTTTTTTTTTAATTACACCTTTGAAACAAAACTGTAAAGTATGCTGAAGATCCATTCCACTGTTTACCATAGATATACACTCTCATGTCCAGCCTTCACAGGTCTCCCAGGTTTGTTGGATAATGACTACCAGGAAAACTTAATTTGTGTGTGTGGTGTGTGTGTGTGTGTGTGTGTGTGTGTGTGTGTGTGTGTGTGTGTGTGCATGCCTGCGTGCGTGCATGCGTGCATGCATGTGTGCTTGCCTGCATACGTTCCTGCATGCATGTGTGTGTGTGTGTGTGTGTGTGTGTGTGTGTGTGTGTGTGTGTGTGTGTGTGTGTGTGTGTGTGTGTGTGTGTGAGTGCATAACACTAAAAAAGCATTTCCACAAAACCAAGCAAGGAAGCAACCCTCTACATTGAGCACACCATACTGATTTTCATGCAAAACAGCCACTGAGGTTGTTGTTTTTTACCATCAACACTTGACAGCTCTCTTAAGTTTTTTTCCTTTCACCATGGACACTTCTTCGCCTGACAACTCTCTAGGATTCTTTTCTAAAATAAACATCTCTTTCGTCTTCTAACCATCCGCATGCCACCTGATGTTATTTCAGCACCTATGGAGGGCCTTGAAAACATTTACAGGCGTTCCTAAAATAACATAAGACCTAGCATGGGATCTGAACTTATATTACGCCACTGATGTTGATGAATTCAGTCAAGAATCTGCGCGCACACACATGCATACACATGTGCAAATACGCACAAGCACACACACACACACACCATGCACACACGCACGCACGCACGCACGCGCGCACGCACACACACACACACACACACACACACACACACACACACACACACACACACACACACACACACACTGAGGGAACAAATCCTATAGCTTTAGCCAGTGACACTGACCTAAACACACAAATCCAGACAAAGGAAAGAGAGAAGAGAATAGAGAAGGCTAAAACTACAGTCAAGTCAAGCATACTTTACCCTAAAACCGAGAAGCCAAATCTGGTTAACGTCAACGGACTGATTGGTCCAAATTGTATTATTTGGCTAACCTGAAATAAGGTTGACCCCAAATTCTGCTGACCTACAAAACAAAATGCCAGCCCCTTCAGTTCAGAGTACCCTCGACTCTATTTCTTGGTCCTGAGAAAGCTCTTGTCACAGTTTCTCTTAGTTATTTCTTTTCCTTCTCTTCTTTGTGTGCATGTGTATGTGTGCGAACGTGCGTGTGTGGTCGTCACTTTTCATTTTGCCTAGCCAACCAGTTACACAGGATGATTTCAAATCTGTCAACAAACAGAAGAAAAAAAGAACTGATATCCTGAAAAAGA
>CM031598.1:82150550-82155550 GCA_018398815.1 Conus ventricosus
TGTGTGTGTGTGTGTGTGTGTGTGTGTATGCGCGCGTGCCAATCATGGTATATCAAAAGCATGTAAAATACACTGGGAGACTGCAGACGATAGTTCGTCACTGACCGAAAACGTGGTAGAACTGGCGATAGGGGCGAAGAGAGAGAGAGAGAGAGAGAGAGAGAGAGAGAGAGAGAGAGAGTAGAGGCCTACTACTGCATCAGATACTGCCTGATTAAATCTGGCCGTTACTTCATATCAGTGGTAAGCGAAAGGCGCAAATTCAATGTTGTGTTCTCAATTCGCATGTACTTTCCAGGAGTTTTGAGCACGCGCACACACACACAACACACACACGCATACACACACACACACACACACACACACACACACACACACAACACACACAGCTTTCTCGCTAAACTGAAAATCAGTATTCGTCTCGCTGCGGGATGTCACCTTTGTCGACGCCACCTCATCAGGATCCGCTCGTCAGGTTACTTGGCTTCGTCAATCTCTCTGGACTGGAACAGCTTTTCTGGTCCGTTGATCAATGCCAGATATCGGTGCAATCACTGCGTATATTTCTTTTTCCTACCTTGCTTCTGAGAATTTTTGCTATGTGTGTGTGTAAACAGTTTGTGAGTGTGCGTGCGTGCGTGCGTGAGTGAGTGAGTGAGTGAGTGAGTGAGTGAGTGAGTGAGTGAGTGAGTGAGTGTGTGTGTGTGTGTGTGTGTGTGTGTGTGTGTGTGTGTGTGTGAATATAATATGTGTGTGTGTGTCCATCTCCAGTAAACAACAACATCAGACATCAGACAGTCTGACAATCAAAGGCTGATGTTGTGTAATGAATCAACAGGATCAAGGAAACGCTGGGAAACTATCTAGTACATTTCCATTTTTGCGCCCAATTGGAGGAGGTAAGTGATCGTGCGTTCTTCGTTTTCACTGTCTTCGACGTTGGGTTTATCTTGCCTGAAGAAGACCAAAGAGGTCGAAACGCGTCGTGTTTTGTCTCGTAATTTGTTTGTCTCTTTCGTTCGAAGGTACAGTACCTTTTTCTCTTGCGTTTGTCTGACAGACACAAACTCTGTTCGGTTTTTGTTCGATTGATTTGTCTACATGATCCATGAATGTCACCACGGCTGCAAGTGGCCAGTCGTCGACCTGCCCGTAAATATGAGGCTGGGAAGCCATGCAAAACTCGGAACTAGACACCGGTCAACTCTTCTTTGTAACTGCGTTCCATAAATAACCTACCCCCCCCCCCCCCACCACCCCCCCCACCCCACCCCCTCCACACAGAGCCCGGGCTTTCTATCTCCTACCCATCACGTACAGCTGTCGCGTCCCCAAACATAATTTGAAAAGTCTGGCTTCGATTCAAGACACCCCCCCCCCTCCTCCAACCCTTCTTATCACACATACACACATCCCCCTTATCCCAACACCCCTTTCTCTCTCCACCCCCCCCCCCCCCCCCTCACGCGCCCTCTTATCGGATAAAAGCGACTCGTTTGCTTGAATCCAGCCAGTCACTACGTGTTTCGTGAGACCGTATCATTGTACAATCACTGAAAAAAAAAAAAACGAGTCTTTTGGACTAAAACGATTTGCATCAAGGGCAAGGAACATATTCACTGTTCGAGCGTGTACATGCTGCTCTCTCTTTCTCTCTCTCTCTCTTAATCATTTCAACACCTTTAAAAAAAAAAAATCTTAGGTTCAGATGAACCAGTTTGCCCGGCATAAGAACATACGTCATGCTTTCTGCATGTGCATGCAGCAGAGTTGGGGCCATCTGTCTTGGTGCGAAACACCTGCACCTTCCGTTTACAGTGTGTGCCAGCCACACAACACTCACTGCCTGTCTGATAAGCTACTCGAGTTGTTTGCATAATATTATAATGGTTTACAGGATTCCGCCCCACCTACCGTACACACACACACACACGCGACACGTTAGTCAAACACACCCAGCTTAAGTCCAAGCCAGCAAATACAAGGCGTGACTGGCAAGGAGTACATGGTGCTGGAGATCAAGGTCAAGTTCGTTCCGTTTCGATCTTTCGTAAACTGTACCGCCCGATAACACGAGAGAACGAGCACGGTGCCCAGTCCCATTCGTCAATCGTCCCGACCACTCTCTGAATTTCCATCGGTACGGTAGGCACTTGCAGAGGAAAAACAACAACAGCCAAATCAGCAAACAAGCGTCATGTTTATTTCACAACACAGCCAGTCTTACCGGAGTTGCCTTATTTTTTCTGTAATTACTGTTTACTGTTCGCTGCCTCCTTTACCATTTCTGTTCATGCCAGTCAAACCGAGATTACCTGTCTTCGTTATTTTCGTCCGAGTGTGTGTTTGACCCATATCAAAAAAGCCATTGCCAGTCTTGAATGAATGTTGCGTTTGTTCATTTCTCCAGTTGTTGTTGCTGTGTAATGTGTCAGGTACAGGGTATATGGGAGCAAGCTTGGAACATCTCGACGTCTCCTTGTTTGTTCTGTGTGCTCGGTGTTGTCACTTCTGCTAAGCGACTGGGTGTGGTAAGCAGCATTCATTTGGAGTGATGGGCGTGTAATTGTTTTATCAAGGGAGCAACAGTTACCCTACTTGTTCTTTAGTTACTTCCATCTTGGTTGTACGTTCCCACCCAGGTCGGGTGATCAGGAAGACGGGGATCACAATCCAAGGAAAACAGGGGTCTGAGACCAATCTCACCTTACACTGACACCGTCAGAACAGCAATCAAGTCCTGCTGCGAAACTGGAAGGATTTTGTGTTAGGCGCCAGCGGGATTCGAACTCGGAACGCTCTCTGCGAACTTTTGTGGTCTTCCACTGAGTCGACCAGTCATCCCCACGTAGTCGACTCCGCCCATCCTGTGTAACTCGTGTGTGTCTGTGTTGCTCAATGACAGCTAAACCACAAAAATGTCCACTGGGTGG
This sequence comes from Conus ventricosus, assembly GCA_018398815.1. Taxonomy (NCBI): domain Eukaryota; kingdom Metazoa; phylum Mollusca; class Gastropoda; order Neogastropoda; family Conidae; genus Conus; species Conus ventricosus. Next base: position 82,153,484 of record CM031598.1, read on the forward strand.
TCCCTTATGAGGGGGAACAAGCACTCCAGTTGGTTTGCACTCCTCAAGTGCTGACTAGGCTTGGGAGTACACCGGGCCAAGGAGGAGTCGGCGAACAGTACCCGCTGCCCCCTGCGGTGAACCACCTCCAAGTGTAACACTGTTCTCCAAGTATCGCTGAAAGCACTGGATACCAAAAGATACTGGACAGGACAGCTCGACATGAAGTGCATTTCCCCTGGTTCTATATGGTTTAAACCAATTTATTCAAGAAGTACACACAAAAGCAGCAACAACATATGACACGAGTACAACAAGCAAAATGCTTATACACGGTACTCACTGAAAATAAAAACAATGGATTGGCTGCAAAAAAACTGAACATGAACGCTTGCATTCAAGAAATAATCTGAAAACAAATAATAACCTGAAACAAGTTTTTAGGGAGGGAAGAGCAAAGCAAGGAAAAGGAAAATCTCTGGTTCTATGTGCCCACGAGGGTGTGTGTGTGTGTGTGTGTGTGTGTGTGTGTGTGCGTGCGTGCGTGCGTGCGTGCGTGCGTGCGTGCGTGCGTGCGTGCGCGCGTGCGCGCGTGCGTGCGTGCATGGTGTGTGTGTGTGTGTGTGTGTGTGTGTGTGTGTGTGTGTGTGTGCGCGCGCGCGCGCGCGCATGTGGTGTGTGTGTGTGTGTGTGTGTGTGTGTGTGTGTGTGTGTGTGTGTGCCCGCGTGTGTGTGTGCGCGCGCGTGCGTGTGTGTGTAGACGATTGACTGCTTCATGTTGAAGCAGACTGAAGGAAAACTCGACAGAACGACTGACTGCATTCCTAAAGGCCAAGTGGATGAACAACACTCCGAACAGAACGATCGACAGCTTCGTGTCGATGCCAACCGGATGGGGAGGAAGGCACTCGGCAGAACGATCGACTGCAGCTGTGAGTGCCCGCAAGACCGACGCGCGCCAGTGTGCCCGCTGCCTCACTGAAAAGTGACGAACGGTTCCACGGTGTCGAAGTGCAGATGGGATTAGATAAGACCGCCCGGTGGAAACAAGGTCCGAGGGAACTACTTATTTTACTACCTGGCAGAAGAAGAGGGCCGGAAATGCATAACAGATTTACGATCAGTGGCAGCAGCTCTGCGCGCGCGCGCGCGTGCGTGCGCGCGCGTGTGTGTGTATGCATGTGTGTGTGCGTGTGTGTGTGTGTGTGTGTGTGTGTGTTGTGTGTGTGTGTGTGTGTGTGTGTGTGTGTGTGTGTGTGTGTGTTTGTGTGTGTGTCTCCGAGATAGCAATGGTCACTCCGAGTGCTCTCACCTACCCCTCCCCCCCCCCCCCCCCCTCCTCATCTTCTTTCCAGCCCCACCCCCCCCCCTCCCCCTTCTCTCCTCCACTCTTCTGGCCCAAAACCCCACCCAACCCCCTACTCAGCCCCCCCCCCTCTCTCTCTCTCTCTCTCTCTCTCTCTCTCTCGTGACCTGAACTGTGAAAGTTTGGTTCGAACAAAAAGCGTCACGGGGGGATTTTTTTCCATGACCCCTACTCTACGTTTACAGCTTAGGTGTAATTAACCGTAAGGGCCATGTGGCCCTTAACAAAGCCCTCCGAGCTGCACAGCAAAATAAATCTCTCTCTCTCTCTCTCTCTCTCTCTCTCTCTCTCTCTCTCAGGGAAGACTCACTCTGTCTGTCTCTCTCTGTCTCTCTCTCTGGAAAGAAACATTCGGAGCAACGGAACAAACATTCCACGCAAGAAGAGGTAGGTGTCCGGGCGCGCGCGCGCGCGCGTGTGTGAGTGTGAGTGTGAGTGTGTGTGTGTGTGTGTGTGTGTGTGCTCGCGTGCGTGCGTGCACGCCCGCGCGCGCGTGTGTGTGTGTGTGTGTGTGTGTGTGCGTGCGTGCGTGCGTGCGTGCGTGTGCGTGTGTGCGTGCGCGCACGTACGGCAGACAAAGAAGTCGTAAGTCTCTTGTCTTCCAGACTTTGTTGAACGACTGCCAACGTGTTGTATCTTTTTTCTTTCTTTTTTCCTTTTTTCCTCCTTTTTTCCCTCCTTTATTGCACGCTTTAATAGAAGACGCAAGGCCCTGCCGACCA
>CM031598.1:82159718-82184718 GCA_018398815.1 Conus ventricosus
AGCACTGTTCTGATATAGTTAACATTGTTGTTCTGAACCCCATGAGTAGATCAGTGAACAGACATCAAGGACACAAACTATTTATTTTGAAATGCTTCATTTAGTCAACTTCTTCTGTCCCAGGGAAAGAGGGCAGATACAGGTACCTGGTCATCCAGTCTACACCATCCCATCACAGTGGTGCCTGGTCACTCAGTCTACCCCCCATCCCATCACAATTATACCTGGTCACCCAGTCTACCCCCCATCCCATCACAATTATACCTGGTCACCCAGTCTACCCCCATCCCATCACAATGGTACCTGGTCACCCAGTCTACCCCCCATCCCATCACAATGGTACCTGGTCACCCAGTCTACCCCCATCCCATCACATGGTACTGGTCACCAGTCTACCCCCCATCCCATCACAATGGTACCTGGTCACCCAGTCTACCCCCCATCCCATCACAATGGTACCTGGTCACCCAGTCTACCCCATCCCATCACAATGGTACCTGACACCCAGTCTACCCCCATCCCATCACAATGGTACCTGGTCATCCAGTCTACCCCCCATCCCATCACAGTGGTACCTGGTCACCCAGTCTACCACCCACCCATTCCACCACATGGCACCTGTCACCATTTACCCCCCCCCCCATCCATCACAGTGGTACCTGGTCACCCAGTCTACCCACCCACCCATCCGTCACAATGGTACTTGGTCATCCAGTCTACCCCTCATCCCATCACAATGGTACCTGGTCACCAAGTCTAACCCCCATCCCATCACAGTGGTACCTGGTCACCCTCTACCCCTCATTCCATCCAATGGTACCTGGTCACCCAGCCTACCCATTTCCCTTCACAATGGTACTGGGCACCAGTTTACCCCATCCCATCACAGTGGTACCTGGTCACCCAGTCTACCCCCCCCATCACAGTGGTACCTGGGCACCACGTCTACCCTCATTCCATCACAATGGTACCGGCACCCAGTTCAAAACCCCTCCCTTACAAACCGGCACCCAGTCACCCTCATTTCCCTCACAATAACACCTGGCACCCAGTCAACCCCCTCCCTCAAAAGGTACCTGGTCACCCGCTACCCCATCCCATCCATGGGACCTGGTCACCGTCCCACCCCCATCCTCACAATAACCTGGTCACCAGTCCCCTACCCCATCCCTCACATAATACCGTCACCCCAGTCTACCCCATCCCATCACAAAATACCTGGTCACCGTGTTACCCTATCCCGTCACATGGTACCTGTCACCCAGTCTACCCCCGATCCCATTGCAATTACTGGTCACCCAATCTCCCCCCCCCACCCACCACAACGGTACCTGGTCACCCATCTACCCCCATCCCATCACAATGTACCTGGTCACCCAAACTACCCCCATCCCATCACAATGGTAACTGGTTACCCCGTCTACCCCCCATCCCATCACAATAGTTTTCCCGGGCACCCGTCTACCCCCCATCCTAACAATTCCTGTCACCCGTCTACCCCCATACATCACAGTGGTACCTGTCCCTAGTCTCCCCCCTCCATCACAATTTTACCCGGTCACCCATTACCCCCCTCCCATACCGTGTACTGGTCCCCAGTCTACCCCACCCATCACAATCAAAAACCTGGGCCCCAGTCTACCCCCTCCCTCACAATCCTACCCGGGCACCCCTCAACCCCCCTCCCAAAAAACCTTTACCTGGGCACCAAGTCTACCCCATCCCACACAATGGTACCTGGGCACCCAGTCCAACCCCCCCAAACCCCCCAATGGGCCTGGGCACCCCCTCAAAACCCCCCCTCCCTCACAATTACCGGTCACCCCGTCACTCCCCAACCCCCTCCAATGGTACCCGTCACCCCTTTTTACCCCCCCCTCCCACACAGTGGTTCCTGGTCCCCAGCTACCCCCCTCCCCTCAAATGGGGCCTGGTCACCCATCAACCTCCATCCCCCTCACAATGGACCTGGGCACCCCGTCTAAACCCCCATCCCATCACAGGTTTCCTGGGCACCCCGTCAACCCCATCCCTACGTGTTTCCTGTCCCCTCTAACCCCCATCCCTCACAGGGACCTGGTCCCCAGTCTACCCCCCCTCCCTAACTGGTACCGGCACCCATCTACCCCCCTCCCATCACAATGGGGCCTGGTCACCCACTACCCCCATCCCATCACAGTGGTACCTGGTCACCCATCTAACCCCTCCCTCCCGTGGTACCTGGCACCCAGTCTACCCACCCCCCTTGCATAATACCTGGTCACCCCTCTACCCCCCCCTCCCATCACAAAGGTACGTGGGCACCCCGTCTCCCCCCATCCACACATGGACCCGGTCACCCGTCACCCCCCATCCCTCACATTATACTTTGGGCACCCCTCTACCCCCCTCCCATCACAATTTACCCGGGCACCCATTTTACCCCCATCCCATCACAAAAGGGACTTTGGGCACCCCGTTACCCCCTCCCATCACAGTGGTACCTGGGCACCCAGTCCCCACCCACCATCCATTGCTATAATACCTGGTCCCCGTCTACCCCCCCTCCCATCACAAGGGACCTGTCACCCCGTCTACCCCCCCTCCCCTCAAATATACCTGGGCCCCAGTTACCCCCCCCTCCCATCACCGGGCCCGGGGCACCCTCTACCCCCCCCTGCATCACAAAAACCGGTCACCCAGTCTACCCATCCCCTCACAAGTACCCGTCACCCAGTCACCCCCTCCCATCACAGTACCCGGGACCCAGTCTTACCCCATCCTATCACAATGGACCGGGCACCCCCCTACCCCCCCTCCCCCCACAATGATCTGGCCCCCGTCTAACCCCCATCCCATCACAATGATACCCGGTCACCATCTACCCCCTCCCCTCACAATGGTCCCGGGCACCCCGTCTAAAAACCCCCTCCACACCAGCCGCCGTGGCGAAGGGTTAGCGTCGCGGACTCCCGGTGGGAGGTCGTGGGTTCGTCCCCTCAAGTCATATGGTTTTTTTTTGCCCCACCGGGTCCCACCCGATTGAGTTTCGGGGGACTCCGTGGGAAAACTGGGACCCCACAGTCGAGTTTCATCCACTTTTAAAGGATGCGTTTTTGTGAGTGTTTCTAAATTTCCTGACCAACACTGCAGGTGCCCCGTATCCTCGGGCCTGGTTGACGCCGGGGGTATATTATAAAGGAACGTAGAGTACAGCCCTTTATGTAGCCCCAACCAAAAAGGGAAAAACCTAGCATCATCTTAAACATCCTATTCCCATTTATCAGCATTAAAAAAAATGTCTCAAATTCTGGGCCCTTCTGCCCCGCTCTCATGGGACCTCAATTTCGATGTCCCTTTCCATGTCGTGGGCCGGTTTTGCCCGCGGGGGCACCGGGATCAGCGGCCATGGGGGTGTCGGGACGGGCGGGTGGCGCCCTTCGGAGGGAGGCTCACTCACCCGGCTCCGCACTAAGCAAAATGTCCTCAGTGGGGGTTAGTAGGTGTGCCTGCTATGTAGATCAAACAGGCGCCACAAAAACCACCGAAATGACTCGGGAGCAGTGCAGTGTCTCCTCCGTGGTTTGCCTCTTTCGACTTACATTTCTGCTCCCTGGGATTGCTGTGCCGGGGGGTGCGGCGGGGCCCGCCGGGCTGTGGCTGTGGACGGGGTCAGAATGACGGAGGTCACTGCCTCGAGGGGGCCCAGAGGTTGGGACAGCAAAAAAAAATAAAATAATAAAAAATTTTTTTTTAAAAAAAAAAAAAAATTTTTAAATTTAAAAAAAAACAAAAAAAAAACTCCCATCACAATGACCTGGGGCACCCCCGTCTACCCCCCATCCCCCCCTCACAGTGGTACCTGGGCACCCAGTCTACCCCCATCCCATCACAGTGGAAACCTGGTCACCCAGTCTACCCCCCCTCCCATCACAGGTACCTGTCACCCGTCCACCCCCCCCCCCCATCCCAGGGCACCTGATCACCCAGCTAACCCCTCATCCCATCAACATGGACCTGGGCACCCAGCTAACCCCCTCCCATCACGTGGTACCTGGCCCCAGTCTACCCCCCCCTCCTCACAATCGTACCCTTTACCCAGTCTAACCCCCATCCCACACAGTGGGGACCTGGTCACCCTCTAACCCCCCAAAACCCATCACAGTGGACCTGGTCCCCATCCCCCCTGACCTCACAAGGGGACCTGTCACCCAGTCTACCCCCATCCCCAAAACCCGTGTACTTGGTCACCCAGTCTACCCCCCATCCCCACAGTGGTACCTGGGCACCAGTAAAACCCCATCCCCCACAATAATACCGGTCACCCCGTCTACCCCCCATCCCTTTACGGGTACCTGCACCCAGTCCCCCCCATCCCATCACAGTGTACCTTCACCCATCTACCCCCACCCACACAGGGTACCTGGGCACCCATCTACCACCATCCCCCCACAGTGGGACCTGGTCACCCAGTCTACCCCCATCCTCACATGGTACTTGGGCACCAAGTCTACCCCCCCTCTCATCACAGTGGGGCCGTCACCCAGTCTACCCCCATCCCCTCACATGGTACGGCCCCCAGTCTACCCCCATCCCCTCACAATGTACTTGGTCCCGTCAACCCCCCTCCCCTCACAGTCAGTTACTTGTCACCCAGTCTACCCCCCACCCACACAATGACCTGTCCCAAGTCTACCCCCCATCCCATCCAAAGGTACCTGGTCACCCAGTCTTTCCCCCCATCCCTCACAATGGACCTGGTCACCCCCTTACCCCCCTCCCATCACAATGGGACCTGTCACCAAGTCCCCACCCCCCCTCCCATCACAATGGGACCTGGGCACCAGTCTACCCCCCATCCCCCTCACAAGGACCTGGTCACCAAAATCTAACCCCCCTCCCACACGTGGTACCTGTCCCCCCAGTCTACCCCCCATCCCATCACAATGATACCTGGGCACCCACCACCTCATCCCAAACATAAGGGGCTTGGTCACCCAGTCTAACCCCCATTCCATCCGTGGGACCTGTCCCCATCTAACCCCCATCCCATCACAATGGGACCGTCACCCTGTCTCCCCCCATCCCCTCACAAGGTACCTGGGCACCCCGCTACCCCCCCCCCCCCCCCCCACCCATCACAATGGGCCTGTCACCCCAGTCTACCCCCCCTCCCTCCAATAAAACTGGGCACCCAATCTACCCCCCCCCCCCACACAATGGTACCCGGGCCCCCAGTCTACCCCCAAAACCCCACAATGGGTTTTTTTTCACCCCTCTACCCACCATCACACACAGTGGTACCTGGGCACCTAGTCTACCCCCATCCTATCACAATTATACCTGGTCACCCGTCTAAACCCCCCATCCCCACACCGGTACCGGCACCCAGTCTAAACCCCCCCATCACCGTGTACCTGGCACCCAGTCCCACCCCCCTCCCTCACAATGCACCTGGTCACCCACTACCCCTCCCCTACAATGCTACCTGGGCACCCATCAACCCCCCATCCCATCACGTGGTACCTGGTCACAATCTCCCCCCATCCCACAAGTGGGACCTGTCACCCAAACACCCCCCCTTCCATCACGTGGTACTTTGGGCACCCAGTCCCACCCCCACCCATCACAATGGGACTTGGGCCCCATTTTTTACCCCATCCCATCACATGGGCCTGGTCACCCCTCTACCCCCCACCCACACAATGGTACGTCCCCAGTCTACCCCCCCCCCCCATGACATGGTCCTGGCACCCGCTAAAACCCCCCCCCCACATAGGGGTTCCTGGTCACCCCTCAACCCCATCCAAACACAGGGACCTGGGCACCCATCTATCCCCCATCCATCACAATTTTACCTGGTCACCCTCTACCCCCCATCCCATCACCTGGTACCTGGCACCCATCTACCCCCCATCCACACAATAAAACCCGGTCACCCATCTACCCCCTCCTATCACAATCGTCCTGGGCACCCATCACCCCCCCCCCCCATAAAAGTGGGCCGGTACCCAGCTAACCCCCATCCCATCAAAAAGGGACCTGGTCACCCAATCTACCCCCCTCCCCTCACAGTGGTACCTTCACCCCGAACCCCCCATCCCATCCAGTGGGTACCAGGGCACCAACACCCCCCCCCCATCACAATGTACCTGGGCACCCAGTCCCCCCATCCCATCACAATGGGACTTGGGCACCCAGTTTATCCCCGATCCCATACAGGGTACTGTCACCCAGTCTACCCCCCACCCATCCAAGGTACCTGGTCACCCATCTACCCCCCATCCCAGCAGTGGTTCCTGGTCACCCGTCTAACCCCCCATCCCTCAAGTGGTTTCCCGGGGCACCCATCCCCAACCCCCACCCTCACAGTGGTACCCTTCACCAGTCTTTCCCCCACCCACCAAAATTTTACCTGGTCACCCAGTCTATCCCCCCTCCCTCAAAGGGTTTTCCGGTACCCATTTACCCCCCACCATCACAAAATCCTGGCACCCATCTACCCCCATCCTATCACAATCTACCTGGTCCCCGTCTACCCCCCATCCCTACAGTGGTCCTGGTCACCCGTCTAAAACCCCCCCCCCCCCCCCCATCCCCCACAATAATACCTGGGCACCCTCTGTCCCCCCATCCAATCACAGTGGACCTTCACCCTCTACCCCCCATTTCATCACAATAATACCTGGTCACCCTGTCTACCCCCCCATCACAATGGACCTGGGCACCCATCAACCCCCCTCCCCTCACAATCATACCTGGGGCACCCATCCTCCCCCATCCCCCCACATTGGTACCTGGGCCCCCCCTACCCCATCCCCTCACAAACGTACCTGGTCCCCAGTCTACCCCCCATCCCCCCCATTGTTACCTGGGACCCAGTCAAACCCCCAATCCCACACAATCTACCTGGTCACCCATCTACCCCCCATCCCTCACAATGGTACCTGGGCACCCAATCTCCCCCCCACCCATCACAAGGTACCCGGACACCCAAACTAACCCCCCCATCCCATCACTGGGTTCCCGGGCACCCATCTAACCCCCCCCTCAAAAAGGGGCCCCGGGCACCCAATCAACCCCCCCTCCCATCACAGGGACCTGGGCCCCATTTTACCCCCCCCCATCACGTGGGACCCGGTCATCAAGTCACCCCCCCTCCCATCACAAGGTACCTGGGCACCCAGCACCCCCCAACCCAACACAAAATGCACATCCACTAACCGGCACTCTTTTCAGCACAGTCCAAAACTTTTAGTGAACTAATAGCGATATTACTCTCTTCCCTTGTATCATTTCTTAGTCCTTCGTATTTAAATTTTCTAAGCCTAAAAAAATTATTTTAAAAAAACCTAGAACTGTTTAAGAGTTCTTTGTGACAATTTTGTTTCATAAACTGTCACTGGATTCCCTTACAAATGGAGAAGGAAGGGGAGGGGAACAAGAGGGGTGAGTGTCTACTGGAATAACACTTTCACGACAGCATTTGGAATCCACAAGCACCTGTCCAGTGACTCTTGATGGATGACTGGATGCTACCAGCAGTCTTTGCCATCTCTGTTGTCAACGTCTCCCACACACACACACTCACCCTGACGCTGAAGGTCATGGTCTTCCCCACGCTCTGTGGCTCCAGCCAGTCCCAGGACACCTCACAGAACTGGGGAGCCGGGTAGCGGCCTGTGAAGAGCTCAAAGATGGCCGACTTGGATGTGGGGACCTCTCATAGCGCAGTCTTGGCAGGTCCATGTTCCCCACCAGCATGATGAAGAGGGAGGAGAAGATCACGATCCACGCTGCCCAAACTGCACACACAGTGTCAAAGTCAGCTTTTCAACCAACCGCTTTCCCTCGACTTTTTCTGACCACCCAAATAAACTCTATCGTCCATTTTATTTCTTTCATCTGTTATTCTTATTACGTAATGTTCTGGTTTAAACAAGTGTCTGCGAGCTGTGCTGTTTTATGTGTTGTTTGCGAAAGAAAATCTAACAATTTTTTGTCTTCTCCTGCATGAAGTGAAAATGATTTCTTTACTCTGGACATCAGTTTCTGTCGCAAGAACATTTTTTTTTAAAAGAGACAGAGGACAACAAACACACTCAAGGCATCACAACTGTGCTTGCGCTTCCAAATGTTATGTTTTTGTTTTTTGTTTGTTTTTTTTGTGGTTGTTAACTAAAATCATCTCAAATGCACTTTTACTTCCAGACGCATTATGTTCTTTTTGTCAACTAACATAATCCACTTTCAAAACTATGAAATGAGAAGTCTATATACTTTATTTTTTTTACTCTATAACTGACTGTATATTTTCAAAGAAGGGGTGGACTGTGCCAGCACCGTCATCTGCACCAAACCAAATATACAGCAACCATCAACACCCTTTTCTCTGCAAACAAGAACTGTCTGACCATTTGCTTTCAGACCTATGGCTCAGTGGACAGAAATTCCAGAGCTAAATTAAGTGGCCCTCATGGTTCCTTTTTTGAACAGCAAGAGATTAGTTACCCTAAGTGAAGTTTACATAACATCATCTGTACCCTGAACGACTTAACAGCCTCAGGGGAGAAGTACATACTGTGACTTTCAACCACCAAAAGTCAATGGCCTTTAATGACGTATACAAAATGTAGTCTTTCCCCTGTTGGGCTCAAACACCCATAACTCCCTTCTGGCAGATCTGGCCAGCTCTGACTACTGCAAGAGTGAATATCTACGTAAGTTATAGCACAGTGTAAAGGGCTGCATTGATTATATATGTCTGAATAACCTCTGAGTGTGTGTGTGTGTGTGTGTGTGTGTGTGTGTGTGTGTGTGTGTGTGTGTGTGTGTGTGTGTGTGTGTGTGTGTTCGTGAGCGTGAGCATGAGCGTGTGTGTGTGTGTGTGTGTGTGTGTGTGTGTCTATCTGTCTGTCTGTCTGTGTCTGTCTGCGTGCATGTATGTAGTGAGTGATACTTTTTGTGTGTATGCATGTTTACACACACACACACACACTTCTCTCTCTCTCACACACACACACACACACACACACACACACACACACACACACACACGCATTCACACACACATATACATGCAAGCACAAACAAACATGCACACTCTACCAGCCGCCGTGGCGAAGTGGTTAGCGTCGCAGACTCCCGGCTGGGAGGTCGTGGGTTCGAATCCCATCAGAGTCATGTGGGTTTTTCTGCCCCGACCGGCTCCTACCCAGAGTTGAGTTTGCTGCGGACTCAGTTGGGAAGACTGGGACCACACAGTCGAGTTTCATCCACTTAATGGATGCGTTTCTGAGAGTGTTGCTCAAATTTCCTGACCAACACTGCAGGTGCCTGTATCTCTCGGGCCTGGTTGACGCCGGGATATATTATGAAAGGAAGCGTAGAGTACAGCCTGTCATGTAGTCTCAGACCGAAATGGAAATCCGTAGCATCATCTTAATCATCCTCATTCTCATCGATCAGCATAAAAAAAGTCTCAAATTCTGTGGCCCTTCATGCCCTGCTCTCATGGTGACCTCAGTTTCGATGTCCTCTCCACGTCTGTGGCTTTGGTTTGGTTCCGTCGGGGTCACCGGTATCGGCGAGTCCATGGGGGCTGTCGCTGGACGGACGTGGTGGCGCCCTCCGGAGGGAGAGCTCACTCACGCCGGCTCCGCGACTAAGCAATTATTGTCGTCAGTAGGGGGCTTAGTAGGTGGTGTCCTGTGTATGTTAGATCAGAACAGGCGCCACTGAACACAACCGAAGTGACTCGGCAGCAGTGCAGTGTCTTTATCCGGCGGGATGCCTCTTGACGACTCAACATTGACTGCTCCTTGTGGGTTGCCGGTGCCTGGGCTGCGGCGGGGCCGACCGGGCTGTGGCTGTGGACGGGGTGTCGGAATGAGCGGCGTAGGTGCACTGCCTCTGAGGTGGCGCAGAGGTTGGGACAGCAAAAAAAAAAAAAAAAAACATGCACACTCTAACAATAGAAATGAAATTAGTCTTGAAAAACAGAGAGCATTATTTACAAGACTGCTTGAAAAGATCTCTTTTCAGACTTGTTCTGAAAACTATGAGTGATGGACTGAGAAAGACATGGAAAGACAAAGAGCTCTCTGTTCCAATGAAGATAATGACAGAGAAGGTGATGATAATGTTGCTCATGAAGATGATAATAAATTATGACAACAACAGACATGATGGTAATTTCCTTGAAGATGACAACGAGGACCACGAAGACATGATGATATTGATATTAACAATAAAGATAATGTTGTTTATATATAAAAGATAACAAAGACAACAAACATGATTTCTATGATGATGATGACAATGAGGACAAAAAGATATGAAGAGGATTATGACAGAGATGATGACGATATTGTTGTTCATATAAAAGATGATAAAGACAACAAACATGATTTCCATGATGATGACGATGAGGACAAAAAGATATTAAGAGGATCTTGACAAAGATGATGAAGATAATGTTCATGGAGAAGGTGATAACAACGTCAAACATAATGGTGATTTCCACGATGACGACGATGAGGACAACGAGGATAATGTTCTGAGCAGTGCCCCAACAGCTTGAGACTGGAATGACGACAGGACAGGGCTGGTGCCTCTGTTTCCTCTCACACTTCAGCATCTAGCCAGCCCAGCAGAACCAGACAACGCTGATGCCCATCAAGATACAACAAAAGAGTTGCCCAGCAACACCACAAGGTGATGCATCACACAGGTAAACACAATCACGCCCAATGACTGTCGCCACAATGGTCCCAGCACCTCCACCACCATCATCACTCGTGTCACCATCATCATATTAGTGTCACCACCACGTAACTAACACCACCACCACCACCACCAGCAGCTACAATGAAAGAACGGCTGGAATCTCTCCATTCCGCAACACAGAGTCAGACAAATCAAATCCCAATCAGCCGACCTAGATCAATTTGTTTCACGGCCTTCATGCATGAATAAATGATGTGGCAACGCTAAATCACATCGCATGCCTGAAGGGTATTTTGTTTCAGACAACTCTCTCTTCTCTCTCCTCTCTCTCTCTCTCCTCTCTCTCTCTCTCTCTCTCTCTCTCTCTCTCTCTCTCTCCAGCCCAAGCAAGAAAACGAAGGGGGAAAAAAAAATAACAACATCACACTAAAACAGCTTCTAGACAATACTTGTCAGACATACAAAATTTGTCCCACCTTACATGAGTGACGCTTACATGGAACCAGCAATTCTATGAAGTTAAAGACAGGGGCTTGATGCCATTTTACATGAATGATGCTGACATGGACGAGCAATTCTATGAAGTTTAAGAAAGGAGCCTGTTGCTAATCAATAGAATTTAAGTCAAACAACAGTGACCAAGTTCTAACCAAGACTGTAAGTTCCACTGGTATACTTACAGCAAATTAGTAATAATCACAAAGTTTAAGATCCTTTATTAATATTGTTATAAATTTTCTTCCTTTCAACAATAGGTGTTTCTTTCAATGGAGAGTAATTTGTTTATGTCTGTTTTATAGCAGTTTCAAACAAGCTTGTTTTTTAGATTTTTTGGGGAGAAAAGTATGTATGTGTGTGTGTGTGTATATATATATATATATATATATATATATATATATATATATATATATATATATATATATATATGTATATATGTATGTGTATATATCTATATACTGCCCTGTGGGATGGGCATAGAAGAGACCCACTGCCCTGCCATGCATGTCGTAAGAGGCGACTAAGGCAGGACCACCTCGCCCCGAGGATAAAGGGTTTGCGTGGGCTAACAACCCTTGCTCAGTTGAAAACATTCACCTGGCAATGAAGGGTCCCATCCGGAGTTTAAAATTTCCCCCTTTCCCCTTTTTTCTGTTAAAAAAATTCGTTTTTTTTTTACTTTTAAAGTTTTCTGGTTTAAACAAGGTGTTGCGAGCTGTGCTTTTTATGTGTTGTTTCGAAAAAAAATCTAAAAATTTTTTTTGTCTTCCCCTGCATAAAATAAAAATTTAAATTTTTTTTACTCTGGACATCAGTTTCCCTGTCGCAAGAACATTTTTTTTAAATGAGAAAAGGGGAAACAAAAACACACCCCAAGGCACCACAACTGTGTTTGCGTTTCCCAAATGTTATGTTTTTTTTTTTTTTTTGTTTTTTTGGTTTTTAAAAACTAAAATCACCCAAAAATGCATTTTACTTCCAAAAGCATTATTTTTTTTTTGTCAACTAACAAACCATTTTAAAAAACATGAAAATGAAAATTTCTATATATTTTTTTTTTTTTACTCTATAACTGACTGTATATTTTCAAAGAAGGGGGGACGGGTGCCGGGCACCGTCACTGCACCAAACCCAAAATATACAGAAACCCCTCAAACCCCTTTTCTCTGCAACAAGAACTGTTGCCCATTTTGTTTTCAAAACCTATGGCTCAGTGACAAAAATTTCCCAGAGCTAAATTAAGGGGCCCTCAGGGTTTCCCTTTTTTTTGAACAGAAAAGGGGTTTAGTTACCCTAAGTGAAGTTTACAAAACTTCATCTTCCCCTGAACGTTAACAGCCTCGGGGGAGAAGTAAAATACTGTGACTTTCAACCCCCCAAAAGTCAAGGGCCCTTTTTAATGAGTATACAAAATGTAGTTTTCCCCCTTTTGGGGCTAAAAAACCCCCAAAAACTCCCTTGGCAGATCGGGGAAAGCTCTGATATGCAAGAGTGAATATCAAATTAAATTTTATAGCACAGTGAAAAGGGTTTCCCATTGATTAAATATTTTTAATAATCTGAGTGTGGGTGGTTTTGTGTGGGGTTTTGTGTGTGTGTGTGTGTGGGGTGTGTGTTTTGTGTGTGTGTGTGTGTTCGTGAGGTGAGAAATGACGTGTTGTGTGTGTGTGTTTTGTGGTGTGTTTTCTCTTTTTTGTCCGTGTTGCCCTGCGTGCATGTATGTAGTGATGATATTTTTTTGGTGTATGCTTGTTTACACACACACCCCACACACTTCTCTCTCTTCACACACACACACACCAAAACCACACACACACCCCACACACACACGAAATTCCAAAATTACATCAAGCAAAAACCCAAAAAAGCACACTCTAACCGCCGTGGCAAAGGGTTAGCGTCGCAACTCCGGCTGGGAGGTCGGGGGTTCGAACCCCCAAAAAGAGTCATGGGGGTTTTTCTGCCCCACCGGCTCCTCCCCAAAAGTTGATTTTGCGGGGGACTCGGGTTGGGGAAGGGACGGGGGCCCACACAGGAGTTTCACCCATTTAAAATGGATGCGTTCTGAGATGTTGTAAAAATTTCCCTGACCAACACGCGGGTGTGTATCTCCCCCCCTTTGGTTGACGGGGATATATTATAAAAGGAAAGGGTTAGAGTACAGCCTGTCATGTAGTCTAAACCCGAAATGGAAACCGTAGCATTTTTTAAATCATCCTATTCTAAATCGATCAAAAAAAAAAAAAAATCTAAAATTCTGGGGCCCTTCTCCCCTCCCTCTCAGGGTGCCCCTCAGTTCGTTGCCCCTCTCCACGTCTGTGGCTTTGGTTTTGGGTTTCCCGTGGGGGTCACCGTATCGGCGAGCCAAGGGGGTGTCGCGGACGGACTGGGTGGGGCCCCCGGGAGGGAGAGCTACTCACGCCCCCTCCGCGACAAGCAATTTTTGTCGTCATGGGGGGTTAGTAGGTGGGGTCGTGTAGTTGAAAAACAGGCCCATGAACAAAAAACCGGGAAGTGACTTTGGGGGAACCCCCCATTGCAGTTTTTTTCCTTTTATCCGGGGGGCGGGGAGCCCCCCCCCCCTTAAAACAACCCAACCCCCCCCATTAACCCCCCCCTTGGGGAAACCCCCCCCCCCAATTCCCCCCCCCTTGGCTTGGAGGGGGGTTGGGAATGAGGGCGTTAGGGGGCCACTGCCTTTTGGGGGTGGGAAAGGGGTTTGGGACACCCCAAAAAAAAAAAAAAAACCCTGCACACTCTAACAAAAAAAATTTGAAAAAAGTTTTAAAAAACAGAGAGCATTTTTTACAAGCTGCTTGAAAAGATCTTTTCAAATTGTTCTGAAAACTATGAGTGGGAAACTGGAAAGAAAGGGGAAAAAAAAGAGCTCTCTTTCCAATGAAGAAAAGGACAAAAAAAAGGGTGATGATAATGTTGCCCCTAAAGTTTGATAAAAAATTTATAAACAAAAACCAAACATGGGTAATTTCCCTTAAAGATGACAACAGGACCCCCGAAGCCCTATGATATTGAATTAACAAAAAAAGTTTAAATGTTGTTTTAAAATTATAAAAGAAACAAAGAAAACAAACAAGTTTTTTCTATGATATGAGGGACAATGACCCCCAAAAAGATATAAAGGGGAAATTATGACGAGATGAGGGACGATATTGTTGTTCATAAAAAAAATGTTTAAAGACAACAAACATTTTTTCCCCATGATGATGCATGGGGGACAAAAAGAAAATTAAGGGATCTGACAAAAAAGATGAAAAAAATTTTTCGGGGGAGAAGGTGTAACAAACGTAAAACCAAAATGGTGATTTCCACGTGAGGGAGATGAGGAAAACCGGGGAAAATGTTCTGAGCAGTGCCCCAAAGCTTGAGACGGGAATAAACGACAGGACGGGGCTGGTGTTTCTTTTTTCCTCTCACACTTCGTTTCTAGCCAGCCCACAAAACCCAAAAAAACGCGATGCCCATCAAGATAAAAACAAAAGAGTTCCCAGCAACACCACAAGGTAAAGCATCACACAGGTAAAAACAATCACGCCCAGGGCTGTCCCCCCAAATGGCCCAGCATCCACCCCCTTTCCCACTCGTGCCCAACCTTTCTTCATTTAAAGTGCCCCACCACGTAACTAACACCACCCCCACCCCCCCCAGCACTACAATGAAAAAAAAGGGCCCGGGAAAATCTCCCCCCTTTCCGCAACCCAGAGTCGACAATAAAAATCCCAACCCGCCGACCTAGATAAATTTGTTTAAACGGCCTTCATCCCCTAAATAAATATGTGCAACGCTAAATAAACATCGCAGGGCCTAAGGGATTTTTTTTTCAGACAACTCTCTCCCCCTCCCCTCTCTCTCTTTTCTCTCTCCCCTCCCTCTCCTCTTTTCTCTCTCTCTCTCTTTCCAGCCGGCAAGAAAAAAGGGGGGAAAAAAAAAAATAACAACTTCACACTAAAAACAGCCTAGACAATACTTGTCAGACATACAAAATTTGTCCCCCTTCATGAGTGACGCTTAAGGGAAACCCAAAGCAATTTATAAAAGTTAAAGACGGGGTTGATCCCTTTTTTACATAAAGGGTTTGGAATGGAACACCCAATTCTTGAAGTTTAAGAAGGAGCCTTTTGAAATCAATAGAATTTAAGTCAAAAAACAGTGCCCAAGTTCAAAACCCAAACTGTAAGTTCCCGGAAATACTTACAGCAAATTAGAAATAATCAAATTTTTAAAACCCCTTTTTTAATAGGGGTTAAAAATTTTTCTTCCTTTAAAACAATGGGTTTTTTTTTCCCAATGGGGGGTAATTTTTTTAGGGCCCTTTTTTATAGCATTTTCAAAAAAGCTTTTTTTTTTAAGTTTTTTTTGGGGAAAAAAGTATGTTTGTGTGTGGGGTGGTATATTTTAATATATATATATATTATATAATTAAAATATATATAAATTTTTTAAAATTTTAAAAGTATTATGAAATGTGTATATACCCTATTTTTACGCCTGTGGATGGGTTTAAGAAGAGCCCCCTTTGCCCTGCCATAATGTGGGAAGGGGGAACCAAAGGAGGACCACCTCCCCCCGAGGTTTAAAGGGGTTTGGTGGGGCTAAAAAACCCTCCCTGAAAAAAAAAGCGAGTTACAGAAGCATTGACGACAAGGGAAAAAAAGCTTTCACCTGGGCAATGAAGGGTCTCCATCCCGGAACTTATGAGCAGGGGCAGGGGAAAAGCCAAAAGGAAGCTGCAAGGCCGACCCCCCTTCTAACCCCCGGGACAAAAAACGAAAGTACCACGGGAAACTCGGAAAATTTTTTTAAACCCAAAAAAAAACCATCCAATTTGCGGAGAGAATAAAAAAACCAAAAGTCGGAGTGTTATGACTGGTGAGCCCAGGGGGCTCCAATCCGGACAGCTGAGACTTTTTCTGGAGAACAGCTGCTGTACTCAGGACACACGAGGATGGAGCCCCCCACCGGGTGGGGCCCCTAAGCGGCACCGGAGGCCCCAAGGGGCACTCATGGAGGGGAACCCTTTTCAACCCCCGCATAAATCCCCGCCAAGTTTCCCACGAAAAAGGGAAGACATAAAGGCTAACATCACCCCGTGCTATCCCCCAATAAAGCGGAAAAAGAAAGAAAGATGCCTTCCCCCGCAACTACAGACGTGTAGAAAAAAGAGGGAAAAGGACAAAACCCCCCATCTGATGGGGTTTTTAAAACGCCAAGATGGGAAAGGGGGACAAAAGGTTACAAAAAAAACATCAGGGGGAAAACTTGGCGGGGACGATAAAACGAAAATGGTGGCGTTTTGCAGCCCTGGGCCCCTGAACCGCTGGTGTGGGAGGAAGCATCCCCCAAAACAAGCGCACCAAAAAGGGGCCACATGGAAACCCCAAAACCATGTCAGGGAAAACCCAGTTTTTGACCCCCTTCTGAAATTCCCGAAAATTTCGGAGTTTCCTTGGGGGATGTACGATGATGAGAGGTCTGCCCTTGTAAATCAGACCACCCCTTCTTTTAAAAACCCTTTGAAAACTTCGCCTAAAAAGATTCCCCCCCCCCAACAACATACGTAAAAGGGTTACAATGTGGGGACTGCCCCCGGGAAAAGGGGACCCCACAAGCACTTTCCCAATAAACCCTTTTCCCAACGGGTTTTCCACCCGCAAACAAGAGCTGTTTAAAAAACCAGTGAGACGGACATGGGAGAAACAGGGGAACCGCAAGAAGCTCTGGCATGACAATGTAAAGAGACCCCTTGGAAGAAAAAAGGCCCCGCAAAAAAATGGAATTTTCCGACACCATCCACAATTTGGGAAAAAGGGAGAGAAAAAAAGCTACACTGAAAACGAGCCGAACAAGAGCAGCTGGGAAAAGGCACGGGAAAGCACACAGCAGCAAAGGGGAGAAGTAAAAAAGAGCACCCAAAGGGAAGGAAAAAGGGGGACTACTTTGATGACCGGGCCCCACCCAACCAAAAGGCAGCAGCCGGACGGGGGAATTGAAGGACCTGAAACCTGGTGCCCAAAAAGGGCGGGTAATTCCAGCAGACAGACAAGCCAGTAAGGGACAAGCCCGGAAACCCCCTAAACAACAACCGAGGAAACATTGAAACGATGGGCGGGGAAACATTTCAGGGAGCCCCTGAAGCCCCCCCCCTGAGGGCACCCCCCAGACATCCCCCTGAAAGGGGACGCCCTGCCCTTTTCACTGGGAAAAACCCCCCAAAAAGGGGGCAGAGACCCAAGCAGGCCATAAAGACTCTGAAAAGGGAAGGGCCTGCGGGCCGGGAAACGAGTTTACCCCCAGAAGCCATCAAAGCAACATAGAGACACCCTTTTCAACGGCTATACGGGCCTCTTCAGCAAGTTTGGGGAAGGAGGGGTCCCGGTCAGTGGAAAAAAGGGGAAACCGTCCCAACTGTCAAAAAAAAGGGAAACCCGGGGGAAACTGCAGCAACTAAGGGGGGATCATCCCCTGTCAACGCCAGGAAAGGGTTCTCCCCAGGGTTCTACTGGAGGGGAAGAAAGAGGCCGTCGACCCCAAGTCCGAAAACCAGCAGGGGGCCCTTGGCAGAACAAATCATGTGCCGCCCCAGACCCCCGCCAAAAACCCTTGGCCCCTCATCGGGAGCAGTCGCGGGAGGGGAAAACCCCCCCCTTTACCCCCAACTTCATGGATTTAGAAGGTTTTCCCAAAAGTGGGGGACAAGGATGCTGTGGAAGTGTGGGGCATTACGGAGCCCCCGGAAATCATCCCCCCCACCCCGGCACCTCCCCGGACTGAACGCGGGAAAGGGCCCCACCCCGGACCTGTCCGAAAGTTTCGGGTAAAGCCCAAAAAGGTTGGGCAGGTTTCCCTGCTGTCCCCTTTCCTTTTCCTCGGGTCATTGACTGGACCCAGGGAAGACCATCCCAAACAGGCAAAAAAACGGTTACAGGGGACCCCCCCTGGACGCAGCTCGACGCCCTTTGACTTCGCTGACGACCTGGCGTCCGGGTTCACAAAGCCACACCCCCGGGGAAGCGGGAAAGAAACCCGTTGGGGTGCCAAACATCGGGCCGGGGAAGGGTAAAGGGTTTAACGGGGAAGAAGACCGACTGATGAAATAAAACACCCTGCCAACACACACCCCAAAAGTGATGGAGACCCCATGGGGAGGTGGAGTCTTTCGTCTACCGGGAAGCGTTTGCCCAAAAGGGAGGACGGCCCGAAAAGGGGTCACACCCCAAATCCGGAAGGGGCCAAAGGGGTTTTTCGTCTGCTCAAGAACTCTGGGCATTGGAGGAATCACATAAAAACCAAATCCCCCTCTTAAAACCCCCTGAAAAATCAGTTTGCTCTACGGATGCGAGACTGGCGAACAACCACAGAGATGCAAAAAAAGTTTCAGCATTCTTCAACCCCTTTTGGGGGATCTACAAAATCCAAATGGAAGGAAAAGGTCCGAAACGAAAAATTGTGGGAGCGTGCGGGCAGGAACCAGGGGCCCAAGCAGTACTGGGGAAAGGGGGAAGGTGGGGCTGGAAAACCCCCAACCTAAGGGCCCCCGAAATTAAAAGCCCCAAAACCCCCAAAGGCCCTTTTGGACTTGCCACCCCCAAGGAAAGAAGAAAAAGGGGCCCCCTCGAAACAGCGGGAGACAAAAAAAACGAGGGGGATTGAAAAACCAACAAAGGGCCCCCAATGGCCTGGAAAAAAAACCAGAACCCCCAGCCCCCAGAACCAGGTCCCCCCCCCCCCCGAGGGTGAAGACCCCGGTTGATGGCCCCCCCTCCCCCCGGGGAACCCCCCGAGGGCCCCAAAATGAAAAAATGATTTTATATTTATATTACTATATCATATATTTTTACCAATAAAAAGAGTTTTAGTTTTTTTAACCCAAAAAAAGTTTCAAAAGTGCTCAAAAGTACATTAAAATTATATATTTTAATATATATATATATATATAAAACTGAAAAAACCATTAAAAACGCACCGCTTCCCAAAAGCCCCCAAAAAAACGTTGGTAGTACGAATTTTTAAAATAAAAGTAAGCATTTTTTGTTTAAGAAAATTTTTTTTTCCTTAAACAAAAATGTCTTTCTTACAAGAATGGCCAAATTTCCCTCTGAAATTGCTTTTTGACTTAAAGGGGGTCCCTTTTAAAAAAGTCCCCAACCCCGGCTTTCCCCTCCGCGAGCTCAAATTTACCGTTTTTGTCTGCCATTTGCCCCATGCACGCTTGGCAGCGCCCCCTTTGGAGTAGAAAAGGTTGTGCAAAAAACCCCCTGTGGCATCAATCCCACCCCTGGGGTCAGTGCGCCCCTAAATGATCGGGGTCTGTGGACGTCTTCCAGGGGCCACAAGACCCCCATTTTTTTTCCCCAGACTGTTAAATTTGGGGCCATGTCGGGGGCAAATTTGGGCCAGGCAAAACCAATGTTGTTCCCCCTGGAAAAACGCAGGGTGGCTTTTGGCGGTGGGGGGTTCCGGCTTATCATGCTGAAGAATGCAGTCCGGGGTGCTGGCCAAACAGGGGAAAGGGGTTCCTCCCGCACCTGCGGTACGTGTTGGAAATTCACAGGGTTTTCAAAAAAGTACGAGGTGCCCGGTTTAGCCCATGATTTAAACCCCCCCCAAACCCAAACAGACTGCCCCCCCCCCAAACAAATCGGTTTCAAACCCAAAAGGGCTTTACCTTTCCCCCCGGAAACCCCCGGGACTCTCCTTCTCCCGTCAGATGAAAAAAGCAAAGCGACTTTTAGAGAACAGCACAGTCTCCATGCGTCGGGGTCCATGGCAGTTGCTTTTGGCCACTGAGGCGTTGCTGCCGGTGCCCTCGGGGGGGAGGATGGGCCAACTTAAAGGGCATCTTGCATTGACCCCTGTTTCCTTTTGAAAACGACGTCGGGGGGTTTGCCCCAGACACTGGACCCCGTGCCCAACCCCTGGGGGCATTTTTCTGCTGCTGAAAGGGGAATCGATTACGAAGATAAAAGTGTCGTTTTTAACGATTTTTCGCTGGTTTTGGGGTTAACACGGGGGGGGGGCCCTTCGGCGCCGATCGTGGGGGGAACCATTTGTGCCAAACGGGGTGAAAACCTTAAATTGTGAGTGACTGCATTCAGTTGTTTGGCGCTCTCTCGGCCCTGCCCCCTTTCAACATTCCAATGGCGGGGCCGCTTTCCCTTGCTAGCATTGCGTTTGTTTTTGGCCCCACTTCGCCGGGGCGAATGACAATGATCCCGTTTTCCATCGGCATGACTTCAAACTCACCTTTGAGACAAAAAAACCAAGGCTACGTTCAGTCTGGGGCCCCAGGGGCAAAAAAAGTTTTTTGGGCATTTTGAGGGGGGGGCGTCACAAACGTTTGGGAAGCGCGGAGAAACCCAGGCAGTGTGAATCTGTGTCCCCAAAAAAATTTTGTTAAATTTCCAAATCCAAATCCCCATTTTTTTCCCAAAAGGGGGAAAACGGCAAATCAAAAAAAGGTGGTTTTTAAAAATTTTTTCAGTTATATTTTATATATATATATATAAAATTTTACTTCCATAAAAAACGCAAAAGCAAAAAAAAGCTGAAGTTAGGGGGGGAATTTTTTTGTTTACAATTGTAAAAATGGAAGCGAGAATTTAACGTGACTGATTCTTTTCAAACCCGGTTTAAAGTTTTGAAAATGTCATAGCAATATGTCTTTTTTGTGGAAAATCCGGCCCCGTGACAAACCGCTTGAAGTCCTAATTTCCCCTGTGTGGCCCCCATTTGATGGCCCAAAGCTTAAAAACCCGCACTCATTTTAGTGGCCCATGGTTGATGCTTCCCCCCTTTGGGACACCCGCCCACACAAAGGACGATGGCCCGGTGAAATTTAGCCGCTGTTGCTGGTCGTGGACCAGGAAGTCCAAACCCTCGAAGTTCATCCCCAAAAAAGTTCATTGGGTTTAAAACGGGATGAGGGGTGGGCCCGGGGAGCACATTTTTGTTTTATGCGAAGAAATTGCTGGGGGGCCCCGGTGTGTGGGGTCTTGCATTTTCCTGTTGGAAAATTTCCCGTTTGGGTGTTTTGGGAAAAAAAGGAAAAGACAGGGGGGAGCACCCGGTGGTGTAGCCTTGCATTGACCCCCGTCCGTGACCCGGACCAAGTTTTGAAAGATGACTGGTCCTATGGCGTGGTTAATGCCAATTGCCCCCATTTCAAACGTTTGGGCCTCCCCCGGGGTTTTCCGGGTCTACCAACAGGGTCACATAGGTTCACCAGGTCCCCCGCCCTATTTGGGCACACCGGCAGCCATTTTTCAATTTCAAAATCGGCTCTCATCTGAGTACAGTATCTTCCCCCCTGTGCCTGTGCCAGTTATTTGGGCTTTTGCCCACTGCAAACTGTCCCGCCGGGGTCTTGGTGTCAGACCCGGGCCCCTGTGAGGACCCTACATGCCAGCCCGTTCTCCCGAAGACGCCGCCGCACAGTGTTGAGGGGTGATTCGTTTCGGAGGGTTCCCAGGCAAAAGGGCGAGCAGGTTTAGCGGCCCTTTGCCGCCTGTCCCCCCGATGGGTTCAACAAAATGGCGATCCTCTCTTTGGGGTTGGGGACCCAGGACGGCTGGGGCCGGGGGCGATCATCATGGTTTCCAGTGACTGCATGTGGTGCTGCAGACGATAGTGGTTTTAGATTGGGGGTTAAAGATTTGGCCCAAACCCGCCCGGGACCACACCAGCCTCCAGATGGCCTTTGGGGACGATTTTCGTTCCTTGCTCGTAGTTTTGGCATCTCTGGCGTCAGACGGCAATCTTTTTTTTGAACCTTTTAGCGCGGGTTAAAAAAGGCCCCATGCCTGGTACTTTTTGCTGGGAACTTTTCTCTCATGGTTTGCACGGTCAATTAGCAAACCCCGTTTTTCCCTTTTTGTTGACCCTCCCAAAGCCGGGGAAAGATGTTTGGGTTTACACAATTTTTCATGCACGTGAGTTTGGACCCAAACAACTTGCCACAAAGGTTCAATATTTAAAATTTACCACTTTTCACCCAAAAATTTGCCTTTTTAATTTTTCGCGTTTTTTTTGGGAATCAGTTTTATATATATATAAATTTTATATAATTTTATAAATATATTTTTATATATATATTTGGCAAATTCGGGGTTGTTTTTTTAAAACTCAACAAACATACTTTTGGGTTTTTCACATCACCTTTTTTTGGGATAGTAAAATTTTTCTTAAAAAACCCAAAAGGCAAAGGGGGGTCAAATTAGCTTTTCCCAAAGGGCAAATGAGGAGAAAAAAATCAGGTTTTGAAATCCCCGGGAAATTTACCAGGGTTATGATATTTAGTCATCTCCTCTCTGGGAATTTTTCTCCCCCCTTTGGGGGACTACACGCTTCCCGAAGGTCATTTTTTAGAAAACACCCACTCAAGCAAAAAACCGTTATTAGGCCCGAAATTTCAACCACTGCAGATATGAATTTTTCTCCCTTATTTTTTCAACTAAGACATGAGCCCGCTTTGTTTATAATTTAATATTTCTTGCAGTCCCTTTCAACACCAAATTTCTCTGTAAATTGCTGGGGAAAGGGGGTCAGTTTTTCCTTTTTCCTTGGGGTTTCTTTGTTTTTAAATATATATAATTTTATATATTATATATTTTATATATATTTATATATATAAAATATATATATATAAACAAACAACCATGTGTTTATTCTCTCATGAAACTTTCTGAAAAAGCGATTAATGGCACCCCTTGGGCAGAACAGTTTAAAATTTCTGACATGACATGAAGCCATAGGGAAAACTTTTTTAGTTTAAAACCCAAAGCCCCAAACTGGACGGGCAGTTATAATGAAACATGTTTTTTCCCCTTTTTTCATTGAAAATGGGGTTGTCTTTTCCCTTTTTGGTTAAAATTTTTATTGGCAACAAACCCAAAACCCGGGTTTTTTTCAGCTGCATTTTTTCCAGCAAGGGCACGGGTTTCCCTTTAACAGATCCCAAAAGAAGGGTTTGCGGTGCGCGGACGCATTATGTCATTCATTTATTAACAGAACGTATTATTTTGGGTTTACTACTTAAACATTTTTTTCATATAGAGGGGTGTAATATCAAGACATCAAAGCCAAACTTAAGTTCACTGCCTTCTGATTTCATCGGGACGAATTTCTTCTTCTTCACTGTTTTATGGCCCATGCCCCAACACTTCGATTTTTGTTTTCCAAAGAAAAAATGCTCTTTGGGAATTAAAGCAAAATATTTAAAGTTGCAAATGAAAAAATGTACAAATTTGAAGGGGTTAAAAGAGAGAGAAGAGAGAGAGAGGAGGAAGAGAGGGGAGAGAGAGAGAGAGAGGGGGGGAGGGGAGAGAGAGAGGAAGGGGAGAAGGGGAGAGAGAGAAAAGAAAGAGGAAAAGAGAGCAAGAGGGGAGGGTGAGAGAGAAAAAGAGAAGAAGAAAAAAAAAAAAAAAAAGAAAGACAGAGAGGAGAGAGAGAAAAGAAGAGAGAGAGAGAGAGAGAAAGAGAGAGAGAGGGAAAAGAAGAGAGACAACAAAAAAGAAAACAAAAAACAAGGGCAGACAGACAGACAGAGACGTGAGAGAGAGGGGGGGTTTAGGGGAAAAGAGGGGGGGGTGAAGAGAGGAGAGAAGAGAGAGAGAAGGGGAGAAAAAGAGAGAGAGAGAGACGAAAAACCCGAAACCAGAGGGGAAAGAGAAAAGACAGGAAGAAAGAGAGAAGAGAGAGAGAAAGAGAGAGAGAAAAAGGGAGAAAAAGAGAGAAAACGAGAGGAGAAAGAGAAGACAGGGGGGGGAGAGAGAGAGAAAGAAAGAGAGAGAGAGAGAGAGAAAGGGGAGAGAGGGGAGAGAGAGAGGAGAGAGAGAAGAGAGGAAGAAAGGGAGAGAGAGAAAAGAGAGACAAAAGACGGAGCAAAAGGGAAAAAAAAACGAAAAAATCTAAACATGAAACACCAAATAAAAAATTTTTTTAAATTTCTTATTTTTAAGCGACCTATTTTGGTGTTTAGATTACAGAAGGTTTGAAAAGCACAGGGAAACACTAGAGTGGGGGGTCTTGGTCTCTGAAATCTTTTAGGGACTAAAACCACAAATGTCTGCCCCCACAAATGTGCCCAAAACTTTCTTCCTATTTTAAAGGGAAATGCACAAAACACCAAAAAAAAAAGGGAAAAAAAAAAAACCCACAATGGAGAACGACTGCTTTTCAAACACAGCTTTTGGGGCCCCCATGTTTTAGGGTTATACATTTCCAGCCCCTCAAGCTTGAGCTAAAAACACACGATCATTTTTTCTTCTTTTTCTTTTTTCTTTTTCGTTTCCCCCCGAAAACAAAAAGCAGTCATTTTAGGGGGTTTTTAAAAGGGTTTTTTTTCCCCCCCCCTCCCCGATGCTGAAAAAGGGTTTATTTCATCATGGGCGGATGAGGAGTCAAGAGGAGCAAGATGGCAAAAGTCTGTGAACCTTAGCACCTCCCCGGAAAAGGCAAAAACACCATTCCCCGGCCCAAACCCGCGCCCAAATCACAGCCCCCACGCGCCTCCACACCCACACCACAAACACACACCCCACACACACAACCAAACCAACACACACACCCCACACACCACACTGCTCTTTCCCCGCAGCCCCCCTTTTCTCCCTTGGGGCCCCCGGGCCCCCTTTTTACCCACCCTCTTGCTCCCCCCCCCCCCCCCCCCCCCCACTTCAAACGTTTTTCCCCTTTCCTTTCCTTGGTAAAAGGATCCTCCTTCCCGCCCCCCCCCCCCCCCCCCCCCCCCCCCCCTTTTCCCGCCCAAAAGGGGGCCCGC
>CM031598.1:82189718-82194718 GCA_018398815.1 Conus ventricosus
GACAAGTGGGTGTGTTACCACAGTAATAACTTAACGCATGAACACTATGATGTGACGTGCGTAAGTGCATGCATCCGACCAGACACACAAACATATTTTGTACTTTGTCACAGTGAATGCAATGCACTAAATTGTGACTAATACAACAATCTGACCCCACAAACATAACCTCAGGAGAATAAATTGTTCTTGTATTATCTCATAGCTTTCAAATGAATAACAGGTATACCTCTGCATGAAGGGAGAGGGTCAAAGAAGATGTTCATCTTCTAGTCCAGCAAAATATCATTCCCCCCCCCCCCCCCCCCCCCCCCCCAATTTTATCTAATCACCTGAGCCGAGTATACTTTGACAGATCACCGACGTTACCCCTGGGAGTTACCCCTGGCCGAAAGACAAGGCCCTTAGCCACTTCCTTTCCTCCAGGAATCCAGATATTTGCTGCATGAAGCAGAAAAAGTTGCTAGGTGCAGAAGAGGAAGACAGTTCAAAGATGTACAGCCCCATATACATGATCAACAGAAAAACCTCATTAACCATGATAGTAATGTTTGATCAAGATCAACGAAGCGCCTGGTTAGTCGACTGATGAAAGTACCAACCCTCACCTTCAGAATTGCTGCACATTCAAACCCCCACCTAGCAAAACTGGTGCACAATACGAAAAATGGCAATTTTGCTACCCGTTCAATGTGTGGCATAACATAAGACAGGCCCCTGTCTCCTACATCATCTATGGCGTCTGCTACATCATCTATGGTGGGAGTGGCTTTAAAACCTGGGTGTTACGTAACCACTGTGAACACTACTGGGAAAGCATGTTACTTCTCCTGACATGTTTTTGACTTGCTTTCACTCTCGAACCTGCGTGTCTTCATGCTTGTCTGTCTTCCCTACAAAACCCACCATCAAGGTGAGTCATCACTCTTTTGAGATTAGTGTACAGACTGACCAGAAGTTCTTGATTCTGAATGTTACGTTATCTTTTTGAGGAAACTGACCTCATCATTTTCAGAAAAGTTACATTCCTGCACTAAATCTTGCTAAAAAGAGAGAAGCTGAGAAAGAGAGTAAGTACAAGCATCTGGGAACCAAAAAATAGTTACATTCTTGTGCTAAATCTTATTGATAGCAGAGAAGCTGAGAATGAGAGTATATAACAAATAATCTGGGAATTATTACAAATGATAAAACTCAATTCAACCCCAAATACATATTCAACACACAGGAAATGTCAGTTTTGCATCTACTGCTTTAAAAAAAAATACATAAATAATTTTTTTAAAAACATGCATATGAGTGCCTGAGTTTTTTCAGCATTTCTACAAATGTCTTACTAAATGTGACTGAACCTTATTCTGTTTCTTCAGGTTTGGAAATCAAAATGTACTCTTTTTTTTCAAATGAAATAGAACATGTTTGTCAAAAGTTGGTAGATCTCAGACCAAAAAAGCCTAAGCAATGTTCAATGATGAGCTACACTCCTGAAACATACTATGACCTTTTTTAAGTTGGATCCTGAGGCAAACCCCACCATCACCTGTGAAGCTGGAGACCACGATCAAAAACAGTTTGGTACCCAAATCAGTTCCGTTCCTGAACCCATATGATGACAGCAATTGCAATTATGCATTGTTGGATCTAGTTGCAAAGTGAGGCCACTGCAGGCGCAAATGTAAACACAGTTTTAGATATTAGTGTTAGCGCACCACCAAAAAAAAAAAAACAAAAAAAAAAAAGCGTGGACAAACGAATCACAAAACAAAACACGACGCGTTTCGACCTCCTAAGTCTCCTTCAGGCAAGACCCAAAACACTCAGGACAACGAAATGAACACTTCAGCGCTGAAGTGCTGACTGTTTTGTATTTTGCCTGAAGAAGACCTAAGAGGTCGAAACGCGTCGTGTTTTGTCTTGTGATTTGTTTGTCCACTTTTTTTTTTTTTTTTTTTTTTGGTGGTGCGCCAACACTAATATTTAAAATTTGCATTATGCATGGTAACTGTTCCTTCACCTGGTAGGAAGACACTGCATAATGAGCGTGTGTACGAGCGAGGTGAGGTTTTGTGGAAGGGGCTAGGTTGGGAGAGTAAAGGTAGACTGTTCAGGAAAGGGTGTGGGATGGGAGAGGAAAGGACAGCACTCACTTTTTTTTTTTTCAATATCTTTCCAATAAATAAAAAAAATCTCACTTCAAATCCGTCTTCCATTTCTATAAATTATGCAACTGCTCCAGAAACGTTCAACTCAAAACAAGCTTAGTTTATTAAGCTTTGGAAAAGTAATTTTCCAGCTGTTATTTTAACTTTTGCACAATTAAGTTTCACATAAAATTCCTGTATATTGTGTACTTGTTATTGCAATCCCCCATAATCCAATAGAAGTGTAAAGATAATTGAACTTGAACCTGTCAAACTGTAAATATGTTGACATTTGAACGTTCAAAGTTTTTTTCCCCATATGAACTGTTTTAACATGACTGTACTTTCTAATGGGAGTGAGTGTATACAGAATGTCCATTGTTGACATGAGTGTGTGCATGCATGTGAAATGCATGTGTGTGTGTGTGTGTGTGTGTGTGTGTGTGTGTGTGTGTGTGTGTGTGTGTGTGTGTGTGTGTGTGTCTGTGTGTGCGTGTGTGCATTCAAACAGAAAAAAGACTCCACTGGCATCGGACCTAAAGTGTATTGCAGCCGACTAGAGAGACTGGCTGGGCAATGACTTTAATAACTGCATGTTTAATTAAAAATCATCCGATTGAAAGGCTGTTTTTTTTGGAGGGGGTTTGATAATTTTAAGGCATTTTAAACCATTCTTGTCAGTTGTGTTAGAGGTTGGGTTTTTTCGTTTTGTTTTGTTTTGTTTTGTTTTTAAACTAAATAATGTATTACGCTACTCATAAATGGATGTAAGAGTGAAGGGAGGATGGATGCGAATGTGACAGTATAATTGTGGGTTATAACTATAATTTCATTATGGCACTGCGTAAGCTTTACAAGTAGAGCAAGGCACTGTCTCTCAGTGCTGCCCGACTCTTGCATGTAATATGTCAGTCTAATCCATTGCGAAATTGTCTTTGAAATATGTGTGTGTGTGTGTGTGTGTGTGTGTGTGTGTGTGTGTGTGTGTGTGTGTGTGTGTGTGTGTGCGCGCGCGTGCGTGCATGCGTGCGTGCATGCGTGCATGCGTGCGTGTGTGCGTGCGTGCGTGCGTGAGACAGAGAGAGAGAGAGAGAGTGCGCATGTATGCGCATGTACTTTTCCGCCCACATATGTGCATGCATGCGTGTGTGCGTGTGTGCATGCATGTGTGTGTGTGTGTGTGTTTCCTGAGTACTCCCCCTGATGAGGGGAAGAGAAAGAGAGAGAGAGAGAATAATGATAATTCCTTATTACTTTTTTATGGATATAATAAGGTATAAGAAGAGTTCTCGGGATGGGGTAAGTAGGAGTATGAGAGAGAGGAAGAGAGTGATATTTGTATGTTAATTGGACTTTGGTCGCCTTTCAACTCTATTAAAATATCATAAATCATTTCTTTACCATTTTCTCATCTCTAAAATAATGAATTGACAGTGTCTTCTTTTTTTAGTCTTTTTTTTAACCTATTTCTTTTTTATTTACTTTTCTGAATTTGTGTTTTTTATTTTGTTTAAAATGTCAGTACAACTTCAGGTTAATCTGACAAGAAATGGTTTCAGTCAGTCAGTGTGTGTGCATGATTCTCGATGTACATATGTGCATGTGTGCATATTCTCTATACATGTACATATGTGCATGTGTGCGTGTGTGTGTGTGTGTGTGCGTGTGTGTATGTGTGTGCATGTGTGTGTGTGTGTGCATGTGTGTGTGCATGTGTGTATATCTGTATTAATACTTCCACACTTAGATCAAAATTTTCATGAAGTTATGTCCTCATATGCATTTTAAGTATTTTAAGACTATGGCTATACCAGTCACTTAAATACGGTGTGTGTGGCCAGGGTTCTGTTCCTGTAGGAGAGGTACATGTACTAAAACACTTTTTTTTTCAATGTTCCTCTAGTAGAGAGTCATTCTTGGGACCCAGAGTTGGTTTCGTTTGTTGTCATTGTTGTTGTTGCTGTTGCTGTCATTGTTTTGTTGTTGTTCAAACAAAACTTTCAAGTTTTGTTGGTTTTTAAACAAAACCTCGATAAGCACTGTTCATCTACCTGCAAACCTGGCAACACATTTGTATGAATAACATAATATGGTTGTATAATACTGTACAATACAATACAAAATACACATGTATGAATGTACATACATTCAGCATATCAAGCCTTCATCAGAATATTTTCTACACAACGTTATACAAGTCTATGCTTGTCTAGTTGAGAGAGAGAGAAAGAGAAAAACCAAGAGGGAGAAAGAGAGACTAATCAATAAGCATGTGCACATAGCCACAACAAACATGCTGACCGAGTCAGTCAGAATGCACTGGATGTTCAGGTCCACATCATACATCGCTTTGCAACTGCCCTAACAAAGCAACAAGAAAACATAACGAACAAGAGCGTCCCATCAGCACAGAGAATGCTTCATACATTATGAACAAAAGACGTGGAAGGCGAACCAGTTATGTGTGTATAATTTACACATCCTGCACAAGCAGCATTTATTACCAGGATGTTTCATTCTCTGAGCAGACATGAAAGTAAAGAAAATTATCGTCTCAAAGCTTCTCCATCCCTTTCATGATTCATCTCACACTTGAAGTGATCTGTTGTCTGTTTGGCTTTGGTGTCCCTGGGACGGCTCTGTCAAGGTCTCTCTCTCTCTCTCTCTCTCTCTCTCTCTCTCTATTACACACACACACACACACACACACACACACACACACACACACACTTCAGAAGCATGAATGCACCATACACATGCGCACATACAAGTATACCCATGTGCACACATTTTGCACATGCGCTACAGTGCCCAACATCCAACCTTTGCCCTCTTTTTCCCCCTCCCCTCTCCCTCCCA
>CM031598.1:82199718-82202218 GCA_018398815.1 Conus ventricosus
CATACCCTCATAGACTTATTACCTCTGTTACAGTTAGTTCTGTGGGCACCAAGACAAGTGCATGTTGTATCTACAGCCTCAGTTCATCATATCATCTGAAACACTCTGACATCATGTGTGATTACAGGATGGCAGACTCTCCACCTACACTGGAGCAAATCCTTTTGGCAAGCACATTCTTTTCTTGTTGGTCATCCTGGCCACCAGCCCACATCATATGAGCATCTAAGAGGAGAATTAAGAAGTGATCGATAACACATCAAGCAGTGTCATCAGCAGAAAAAAAAAAAGGAAACAAACACGTCAAATTTTTCAATACAATCTTCATTTCTTCAAACTTTATTACTCTCTTACACTATTCTAATATCACTATGACATAAGACACGTGCAAAATACTGTCGATGAAAAATGTGTTTATCTTCAAATTTTATTCTGATGAGACAAAGACCTAAACAACATACTTCCTTCTGTTCCATGGAAAGAATGCAACAAATGAAATGAAGGTAATTTCTGTGCCTGTTCTCTCCCCTCCCATTCTATGCCACATCAACCTGGACAATATAATGCAAGAAGCAAATCAGGACTTGAACATCTCCAAAATGGTAACCACTGATTGACACATACTAGAATGGAGAAAAATAATAATAATAATAATAATAATAATAATGAATACTTATATAGCGCCTATTCTCGGCTAGAGGCCAAGCTCTAAGCGCTGTACAATCCACACTCGTTTACACAACGGGCTGCCTACCTGGGTAGTGCCGACTGAAGAGCTGCCAGCTGGCGCTTCATTCAGTCGTTTCCCGTGTCATCCAGTCAATATCGTTCAATATCGATTACTCATTTTCCTTACTTCCTTTATTCTTTCCATTTCTCACGCAGGGTGCGTGCTATGTGTAACGTGTCATCCATACCAACGGCCAAACTGGCCTACTCTTCCAAAAGTTGGTGATGGGATTTTACGTGTGTGCAAGATGTCATGCATGCGTTCACACACGGAACCTCGGTTTATAGTCTCATTCGAAGGACTGTATGGGAAAAGGAGTCAGAACCAATGTTAACTCCGAGGGAAAAATCCCCCTGTACCGAAACGCCCCGGCGGAGGTTCGAACCCGCAACCCCAGGATCACCAAGATTACGAGTCAGGCGCTCTACCAACTGAGCTATTCCGGCTCCCAAACTCCTAACGCACACAACATGAAAGTCAACTTGGGTATAATAAAAGATTGGCCAACAATTCCAGACAAACTGCAAAAGTCTACATTACTCTGAATAGATAGACATGGTAAGAAATCTGAACGAACAGACAGGGGAAGAAATCTGAACAGACAGACAGGGGAAGAAATCTGAACAGACAGATATGGGAAGAAATCTGAACAAACAGACATGGTAAGAAATCTGAACGAACAGACAGGGGAAGAAATCTGAACAGACAGACATGGGAAGAAATATGAACGGACAGACATGGGAAGAAATATGAACGGACAGACATGGGAAGAAATCTAAACAGACAGACATCTAAACAGACAGACATGGGTAGAAATCTGAACAGACAGACATGGGAAGAAATATGAACAGACAGACATGGGTAGAAATCTGAACAGACAGACATGGGTAGAAATCTGAACAGACAGACATGGGTAGAAATCTGAACAGACAGACATGGGTAGAAATCTGAACAGACAGACATGGGTAGAAATCTGAACAGACAGACATGGGTAGAAATCTGAACAGACAGACATGGGTAGAAATCTGAACAGATAGACATGGGTAGAAATCTGAACAGACAGACATGGGAAGAAATCTGAACAGACAGACATGGGAAGAAATATGAACAGACAGACATGGGAAGAAATCTGGATGAACAGACATGAAAATAAATCTGAATGGACGGATGTGGGACCACATCTGAATGGAAGACATGGGAAGAAATTGGGTCACTGAGGACTCACTGAAGACTGGGTGGTTGTAAGATCAAGTCCCAGCAGGGGCATGTAAACTAACAGACAAATGGAACTCCATACCCTCATCTTCGTCCTTGTGGATCATCTAAACAAAAGCAAAAAAAAGGCTCAAATTCTCTGGTCCTTCACTTCCTCTTTACTTACATGACGACCTCAGTTTTGATTTCCTCTCCAAACCCACACCAGCGATGAGTTCATCTCCATGTTTTCATCCCCCTGTCAACAGGGTGACCTCGCTTCTGATTCTCTCTACATCCAGAGAGTAAACATTCTGCTCTTTTTGCCATCAGACGATGTCAATATTTTTTGGGTGCATGGGGGGTGGGGGGTGGGGGGGGGGAGAATAGCTGAACAAAATTCTTTTGGGATCTCAAGCCCTTAAAGACCTCTTGTCTAAACTGTATCAGGGATGAAGTGGTTTAAATGTAAAAAAAAAAATATTTTGTGTTGAAAACATATCCCTCAAAAATTCCTCAAAAATGAAAAATTCCTGGAAAACTATCTGTTCTTCATAAACATTCTCTCTCCCAATT
>CM031598.1:82207218-82227218 GCA_018398815.1 Conus ventricosus
ACTGAGTTTAAGTTTATACAGAAACGCAAAAATCTCTCAAATAGAACGATTGTCTCCACTAGTCCTGATTTATGCGAAACCTAAGCAAAACATGCTGGTATTGGCATGACATCTTTTATCTAATTGAAGTAAGTTTTATCAATCATTATAAGTGCAATTGTTATGCTGTTCAAAACTGTGTACAGAATATGCAAAATATGGATTGGTAAAACACATTCAGTAATGCGAATAATATACATATATGGTGTACATTCAGATTTTACACATTTTGTGCAACCAGAGTTTCTGACACTACCATGCATTTAAAGACAGATGATCTACATTTTCCAAGCATTTTTTTTAATTTGGGGCAATTCTATAAATATTTTGGCATCCTCAGAAAGAATTAAAACTTAGAGAATGTATTAACATAAATTATTCGGAAAGATTGACAGATATAAAGCATTTATTCAAAGTATGGGTGAAACGCCAGATAACTCCTCTTGGCAGAGTTGCCATACTAAAATCAATTATTCTTTCAAAATTGACTCATTTATGGTTACTTTTACCGAACCCACCAAATACATTTTTCAGACATGTCAATGCATCTGTTACAAATTCGTTTGGAATAACAAGACAGATAAAATTAGCCGCAAAATTTCACACAAAAGTATTAAAAATGGTGGCATTGGTATTCCTGACTTAAAGATATTTGTTTTATTTTTAAAGCTGTCTTGGATTAGGAAAGCGGAAAAATCAACTCATAAATGGAAACATGTTTTGATGAAAAACTTTCCAAAATGGCCTCTGATTAATAAATTTGGTCCTGAGTTTGTCTCTAGTTTTGCAAAATACAATAACTTTTGGAAGGATGTCTTCGAGGCAATGAATGTTTTCTATTATAAATGTACACCTAAGAATTCCGCTGAACTTCTTGCCGAGCCGATTTTTTACAATAAGCGAATTCAAGTAGGGAAGAAATTTATTGTTTCCAGAGAGCTTACAAACAAAGGTATTTACAATCTTGCACAATTTTTTGATGATAATGGGAAGATTTTGTCGCATATGCGGTTCAAAGAAAAATATAATGTGAACATTGACTTCATTACTTTTGCTGGTTATACATCGCAATAAACGATTGCGTAAAAAGTATAATATTACGATCAAGGATAATAAATATCTAAACGAATCACTTTGTTTTAGGAACATATTTGCAATCAACAAAGGCTCAAAAATGTACTATGATATACTGGTAGAAAATAATCTGAGACCAAAATGCTGTTGTAAATGGGACTTAAAGCTCTCAACAGTCCATGACTGGAAATCGTGCTTCCATTATATACATAAAATAAATGACGTAAAGCTTAAATGGTTTCAGTTGAAGATTGTACATCGATGCCTAGGTACGAACATTATCCTAAGGGAAATTGGAATAGTTGATCACGATACTTGTAATTTCTGTGGAATGCACAAGGATAGTATTGATCACATGTTTTGGAAATGTGACATCGTACAGGTTTTTTGGAACAATCTCATTGATTTAATGAAAGAAAGGTGTATAAATGCAAGAAATGTACGATTAACAGAATCATTTGTGTTGCTCGGTTATGACAGTAAAATTTTTACAGACAGCATTTTTTCTTTCTTAATATTGTTTGCAAAATACTATTTGTACACTTGTAAACTAGTGAAACAAAATCCACAGATATTTGTTTTCCTGAAAAAATTAAAATTCAGATATAAAATTGAAGAA
This sequence comes from Conus ventricosus, assembly GCA_018398815.1. Classification (NCBI taxonomy): domain Eukaryota; kingdom Metazoa; phylum Mollusca; class Gastropoda; order Neogastropoda; family Conidae; genus Conus; species Conus ventricosus. Next base: position 82,208,951 of record CM031598.1, read on the forward strand.
TATAATGCCTGTTTACTACTAAACCAGGCAAATTTCTCTAACAAATGGATAACATACAAAACATTATTATCTGACGACTAATCAGTCAATAATATACTTTACAAAATACAGTTCTACGTATAATAAACAATTATATCGGATTGTCAATTCATTACATTCATCTACGGTCATTATCCTTTGCCCATCTGTTCTCTGTATGATCAGCATACACTTAATCACAGGTGATCATTTTTTTTTTTTTTTCTTCTGAACAAAGGCCACTTTTGCTCCCGCATGTAATCAAGTATTTAGTATTTTTGTGTTACACTACATATGGTTGATATAGGTCTTGTTTGCCCATGTACTCTCCACTGTGTTTTACAGCTTGTTTGTCCAACATCCAAAACTTGATTTAAAGCATGTTACTGAAAGCATTTGAAGTCACGCACAAACCCAACCCAATCTCTCTCTCTCTCTCACTCCCCCCACTCCCTCCCTCCCTCTCTCTTTCTCTCTCTCTCATACTTTTTTTTCTAGCTTTATATTTAATTCACTTATAATGAATATGATTTCTTTTGTGTATTTGTTATTGTCATTTTGTTTAAAGCAATTAAAAACAAGTTAAAAAAAAAAAAAAAAAGAATTAAAACTTTACCTGTTAATCCCCAAAATCATGCAATTCTAGAATTGTGCCATGTGCTCTTTCCCAAGGCAAAACTCGTTGTAAATCTCCTATTGCTCAGTCTTACTTGTGAACAAAAAACCTAAATGCCAAAAAACATTCAAACAAATAAGACACCAATGCACAGAGCAGTTGACTAGCCAACGTGTGGCCTAGCATTCAGTCTGTTTGTCATTGAAAAGTGAGAACCTCTCTCCTCTATGATGCCATCATAATGCTGTAAGTATATGTAGTGTTTAAAGCCAGCAACGTAGTGTATATTCCATTCATTCATCCACATAAATTCTGAATTCATGGAAAATATAATTATAAATATTTTCGTTAGCGCTGATATCTATATTTCAATGTTCTTAGATAGCTTAGTTTCTTCAATTTGTGATGTTATTGTGCAACGCATTTACTAATGGAGCACAGCCCTGATGTGGCCCTTTGCGGTCGGCTGGGCTATAAGCAACATTATCTTATCTTACTAATGGAGCTGCTTTGTAATCTATTACATCAGTGTCATCAAATACTCGCCTGTGACCTAAAATCAGAGAATAACATGAACAGAAATCATTATGTCACACTGTGCCAACTTTTCCTTCCATGTTTCGATCTACCATGTCAAATCAGTGTCTCATGACTCAGTTTGACTCACATATACCTTGGCATGGGCCTGGCCAAACTGTCTAGTGTCGGCTTCAAGATGTGTGGTGATCGAATCCCATTACTGTCTCAGTCACCACATGTAACACGAGCTCATGCTATGGCCACTGAGAGGAAGTGTGCTGTTCATTTTCACGTGTAGCCATCTATCAAATCAGTCCTGCAGTGCAGGTCTGTCTTCTATCACTGGTGCCTCATTCACTGGTGTTGCTGAATTCAGTCAAGCCGTATATCAGGTCTTATGCTATAACTGTCCCAGTGTTTATGATGGCCATGATGTATCAAAAGTAGACTGTTTGTCTGATGTTCATTTTCCCATAACTTTTGGCGCTGCAACTGATAACACTGGTAGTCATTTATTTCTAGAATCACTTGGGTACTTCCAAGTGTGGGCTATCAGCGTTCATTTCTACTTGTTTTCCACAAAGTTTAGGTAGGTAGTCTTCCACTGAGACTCATAGTATTACAAGCTAGTTAAGAACAATGCAGGTATGCTAGGTCAGCAAATGGTTAACATAACACCATCTCATATTTTCATTTCATATTTGCCATAATGTAAACATGCTGTACCTTCATCAGCTTGGTCACCTTGTTAGTTACAACATTTCATTTTGTGTATTTTCACAGACACTGTCTTCTCCTTGTTAAGGTAAATAAAAAAAAAAAAAACAATTAACTGACAGGGCTCCGCCTATATGTTCCTGACCTTAGCAGGATCCACCATCTTCACCTTTTTCCCTACTCCTTCACCCTCACTCAGTTTTCTCCATACTCTCCCCTTAACCTTCTGCTCCATCCTTTATATATACATGTATACATACCTTCATAAATATATGTATCACCTGAAATCATTTCAATCTGATGTCACTGAAGGGCATCTCATGAAAACATTCTATCCTTAAAATACAAGCAATTTAACCCAGCTTCATCTGGTCTACAACCCCTCTCACTGTATCCCTCCACTCTCCTCATTCCATTAACAAAAACAATTACAATAATGGGAGTTTGCTGCACTCTTTGTTGAGTGAGCTCAGAGCGTTCACTTACAAATGAGTGACAGTATCATGAAAAGAAAGCTAAAATAGTCACAGACTCGCATATCGAAATCTCGTCATGCATGGACTAATGCATGCACACACAGAAGGGCAGCAGCAGCCACTGTGGAAGAAATTCTTCTAGTTCTATACCTTACACACATGCACCCACATACCCACGCACGCACACACGCACGAATGCACGCACGCACACACATGCATGCACGCATGCACACACGCGCACACACACACACACACACACACACTTATTCTTCTGCCATCCCCCCATCCCATCACCTGACCCATCCCCCTCTTCCCTCACCCTCCACACACACATAGATGATAACTATTCACAAACTGGTTTGGATCAGGATAGGTAACTGTACACAACAGAAAAGAGATAGTGGGATGTTTGCCTATGACGGAAGGCAATGGAAAGCTAGTCCAAATGACATGTCCAAAGAAAGAAAAAGGCATGCTCTTCTTGGATCTTCTCTCAACAGTTCACAATACGAAAAATTCAAGTAAAAATCTTTTTCTGTCTGTTTGAATCTATCCATGACACTACAAATGCTGAATACTCAAGAGAAAGGGGAAGAGAGGGAATGAAAGGTTATCCATGGCCACAGACATAAAAAAAAAAAAAACCTATCTGTGTCCATGAACAGAGGAAGAGAGGAAAGCGTGAGAACAGAGAGAAGGGCAGAGAGAGAGTGAGAAAGAGCGAGAAAAAGAGTGTTTGACAGAGAAAGTGAGAGACAGAGAGAGAGAATAAGTAAGAGAATGAGAGAGAGAAAGATATATGCTAGTTATCTCAAACTGGGATAAACACCATCATCATAGCTGCATTTATTTGCCACTACAATATATGTGTGAAAGAGAAAGATATGCTAGCTATCTCAAACTGGGATAAGCATCATCATCATAGCTGTGTTTATTTGCCACTACAATATATGTGTGCAGAGAGAAAGATATGCTAGAACTCTCAAACTGGGATAAGCATCATCATCATAACTGCATTTATTTGCCACTACAATTTATGTGTGCAGAGAGAAAGATATGCTAGTTATCTCAAACTGGGATAAGCATCATCATCATAGCTGTGTTTATTTGCCAGTACAATTTGTGTGTTTTCTCATGAAGATTGATGGGTGCATGGTGATTAGTTTCTTCAGCACTGGACTGGTCATACATGCATTGATGAAACAACAGGACGTTGACCAAAGTTTCACTTTCTTTGTACGTACACAATATTAAACACCACATCATTTTGGTGTGTAGTCTGCTTTATGTCAGCATGCAAATGAGTTGTATCGAGCATAAAGTGTAAGTAAGACTCCTATACAAATGTTATCAGTAGTAGGACAATCAGATTCGCAAGGAAAGAGAAAGTCGGTGAAGGTTAACAAGGGTGGGGAAAAAATAGGACTGATGCCCAAATCAAAAAAAAAAAGAAAGAAAAAAAAAGGAATGAAAAGAAAATGTGATGCAAAACTGGAGGGAGCAAGAACCACTCATCCACTGGCCCACCCCACTTCCACCCCACAAAAAATATGGAGAGTTCCAAAACAAGCCAAAGGAATTCTCCAGTTCAGAATTTGACTCTGACCCTGCGGTAATCAATATTAAGTGTGACAGGTTAATTTCCCTGGCAGGCATCTCCTGGTGCACCAACAATCACAGGCACCAAACGGTTCGATCTAATTAATCGAGGCTAATTACTCTTCTTTGGACAGGGTTTAAGCTCAGAAAGTTCATTTCTGACTTAAAGAGGGCACCCAAGATCACATGTAGTTGATAGCAAGCCGATGTGTACAGCCGTTTTGACGACATCCTATCACATAAATCCTCCTGTTGAAACACAAGTACTACAAAGAAACTGGCAGCAATTTGCCATTTACTGATAATTCACAGTACCTGATCAGTTATATGGGGGGAAGAGGGGAGGGGGTTCAATAGAGATGTGTAAGTCTTCCCCCAGAGGAGGCACAGGGGGTAATGTGCCAAATATGCCGTTTTTGTCAGCCAGGGAGGGAAGGGGGTCCAAAACTCAGCAAGCATACACACACACACACACACACACACACACACACACACACACACACACACACACACACACACATACACACACACATACACACACACACACACACACACACACACACACACACCCCTCTGATGATGAGTCTCCCTTGTCTGGCCCTGTATAGATTATCATTCATATCTTGCCGACACTACAACACACATTAGGCACAACAGACAGAGAAGAAAGATTTAGTCATAAACAGAAGGACAGACATTTAGGAAAGGAATTGGAAAATGATCAACTGACAAGCAGGAAAAATAAATGGACGGATGATGAATAGATGAATGGATGGATGGGTAAATATGTGGGTAGGTTAGTGGGTGAGTAGGTGGCTGGATTGATAGATGGATGGATGATGGATAAATAGAAGGAAAAAATGGAATGAATGAATGAAATCAATGTATAAATGAAATGGATCCTACATGAATCCGACTAATATCAGTTATTGAAATGGACTCTCCAGACTGCGTCAATTATTCAAATAATAAAAGTGATAACTGATTGGGACACACATCACTATAATGCTGAATACGGGCCAGGACTAATTTGATCTATCAATTACAAAAACATACCCCCCCTTTTTGTTCACAAACTGTTTTTCACGTGGAATCACAGCCACCAGAAAACATGCTAGAGCGTGCGCACACACACACACACGCACACACAACACATGCAATACACTCCAGTAAACTCATGTGCACACAACCTCACTCCTCACACACTTCACACTCACACTCACACACACACACACACTGAGGTAAACACGCCACACACAACACACCACACAGAGCAAACATGAACACATATCCTGACACTAGTTACACACGACTCATACTGCAAACACACACCACACACACACACACACACACACACACACACCCACACACACACACACACACAAAACATGTACATGCACATTGCGTGCGCATTACACACACACACACACACACACACACACCACACACCACACACACACACACACGCACGCACAACACACATACCACACACAAAGTGTGTGTGTTGAAAAGATATGTTTGCTTACCCATGATGAGGTGCTGGGGTTAATTCTTATTCGAGCGTGGGTTCTCACTGACTGCCTGTTATGGCACCCGGTCATTTCTCTCTCTGCTGCGCTCGAAACAGTCTCCAGCTCCTTTGTCGTTGATTCCTGTCAGCCCTGGGTTGGGACATGCGCAGTGACCCATTCAGCAGGACAACTTCTGTGCTGTTGAAAAAAGTGTAAACCCCCTGCCATGCAGGCTGAGACAGTCACACCAGGGTATACAGTGGTGCGGCAGCTGCGGTGCTTTCTTTTCTTCTCTTCATCACAGTAACAGTGTTGCCCGCCATCTCTCTCTCTCTCTCTCTCTCTCTTCTCTCTCTCTCTCTCTCTCCTCCTCTCTCTCTCTCTTCTCTCTCTCTCTCACACACACACACATACATCTCATACACTCATGCATTCTTTCTCATTCTCTCTGTTCTCTGTCTCTCTCTCTCTCTCTCTCTGTGCCCCCTCTCTCTCTCTCTCTCTTCAACCACACTGGAAACATTTACCCATAGTGGGACACACAGTACACGACACATGCAACACACCTGCACGCTCATGGCAAACATGCAAAAACAAAACTCAAACCACACTCATACTGCAAAACACATACTTATATTGCATGTGCAGTGCGTGCGCACACCACACACACACACATGCACGCACAACTCGGCATGCACACAACGCATGGCACACTCAAAACATACACATATGCGCACACACTCAAGATCTACACATGCGCATGGAATGTGCACATACCACACAACATTGCACTCATAACAGGAAGCTTACAGGACGCAATTTCACATACACTCTTTCATTGACTGTTCCATTGCAAAACCAAACCTGAAAACTTTTTTCCCTGGAATAAAACACATATGATCCCAAACCTCATCATAGCTTTGTATAATAATTAAAGAGCTAAATACAGTTGTTGTTGTTGTTGTCGTACCGGCCCTAAAAGACTCCTGGGATCATCCGAAACAGCCGAATATTTGAACACTATGGACAAATGCATCAGTGCGGGATGAGAAATTACGTGTCGTGACCGTTTTTGATTACCCCGCACTGGGCAGCCACACTCCGACTTTCGGGGGAGCTAAATACTGTTAAACAACAACAAAACCGTATGCAAAGTGCTGTGCTTCTTTTTCTAACAAACAATGAAACATAAAACTGAAATGTTGAGACGCTTGGAAATGTTGAGAAGCTTAAAAGAATAACCTATCCTATCTCTCCATCCATCCCCCATTCCCCTTCCCCCTCTTCTCTCTCTCTCTCACGATGTGGCTCAGCAAGCAGCCTTGCCTTTATGCTCAAATGATCTGGTTCCTATTCAGGAAACAAGAGAGGCAAGGCTGTAATCACTGTTTAAATGGATGCATAAGCGGCCCTTTGAGCAGGTCCCCTCAGGTCTCCAGAGAATGGGAAACAAATGGGGGCACTGTTGACCTGATCTCCCAGGAGTTAAAATTGACTCCAACTATGTGCTCACTGGGTCACTGCAATGACAAAATGAAAGAATCAATTTTTACTGTCTTTATCCAGGTGCAGATACGATCTGCACAGTCTTTTAAGAAGAAAAAAAAATTTAACGTATAAATGTTATGGTACAAACTTTACATTGTTGGACCAAAGTCCTTCTGTCATGTCTTTACATTCAGTTTAATGTGGGTGCATTTTTTTGTTTGTTTTTTTGTAAAATTATATAACTTAACTATGAGAGGCTTCAGCTCCAAAAACCAGCTTGTGAAAACCAACACAAAAGGTATTTCACCACAAGGCTGCAGTCAAAGTAGTAATCATTTTCGCTAGGAGTAAAATTAGCTTGACCTGTTAAGTTCATAATTTCATGCCACAAAATAAATCAAAATTTGGTTACAAATAATGGTGTACGTCAATGTTTCACATTATTATGGACTCAGTCTTGAAGAAGATTAGTTTCACAAGGTAACAGATTTGAAGTACACATCCTGTTGCAAGAGTGAAAGACTTGTAAGACGAGTCAAATCTTTCGGGACACCAGAAGCCATAGTTGCAATGAGTAGATTGAAGGCTTGCGGGACTTGTTGAACTAAGTCCTTCACGCGCTTAATCAACTGGTGAGATTTTCTGGTCCTGGTGGCTGCTCAGGTTCCAACGGTTAAGACTGGAGCAACATTGAGTTTCACCATTCTAATGGATGCTTCATGCGAGAGACTTGCTCAAATTTTCTGGACCAACTCTGCAGGTATCCTGCATCTCTCAAGTTTGGCTGATGCCAGGCATATGGTGGATAGGAATGGATGTCACTCATATCTTTAATAATTATGATTAAATAGTAAACAAAACAAAAAAGTCTCATATCTGTAACTTTTCATGCGCTGCCTCCATTACGACCTCGTTTTTATTCATTTAACTCTATGATCATGCCCTTGGTCAGTCCATGTCAGTCATCAGTATCAGTAAGTTCACAGGAAAGGTCATGACAGGACATAGTAGAACACCCTTCTAGTAAGAAATGTTCTTTCACATGAGTTCTACCTGTTAGCATTACTGGGACATCCATCAGTATGGGGAGTAGTAGTTGGTGTCACAAGTATGTTAGAATCAGACACCAAAGCACCAATGAACAATCAGAAGTGACTTGGCAAGTGTTTGCAATGTTTCTCTTGGAGGGAAGTGACTTTGCAGTGTTGCTATGTTTCCTTGTGGTAGGGATGTGACTTTGCAGCTGTTGCAATGTTTTCCTCTGTGAGGGTAAGTGTAAGTGTGGGCTATGGGAAGAGCTACCTTAGAATCCACACATCGTCATCTTTTGGCACTGGTAAGGCAAGGTGACTGTTCTACATCATCTGCTTGTTCTTCCCCTGCTGCCCCTATCATTATCACACATCTGTTCATTACAACTTGCCAGCCAACGGTAACTGCTCCCTGCCAGCAAGAGCCAGACTTTCCCTTGTCACTTCGCCCATACTTTCCCTTGTCACTCTTTCACGACCTTGGACATTTTGTACGGCAACAATTATCCTTGCATACGGCGTAAACTTGGCTTTGCTCTGAATGTTTCTGGCAGCACAGGGTCCATGCATCTGTTTCACCTTGTCCTGGTCCTACACACATTCTATGTCTCCCTTTGTCCATTACAGTCTGACCAACCTGTGATCTTAAATTGCCGACTCACATGCACTTGCACTGAGCAGACTGATGCTGAAGTCTGAATTGTAACTTAGACGTTTTATGTGTGATAACCAAAGACTTTCTATACTGCAGAGAATACATTCCTGGGAGTATTTTTTTTCTACGACTTTCACTGCGCTTCCTCTTTGTGTTACATTCTTACGATGTATTTCTTTCTCTTTCCTTTTACCACAACCTATCCACCACAAGAATGTACTCATATGGAGCCCTAATTTACAATCAAATAATAAAGATATTAAAAATCTATGATTAAACAGAATAAGATAAAAATACAAACCAACATACAACACCAGTAGCAAAAGTAACAATTATTACCAACACTAGGACTGTCAACCATACACACGAAATGCACAAAAATATCCCCTGAAACCCAGGTCAGATTCAGGACTCAATGATCGTGATAAGGGTTGTATTTGCTTTTTCCATAACAATTGCAGTCTGTTTCATTCTCTGCAACGACCAGTCTAATCTACTGATACTGAGATTGTAAGCTCTCCGTTGTTGCTGTACTTCAATGCTCTCAGTAAATATTTAACATTTTTCATGAACATCCATGCTTCACAATTGTTACATACTTTTGAGGGATTTTTGCAAGCTGATGCATGTGCAGCCAAGGCTTCCAATTCACAGTGTTCATTCAGCAGCTTCCACAGCCTTCGTTAAGCTCCACTCTTAACTTTTCGGTATCTTGGGGTCATGAATTAGGCGCTTTCTTTTCAGGTCGATCACTTGCGCTTTGTTGAGATTCTGAAAGTAAAATTCAAAAGTGTGACAAAATGAATGACGCAAATGCTTACTATGAAATGGTAATCAAATCACAATGTCACCCAAACCAAAACTCAGATGCATTACCTTCTTCTTTTAACATTTTCTAATGGCAAATTTTTTTCAAAAATGGAGATTAAAAAAATGTTGCTAGGGCCATGTCGCATAAAAATGAAACGTTATACCACAGAAACTTGTTTAACATGCCCGTGCATGGCCTTCCATCATTAAAGATAACCTGGTTAGATAACCACTGCTAGACACCTCATTAGTCTTTTTTCTCGTGTTCAGATTATGTTCTGATGCTCAGATACTGAAGAGCCGCTTTCTATGCTCATAAAGGGATTCTTTTTCACTAGAAATTCTTTGTTTTTGCAAATGCCTTTAGTTATACATCATTAGATATACATACATTGCTTTAAACGTTTAAGTGTAGTTCTATGATTTTTTAAGTTAATATGACTATGAGCATGCACCCTGTCTGAATTAAAAATAGTGGTTTATTTTCAATGCTGTAGATAGCAGAAAGTGCAGAAAGAAAATATACAATCTCTGCATGGAAATTAACAAAATGCAGGTTTCACAATGAAAACATAACTCATTCTGTGAATTCCAAAGTGCACCGTATCTAACAGGGTTTAGCATTAATTCAGAAGCAGATATATTATGATTTTTCAAGATACACTTGAACACCAGAGCAATGACTTTGCAATGAACTGGTGCAAAGTACATTAATGGGACATTTGAGAAGAAGTTACGATTATTTAAGCAATTGAATTTTGCCTTTTAAAAAAACTAAATAACAATATGTAAAGCAAATATATGTTGAATTGAGGTCAGTTCTCTCAGGGGTGACCAAGGTCAGGAAAAGGTGAAGGACTTAGTCACTTACCCACACTACAATGTTCGAATGATTATGAGGAAACATTTAAGCATAAATATACATTATGCTAACGAATTTGCATGAATTTGCAAAATACCAAAAGTGATCAATTGGTGACCCCTGTAAATTACACACATCCCTTAGGAGCCATTTGTGCACATTCAAGTCCCAGTGGAAAAACACTAGTGTCATTTTTACTTAAACTAGAAAAGGCAAGCCACAACATTAGTATCAACCAATTGGTGTGCAGGACATGGTTACACTAAATCATGATATGTAGTTGGCCATTGTGATAAATAATGAGAAAAAAATTAATACACTGTGTGGAGAAGTGAAGTTTTTATAAATGAGAACTTACGATATTTTTCATCCATTACAAGAGGGTAACTCTTGAAGAACGAAAAATGGGACGTAAATGCTCTCCAATCATAGATCAGATTTGTAGATCAGAAAATAAATATGTTTCCATGGAGGTAAGTAAATATAAGTTGCATCGAAGCAAGCAAAGATTTAAGTTGTTTTTTATTTTGAACATAAATCATTACATAATTGAAAAAAAAAAATCAATTGTTTGGGGATTATTAATTTTGTTTCGCTACCCGTTGCTAAGGTTTTGTTGTAAGATGATTCATATGCTTACCATAATTTTTGTTTTAGTAACGATTGGATAGCAGTCATCGGGAACTTGATTGAGTTTCTTTTACATAGTTGTTGTAAGAATTAGATTATCATACTGAGTTTATCGATAGTTGTTACAGTATTATTTTTGCTTCGATTGCTATGTGAAAGGATGTTGTTGTCATGTTGTCAAATGTTAGATCTATCAATAACGAACAAAAATGTATATAAAAAGAGAGTGGGCGGGGGGGGGGGGGGGGGGGATCTGACTTGCTGACGGAAGGACTTTCTGACAAGATTCCTTGCTGTTATGCAATTTCTGACATTAGTGCAACATCAACTTTGGGCTGGTCTGGTCTCATGATTGTTTGCCTGGCTGACCTGAGCGCTGGTTGCTTGCTGTCTCTACCTTTTATGTATGATCTGCAAATACCCAGAGATTAGTTTGCATGAAAGATCTGTGCAAAGTGCAGGCACAATGATGAGATTGAACTTCCTGCTCATATGCGAATTGAAATCCTGGTGATTCGATTGAGATACCTGCCTATGCCCTTAGACCTCTTTGTTACAACGCATACTCATGATTTCTGGTGTGTATGGACAAAGCCTTTAATCACAGACACTGACTGAGGCAGCACCCTTTTCAAGAAGTGGTAGAAAACCACGGGATGTCTCCTCTCTTAATCATGTGTACATGTATACATGTCAGTTTAATGACTGGTTTACAACCAATTAGGCTGTAATGAGTAAGCTGTGCTCTGAAAAGTATGTGATGGAAGTTTACTTGAAATGCTGTGTAGCCTTAAATATCCCCACTGAGGGCCTAAGATTCTGTAATCCTAAAGAAAATCAGAAATGAGTTAAGTATCAAACCTAATGACTTGATGACTTATGCCATTTTTCGTTTTTACATCAGTAATGCCCCCCCTCCCCCTTTTTTTTTTTTTTATTTCAGATTATCTTTCCTGAGGTCTTCTCACTATCAGTGCCTTCTAGATCATGTATTTGTCCTCACTCTGAGTCCTGATTGGGCACCATTTTGATTACCACTAGAGCTAAGCTTTGGGCTTATTCGTTAAACTTGGTGCCCAACCCTTGCTACTATCTCTCTCTCTCTCTGCTTTTTTTTTTCTCTCTCTCTCTCTCTTCATACACACACACACACACACACACACAAACACTCTCTCTCTCTCTCTCTCTCTCTCTCTCTCTCTCTCTCTCTCAAATTAAACAATATCCTTTTAGCAAAACAGGTAACCGTTCGTGATTTGCATCAAGCTTATTTTGTATCCTTAACTACTGATTGCATGTTATCTTCGTCAGTCTTAGTTCCTTGATACAAATATTATTTTCATTATTACTTCTTTTATTGTTGTTGTTATCTGTTCTTATCATTTTTGTTTTCATCAATGTTACAATTATCATTATTGATCAATAACAATAGGCCTAATTCTTCTCCTGAAAAGCCATTCCAAACAAAAGTCTAAAACATGTGTGATGTGACGTGTGTGCTGATGTGTGTGTCTGTGTCGTGGGTGTGTGTGTGTGTGTGTGTGTGGTTGTGACTGTGTGTGGTTTGTGTGTGTGTACTATGTGTGTGTGTGTCGTGTGATGTGTGGTGTGTTAGTGTGTGTGTGTGTGTGTGTGTGTGTGCGATGATGGTTATGTTTCTTATGGCTTGAAGAAAACTGCAAATTGAAACTTTCATCGTTGAATATATTTTTCCGTTGTCGGGAATTCTTCGTTAAGGAGATTTCTGCTTTGAATGACATGTGCTTGAGTTATATTTAGCTGTAAAATATGAGTTTAGAGTTGACGATTGTTTCACGACCCTTGATTCTGCATCGTTTTCCCTTCCTTCCACACGAAGGGAGGTGGTCTAGTGTTCGTAGTCGTTGTCTTGCAACATTCTGAAGCGCTAGCTGATCCTCTGTTCAATTGCAGTTACCACACAGGATCGTGACACCACCATATTCACAAGAATGCAGCCAACTTGAATAACCATTTTCCTTCCTGCTTCTATAACTATAAAAACCTCATCATGAGGACAAAACTTCACAACAATTTACTGAGGTATCGGCTTATCTAGCCTTATGACTAATAGTTTGTGCATCCTGATCGCTATCACCGGAGGTCTCTTTGATTTTTTTCTTCCTCTACCGGATGACTGTAAAAATACAAAATCGGAAAAAAACTGATGAAACCGGTTCGTAGGGAAACAAAAGCCAGGTCTTTCAGTCGTGAAAAGATTTGATGGAGGAAACGAAAAATAGTTCGTAACTTAGTCAGAAATTAAAGATGAACTGATGATGTAAACGTTTTCTTAAAAGCCTACTTTTGCGGTAAATAGCTCCCCCCCCCCCTTCCCCCAAACACACACACACACCACCTTTTTTAGTACTCCAGTGTCGTGGTCAAAATGTGCTCCACTCACTCCAGGACAAAACTTCTGGGCCCACCTTTCATGAAAATTTGAAATTTTTTAATGGGTCACGCATCTTCTTCTTTTACCTGCCCACAATCATGTTGATTAATATGACCTTTTGTGTGTATGACCTTTTTTTTTTATCCCGCCATGGCAGCATATACTCCATACTTCGGGGAAGGAGCATTGTACCAACGGCCAAATGGCCTTCATCCGAAAAGTAGTGGTTAGGTTTTTACGTGTGTGTGCAAGAAGAGTGCGTTGGTTCACACACGGAACCTGGTGGAAATCGCGCGCTGGTGACCTACTTCGTTTTTGATGTGAAACCGGTGTTTTAGGAAAGAGAAGAAGAAGAAGAACCTCGAATTTATAGTTCATTCGAAGGACTGTGTGGGAATGACGTCGAACTATGATAACTCCACGGAAAAAATCTCGCTGTGCCGAATCGCCGGCGGGGATGCGAACCCGCAACCCAAGATACGAGTCCGATGCTCTACCAAATGAGGGCTATTCAGGCTCCAGGATGTTGCCCGTGTTTTATTTTACCAGAAAGCAGTAATAACGGCTATAACGGGCCAAAACGGTTTTTCTTCTTATGGAAATATTAGAAAAGTACAACTTACATTATGACGCATATTTGATTGTGACGTCGATACATTATGACGCATTTTGATTGTGTCGTTTTTCAGGGAGATGAACCTGGGTGTAGGCTACGTTTACATGCTTTTGATTCTTATTTTTAATGAAACGGGCAATGTTTCTTTTCAGGAATTAAAAATGGGTTCTGAACATACCATTTAGTCGTTCGGATGGGACTATAAACGAGGTCTAGTCTGATGGTACTTCCATAAAAAGATCATACAGGATCTCTAAAGATCCCGATGCTCATGTCTATGAGGAGTGAGTACGGCTACACGAAAAATTACAAATTAACATGCAACCTGTGTGCCATAATAGTCTACTTGAAGGCTGCGTTGAGCACGGGGGCTGAGTTAAACATCCCCATTTAAAAGAAGAAGAAGAAGATACCAAGTCGGAAAAACAAAGGTTGGAGCGGACTTTGGAAGAAGTCTTGTACATGAATGACTTGACATAATGAATTATATAGTCGTTATTCTATGATTATGTTTTGGTCGATGTGTGTGTTGTTCTCTTCATTTGAGTCCGATGGAGTTCACTTGAGCTGCATGTAGGTAGAATGGATTTTCGTGACGCATAACACTGCGACAAGGCACCGTAGTCGAGTACTTCGCCAATCCATCTGATGTCAGACTCGATCCTTTTCCAAGTTGTAGGACCTATGCTACTTACAGTGACCTACTTATTTGTTGAACCATTGGTTTCACGCGTGAGATGGTGTAGTGTATGCTGTTTTAAGCATGGACTGTAACCGGAAACGGTATACCAGCTTCGGCTCAGCATGATGGCGGCGACCGCATCTGTATCTCGTGTACTTAGCAAATAAAGTCATATCTTTGGAATCAAGCACGCCTTTACCTTATGCATGTTGGAGCGGACTCTTACCAATTACATGGTTGTCAGAAGTGTTGATTAGAGAAGAAAACCACGACCATGGCAGAGGATGTCGTCGTAAGCGAACCAGATCCGCTCTTTGTCATCAGGCAGCAACCCCAGTGCTGAATGGAGCAAGGGGAAGATGAAGTTCAAATCTTTCTTCAGGGCTACTGGGCAACAACAAAGCCAAACGTGTCAAGTAGGACTTCTCCTAAACCACATCGGCGATGAAGGCATCGAAATCTATTCGGATTTTTGCCTACCTACCAGCCAGACGACAACCCTGAAAATGCTGTCGAAAGGGCTCCCCAGCAGAAGACCAAATGACTACGCAACCGTCCTGCGTAAGGACTTGTACGACGAATTTTTTTTAACCGTCGCGACCCCAATTGATGCTGAGGGAACAGTTCTGGTATAATCTGCGTAGAGAAACCGTCCCTGACATTCGATGCACGGCTACGACTGTAAACGAAAAAGTAGTGCATGCATAATTTGACCAAACGGCGACACGTTGGTTAGAGACAAATTGGTATTCTCTTGCCATGACGACCAATTGCAAAGATGAGCTGTATGGACGTGGGTGTGGATCACCCTTCAGAAAAACAGTTGGTGAAATTTTCTATGGAGAAACTAACGACGAAAGAACTGGCAAACCACGAAGTCGGCAACAGTGGACGCCCTGCAGGCTGCAGAAAGGCCGAAAAGGGTCATTGACGCCAAAAAAACGGCCACAATCAAAACACGGCACGAGTCATCAATGGAGGGTCAGTGAAGGACCCAATACATGTGGTTACTGCAACCGGACGACACCCTTTAGGCAAGTAATAATGCCCTTGGCAAAAACTCACTGCAGAGAAAATGCAACAAAGTGGGTCACTCTTGCTATTGTGGCAGAAGGTTCCTTGGCAGTCAAGAGAGTACAAGAAGAAAACCAGCACAGTCGAAACTACTTTGTTGGAGTGTACAGGCGAATCCCATCAGATCCAGGCTCGGCACATCAGACTGAAAGATTGGATCTCAGGAACTCACTGGTGTATCGACACAGGAGCCCAAGTTTCTGTGATGCCAGACACATATTCAAACCAGGCATATGGGAAAATTACACAATCCCGACCGTCAGTCCTTGGACCTGGAGACCAGCGTCTTGAGATCAAGGGTTTCGCCTTCATCAAGCTTTCTACGGGAAAGACCCACATAAGTGAGAGTTTACATTGGCAAAAGCTCCAAATTACTGATTGGTCATTCATGCATCCAGAAATGGGACTGTCCATGACATTTCCTGGTGCATTCTCCGTGCGTGCGATCCGCACTATGCCAAGCAAAGCAAGCACAGACACGCCAAAGTGGGAATCAGCCCTCCTCCGAAGTTCTGGTCAAAGAAGATGTGAAGATGAAATATCACAAACTCTTTGGAAAAGACTGGGTGATGAGTTCCCATCCCTCTTGTTGGAGGAAAGTGGAAGCGAATTGGACAGGTTGGTCAGCAGCAATGTCATTGAAACCAGTAGAGACACCAACAGACTGTTGTGCCCCAATCGTTGTCGGTCTCCCAAAGCCAAAATGGTGACGTCAGAATATGCGTGGACCTCGACGAAGTGAACACAATGTGTGTAAAGAGGAAATCTACGCCATGCCTTCGGTAGAGAAACGCTGAACAAGGATCGCCCATGGCAAAGTTTTTCTCCTAACTTGATGGGGCAAACTCAGGGTTTCACCAAATCAAACTGGACGACGAAGTGAGCTCAAGCTTACAACTTTCATTACTCCCTTTGGGCGCTACAGGTTCAAACGCCTTCCCTACGGCATCTCTTCTGCGCCAGAATATTTTCAGTAAAAAATGGACCAAATTCTTCAAGGGCTTGAGGGAGTTTACTGTGTCACATTAGATGACATCCTTGTCTTTGGCTAAAGACCAAAGTGCCCCGGATGCAAAGCTGAAGGAAGCTGAAGGACGTTCTTGACCGATTGTTCACAAAGCGGCGAAACCCTCAGCCTTGGATAAATTTGAATTTTCCATGCCCGCCTCGAATACTTGGGGAACAAAGTGATTGATGCAGATGGGGTGAATGAGGGATCAGCAAAAGCCAGGCAATCGCTGATATGAAGGAACAGAGAATGTAGGCAGAAATCCGAGATCCTGGGGATGGTCAACCAATCATGAGTTGTAACCAGGCTGGCTGAGAAAACCAAGCCCTGAGAGACTTACTCCACAGATGCAGCATGGTCTTGGGACCAGATCAGCAAAAGCCTTCAAAACCCTGAAGGCAAGATCTTGGTCACAGTGACTTTGCTCTCCCATAACAGCCTGAGCGTGTGGAGGACAGTAGTTTAAGCTGACTATGCAGCTACGGACTGGGGGCTGTCCTTCTCCAGGCCAGGACATTGGCATGCTTCATCCAGTCGCTATGCTAGTCGCTCATTAACGGGCCACAGCGCATCTGGTATGCCCTGATCGAGGAAGGAGGCATGGTGATTACCTGGAGTCTTGAACACTGGTTGACCTGGTCATGGCATTGTTCTTTTTTCGAGTACAGACGGACCACAAGCCCTTGGTACCCTCTGTTCTCTCCAAGATGATTGACGAACTGCCCATTCGCATCCTGCTGTTTCAGAATGAGATGATGCGGTATTTTCCTCGAGATCTCCCAGTTCAGGCAAGGAGCTTCATACTGCAGTGCCTTGTCAAGAGTCTCCTTGCCTAAGACAGACACTAAGGTACAACAACATGGGACAGGCCATGTTGATGGCATACGTCAATTCTGTGCTTTCGGTGACCATGCCAATCAGCGACAGATGATGGAAGAAAACAGGTCAGAGCTACAGAAGGACAATATCCTGCGTGGTGGTCATGCATCATGTTCAGACTGGGTTGTCCAGATAAGGGATACCCTAAATCGTCCTCTCAGACCTACTGCAATTGGAGAGAGGCAGCATGTCTGTACATGGGATGGTTTCTCTCTACTCCGAGGGGAAAGAGGCTCGTCATCCCATCATCAGTGCAGCAAGTGTCTTCGACACCTTCCATGATGAGCATCAAGGAGTCAACATAACAAAGGAAATTGCTGCCAACCTCGTGTGGTGGCCTGGCCTCTCCCAAGATGTTCGACCAGATGGTGAAGACTGTCGGAGTGCACAAGATCGAAAGGCTAGGGTGGAACCTATGATGGGGACTCCATTTCCGGGAGAGACCTTGGTCAGATTGCTGCAGATTTTTTCCAGTACAACGGCAAGCTCTTTTCGCTGGCCATTTGACTATACTCCAGATACATCGAAAATGGCCCTGGTTTCCAGTAGAGTCAATAACAGCAGAAAACAATTTAGCAAGAATGAAAAAAAGATTTTCAGTCGCCACGGCATCCCAGAACATTGTCGTGACAGACAACGGGCCTCAGTTCACTGCAGAAGACT
>CM031598.1:82232218-82244829 GCA_018398815.1 Conus ventricosus
GAGGTTACATACAGGGGGTCTCAAACCAATTTTACAGTCATACAGATATTTCCTTTGAATTTAAAAGGGCGATGTAGTATTTCTCTGGACCCTCTTAGTTATATATCATGACTCTTATGACACTGTTTGAAATTTCAAAACCAATTTAGATTATTATAGATTTCGTCCCAATTTTAAGGCTGCATGTAGGATGAACCTCTGATCTTGTAGCATTGCCTGGACACTCTTCGCCTCCTCCTTTGATTACTTTCCAGTTTTATTATCTTTACACTACACCTAGGATCAATCTCAATTTCTACATTTCGCTGGTATTCCAAGATGGCATTATTAATGCCATTATAAGAAGAAAGTTAGTTCGCTGATATTTGGATAAAGTGCCTTAAAATTCTCTAAAAGGTAAGATTTTATTATCATTTTAATCATACAATTGGTGAAATAAAATAAATATTTTCCTCAACATTCTTTAATGATTACTACATGCCTGTTCCTTAGTATATGTTTGTTGTAATGTATGCACTCAGCCAAAAATTCTGCAGGGTTTCAGTGGGGGGGAATTTCATGTACAGGATGTTTGAAGGTGTTCTCCTGACAACGTCTGTCCCAAAACAAATTCTTAAATACTTTTCAAAACAAACAATAATATTCTTCTCCAGTTTTGGACAAATTTAAAAATTAGGAAATAAGGCATACAAAAAAGTTTGCAGACTTCTTATAGTTAGCAGTTTATGCTGGATATTTTTATGAAGAAGTAATATAATGCATGATGTAAATAACCATCTGTAATCACCATCAACTTAAGTTTGCTCACTATACTCCTTTTTATCTTGGCTGGTTTATGCCCTCCATAGAAGGAGAAATAAAGCTGTCTGTAGTTCTTTAACAAAAATTTACCGGGAGGTTCGGGTTGTGTAGATTTATCAATAAGATAAGTTAGTTTAGGACAAAACCAATGTTTTCAATACTGTTATTCGTACCTAAGGAGAAAGGTCTCTCTTACACCATCTACCCAGTACCTTTTATGTCATTTCAATTTGCCTTCAAAATTTATATCGCTTATTCTTCTGATTGTCCACACAAAACTGTAAACCCTATTTCCAAAATTCCAGGATTCAAGGCGAAAGTTTTCATCACGCATATATCTCATGTTTGAATGCTTCATAACTTCAAACCACACGGTCCATTTGTTTTTTTCATGATTAATTCTTAAAAAAGGACATTTGGGCAAAAGTCTCAAATTTACAACTTATGGTTCATTGAACGACTTTTCTGTACTCCAGACTATATTGTATATCTGCGAATTGCGACAGCAGTGAGGGACCTTTGACCCTCACCATGACACCTTTTAGATTAATATTGTTGTTCTAATAAGAAGCGACAGGCTCTGCGATATAACTGTCTCTCATGAAACTCACGTCGAATCAGGTTTTAGGTAAGGAGAGCAAGGATCCCCCCTGCAGCCACTTCCTCGTCTAACTCGGAAACCATTTGAATATTGTCATTAACAGAAACACTGGACGTCATGTCCTTGTAAAAGGAGACAATACCACTTATAATATCGGGGCCAAATTGTAAATCAAGCGCTTTTATTCAAGAAGGTCCAAGAGATGCTTATCAATGCTTTTTTCAAAATCAACACTAAGTAAAAGACCGGGGGTGCTTTCTTCCTCGGGTTATATTGATGGTACATCATTAGATTTTTCTAATTTTCTCTCCAATGTATCTTTCCTCCCTGAAGCCCTTTTGGTGCTCATGATAACTATTTGTGGTTAAGACCACAATTGATACGATTAGGCAATTGAGGCTGATGCTATTTTTGTATGCCGTACTTAAACAGAGAAATTGGTCTCCAAATTCTTAAATACTGTTTTGGTTATCCTCACTTGGGAATACAAACAATGACACCCTGTCTATGTGTAACTGACATACTCTGTTTATCAAAAACCAACATTAGAGATCTGACAAGAAAGGGGCCATATCTGCGAAGAAGGAATTTTAAAAAATTTCAACAGTAAAACCATCTGATCCAGGTTTTGTGTTTTTATTATTTTTTAGGCCGCTCCCATTCGTTGTATTGTCAATGGACATTCCAGAGTCGATCACTTTCTTCTTGTGTTAATTTGTAGCATCCATTAGAATTATACCATTAAGTTCTGGTTCCTGCTTTCTGTTCTGTAAATTAGTTGTTCATAAAATGTTTCACCTCTTTTAGGATACTCTTTTGATTCGGTTATAATATTACCATCAACTCTTTCAAGAAACTCATAGAGCGAGATCTACAAAATTCTATTTTCACAAGCTGCAAAAAGATTTACTAGGTTTCTCTCCTTCACGAATCGAACTTTACTCTTGATCTAACATTATTCCCTTATTTTCTTTTCCCGTTAGTTCTTCTAGTTCCAATTTCAATTTTTTCTAGTTCTCCTCAAATTCTCTTCATTCACCATTTGATCTCAAGTTGGAATCTTTTTGTTTCTAGTTCCTTTTCCGTTCTTAAAATCATTTTTTTTCTTATAGAATGATTAGGCTATGGTTTTTTCTCTTATTTTTAGTAACACCATTTCAAAAAATAGTTGATCTGAAATTGTAAACTGTAGCATATCACTTGCCCCTCATTAATTATCTTCTGAAAGTTGTAGACTTGGTTTAAAGGGTATTCTTTTTTTAACTCTGAAATGACTCCTTTTATTTCATCTATACAAATTTTCTTGTCTCTTAATAAAGAATTGTTAAATTTCCAGTACTGTCTATATCTCATCTCACTTCTTCTCTAAGACTTATATAAACATAGGAATGATCTGAACGGTAAAACTGAGATCTATATTAGATTACTGACATCCGACAACCAGACTTTCTGGATATCAGAAATTAATCTAACCTGCCTTGTTTTATGGTAGTAAATTTGCGCCAAGTATATTTTCTAATTTGGGTTTAATGTTCTGAACACATCAAATCAATTCATGGTGAGCAGTTAAATCCAATTTTGCTTTACGCATCTAGGTCTATTTGGAGTATAGAATAGTCTTTCTTGAATCAAGTTTCCCGTCTAGCACAACATTCAAGTCTCCTCCCAGTTCAAGTTTATTTTTACCAGACTGTTCAAGTTACGCCATTAACGCATTAAAAAAAGTTGGGTTATCTCCTGCATAGCACTTATACATTGCCTTAAGTGAATCGTTTCTTGAAGAACTCCAATCTATAAAAAAAAAAGATACGTCCATTGGGGTCCCTTAACTACATTAAATACTTCTGTAATCGAAATTATTATTAAATAGAATTGCAAACCCATTTTTATTTGTATCGGATCCTGCCAGCCATACTGAAAATTCCAAGGCTTGACCTAATAAGTTTTCTTGTTTATGGGGTAGATGATGTTTCTTGTAGAAAATATATGCTACTATTCTTGATTCCTCAGGATATTCAAAGAATCTTTCTTTTCTTGTAGTCTTTTATCCCTATTGCCATATTGTAAGAACATTATTTTGGAATCCCATTTGATATTTATCGTGCTATCCATTTTTTCTCGCTCCAGAATAAACTCCCAGAATTATATCCAATGTATTGTACACAAGTGCCATTCGAACATGCTCCACTCTTGTTCTCTGTAGGAAGTACTCTTATACTTAGGATGTAGGAAAAAAAACTCACTGGAAAGAGTATATTAGCACCATGATTTTCAACAAAGCAGAAAAAAATGTATTCCACAGGTAATTTTTCTCATTCCACAGCCCATGAACAAAAACATTGAAGATACACGAATCACACAATTAACACAGTACGCAAGACATTTTACGAGTCAATCAAAAAACATACTTATATAAAATGTTCATTCATTTAATGGGGCAACTTTGTATGACAAACCCCCGAATATAAACCGAAATTGAACTAAATTTAGGCACTTAAGAACCAATGCAACATTCGAACATTGTACAAAAAGTGCAAACCGTGCAAAATCACAGCGCGCTTCTCATGACTCATTCAAAATTTATAGGCTACTAATATTGTAATAAGTTCATGTTTGGGAATAGGGTCAGCTATTCCTATGTTTGATTACAATTGAAAGAACCCATCATCCCCTGATGGTGTTTCTTCATCCTAATGCGGTATGCAAAAAAAAAAAAAAAAAAAAAAAAAAAAAAATAAAAAAACACACACACACACAATAAACCCTACACCTGTAAACCAAACACAACACCAACACCAGCCAAAACCACACCACACTCAGACACACAACACACACACACAAACACAACACCTGCATACACACACCACCCACGCACCATACCCACGCACACACACACACACACACACAACACCACACACACACACACACACACACACAACACACTGGTCTACCAAACAGGTATCTCAATTAACATTATATTGGGTCAGTAAAAAAAGTTGGGGGTAACTTTTTCCAATTTTCAAATTTCAAGTATACATTGGGGTTTTCAGTATCGGTTTAATTATTTGCAATCGGGCCTTCCATACAAATTATAAGCAAACACAAGGAATCATCCTCACATGATCTGCTAACCCAGGCTACTCAGTACGTATATAAAAAAAAAAAAAAAAGAAAAAATAAAAGAGTATAAAACAACGATAATCACTGCCCTTCCCTTAGTGTCTTAAACTATAAAGGCAATGTATCAGTAAACAAACAACATTAACATTCAGAAGTATCACACAGGGTATCCCCCTTTGAACTGTCTGCTCTGCTGAAAAAATGCAGATCAAAAGGGCATTGGAAGTGCCTCTTTTAACTTTACTTCTTTTCCACTGTTGTTGCTCAATTTCTTATAGTACTGTTTATTTTCGAAATTTTAGGACAAGGAGAGAATTTGTGTGTTTGGAGCATATCTAAAATTCATTGAAAAAAATATCTATAAATTTAGAGATATTGGATTTAAAGGACTTCGGGTCCACATGGACCCTACACCGTCCGGCGAAGGTTATGCATGGGACGCAGACTCAAAAACCAGAGTCCATGCAATTCCAACCTCACTCTTGCCCAGACCCCAGATTTCTATGACGGTGAAGAAGAGGGAGAGAGAGTACGTGAGAAGATGACAAACCGACTACGACAGAAGGACACCAGGGTCGTCACCCCAGAAAACCGTACATGGTGATGCAGTCTGGATCCCGGACTGAAGAGAGAGCACAGTCATCCAAACGCCATGAGGCTCCAAGATCTGTGGTTATCGAAACATCTGACGGTGGTCCTCCTACGCAGAAAAACCGTCAGATGCAGGTAACGCTCCACCAGCAGCAGGACCAGTCCAGCCCAGCACACGTACCTCCTCTACCAGGTCAGACCACAATCTGGAAGAGAGGTGCCTACTACCCAAACTCCCAGAAGACGGGAGCAAATTGGAGAAGAGATCCCCTGGCCAGGAGCCCCTTACGGCCAAACAACGAGGGGTGCCAGAGGAAAACCAACTACATCCCCAGAGGGACTTCAAACCCTTACCAGGAGATCTGCACGGGCCCACAGAAAAGCCCAGGCCTCATCAACCAGTTGTGAAAAAAAAAAGAAAAAAAAAGGAGGACGCTGGTGAAGGACCCGGTGGCCACGAAAGGAAAAAGCAAATAGGACATGGTGAAATGACCCGGTTTGCCACAAGGCACAAAAGCAAATAAAACACTGGTGAAAGACCTGGATGCAGTGAATATACCATCGAGTCAGACACCTTACCGGTTCTAGTCATGATCTAAATTAAAGTTTACAAAGAAGTAGATTAATCTTGCATCACAATTCCGTAATTAAGAACAGTTTTTATGATTGGAAGACTGAAACTGTATTTGATATGTGAAAAAAAACATTTCAGATTGTTTTCGTCAGACTAGGAAACTTTAACGGTAGAAGATAACTTTCCGCCTTACAAAAGGGAATGTAGTGTATGCTGTTTTTAAGCATGGACTGTACCGGAACGGGTATACCACTTCGGTCCTGCTTGATTGGCGGGCGACCGGCATCTGTATCATGTGTACTTAGCAAAATAAAGTCTATCTTTGGAATCAAGCACGCCTTTACCTTATGAGTGTGCGGCACTGACCCATTACAGATGGCAAACTTGGCGATAAAGGACAAGGTCAAGGACATGGACAGATCATCAGGTATTGCATTCACCCGTGAGACTGCCCATTATTCGGTTTATGTGTTGTGGGGGGCGGGGGGGAAGGGGGGAGTCATTGTTTACAAAATCGGGGAAAAAAGTGTGTTGAAAGATATATACTATGCATGTTCATGAAGTGGGGCGGCAACTTGTATTTACTTGTGAACTACGGTATTTTCATACCATGACCAAAATACATTAAATTATAAGAAATGGGATTAGTAACTAGATTTCACAGATATTGGTCATAATTCAAAACTTTCAAATCCCAACCAAAATACTTCTATAAATGCGTTTGCATTTTATAACTACGTAAAAATTAAAATTCAAATGGTGGTGACCATTACCCAGACAATGGAAGAAGTATCGAGGACAAGCAGTGTCACTGAAGATTAAGGTTGCCATCCTTGAGGAAGAGTGTAGCAAAGAAATGCAGGTGAAGTGAAAGTAAACGCCAGTCTTTTTTCTGGGGTCTTCGATCTTAGGCAGTCAACTTCATTGCGTTGATAGATTCTGCTGATCGGAAGTTGGTCCAGCTTGCTGATCCGGAAAAAAAAAAAAAAGACAAAGAAAAGGAAAGGAAGGAAGGATGGGGGGAAAGGAAGTGGAGAGTATGGTGACCATCAAGAGTTGTAAGGAGGGGTGTGTTGGCTGTCGTTTCCAGGTTAATTGCTTGTCCCTTCTGTGAACAGGAAGCAACACACCATCATGCCCAGAACAACATCAGACTCACCACAGAGAGGTGACTACGCCCAACTCCCGTAACATCCGATTGACGTTAGGAGGGCTGTGTGGCGTACGGGCGGGCGCGCCATCTGATAGATTTAGTGTGTGAGTGAGTGTGTGTAGCCTCCCTGTGAAAGAGTCGCGTGAAGGCGCTGTCGCAAACCTCATTATTGTATTCAAGTCATAGCAACTGAACCCAAAATATATTTTCGAGCTCAGCTTTACCTTTGCAGTCGGTGTCATTTATTCTGGTGCCACATTGCCAACAGCTGAAAATTCGGCTGGAAAGGAAATCAACATGAGGCACGGAATATAAAACAGTAACTAACGAATAAGTTGGTTAACAATTGCGCCGAGATTATACAGGCTAAATTGCACTCCAGACCGATTGATTGCTCATGATCTCAAATCGCTCAGCAAAAATGCTGACACAGAACAAAACAAAGACACATCCCAAAATAGAAGGATATGTAATTTGCATGAATTGATGAAAGGGAGGGGGGGGGGGGGGTTTTCATTGTTGCGCATATACCTGACCCTGACACATGCATACAGCAAACAACTTGTGAAATGAGCAAATACAAACTAACATTGATTCAAGATAGGCACAACCTGGTTCAATCTTTGAGTGTGGTCTCAAAACAAAACACACGGATGAACGAAAACGAATGCAGGTAAACCACGGTTTGGATTGGTGAATAAAGGGATATTATAGTGATGGCAGAATAGGAAAATGGTTTTTAACAGTATCTAACGAGTAACTAGGGTTACTCTTGCTCCATGATGCGATGAATTTGCACACCTCATAACTCCAAAAAACATTGCTGCTTACGATACCAAATCGCTAGCAGAATGGCAACACAGAGCCCCCATAGATTAGGAGGGCGTCCCCCAAAAAGGGGGGATGTTTGCCATATGCTGTAACTGACACTTTACCAGCAACAACAACTGGAGAAAATAACGAACACCGAGTAACATTGATTCAAGAATGGTACAATCTTGATGGACTCAGACAAACACACGCGCAAACAGAACACATACAGGTAACCTTACTGGAATGGAACTGAGATCTTATATGAGGCAGGAATGGTAAACAGTACCTAAGACTAAAGTAGGTCAACCCTTGCTCCTAAGATGAAATTATTAAACGCTCATAACTCCAATACGACAGGTGTTTATAACATCAAAACGCGTAGCGAAATCCCATCACATAACTCACAGTACAAACAAGGAGACACCCTTCCCCACCCTATCGCTCCCCCCCCCCCCCCCCCCCCCCCCTCCAAAAAAAAAAAAAATTTTCCCTTTCTTTCTTACTGGACACATGTGCACAGCAGCAATCGGAGAATGAACGAACACAAATTAACATTTTTTTCAAGGCAGCATAACATTTTTCACTCTTGAATGTAGTCAAATAAACTTTACTGCGAACAGAAGCGATTTACAGGTAAACTTAGGTTTGATTGGTATGAAAGGAAATCCTAAATAAGGCCAAATAGTGTAAACAGTAAACCTAATGAATGAGTTTATGGTAACTCTCGCCCCATTGATGAGAATAGATTACCGCCTATAATTTCCATACAATTGGCGCTAACGACCACCAAATAGTTAGGCAGAAGACCAACAATGAGCTGCAGAACAAACAAGGAGGACATCCCAAGAACGATGTGCATGCCTGCACATATACCCTGTCGAACCTGACACATTGTACACAGCAAAAGGACAGGACTTTACTAGTAAACGTATCAGAAACTTGCAGTGGATGAACCAATGCAACCCCAATCAATGATGTACAAAAGAAAGCGATTGCTTTCCCATTCGATCTCTCACATGTTGCGCTCTACTGCCATATAAGCAAAGCTGACGCTTCCATTGAAAACTCAATTTTCTTCAAAGAGTTCAAAGTGCGAAAAGCAAGTTATTAAACCGAGTTTGGGACAGATTGGGAGACAGGTGATGAGATCGTGTGACCAAACCTTAAGACTGGAAAGTTCCGGAGGTCGCCGTCGATTGGGTGGTAGAGTGTAGTTGTCGTCGTTGTTGTTGTTGTTGTCTGTTGTTGTTTCTGCACCAGTAGAAATGGTAGTGGTGTTGGTGATGTAGTTAGTAGCAGTAGTAGCAATGTATTAGTAGTAGGGACTGTCAAGAATCTTGCGATTGGCCCTTGGATTTGTACGTTGAATCTTGTAAAAATGATTTCATTGCTCATTTGCTGTGTTCTGTGGTTCACTGAAAAAGCACATGCATATTCGTATACAAGGTGGTTTTTTTTTGTGTGTGTTTTTTTTTTAGCCATGATGTGTATGTTCATCAAACCCGTTTTGGACACTCGACTATCATCATGATAACTATGTGAAGGGAACATTTGTTGCATTTTCATTAGGATTTTTAAATTTTTTTTTTTGTGCTCTTTTCTATTGTGAAAGTAGTAAACATGCCATTTCAAACAAGTAATTAAAGGTTTCCTTACGCTTAAGTTCTCTCCTCTCTCTATCTCTTTCTCTCTCTCTCTCTCTCTCCTCTCTCTCTCTCTCTCTTTCTCTCTCTCTCTATCTCTCTTTTGTGACAATGCAATTACGAACATTTTTATGAGTATCTTACAGGCCCCCATACCAATCCTTCCAATGTCATGCAACTGCTTCGTACAATGTTAAAACTAGTATTTTACAATCTCTTCATCATCAGTATCTATCATCATCATTTAATCATCGTCGTCTTCATCTTTACTCGTTTGTTACAGAATGCAAAGCAATATAACAGTTGGTTATAAACAAAATAGTGCCATTCCTTTCATTTTAATCCGTCTGTGTGAACGATTCTATCTTGATGAACAAATCAGGAAAAGAAGGGGAATCAATTTCAGACAAATGAAAAATTCTCAGAACAAATTCTAAAACTTTGTCTGTGAACAGTTACAAGGCCTGGGGCGCATTACATAATTTTTGGGTGTCCAACGGTATCCTTCGTGAGCGATTCCAGAGCATAAAAACAAAAATAGAGCAATCTTATTTAGGTTGATTGGGCACGTGGCACATGAACAGAAGACAATGATTCCAAGATAAAGCAAAGTAGAAAAACATATTTTAAGTTCTGTCGCTATAGGACTTGTAATAACCTAAAGATAACGTCGACAGTCGCTTTCTGTACATTCCACGCAGAACGTCCTCCTTGCACTTCAAGGTTGGCAGCTATAAGCTGAGCCAATTATTCATGATCTGGGTGACTTGCTTTTCTTTTAGAAGTGGTTGGATAGAGCCTCGGGAGAATGAGCATCGTGGTCAGTTGCTGGGTTGTCAGGACAACCTTATGGTTAATCTGGAAATTAAAATGGTTCCGATCTGTCTGTCAGTTGTAGGGTGTCGCTCATCTCCATTTGCTAACTTGCGGGGGAAAAAAGGCTGTGTGTAACCGAAGTTACTGCAGTAGTTGTGTGTGTGTGTGTGTGTGTGGTGTGTGTGTGTGTGTGTGTGTGTGTGTGGTGTGTGTGTGTTGTCGTGTGTGTGTGTGTGTGTGTGTGTGCGTGGCGTGGCGTGCGTGCAGTGCGTGCGTTGCGTGCGTTCGTTGCGTGCGTGCGTGCGTGCGTGTGTGTGTGTGTGTGTGTGTGTGTGATGTGGAGAGAGAGAGTGGAGAGGAGGAGAGAGATGAGAGAGATGTGTGTGGGTGTGTGGTAGTGTGTGTGTGTGTGGTGGTGTGATGTTGTGTTGTTGTGTGTGTAAAGATCCCCATGCAAGCGTCAAGCTATAGTGATTGCGATTGCTATATGGAAGGAGTGAGAAGAGAGATGTATAGGCCCTGGCAGGGCACGGGGACCGATCCGGTAGGCGCGTTAAAGTCTATGAGGTACATAGGAGGCCTGTCTTAGAAAATATACAAGGTGCGTGTTGCGTCATACTGTATTGTGTAAATCTACCCTATTTATGTATACTTTGAGACGCAAATGTCCATGCCTCGCATCCAGAAATTCCTAGTTCATAGGAACTATCGGGATTCTTTTTCCCTACCTTTCTGCTCCCCCCCCCTTCCACCTACACCCCCTCCTCTTTTCTATCTCTTTCTTTCTTTCTATCTTTCTTCTTTTCTTTCTTTCTCTTTCTTCTTTCTTTCATATTCTTTTTTTTCTTCTTCTTGAGGGTGGGGTTGGTGGTAAATGGGGGGTGGGGTTTGGACAACAGGAATCCCCGGGATACCACCATCTCACTCCCTGATGCACTTCTATGGCCTACATCTTCCCGCGTCCCTGGACATTATGGGTTTAATCCAGACTGTCCGGGGGGGCAGTCTCTAAATAGCGTCAGTTTTGTCTCGAACCCGGCCGATTTTTATCTTTTTAGGAGAGCGATGTTCAAAATATTATATAGAAAGTTTGTTTGATTTAACTTTTTTTAAAGTGCTGGTTATTCAAGGCAAAGTTTCTCTGTACAAGGTCTCTCTGTATAAAATAATGGTCCATTTTCGTTCATGGTTGTTTTGTTTTTTTTCTGATCTGTTTTGTCCTTTCGTTTGTTTCGCCAAAAGTGTGGGTTGCTTGATGAACACCATGCGGCAGAAGACGCAGGTAAGAAGAGATGTCATTTTTTAGTCGAGATCGGTCATGGTTTTATCGTTAAGGTCCATCAAATATGTTGGTTATCTTTGTGTTGTTTTGTTTGCAAATTTTGTTCCTTGTTGTAGATTTTGCAGTCGTTATCTTAAACCAAATACAGTTGTGTGTGTGCAATCAATCTATTTTGTTTCTACCGACTGTAGGATGTGTTGGTGGAAGCTGTAGGCAATGACGCAAAAGTTATTTTTCTGTTTAGTGCCGTTTCAATCAATGAGTCAGTGACTTCACATTTATCTTCAACTAATTCACAATAAACTAGATCATTCGTTGCCATTTGGTATACAACCGAATCGGTTTGATTGAGCAAGTACTACACAGGAGTTCGAAGTGTCACCCACACACTCACACGCGCGCGCGCGCGCACCACCCGCAAATGATTTACACCAAACTCACACACACACACACACACTCTCTCTCTTCTCTCTCTTCTCTCATGCAGCATTAGCGCACTGAGGCACATGTTATGCATGCACTTATACATAAGTACACATTACCTACAACATGTGCACCATCATTGAATTGTATGGTACAACACACTCACAAACACTCACGCACTCACTCACTCATCTTCTCTCTCTCACTCCACACACACGCACACACACACACATGATTCTGGGTATAGACCTTGTCTTAGCGTTTGTTTTTAGTTAGATCACACACAACACACATATACATTACATTTGCTACACATTATATTCTGAAATAGTGTTGTGAACGTTTTATGGATTTAAAATGGGGGCCTCCTGAGCCACGAGATAGGACACTTTTGTAATCACCATCTACAGTATAAATATTTTGCTTACACATTACCTGTACATGCATCACTCTCAGGTATATCCATACTATTCAGTCATAACTACATATGGCCTAGTCTACAATGAGGGACGTATCAAGGGTGTGGCATATCACACCACACACACAACCTCTCTCTCTTTCTGTCTACACACACACACACTCACACATATATATATGTTTGTGAGTTATTTATATATTGATACTGGTGAGTTGATGTTTAACGTGCGGTGACAGCCCTGATTGTGGACCTTTGTGGTCGGCTGGTATAGCAACATTATCTTATTTGTCCTTGTGGAGAATTGAAGAAAAGTTAATTACGATTTTTTTTTCAGCCATTATTACAAGAGAAATCACTCTTACATAAACGAATGAAG
>CM031598.1:82245829-82255829 GCA_018398815.1 Conus ventricosus
AAAGGCCCTGTTTCTTCACCTCAAAGACAGTGCCCACCCCTCGTCAAATCCCCTCTCCTCCCTCTCTTCCTTTTCTTTTCCCATCACAGTAACATGTGCCCGCCTCTCTCCTCTCTCTCTCTCTCTCTCTCTCTCTCCTCTCATCTCTCTCTCTCTCCTCTCTCTCTCTCTTCTCTCTCTCTCTCACACACACACACATACATCTCATACACACATGCATTCATTCTCATTCTCTCTGTCTCTGTCTCTCTCTCTCTCTCTCTCTGTGCCCCCCTCTCTCTCTCTCTCTCTCACACACACACTGGAAACATTTACCCATAGTGTGACACACAGTACACACACATGCACACACACCTGCACGCACATGGCAAACATGCAAAAACAAACTCAAACACACTCATACTGCAAACACATACATATATGCATGTGCGTGCGTGCGCACACACACACACACACATGCACGCACACACGCATGCACACACGCATGCACACTCAAACATACACATGCGCACACACTCACAGATCTACACATGCGCATGAATGTGCACATACACACACACATGCACTCATACAGGAACGCATACAGGCACGCATACACATACACTCTTTCATTGACTGTCAAATGCAAACCAAACCTGAAACTTTTTTCCCTGGAATAAACACATATGATCCAACCTCATCATAGCTTTGTATAAAATTAAAGACAGCTAAATACAGTTGTTGTTGTTGTTGTCGTACCCTGGCTAAAAGACTCCAGGGATCATCCGAACAGCCGAAGTATTTGAACACTATGGCACAAATGCATCAGCTGGGGATGAGAACATTACGTGTGTGACCGTTTTTGATTACCCCGCCACATGGGCAGCCACACTCCGACTTCGGGGAGCTAAATACAGTTAAACAACAACAAAACCTGTATGCAAAGTGCTGAGCTTCTTTCCTAACAACAATGAAAATAACCTGAAATGTTGAGACGCTTGAAATGTTGAGATGCTTAAAAGAATAACCTATCTATCTCTCCATCCCATCCCCCATTCCCCTTCCCCCCTTCTCTCTCTCTCATCACAGAATGCTGGCTCAGCAAGCAGCCTTGCCTTTAGCTCAAATGATCTGGTTCCTATTCAGGAACACAAGAGAGGCAAGGCTGTAATCACCAGTTAAATGGATGCATAGCCGGCCCAATGAGCAGGTCCCCTCAGGTTCTCCAGAGAATGGAAACAAATGGGGGCACTGTTGACCTGATCTCCCAGGGTAAAACTGACACCAACTATGTGCTCAATGGTCACTGCAAATGACAAAATGAAAGACTCAATTTTTACTGACTTATCCAGGTGCAGATACTGATCAGCACAGTCTTAAGAAGAAAAAAAAATTTAACTTAATAAACTGTTATGGTACAACTTTCAATGATGACCAAAGTCTTCATGTCATGTCTTTACATTCAGTTTAATGTGGGTGCATTTTTTTGTTTGTTTTTTTGTAAAATACAAATTAACTATGAGAGGCTTCAGCATCCAAAAACCAGCTTGTGAAAACCAACACAAAAGGTATTTCACCACAAGGCTGCAGTCAAAGTAAGTAATCATTTTCGCTAGGTTCAAATAGCTTGAACTGTTAGTTCATAATTTCATGCCACAAAATAAATTCAAAATTTGTTACAAATAATGGTTTACGTCAATGTTTCACATTCATATGACTCAGTCTTCGAAGAAGATTGTTTCACAAGGTACAGATTCCTGAAGACACATCCTGTTGCAAGAGTGAAGACTTGTAAGACGAGTCAAATCTTTCTGGACACCAGATGCCATAGTGCAATGATTAGCATTGAAGGCTTGCGGACTTGTTGAACTAGAGTCCAATCACGCGCATAAATCAACGGGTGAATTTTCTGGTCCTGGCTGGCTGCTACAGGTTCCAACGGTAAGACTGGAGCAACACTGTTGAGTTTCACCAATCTAATGGATGCTTCTGCGAGAGACTTGCTCAAATTTCCTGACCAACTCTGCAGGTATCTGCATCACTCAAGTTTGGCTGATGCCATGGCATAGGGTGAAAGGAATGGAATGTCACATCATCATCTTTAATAATTATGATTAAATAGTAAACAAACAAAAAAGTCTCAAACTCTGTAACTTTTCATGCGCTGCCTCCATAACGACCTCAGTTTTTATTCATTTCAACTCTATGCTCATGCCCATGGTCAGTCCATGTCAGTCATCAGTATCAGTAAGTTCACAGGAAGGGTCATGACAGACATAGAACCACCCCTATAAGAAATGTTCATTCACATGAGTTCTACCTGTTAGCATTACTGACATCATCAGTATGGGGATTAGTAGTTGGTGTCACAAGTATGTTAGATCAGACACCAAGCACCAATGAACAATACAGAAGTGATTTTGCAGCTGGCAATGTTTCCTCTTTGAGGGAAGTGACTTTGCAGCTGTGCAATGTTTCCTCTGTGAGGGAAGTGACTTTGCAGCTGTGCAATGTTTCCTCTGTGAGGGAAGTGTAAAGTATGGGCTATGGGAGAGCTACCCTTAGCTCATCACACATCGTCATCTTTTGGCACTGTAAGCAGGATGACTGTTCTACATCATCTGCTTGTTCTTCCCCTGCTGCCCCTACCTTATCCCACATCAGTTCATTACAACTTGGCACAGCCAACAGGATAACTGCTCCCTGCCAGCAGAGCCCATACTTTCCCTTTTTCACTTGCCCATACTTTCCCTTGTCACTCTTTCACGACCTTGGACATTTGGTACGGAACAATTATCCTGCATACGGCGTAACTTGGCTTTGCCTGAATGTTTTCTGGCAGCACAGGGTCCATGCCATCTGTTTTCACCTTTTCCTGGTCCTACACCATTCTATGTCCTCCCTTTGTCCATTACAGTCTGACCAACCTTGTGATCCTAAATGCCGACTCACATCACTTGCACTGAGCAGACTGATGCTGAAGTCTGAATGTAACTTAGAAGTTTTATGTTGAAAACCAAAGACTTCTATACATTGCAGAGAATACATACCTGGGAGAATTTTATTTCTCCGACATTTCACAGCGCTTCCTCTTTGATGTTACATTCTTACGATGTATTTCTTTCTCTTTCCATTTTACCACACCTATCACACAAGAATGTACATCATATGGAGCCCTAAGTTACAATCAAATAATAAAAATAATAAATCTATGATTAAAACAGAATAAGAAAAAATACAAACCAACATACAAAACCAGTAGCAAAAGTAACACTTATTACACAACACTAGACAGTCAACCATACACATCGAAATGCACAAAAATATCCCCTGAACCCAGTCAGATTCAGGGCTCAAACTGATCGTGATAAGGGTGTATTTGCCTTTTTCCATAACAATGCAGTCTGTTTCATTCTCTGCAACAGAACCAGTCTAATCAACTGATACTGAAGATGTAAAGCTCTCCGATGTTGATGTACTTCAATGCTCTCAGTAAATATTTAACATTTTTCATGACAACATGCTTCACAATTGTTACAATACCTTTTGAGGCATTTTTGCAGCTGATGCAAGTGCAGCCAGGCTTCAAATTCACAGTGTTCATTCAGCAGTTCCACAGCTTCTGTTAAGCTCCCTCTTAACTTTTCTGGAATCTTGGGGGCATGAATCAAGGCGCTTTCTTTCAGGTCGAACACTTGCAGCTTTGTTGAGATTCCTGAAAGTAAAATCAAAAGTGTGACAAAAATGAATGACAGCAAATGCTTACATGAAATGGTAATCAAATCACAATGTCACCCAAACCAAACTCAGATGCATTACCTTCTTCTTTTAACATTATCAAATGGCAAATTTTTTTCAAAAATGGAGATTAAAAAAAATGTTGCTAGGGCATGCGCATAAAAAGAAACGTATACCACAAGAAACTTGTTTAACATGCCCAGTGCATGCCTTCCATCAACTTAAAGATAAACCTGGTTAGATAACCAATGCTAGACACTCCATTAGTCTTTTTTCTGTGTTCAGATTATGTTCTGATGCTCAGATACTGAAAGAGCCGCTTTCATATGCTCATAAAGGGATTTCTTTTTCACTAGAAATTCTTTGTTTTTGCCAAATGCCTTTAGTTATACATCATTAGATCAACATACATTGCTTTAACGTTTAAGTGTTAGTTCTATGATTTTTAAGTTAAATGACTGATGAGCATAGCACCCAGTCTGAATTAAATAGTGGTTTATTTTCAATGCTGTAGATAGCAGAAAGTGCATAAGAAAATATACAATCTCTGCATGGAAATTAACAAAATGCAGGTTCACAATGAAAACATACTCATTCTGTGAATTCCAAATGCACCGTATCTAACAGGGTTTAGCATTAATTCAGAAGCAGATACTCATTATGATTTTTCAAGATACACTATGAACACCAGGCAATGACTTGCAAAGAACTGGTGCAAAGTACATTAATGGGACATTTGAGAAGAAAGTTACGATTATTTAAGCAATTGAATTTTGCCTTTAAAAAAAACTCAAATAACAATATGTAAAGCAAATATATGTTGAAATGAGGTCAGTTCTCTCAGGGTGCAAGGTCAGGAAAGGTGAAGGACTTAGTCACTTACCCACCACTACAATGTTTCGAATGATATGAGGAACATTTAAGCATAAATATACATTATGCTAACGAATTTGCATGAAATTGCAAATACAAAAGTGATCAATTGGTGACCCCTGTAAATTACACACATCCCTTAGGAGCCATTTTGTGCACATCAAGTCACAGTGGAAAAACACTAGTGTCATTTACTTGTAATAGAATAGGCAAGCACAACATTAGTATCAACCAATTGGTGTGCAGGAACTGTGTTACACTAAATCATGATATGTAGTTGGCCATTGTGAATAAATAATGAGAAAAAAATTAATACACTGTGTGGAGAAGTGAAGTTTATAAAAGAGAACTTACGATATTTTCAGCCATTACAAGAGGATAACTCTTGAAGAACGAATGACGTCAAATGCTCTCCAATCATAAGATCAGATTGTAGATCAGAAATAAATATGTTTCCATGGAAGGTAAGTAAATAAAGTTGCATCGAAGCAAGCAAAGATTTAAGTTGTTTTTTATTTGAACATAAATCATACATCAATTGAAAAAAAAAATCAATTGTTTGGGAATATTAATTTTGTTTCGCTACCGTTGCTAAGGTTTAGTTGCTAAGATGATTCATTTGCTTACATTTTGTTTTAGTAACGATGGATAGCAGATCATCGAAACTTGATTGAGTTTCTTTTAATAGTTGTTGTAAGAATTAGATTATCATACTGAGTTTATCGATAGTTTGTTACAGTATTATTTTTGCTTCGATGCTATGTTGTCAGGATGATGTTGTCATGTTGATCAAATGTTAGATCTATCAATAACGAACAAATGTATATAAAAAGAGAGTGGGCGGGGGGGGGGGGGGGGGGGTGACTTGCTGACGGAGGACTTTCTGACAAAAATTCCTTGCTGTTTATGCAATTTCTGACATTAGAGCAACATCAACTTTGGGCTGGTCTGGTCTCAAGATTGTTTGCCTGGCTGACCTGAGCGCTGGTTGCTTGCTGTCTCTACCTTTTAAATTATGATCTGCAATACCCAGCAGATTTAGTTTGCATGAAAGATCTGTGCAAAGTGGCAGGCACAAAGATGAGATTGAACATCCTGCACATATGCGAATTGAAATCCTTGTGATTCGATTGAGATCCTGCCTATGCCCTAAGACCACTTTGTCACAACTGCATACTCATGATACTGGTGTGTATTGACAAAGCCTTATCACAGACACTGACTGAGGCAGCACCCTTTACAAGAAGTGGTAGAAACCACGGTTTGTCTCATCTCTACATCATGTGTACATGTATACATGTCAGTTTAATGACTGGTTTACAACCAATTAGGCAGTAACTGAGTAAGCTGAGCTCTGAAAGTATGTGATGAGAAGTTACTTGAAATGCTGTGTAGCCTAAATATCCCCACTGAGGGCCTCAAGATTCTGTAATCCTAAAGAAAATCAGAATGAGTTAAGTATCAAACCTAATGACTTGATGACTTATGCCTTTTTCGTTTTTACATCAGTAAGCCCCCCTCCCCCTTTTTTTTTTTTTACATCAGTTATCTTTCCTGAGGTCTTCTCACTATCAGTGCCTTCTAGATCTGTATTTGTCCTCCACTCTGAGTCCTGACTTTGGCACATTATGATTACCACTAGAGCTAA
This sequence comes from Conus ventricosus, assembly GCA_018398815.1. Taxonomy (NCBI): domain Eukaryota; kingdom Metazoa; phylum Mollusca; class Gastropoda; order Neogastropoda; family Conidae; genus Conus; species Conus ventricosus. The sequence goes on from CM031598.1 coordinate 82,252,068, forward strand.
GCTTTGGCATATTCGTTAACACTTGGTGCCCAACCCTGCTACTCTCTCTCTCTCTCTCTCTCTCTCTCTCTCTCTCTCTCTCATACACACACACACACACACACACACAAACACTCTCTCTCTCTCTCTCTCTCTCCTCTCTCTCTCTCTCTCTCTCAAATTAAACAATATCCCTTAGCAAAACAGGTAACCGTTGTGATTTGCCATCAAGCTTATTTTGTATCCATAACTACTGATTGCATGTTCATCTTCGTCAGTATTAGTTCCTTGATACAAATATTATTTTCATTATTACTTCTTTTATTGTTGTTGCTATTGTTCTTATCATTATTGTTTTCATCAAATGTTACAATTATCATTATTGATCAATAACAACTAGGCCTAATTCATCTCCTGAAAAGCCATTCCAAACAAAGTCATACACACATGTGTGTGTGCGTGTGTGTGTGTGTGTGTGTGTGTGTGTGTGTGTGTGTGTGTGTGTGTGTGTGACTGTGTGTGTGTGTGTGTGTATGTGTGTGTGTGTGTGTGTGTGTGTGTGTGTGTGTGTGTGTGTGTGTGTGTGTGCGATGTGGTTAAGTTTCTTATGGCTTGAGAAAACTGAAATTGAAACTTTCATCCGTTGAATATAATTTTCCGTTTTCGGGAATTCTTCGTTTACGGAATTTCTGCTTTGAATGACATGTGCTTGAGTTATTTAGCTGTAAATATGAGTAGAAGACGATTGTTTCACGACCCTTTGATTCTGCATCGTTTCCCTACCTTCCACACGAAGGAGGTGGTCTAAGTGTTCGTAGTCGTTGTCTTGCAACCATTCCTGAAGCTCTAGCTGATCTCTCTGTTCAATTTGCAGTCTACCACACAGGATCGTGACACCACCAAAAATCACAAGAATGCAGCCAAACTTGAAAACCATTTTCCTCCTGCTTCTATAAACTATAAAAACCTCACATGAAGACAAACTTCACAACAATTTACTGGGGACTGAGCTTATCTATCTTATGACTAAAGTTTGTTGACATCCTGATCGCTATCACCGGATGTCTCTTTGATTTTTTTCTTCCTCTCCCGGATGACTGTAAAAATACAAAATCGGAAAAACTGATGAAACCGGTTCGTCAGGGAAACAAAAGCCAGTCTTTCAGTCGTGAAAGATTTGATGGAGAAACGAAAAATAGTCGTAACTTAGACAGAAATAAAGATGAACAGATGATGTAAACGTTTTCTTAAAAGCCTACTTTTGCGGTAAATAGCTCCCCCCCCCCCTTCCCCCAACACACACACACACAACCTTTTTTAGTACTCCCAGTGTCCGTGGTCAAAATGTGCTCCACTCACTCCAGACAAAACTTCTGGGCCCACCTTTCTGAAAATTTGAAAATTTTTAATGGGTCACGCATCTTCTTTCTTTTACTGCCCACAATCATGTTGATTAATCTGACACTTTTGTGTGTATGACCTTTTTTTTTTATCCCGCCATGGCAGCCATACTCCAACTTCGGGGAAGGTGCATGCTACCAACGGCCAAACTGGCCTTCACTTCCGAAAGTTGGTGTTAGGTTTTTACGTGTGTGTGCAAGATGTGCGTGCGTTCACACACGGAACCTGGTGAACCTCGCGCGCTGGTGACCTACTCGTTTTTGAGTGAACCGGTGTTTTAGGAAGAAGAAGAAGAACCTCGATTTATAGTCTCATTCGAAGGACTGTGTGGGGAATGGAGTCAGAACTAATGATAACTCCGACGGAAAAATCTCGCTGTGCCGAAACGGCCCGGCGGGGATGCGAACCCGCAACCCCAAGATTACGAGCCCGATGCTCTACCAACTGAGCTATTCCGGCTCCACGGATGATGCCCGATGTTTATTTTACCAGAAAGCAGTAACTAACGGCTATAACGCCCAAAACGGTTTTTCTTCTTTATGGAATATCTCAGAAAGTACAACTACATTATGACGCATATTTGATTGTGACGTCGACTACATTATGACGCATTTTGATTGTGACGTTTTTCAGGAAGATGAACTGGGAGTAGGCTACGTTTACATGCTTTGCATCTTATTTTTAATGGAAACGGGCATGTTTCTTTTCAGAATTAAACTGGGTCTGAACATACCCATATAGTCGTTCGGATGGGACTATAAACCGAGGTCTAGTCTGTGTCACATGCACTAAAAGATCATACACGGACTCTAAAGATCCCGATGCTCATGTCCTAAGACGGGTGAGTACCGGCTACACGAAAATACACAATACATGCAACCTGTGTGCCATAATAGTCTACTTGAAGGCTGCGAGCACGGGGCAGGTTAAACATCCCCATTTAAAAGAAGAAGAAGAAGATACCAAGTCGGAAAACAAAGGTTGGAGCGGACTTTGGAAGAAGTCTTGTACATGAATGACTTGACATAATGAATTATATAGACGTTATACTATGATTATGTTTTGGTGTGTGTGTGTTTCTCTCTCATTTTTGAGTCGATGGAGTTCACTTGAGTTGCATGTATGTGAATGGATTTTCGTGACGGCATAACACTGCGACAAAGGCCCGTAGTCGAGTACTCCGCCATCCATCTGAAGTCAGACTCGATCCTTCCAAGTGTAGACACTCTGTACAATACAGTGACCCTACTTATTTGAACCATTGTGTCACGGTGGATGGTGTAGTGTATGCTGTTTTAAGCATGGACTGTACCGGAACGGTATACCAGCTTCGGCTCTGCATGATGGCGGCGACCGCATCTGTATCTTCGTGTACTTAGCAAATAAAGTCCATATCTTTGGAATCAAGCACCGCCTTTACCTTATTGAGTGAGCGGCTTACCATTACATGGTGTCAGAAGTGTAGAAGTAGAGAAGAAACCCACGACCATGGCAGAGACTGTCGTCGTAAGGACACCAGATCCGCTCTTTGTCAACAGCAGCAACCCCAGTGCTGAATGGAGCAAGTGGAAGATGAAGTTCAACATCTTTCTTCAGGCTACTGGGGCAACAACAAAGCCCAACGTCGTCAAGGTAGGACTTCTCCTAAACCACATCGGCGATGAAGGCATCGAAATCTATTCGAATTTTGCCTACCTACCAGCCAGAGACAACCCTGAAAATGCTGACGAAAGGCTCCCAGCAGAAGACCAAAATGACTACGCAACCGTCCTGCGTAAGACTAAGTACGACGAATTTTTTAACCGTCGCGACCCCCAATTGATGCTGAGGGAACAGTTCTGGTATAATCTGCGTAGAGAACCGTCCCAGACATTCGATGCACGGCTACGCACTGTAAAAGAAAAAGCTAGTGCATGCAAATTTGACAACGTCGACACGATGGTTAGAGACAATTGGTATTCTCTTGCCATGACGACATTGCAAAGATGAAGCTGTATGACGTGGGAGCTGGACTCACCCTTCAGAAAACAGTTGAAACTCTTTCTATGAGAGAACTAACGAAGAAAGAACTGGCAAACACGAAGTCGGCAACAGTGGACGCCCTGCAGGCTGCAGAAAAGGCGAAAGGGTCATTGTCGCACAAAAACGGCCACAATCAAACGGCACGCAGTCATCCAACTGGAGGGTCAGTGAAGACCAATACATGTGGTTACTGCAACCGACGACACCCTATAGGCAAGAAAAACTGCCCTGCTGCAAAAACTCACTGCAGAAAATGCAACAAAGTGGGACACTTTGCTATTGTCTGCAGAAGTTCCTTGGCAGTCAAGAGGTACAAGAAGAAAACCAGCAAGTCGAAAACTACTTGTTGGAGGTGTACAG
>CM031598.1:82263329-82273216 GCA_018398815.1 Conus ventricosus
GGATGAACCTCTGATCTTGTAAGCATTGCCTGGACACTCTTGCCTCCTCCTTTGATTACTTTCCAAGTTTTATTATCTTCTACACTACACCTAGGATCAATCTCAATTCTACATTTCTGCTGGTATTCCAAGATGGCATTAATAATGCCATTATAGAGAAGAAAGTTAGTTCGCCTGATATTTGGATAAAGTTCCTTAAATTCTCTAAAGGTAAGGAATTTATTATCATTTAATCATACAATTGGTGAATAAATAAAATATTTTCCTCAACCCATTCTTTAATGATACTACATGCCTGTCTCTTAGTATATGTTTGTTGTAATGTATGCACTCAGCCAAAAATTCTGCAGGCTTCAGTGGGGGCATTTCATGTACAGATGTTTGCAGTGTTTCAGCACGTCTGTCCAAAACAAATTCTTACAACTTTTCAAACAAACATGTACATATTCTTCTCCCAGTTTTGACAAATTTACAAAATTAGGAAATAAGGCATACACAAAAGTTTGCAGACTTCCTTCATAGTTAGCCGTTTAAGCCAGGATATTTTTAATGAAGTAATATAAGCATGTAAATCAACCATCTGTAATCCACCATCAACTTAAGGTTTGCACACTATACTCCTTTTTATCTTGGCTGGTTTATTGCTCCATAAGAAGGAGAATAAAGCTGTCTGTAGTTCTTTAACAAAATTTACGGAGGATCGGGTAGATTTATCAAAAGATAAGTTAGTTTAGACAAAACCAATGTTTTCATACTGTTATCTTACCTAAGGGAGAAAGGTCTCTCTTACACCATCTACCCAGTACCTTTTTAATGTCATTCAATTTGCCTTCAAAATTTATATCCGTTATTCTTCTGATGTCCACACAAAACTGTATACCCAATATTCCAAAAATTCCAGGATTCCAGCGAAAGTTTTCATCACGCATATATCTCATGTTTGAATGCTTCATACTTCCAAACCACACGACATTTGTTTTTTCATGATTAATTCTTAAACCAGACATTTGGGCAAAAAGTCTCAATACACTTATGGTTTCATTGAACGACTTTTCTGTACCATCCAGACATATATTAGTATCATCTGCGAATTGCGACAGGAGGACCTCTGACCCTCACCATGACACCTTTTATATTAATATTTTGTCTAATAAGAAGCGACAGGACCTCTGCGCCGATCAGGTATAGGTAAGGAGAGCAAGGATCCCCCTGCCGCACTTCACGTCTAACTGGAAACCATTTTGAATATTGTCCATTAACAGAAACACAGGACGTCATGTCCTTGTAAAAGGAGACAATCCACCTTATAATATCGGGGCCAAAATTGAAAAATTCAAGCGCTTTATTCAAGAAGGTCCAAGAGATGCTATCAAATGCCTTTTCAAAATCAACACTAAGTAAAAGACCTGGGGTGCTTTCTTCCTCGGTATAATTGAAGTACATCATAGATTTTTCTAATATTCTCTCCAATGTATCTTCCTCCCATGAAGCCCTTTTGGTCCTCATGAACTATTTTTGGTAAGACACATTTGATACGATTAGCAATTGAGGCTGATGCTATTTTGTATGCCGTATTTAACAGAGAAATTGGTCTCCAATTCTTCAAATACTGTTTTGGCTTATCCTCCTTGGGAATACAAACAATGACACCCTGTCTCTGTGTAACTGACATACTCTGTTTATCAAAACCATCATTCAGAGATCTGACAAGAAAGGTGCCAATATCTGCGAAGAAGAATTTATAAAATTCAACAGTAAAACCATCTGATCCAGGGCTTTTGTTGTTTTTCATATTTTTTAGGGCCTCACCCACTTCGTTTATAGTCAATGGACCTTCCAGTCGATCACTTTCTTCTTGTGTTAATTTGTTAGCATCCATTATTATACCATTAAGATCTACGTTCCTTGCTTTCTGTTCTGTAAATAGTTGTTCATAAAATGTTTCAACCTCTTTTAGGATACTCTTTTGATCGGATATAATATTACCATCAACTCTTTCAAGAAAACTCATAGAGCGATCTACAAAATTTCTATTTTCCAAGCTGCAAAAATATTTACTAGGTTTCTCTCCTTCACGAATCGACTTTACTCTTGATCTAACAATAATTCCCTCTATTTTCTTTTCCCGTAGTTCTTCTAGTTCCAATTTCAATTGTTCTAGTTCTCCTAAATTCTCTTCATTCACATTTGAACTCAAGTTGGAAATCTTTGTTTCAAGTTCCTTTTCCCGTTTTAAATCATTTTTTTTCTTATAGCATGAATAGGCTATTGTTTTTTCTCTTATTTTTAGTAACACCATTTCAAAAAATAGTTGATCTGAAATTGTAAACTGTAGCATATCACTTGCCACCTCATTAATATTCTGAAAGTTGTAGACTGGTAAAGCGTATTCTTTTTTTAACTCTGAAATGACTCCTTTTATTTCATCTACAAATTTCTTGTCTCTTAATAAAGAATTGTTAAATTTCCAGTACTGTCTATCTCTCATCCTCACTTCTTCTCTAAGACTTATATCAACAATGGAATGATCTGAACGGTAACTGAGACCTATATTAGATCTACTGACATCCGACAACAGACTTTCTGATATCAGAAAATAATCTAACCTGCCTTGTTTTATGGTATTAAATTTGCGCCAAGAATATTTTCTTAAATTTGGGTTTAATGTTCTGAACACATCAATCAATTCATGGTGAGCAGTTAAATCCAATATTGCTTTACGCGATCTAGGTCTATTTGGAGTACTAGAATAGTTTCTTGAATCAAGTTTCCCGTCTAGCACAACATTCCAGTCTCCTCCCAAGATCAAGTTATTATTACCAGACTGTTCAAGTTTAGCACTTAACGCATTAAAAAAGTCTGGGTTATCTCCTGCACTAGGCCCATATACATTGACCAAAGTGAATCGTTTCTTGAGAAACTCCACATCTAAAAAAAGATACTGTCCATTGGGGTCCCTTACAACATTAAATACTTTGTACTCGAAATTATTATTAAATAGAATTGCAACCCCATTTTATTTGTATCTGATCCTGCCAGCCATACTGAATATCCCCAGCTTGACCTAATAAAGTTTTCTTGTTTATGGGGTAGATGAGTTTCTTGTAGAAAATATATGCTACTATTCTGATTCCTCAGGAATTCAAAGACATCTTTCCTTTTCTTGAAGTCATTTATCCCATTGCAATTGTAAGAACATATTTTGAATCCCATTGATTTATTTATCTTGCTATCCATTTTTTCTTCCAGAATAAACTCCCAGAATTATATCCAATGTAATTGTACAAAGTGCCATTCGAACATGCTCCACTCTTGTTCTCCTGTAGGAAGCTACTCTTTATACTTGAGGATGTATGAAAAAACTCACTGGAAAGAGTATACTTAGCACCTTGATTTTCAACAAAGCATGAAAAAAATGTATTCCACAGGTAATTTTTCTCATTCCACAGCCCATGACAAAAACATTGCAAGATACACGAATCACACAATAACACAGTACATGACAAAGATACGATACAATCAAAAACATACTTATATAAATGTTCATTCATAATGGGGCAACTTTGCTGACAACCCCCCGATATAAACCGAAATTAGACTAAATTTAGGCACTGAAGAACCATGCAACATTCGAACATTGTACAAAAAGTGCAAACCGTGCAAAATCACAGCGCTCATTCTCATGACCTCATTCAAAATTTATGGCTACTAATATTGTAATAAGTTCATGTTTGGAATAGGGTCAGCTATTCCTATGTTTGATTACAATTGAAAGAACCATCATCCCTGATGGTGTTCTTCATCCTAATTGCGAAAGCAAAAAAAAAAAAAAAAAAAAAAAAAAAAAAAAAAAACACACACACACACAATAACCCTACACCTGTAATACCAAACACACACACACACACACCACACACACCACACACACACACACACACACACACACACACACACACACCTGCATACACACACACACCCACGCACACATACCCACGCACACACACACACACACACACACACACACACACACACACACACACACACACACACACACACTGGTCTACCAAAAGGTATCTCATTAACATATACATGGGTCAGTAAACAAGTGGGGTAACTTTTTCAATTTTCAATTTCAATTATACATGGGGTTTTCAGTATCGGTTTCACATATTTGCAATCGGGCTTCCATACAAATTATAAGCAAACACAAGGAATCATCCTCACATGATCTGCTAACCCAGGCTACTCTGTAACCGTATTAAAAAAAAAAAAAAAAAGAAAAAAAAAAGAGTAAAACAACCGATAATCACTGCCCTACCTTAGTGTCTTAAACTATAAATGCAATGTATCAGTAAACAAACAACATTAACCATTCAGAAGAATCACACAGGGTATCCCCCTATGAACATGCTGCTCTGCTGAAAATGCAGATCAAAAGGGCATTGGAAGCCTCTTTTAACTTTACTTCTTTTGCCACTGTTGTTGCTCAATTTCTTCCATATTACTCGTTATTTCGAAATTTTAGGACAAGGAGAGAATTTGTGTGTTTGGAGCATATCTAAAATTTCATTGAAAAATATCTATAAATATACGAGATATTGGCATTTAAAGACCCTTCTGGGTCCACATGGACCCACACCGTCCGGCGAAGGTTAAGCATGGGACGCAGACTCAAAACCAGAGTCCCATGCCATCCCAACCTCCTCTTGCCCCAGACCCCAGATTTCATGACGGTGAAGAAGAGGGAGAGAGAGTACCGTGAGAAGATGACAACCGACTACGACAGAAGACACAGGGTCGTCACCCCAGAAAACCTGTCACCTGGTGATGCAGTCTGGATCCCCGACCTGAAGAAAGAGAGCACAGTCATCCAACGCCATGAGGCTCCAAGATCTGTGGTTATCGAAACATCTGACGGTGGCCTCCTACGCAGAAACCGTCAGATGACCAGGAAGCTCCACCAGCCAGCAGACCAGTCCAGCCCAGCACACGTACCTCCTCTACAGGTCAGCCCACATCCTGGAAGAGAGGTGCCTCCTACCCAACTCCCAGAAGACGGGACCACATCTGGAGAGAGATCCCTGGCCAGAGCCCCTTACGCCAACAACAGACGGGTGCCAGAGGAACACCTACATCCCCAGAGGGACTTCAACCCTTACCCAGAAGATCTGCACGGGCCCACAAGAAGCCACAGCGCCTCATCAAACAGTTGTGAAAAAAAAAGAAAAAAAAGAGAGACGCTGGTGAAAGACCCGGTGCCACGAAAGGCAAAAGCAAATAGACACTGGTGAAAGACCCGGTGCCACAAAGGCAAAAGCAAATAAACACTGGTGAAAGACCTGGTGCAGTGATTTACATCTAGTCAGACACCCTTACCGGTTCTAGTCATGATCTAAATTAAAGTTTACAAAGATTAGATTAATCTTGCATCACAATTCCGTAATTAAGAACAGTTTATTATGATTGGAAGACTGAAACTGATTTGATAATGGAAAAAAAACATTTAAGATGTTTTCGTCAGACAAGGAACCTTTAACGGTAGAAAGATAACTTTCCCGCCTTACAAAAAGGGGAGATGTAGTGTATGCTGTTTTAAGCATGGACTGTACCGGAACGGTATACCACCTTCGGCTCTGCATGATGGCGGCGACCGCATCTGTATCTTCGTGTACTTAGCAAATAAAGTCCATATCTTTGGAATCAAGCACCGCCTTTACCTTATTGAGTGAGCGGCTTACCATTACAGATGGCAAACTTGGCGAAAGGACAGGTCCAAGGACTTGGACAGATCATCAGTATTGCATTCACCCGTGAGACTGCGCCATTATTCGGTTTATGTGTTGTGGGGGGGAGGGGAAGGGGGGAGCTCATAGTTTACAAAACTCCGGGGAAAAAAGTGTAGAATAGATATATACTATGCACTGTTCATGAAGTGGGGCGGCAACCTGTATTTACTTGTGAACTACGGTATTTTCATACCTATGACCAAAACATTAAATTATAAGAAAAGAATTAGTAACTAGATATCACAGATATTGGTCATAATTCAAACTTTCCAAAATCCCAACCAAATACTACTATAAATGCGTTGCCATTTATAACTACGTAAAATAAATTCAAATGGTGGTGACCATTACCCAAGACAACTGGAAGAAGTATCGAGGACAAGCAGGTCACTCGAAGTTTAAGGTTGCCATCCTTGAGGAAAGAGTGTAGCAAAGAAATGGCAGGAGAAAGTGAAAGTAAACGCCATCTTTTTCTGGGTCTTGATCTTAGGCAGTCAACTTCATTGCGTTGAAGATTCTGCTGCATCGGAAGTGGTCAGCTGCTGATCCGGAAAAAAAAAAAAGACAAAGAAAAGAAAGGAAGGAAGGATGGGGGGAAAGGAAGTGGAGAGTATGGTGACCATCAAGAGTTGGGAAGGAGGGGAGTGTTGGCTGTCGTTACCAGGCTTAATGCTTGTCCCTCTGTGAACAGGATAGGCAACACACCATCCTGCCCAGAACAACATCAGACTCACCACAGAGAAGGTGACTACGCCCAACTCCCGTAACATCCGATTGACGTTAGGAGGGCTGTGGAGTACGGGAGGGGAGAGCAAATCTGATAGATTTAGTGTGTGAGTGAGTGTGTGTAGCCTCCCTTTGAAAGAGTCGCGTGAAGGCGCTGTCGCAACCTCATTATTTGTATTCAAGTCATAGCAACTGAACCCAAAATATATTTTCGAGCTCATGCTTTACCTTGCAGTCGGTGTCATTTATTCAGGTGCCACATGCCAACCAGCTGAAATTCGATGGAAAGGAAATCATACATGAGGCACGGAATAATAAACAGTAACTAACGAATAAGTTGGGTAACAATTGCGCCCGAGATTATACAGGCTAAATTGCACTCCAGACGATTGATGCTCATGATATCAAATCGCTCAGCAAAAATGCTGACACAGAACAAACAAAGACACATCCCAAAAAAGAAGGATATGTAATATGCATGAATTGATGAAAGGGAGGGGGGGGGGGGGGTTCCATTGTTGCTCATATACCCTGAACCTGACACATGCATACAGCAACAACTAGAGAAATGAGCAAATACAAACTAACATTGATTCAAGATAGGCACAACCTGTTCAATCTTGAGTGTGGTCAAACAAAACACACGGATGAACGAAAACGAATGCAGGTAACCACGGTTTGATTGGTGAATAAGGGAATCTTAAGTGAGGCAGAAAATGGTTAACAGTAACTAACGAGTAACTAGGTTTACTCTTGCTCCATGATGCGATGAATTGCACACCTCATAACTCCAAACAATTGCTGCTTACGATACCAAATCGCTTAGCAGAAATGGCAACACAGAGCACACATAGCATAAGGAGGCGTCCCCCCAAAAAGGGGGGATGTTTGCTCATATGCCCTGTATCTGACACATATACACAGCAACAACAACTGGAGAAAATAACGAACACCAAGTAACATTGATTCAAGACTGGTACAATCTTGAATGGACTCAGACAAACACACGCGCAAACAGAACCAAATACAGGTAACCATACTGGCATGAACTGAGATCTTAAATGAGGCAGGGAATGGTAAACAGTACCTAAAGACTAAGTAGGTCAACTCTTGCTCCTAAGATGAAATTATTACACGCTCATAACTCCAAACGACAGGTGTTTATAACATCAAAACGCGTAGCAGAAATCCCAGCACATAACTCACAGAACAAACAAGGAGACACCCCCTTCCCCACCCTATCCTGCTCCCCCCCCCCCCCCCCCTCCAAAAAAAAAAAAAAGTTCCATTCTTTCTTACCTGACACATGTGCACAGCAGCAATCGGAGAAATGAACGAACACAAATTAACATTTTTTTCAAGGCCAGCATAACCTTTTCACTCTTGAATGTAGTCAAATAAACATACTGACGAACAGAAGCGAATACAGGTAACCTAGGTTTGATTGGTATGAAAGGAAATCCTAAATAAGGCAAATAATAGTAAACAGTAACTAAAGAATGAGTATGGTAACTCTTGCCCCCATGATGAGATAGATTACACGCTATAATTCCATACAATTGCCGCCTACGACACCAAATCAGTTAGCAGAAATACCAACAATGAGCTCACAGAACAAACAAGGAGACATCCCCCAAGAACGATGTTCCATGCCTGCTCATATACCCTGTACCTGACACATTGTACACAGCAAAACGACAGGACTCTACTAGTAAACAATATCAGAAACATTGCAGTGGAACCAATGCAACCCCAATCAATGATTTACAAAAGAAAGCGACTTGCTTTCCCATCTGATCTCTCACATGTTGCGCTCTACTGCCATCAAGCAAAGCTGACGCTACCATTGAAACAATCTTCAAAGAGTTCAAAGTGCGAAAAGCAAAGTTATTAAACCGAGTTGGACAGATTGGAGACAGGGTTGTGAGATCCGTGTGACCAAACCTTAAGACTGGAAAGTTCCGGAGGTCGCCGTCGATCTGGTGGTAGTAGTAGTTGTCGTCGTTGTTGTTTGTTGTTGTCTGTTGTTGTTTCTGCACCAGTAGAAATGGTAGTGGTGGTGGGATGGTAGTAGTAGCAGTAGTAGCAATAGTATTAGTAGTAGGGACTGTCAAGAATCGCGATTGGCCCTCTGGATTTGTACGTTGAATCTTGTAAAAATGATTTCATTGCTCATTTGCTGTTGTTCTGTGGTTCACTGAAAGCACATGCATATTCGTATACAAGGTGGTTTTTTTTGTGTGTGTTTTTTTTTTACGCCATGATGTGTATGTTCATCACCCCGTTTTGGGACACCTCCGACTATCATCATGATAACTATGTGATGGGAACATTTGTTGCCATTTTCATTAGGATAATTTGTTGCTCTTTTCATTGTGAAAGTAGTAAACATGCCATTTCAAACAAGTAATTAAAGTTTCCATACGCATAAGATCTCCTCTCTCTCTCTCTCTCTCTCTCTCTCTCTCTCTCTCTCTCTCTCTCTCTCTCTCTCTCTCTCTCTCTCTCTCTCTCTCTCTCTTTTGTGACAATAGCAATTACGAACATTTTTTATCGAGTATTTACAGCCCCCATACCAATCCATCCAATTCATGCAACTGCTTCGTACAATGTTAAAACTAGTATTTTACAATCATCTTCATCAACAGTATCATCATCATCATAATCATCGTCGTCTTCATCTTTACTCGTTTGTTACAGAAAGCAAAGCAATATAACAGTTGGTTATAAACAAAATAGTGCCATTCCTTTCATTTTAATCCGTCTGTTTGACACGATCTATCTTGATGAACAAATCAGAAAAGAAGGGGAATCAATTTTCAGACACAATGAAAATTCTCAGAACAATCTAACTTTGTCTGTAAACAGTTACAAGGCCTTGGCGCAATTAATAATTTTTGGGTGTCCAAACGGTATCCTCGTGAGCGATCTCCACTGCATAAAAACAAAAATAGAGCAATCTAATTTAGGTTGATTGGCACGTGGCACATGAACAGAAGACAATGACTTCAAGATAAAGCAAAAGTAAGAAAACATATTTTAGGTTCAGTCGCTATAGACTGTAAACCAAGATAACGTCGACAGTCGCTTCTGTACCATATCCACGCAGAACGTCCTCCATGCACTTCAAGGTTGGCAGCTATAAGCTGATGCCAATTATTCACTGATCTGGGTGACTTGCTTTTCTTTTAGTAGTTGTTGGATAGAAGCCTCGAGATATGAGCATCGTAGTTGCTGGTGTCAGTACAACCATGGTTAATCTGACAATAAAATGGTCCAATCTTTCAGTCGTTGTTGGGTGTCGCTCTCACCATTTGCTAACTTTGGGGAAAAAGGGTGAGTAACCGAAGTTACGCAGTATTTGTGTTTGTGGTG
>CM031598.1:82274216-82349216 GCA_018398815.1 Conus ventricosus
ACAACATTAATTTAAAAGGAAAAATAAAATTGCACAGCTGCAAGACTACACAAATCTTATTTCATATAACCTACTGATTTACTGTCTTGCCCCAAAACATACTGTAATCAATCAAATATAAATGGGTTGTTCCAAAGTTAGTTCCTCCTTGTTTGCTCTTCACATGCCTTTTTCAGTGAAACTATGTACACTAAAGCCTTGAAAAGAGATTCTCTCAGAGTACTTATGTCTTGAATACATTTAGGTCTAAGCCCCCAAGGACATTCACCTTGTGTTTTACCTCAGTACTATATTGGTCAATATCTGTGATGATTGTCAAAGGATGTATTCATGTCTGTACTGTACTGGTCTATATCTGTGATGATTGTCAAAGGGGTGTATTCATGTCTGTACTGTACGGGTCTATATGTGATGATTGTCAAAGGATGTATTCATGTCTGTACTGTACTGGTCTATATCTGTGATGATGTCAAAGGGTGTATTCATGTCTGTACTGTACTGGTCAAATCTGTGATGATGTCAAAGGATGTATTCATGTCTGTACTGTACTGGTCTATATCTGTGATGATTGTCAAAGGATGTATTCATGTCTGTACTGTGCTGGTCTATATCTGTGATGATGTCAAAGGATGTTTTCATGTCTGTACTGTACTGGTCTAAAATCTGTGATGATGTAAAAAGATGTATTCATGTCTGTACTGTACTGGTCTATATCTGTGATGATTGTCAAAGGATGTATTCATGTCTGTACTGTACTGGTCTATATCTGTGATGATGTCAAAGGATGTATTCATGTCTGTACTGTACTGGTCTATATCTGTGATGATGTCAAAGGATGTATTCATGTCTGTACTGTACTGGTCTATATCTGTGATGATGTCAAAGGTATATTTACATCTGTACAGTACTGCTCTATATCTGTGATGATGTCGAACAATGCATTTACATCTTTTCTGTACTGGCCTATATTTGTGATGATTGTCAAAAGGATGTCTTTCTGTCTAAAACTGTACTAGTCTATAGCTGTGATGATTGTCAAAGAATATACTTACATCTGTACTGTACTGGTCTATATCTGAAATGATGTCAAACAATGTATTTACATCTTTTCTGTACTAGTCTATATTTGTGATGATTGTCAAAAGGATGTCTTTATGTCTGTACTGTACTTGTTAATAGCTGTGATGGTCAAAGAATGTCTTTATATCTGTATTGCACTGGTCTATATCGGTGATGATTGTCAACCAATGTATTGTCTGTATTAGGTGATGATTGTCGAAGGACTTACCAAACTTCATTTTACGACTGACAAAGGGCTTCATGAACTTACTGAAATTAAGAAAAATATATGAAATAACTGTACCTTTTTTTTTCTTTCAAACAGATCAAAAGTACACATATAATGAATAGTCACTGGATATTTCATACATTTACATGTAACAGATGCTCTGCTACCATGAACAGTTAAATTGTCAATGTACTCGGACCACTGCCTCCTCGGCTCGTACACAGATCGTTGACACACTTGTTATTTCCGCTTCTCCTTTCACCACTTCCGGTAAGTTCGACAACAATGTTTTCCAAGCATGCACTGTTCCGATATCATCTATTGTTATCAAAAAGTACACATATAATGAATTGTCATTGGATTATTTCATACATTTGCATTTAACAGACAGATCCTAAATCAGACTTATTCTGGAATGCATTGCACATGTTTTCAGTCCTTTTCAGTGAAGAAGGTTATTCTGAACCAGAAATCAGCGGACCTCTGACATGTCACAGAACTCTTTCAACTTTACTAATACACAAAACTCTGAAACAAGCAACAGGGGTATATCTATATGCTTGTGTGAGTGCATGCATGTGCGTGCATGCGTGTGTGCAAGTGTGTGTGCGAGCGTGCGTGCATGTGTGTGTGCTTGTGTACGTGCATGCAAGAATGAGTGGGTATGTGTGAGAGAGTGGAAGTGTATACATGTGTGTTTGTGTGTTGGGGAAGAAAAGGCGGGTGTGAATGTGTGTGAGTGTGCGGGTACTTCACTTAACGTCTCTTCACCCATATGTTCCTGATTTTTGTCCACTCTGACTGCTCATGTCAGGTATGGGCACTGCTTGTATAACTCTTGTCCCTCCCTCACCATGTGCGTGCCATCTGAGTGTTGGAACAATTCAAAACTGAAACAGTTTCCTTTGCTATTTAATTGGCTAATACATAATCTTCCTGAATACTAAATCACAAAACTTATTCATCCATTAAAGAAAAATGAAATTGGAACTACGACAAAACGATAACTGGGTATTTCATACATACACCACATGGATGTATGCAGAGGTAAGTTGAAGATTTAGGCAGATCCTAAAGATGTTATCGAGGAATATCTGCATACCCTTGCAAATTTTTCCCTGTGAAGTAGATGGTTCTGAGGACTAGGAAACAGCTGTGACTTCTGTCCATGTTCGACATCAGGGAACTTGATCTTGTCAACAGGATTGTCACTGATCACCAGTGTCTGCAGTCTGAAATGACATAGTCAGTACTGGTGTACATGGGGTAGTCTACCCCAAATTACAAAAGTTACTGACACTGAGATACATGAACGCACACACACGTTACACCACCCTCCGACCCATACTCGCAAAAAAGTGCACCAGAAATGTCCATAACAATGACATGTTTTGTATGCGTGTACTTTCTGACCCCACTGAACCAAAATGAACATTTTCTGGCTTAATGGATATGTCTATAATTGGCGACACCTTTTGACATTTTATAAGTTGGTGAAACCTTTGTTTATTACCACCTGTTATTCATAATACTCACATATATGCAACTAATTTTCAATTGTTTATATAACAAAAGATCAGCAACAAACAAACAAAAAAAGAGAAGCAAACTTCAGAAACATTCAGAAGCTGCATATACACTCAGATTATCCATGCAGACAAAATCATTTTTACTTTTCTAATCTTCCAAGCTTGGGGATTTCTTCCCATGAAGTGATGGAGTTTGCTTCCAACGTGATCATTGTGAGGTGCTGCAGGCATCCTTTGGGCTCACACATGGACTCTATGCAGTTTTCGCATAGATACAGCAGCTCCAAGAGGGGAACATTGCACAGTATTGTAGAACCTGATGGGGAGAAAAATCATGGACATGTTTTAACAAGGAATCCATGTAAGAAATCAACATTTGTAAGCAACACGAAATACTTCATAACAAAAATAAAGAAATAGGGGAGAGAGAGAGAGAGACAGCCATACGAAACTTAGGTACTAAGGGACAGCCATGTAATATTACTGGCCTGGATACTGCCCAAAACACCAACTTTCTCATGACATCCATACAGCATCACTATCTGAACTCTACTCAGGTGCTCTGTGTCCTGTGGACAGCCATACGACATCACTGATCTAAAAACTGACCATTCTAAGGACATCCATGACACATTGATGATCTTCATACCACCCTAAATGCTGGGTGTTCTCATGACAGCCATCACTTTCACTGATCTCAAACAGTAATCTCAATGACACCAACATCTTAAGACAAGAAAGACAGTAGGGTGATACTGCATGCAGAATTCGTGGGAAAAGTTAAAATTTAACAACAAAAAATTAAAATCTCATCAAGAAACAGACATAATTCTGAACACAGTGCAAAAATCTGATTTCAAAATGCATTATTTATTCTTTTGTTTCTGACCAAGTGCATTTAAATACCACGTTAATACTGTAATGACAGTTAACACACTACAACATTTACTTTAAACTCAAACTGGGGCTGATGCCTTATCCATAATTATCACATGCAGCATCATATACTATCCACTCATATTAGTATTTTGACAACGTCTGCTTGTATCCACCCCCCCCCCCCCCCCCCACCCCCCCCAAATAAACACAACCAAGATGCAAAGCATATAAACGTACTCCCAGTTTATCCTGAATACGCGTGAGATATTCCATAAAGAGGAAAAACCGTCTTGGGCTGGTGTAACCGTTAGTAATGGCTATTCTGGTAAACATCAGCTATCGTCTGTGACCTAAAATGAACATACTTACAAATTTTCAGAAAGATCGGCCAAGAACTTCTGAATTTTCCATAAAGAAGAAAACCATCATGGGCCGTTTGTAACGGCTCAAACGGTAAACTTAAACATCGGACATCATCCATGACCCATAATGAACACATCTACAAATTTTTCAGAAATATCGGCCACGTACTTTCTGAGATATTCCATGAAGAAGAAAAGGCATTACAGGCCGTTACGCCGTTAGTAACAGTATAACGGTAAACTAAAACATTGGACTTATTTGTGACCCATAATGAACATACATACAAATTTTCAGAAAGATCGGCCAAGTGCTTTCTGAGATATTCTATAAAGAAGAAAACCGTTACAGGCTGTTACAGCCCTTAGTAACGGCTATAACGGGGTAAACTAAAACATCGGGCATCATCCGTGACCTATGATAACATACTTACCCAAAATTTTTAGAAAGTTCGGCCCAAATGCTTTCTGAGATATTCTATAAAGAAGAGAAAGCATTACGGCGTTACCGCCGTTAGTAACGGCTATAACGGTAAACTAAAACATCAGGCATTATTCGTGACCCATAAAGAACATACCTACAAATTTTCTGAAAGATCGCCTAGTACTTTTTGAGATATTCTATAAAGAAGAAAAAACCGTTACAGGCCGTTACCCGCCGTTTGTAACGGCTATAACGGGGTAAACTAAAACATCGGGCATCATTCGTGACCCATAATGAACATAGCTGCTAATTTTCACAAAGATCACCAAGTACTTTCGAGATATTCCATAAAGAAGAAAAAGCGTTACAGGCCGTTACAGCCGTTAGTAACGGCCTGTAACGCTTTTTCTTCTTTATGGAATATCTCCGTTAGTAACGGCTGTAACGGTAAACTAAAACATCGTGCATCATCTGTGACCCATAATGAACATTTCTACAAATTTTCAGGAAGATCCGCCAAGTACTTTTTAATATTATTCTAAAAGAAGAAAAACCGTTACAGCTGTTTACAGCCATTAGTAACAGCTGTAACGGGGTAAACTAAAACATCGGTATCATCCGTGACCCATAATGAACATGCCTGCTAATTTTCACAAAGATCGGCCAAGTACTTTTGGAGATATTCCATAAAGAAAAAAAAGCGTTACAGGCCGTTACAGCCGTTAGTAACGGCTGTAACGGTAAACTAAAACGTCGGGCATCATCCTTGACCCATAATGAACATACCTACAAATTTTCAGAAAGATCGACCCAGTAGTTTGTCTGGAGCAAGTGGAACACATTTTGACCACGGACACACAGACACACACACAGACAGACAGACAGACACACAGACAGTATTTCTTCGTTCCCATTCTAAAGTACTCCCTGTTCTATAAGAACTGGAGTACAAAAAAACCCCTCCTGATTCACCTACTGAGGGTAACTCTGTGTTTATTTCCACATGGGTCATTTGGGAGGGCTATGCATTAAAGAATGGTTTCTGGAGCTGTTTCTTCAAGCTGGTGTAATGCCATTTGTAATGTGTTTACTAACAACCCCAAAGTTATATAACATTTCTTTTCACCTGGTTTTGAATGTGCCTTGTACCCCCCCCCCCCCCCCCCCCCAAAGAAAAAGTGACAGTGAAAGTGCGAAGCCCCATTAACATGAGTGTGGATGATTAAGTGGCCAAAGGGGTGCTGAATCAACAACTAGGACATCAGTGTCAACTGTATGGATGTGTCTGAAATTGATTCAAAGTTATGTGGCAATGTAGCAGGTGACCAACACGTTGTGGATCAGCAGCGATCATGAATCTGGACAATCAGCATCTATCATTAGATCAATTTTAGGATCAAACCAGAGCAGGTGAGTTACCACAATGATTAGTCATAAACATCAACAATACACAGACAGATGAATGCACACAAAATTACATCCCCTGCTACATTTTTTGTACACTTCATGTGATCTGGACTTGCAGGCACTTTTTTTTTAATTCTTTAGTGCCGTACCTCAGATTAACAGTTTCACCTGGCACTCTTGAAATCAATTTGAGAGTTTGGTGTATGCTAAGTCAAAATATACCCTGGTACTTAGAAGAAGATCAAATATTACAGCTGATTCTACACCAGAAATCTCTAATATCAGAAATTCCCTTTATTTCTCAATCTTACCTATCAAACAGGTAATCATTACAACTAAAAACAAAGCACTTATCCTCCATATCTATATCTGTATATCCATCTCTCTCCTCTATAATATATATATATAAGAGAGAGATATGTAAATATATATCTATGTATGATTTCTACACACCACTGTGATTCTTTTTGATAAAAAAATTCCTTGCATCTAGTAATCTATCTGTGTATCTATCTATATATCACTACGGTTCTTTAGCACACAAAAAAATCCTTAACAAGTTTCTACCTGACTCTCAATCACCCAATACTCAGCGAGATTCATCTTAATAAATGTTCAGTTAAAACAATAATGAAACATCGTTACTTACATACACATCTGACTGACTGCAGAAAGACATGCTATAAGAAAACATCATGAGACTGACAAAACAAAATGGACAGCCTTGGTTGGTGTCTAATCTGTTCTCAGAATCAAATTTATTGCAAGCTAAAAACTTCCCAATTATACATACCTGAATTATGACAAAACAAAAGAACTGGTTTCTTCGACCTGCTTAGCTTCAGTCCCAACCCCCTGCTACATCCATTCTTTTTCCCCCCTTCTGCTCTCTCCCTTAGTTCTGAATTCTTCCTGGAAAACAAATACCGTTTATTCAGTTTCAGAGCATCACCCACCTGCTGCCACTTCAGGGCCATTCTGTTGAGGTAGAGGATTTTCACTTTGCTAAAGGCCGGGACTAGCAATGAGGGCTGGCTGGGCAGCAAAGTCTGTTTTCACTGCAGATTGACAAAAAATGTATCAGGAATAAAAAGGACAATCAGGAAAAAAAAAGACAAAATACTACATCAGATAAAAAGACAAAGCACATGAGTACAAAGACTATGGGTGGAGTATAAGTTGTGATTGTTTTTAAACTTTGTAATGTTGCAGATGTAGCAATATGTATTTCTGGATCAGTTTCACCTAAAATGAACATCCCATACACCATTTTTGTGTGTGCCCATCGTGGTACTGTCATGAAGCAGTTCCCCAGCTTAATCTTCACCTGACTGAACATAGCAACATAAAAACTGATTCAAGAAAAGTTACCAGAATGATGTACTGAACTGTAATATCCTTATTCTGATCTTCAATATTGCAACTCTCTCCTCCTGGATGCTATCTGAATGATAATGCGTGACCTACTTTCCTACATAAATCAACACTATAATTATTACAACTACCCTTTTGATCCACCTCTTTAACCAAGTTTATGGCTGACCAGTCCTGGTCTAATATGACTTTTGTTCGAAATATCATTAAATGAACTTTCTAAAATGCAGCAAAAATAGCTGTGGTAAGTAGTCAAGAAGCTGCATATCAATTAAAAAAAATCATTTGAACTTATTTCCTAGCAGCACCATAGCATCCTGCATTTAGCAGATAGCTGTGGAAACTGTCATCGTTGCTGCACAATTGCAGTACTTCAGCGGCTTGCGTTAGGAAGGCAGTTTTGGAAATTGTCATCATTATCGCACAAAATAAGATGGTGACCTTCAAAAAGTAAATCAAAGAAATCAAGAGAAGTGGAAATGGTGAAAGTGGAATTTCAATCACCAAATCACTCAAGGAAGAGAAGACATACGTTCAAAATACCATTAAGAAAAAAGAATTGATGCCATCCTGATGAGAAAGTCTAGAAAACGGTGACATGGAATTTGTTTTAAGTTAAAATTGTTTTAAGTCAAACACACACACACACACACACACACACACACACACACACACACACACACACACACACACACACACACATAAATGGGTATTGATTAAATGGTCTCAAGGTGGTTTTGTGAGGCCAGACCAAAAAAAAAAAAATCTTGTACTATTGTAACAACACACACTTTATTTGAGAATTCCATGCTGCATTCATACAGCTTGTTGAATAAACATGTCTTGGCAGTTTGTCTGCCTGCGTGGACGCCTATGTATGGTTGGCAATGAATATCTATAATTCTGTAGTATCATCTTCTCAATTAAAATTTCTCAATAGTATTAAGAAGCTGATTTCAGCTGCTTTTTCAAAGTTGTAATAAGGCGATTTTACTGTATGCTGAACGTGGAGATGACTTAAAATGCAGTCTTTACTGTATGCTGAAAGTGGGATAAGGATAATGTTGCTTATAGCCCAGCCGACCGCAAAGGGCCACATCAGGGCTGTGTGCTGAAAGTGGAGATGACTTAAAATGCAGTCTAACAGCAGATTAATTCTTGCAACTCTGCTGACTTAAATTGCTTAAAAATAGCCACAACAATGAAGAAACAAATTTACACTGCAAGTCTGAAGAAAGACAGTCTCTATTTTGTCATAAAGATACAAAAAGAATTAGCATATTACTTTCTGTGCCTCTTTGACACACTCTAACATGTAACTCAAATGCATACACATGAACACACACAATTCTGTAACAAAACCTAATACAAAAAGACTGAATTACATACATGCACGCTCACAAGTAAATAAACCACATGAATTCATACATTCACAAACATAAGGCACAAAAAAAGTTGTGGTTACAGGAACACAAGTGATCACATTCCCTCCCCCCCCCCCCCCCCTTAACTTTTTTTTTCTTCTTGACAGTAAAAAAAGAAAGAAAGAAAGACTGACAAGAACAGGAAAATTGAAGGTATTAACAAAAAGTGTACTGCTTCCATCTGATCATTGGCAAGCCATCAAAACCTGAAATGGGAAGAAATTACTATACGATCTCAATTAACTGAAACAGTGAAAGACAGCGTCTGCTGCAGTCACAATGGGTGTGTGTTTGCAAAGCTACCATTTTCTAACAAATTGATGGAAATATGAAACTGAAAAAAAAGCAAACCCTCAGTGAGGTTAGATTAAAAAGATAGTGAATCTGTGAGGCAGAGCTCATGTTTCAGGTGTTCTGGCAGACAACACTAACACCACCAGACCTTGTGTGATCTTCTTCACGAGAGAGGGCAGTTGCCGTTTTGTCTTCCTGCATCTGAAAGACTTAACAAAAGCAAAAGAGACTGACAACAGCCAAACGAACAAG
The DNA here is from genome assembly GCA_018398815.1 of Conus ventricosus. Lineage (NCBI taxonomy): Eukaryota > Metazoa > Mollusca > Gastropoda > Neogastropoda > Conidae > Conus > Conus ventricosus. The sequence continues at coordinate 82,283,447 of CM031598.1, forward strand.
TGGTCCTGGTAGTAGCTGGTTCAAAAAGTAGCCGATACATAACTTGATGCTCAGATTTTCATCACACTGATTGCACCATTTGGAATACAAGTTTCCATATTTTTTGGAGACTATTGGGGGAAAGGAAGGAGGCAAGAGGAGGCGGTAACTTTCTGCTATTCATCAGCAGAAGTCCTGGTGCGACTAAGGGAAAAGATCCAGACACTGAAACGAACATTGTATAATATAGTGTCAGCATTTACATACACTGGCCATCAAAAAGGGAAAAAAAAGTTCTAACAGACCTACCAATCCCTTATTTTGTTTTGGCTGTGATACAGTAACCACAACTTTTTTTTTTAGCCCAATTCTACAATGACAAAACACAGTTTGAACTTGCCTGACATGAAGATTGATCAAGTGTGGAAGCTGTTTGCATATGTTGGCCACCATGTCCCATGAACCAAGTAGGTTTAGTGAAAGGTCAAGCTCGTTGACATTTGGTGTTATATGTGAAAGAAGATGGTCTGACTCGATGCCATAGACACTTTTACCACGCACAGACACTTCGCGCAATCGCTGAACTGACTGGCATAAAAAAAAAACAGCGCACGCACGTGCACACACACACACACACACACACATACACACACACACACACCACACACACACACACACACACACACACACACACACACACACACACACACACACCACACGCTCACATAATGCATTAAAGTGCAAAGACATGGGTATGCATAGAACTGATCCCAAGACATTATATTGTAGATAGGGTATTTCAAAATCAGTTGAAAACAGCAGCAAAGCTCACTTACTATGAACTCAGAGACAAGCACACTGAATTCCATCTGGACCATCTTAAGCAAAAATACTGGTTTAAAAGATATTGGTTAGGAACAATAAAAAAAAAGTATAAACCACGCTGTTTAAAGCTACAAAGCAAGTTGTAATTCAAACCCAGTGTGGCAATCTTTATCTCTCTTTCAGACCATGAGATCGTTTCTTTCCTCCTTTATTTAGTACTAACAAAAATAGCCTTGTAACAGAAATATTTACCATCCTGATGAAACAGTACAAGCATCTGGCACCAAACAACATCCTACACAATGTTTGATCTCGGCAGAGGTCTACGCTCTCCTGAGTGCCCTTCTAGTTAATAATGTAATGTTGCTGCAAGTCAATTTATCAATGATATGGCTCTAGTGGTTGATAGACCGTGAAATGATGGACATGAGCTCCATTTTGGCAAAATTAGTTTTCTTTTTATAACTGGAAACTGCACCAGATGTTGACAAAAAGTTACTTCGTATCTGCAGCAAATTTGCATAAAATATTGTATTAATATGTTTGTGTCACTGCAAAACACAATAATGGTAACAGACTGTTTCTTAGAAAACATACTATTTTCAATGTTATTTACACTGCTGACACAGTGTATAAAGCCTTACAGTCCTGCATGGGAGACTGAGAAGAATTCATCAAGTTTATCATTCTGCTAAATTTGGTTTGTCTCATATTTGTAACTGAAGAGAAAATACCCATATTACAGTTTATCTTGGATACAACAAAAATATTACCTCTAAAAGTAGTTTTATTAAATAAACTACCAGTCCAAACAAACACCTTATCCCCACTTGGCATGAAACATTGCAATGTCAACAGGATCGCTGAATGTTCATGCCGATTCTCATGCCTGACAGAGTTAAGTTCTCCCCTCACAATGGATGCTAAACAATGCTATGTTCAGATCGACTTCCCAAGTCATCGGAACCCTCATGTGCTGACATGAACAAGTCCAGTCTTCATGAAGATGGAAGCTTGTAACCTTCAAACTGTCTCCACGGTAAACTTGATAGAGAAATATAATACAGGTTCAGTCTGCTAAGGCTGATCACCAGTCTCCACTTACCTTTCTTCTTGGTAACAAGGAATAGAATCGCTATAAATCCCGGGGACATGGAAAAAGACCTCCGTAACTGCGCCCTTTCAAAGGAGAATTCACATCCACAAAGAGACAGCACCATTTGTTGGATCTGCGGTCGCCTTAGCCCAAGCTGGGGATGATGTAAGAGAGGCTGGTATGGGAAGCAAAATTCTCAGGTCTTCCTTTACAATGGAGAAAAGTCACATGTCTGAAGTGAGCACCTCCCACTGAAGGAAGGTCAAGAGAGATGACCTTCCATTGGAATCATCTCTAGAAAGAGAAGACAGTGACCACTTATGACCCTGGCCTCAGGATCGACCCTACTGGAGGAGTGAGCATGGCAGGGCCTGAATGAAATAGAAGGCTTGGTCTGGGTGAGCTGTTAGCCACGAAAGTACCATGCCTGTATGGAGAAGGAGAGACAGAACGCCTGGCCCAAAAAGGACGAGAAGTAGGAGTAACCTTAGCTTTGTGAAAGTTCCCCAATGCTTTGCTTTTTCCACAGGGCAACAGTCCCTGCAAAGAAGCTTGTCTGAGTTGCCTTAAGATCATCATGGGAACAAGACTGTCCATCCCGAACAGCCGCCCTGACGAAGTAGCTAGCATCACGGACTCCTGGCGGGAAGTTCGTGGGTTCGATTCCCATCAGAGCCAAGTGGGATTTTTCTGCCTCGACCGGCCCTACCCAAAGTTGAGTTTGCTACAGGCTCAGTCGGGAAAAATGGGACCACACAGATTAGTTTAATTTCATTCATTTAATGGATGCGTCTCTGCGAGTGTTGCTCAAATTTCCTGACCAACACTGCAAGTGTCTGTACATCTTGGGCCTGGTTGACGTCGGGATATATATGATGAAAGTAAGCGTAGAGTACAGCCCTGTCATGCAGTCTCACACCGAATAAGTCAGCATTTAAAAAGTCTTGAATTCTGTGGCCCTTCTTGCCCTGTTCTTGTGGTGACATCAGTTTTGACATCCTCTCCATGTCTGTGGCCTTTGTTTGATTCCGTCGGGGTCATCGGTACCTGGAAATCCATGGGGGCTGTCGTTGGACAGACGTGGTGGCAGACTCCAGAGGGAGAGCTCACTCATGCCAGCTCTGTGACTGAGCAATTATTGTCGTCAGTAGGGGACTTAGTAGGTGGTGTCTTCCATATGTTGGAGCAGAACAGGCGCCACTGAACACCACCAAAGTAACTCAGCAACAGTGCAGTGTCTCCTCCAGTGGGTTGCCTGTTGACAACTTGACACTGACTGCTCCCTATGGATTGCCGTAGCTGGGGGTGCAGCAAGCCAGGCCAGACTATGGCTGTGGACAGGGTGTTGAAATGAGTGGCATGCGCCCACTGCCACTGTGGAGGCGCAAAAGATGGAACAGTTAAAAAGAAAAAAAGGAAAAAAAAAGACTGTCCATCCCAAGTATGGTAAGATGGAAGAACTCACATAAGCAGCATAAAAGGCCATCAGAAGCAATGGAAGCTGAATGCTTTGCAAGAGAAAAATCCTCTTTGCAGATTGTGCCCTGTTTGAGAAAAGACAAGAAGACAGAAGACAGCTCCAAAAATGACATGGAAGAGACCAAATGATCAGTGGAATAACACAAAGAGTGAGAAGAATGATTGGCTGTATTTTGACCATCCTGGGTCCAGACAAAAAGACTGAAAAGCAGGGGTCTGGATAGAGGATTCGATGTGCATAACTAAATGGATATCTTAGATGATTGGCCACCGTGTCAGGTAAGCCACCTGTATTGCGGGAACACCAGAAAAAGAAAACTGTGAATATCAACGAATGATTGATTCAGGGTGTCCCGTGACCATAGCACTTTTTTTCAAAGAAAGAATAGTATGAGAAACTTTGTCTGCAATGATAACTAAAATAAGGATGATTTTACACGCATCCCGCGCGGGAAGAGGAGGGGTCAGATCAAAATACCAATAAGGTAGGTTTCTTGAATCACATATCATGCACTGGATGCAGTAGCCCTAACAAGAAGAACTTCAAAATTTGAAATGGCAGTGTCAAAATCATCATCTTCACAACACTCTTCTTGTTCCTCGCCAGATTCATGTTCGCCCAAACCCTCACTAAACGTACCTGTATGCTGACAGTCAAAGGACGTCCAAGCCTACCAGCAGGGGTGTAAAGAGGTTTGAATTAGCAGCAGGGACCCCTGTTGAATCACTTCCACTCAGGAAACTGCTCAGCCACCAACCTCGCCATGGGTGAGGAAGACAGCACATCCCCACGATAACCAAGAGAGTACATCCTCAAAGAACACATTCTCTGATTGCCCCTCTTCATCAAAGAGGCGCTGAGAGGTCAAGACCAAGGAACAGGAGGGGGGTAGATACTGGCCTGTCTCCACAGAAGGACAAGTTCCTCCATCAAGGAAAGGAGAAAACTCATTTAGTTCAAATATATTTTGATGAGGTGAATTCACAAGGGGTTATCACTCTTGCTGGCTAACTAGGAATGGAGGTGAGATTAGCTTCCAGCTCTCTCAATTTTGTTGTTGTCATTGTTTTTTAATCCTGATGAAATGGGGATGTTCCACACTGAGTGGGGAACAGACATTTGCTTGGACAGGTAAATAAGAAGAGAAAAACACACAACGATATGCATATTTGATGCACATATGAGTCAACTAACTCAAGTTTCATGGTAACAGCAAACACAGTTACGCTGAAAGACGCTGAATCATGGTTTATCTCTTCAAGGACAACAAACAACAGATTATCTTTAATCTGAGAGGGTTGCTTTATACTGAGTTAAGACAGCCAAGTAAAACAAAATACCAACGACCATGCCTTCTTGCTTTGCACTGCACACTATGTGATCAACTTTTTTCATTCTTTTTAATTTTGTGAGACATAGGTGCACAGCATAGACTTACCTCTGCTGCTTATTGATTTTGTCTGCCCCCACCATTTCCACTATTGTGGCTTTGTTTTTAGCACCAAGGACATACAGTTCATCCGTATCCACACCCGCATTTCCATTCAGCTGCAACCCATAGCGCTCCTTGATTGCCGTTACACAGTCCGTGCCCAGATCTACTTTCTGTGGACGTACAAATGACCCTGATGTTGGATGGCTGAAAGGAAACCATAATGAAACACAACTGCTTTAGACACAGACAGAGAGAAAAGACAGCAAACAATGAAACATTTTCTTTTTCTAAAAGTATCTTTGTTCTTGATTTATTTTATGTTCAGTAAAACAAGTTCTGAATGTTACCACAAAAAAAAGATATAGGTATAAGCAAATGATATCAATAGGAACTCAAATAAAGAGAAAGTGATGAAGGATCAAGCAGGAATAACAGAAATACACTCACGTTTACATCATTTGCTTACCGGGTTTCAAAATATCGAACTCCTTCGTGAGACCATCATGCTTTCCTCTGCTGGGGTCATCCCATTCCACACCAAGCCACACACCTGCAACCATATTAATGGATTACCATGCAACAGAGGACAACACAGATGATGGGCACTTCTGCTTGATTTACAAATGCTACCAGAACCAAATGCAGCTGCCGTGCTATTTTCTGTGCCCTTCCACTGTAGGACAGTGATATTTCACTTCATTATCATTTATCCCAGCTTGCTTTGCAAACCAGTGGACTGTCATGATGATGTTTGCTTTGCTTTGTTTTTAGTTTTGTTGTCCTGTTTCCACACCCCATCAGTTGTTCCAGTGCTGCTTAATTCCGGCCAACCAGTATGCAGTGCAACAGTCTGACATGTAGTTCAAGCAGTCCGCAAGAAGCAATCAATATCTGGTCATCTTATTGCAATCCACCAGTTGCCGAGTCACTCTGGTGATCTTCAGTGGTGCCAAGTAATATACATATTAAACCATCTTTTATACCCTCCCACAAACAACAATATTCGCTTTGTGACTGAACCAGCGAGTGTGAGCATCACCTTCTGGAGGGTGACATCACTTGCATTTCATGACATAACTTGTTAACTCTTTGAGTACTAAATATAGGCTGTTGTTACTTCCCTTGGGCGGTCGGCTGGGCTATAAGCAACATTATCTTACTTCCCTTGGTTCCTGAGTTCTTACTACAGTACTATTCCTTTCATTCCTGGGTTTCTGGGGGAAATTTCAGTATAAAAGAGGTACTTATTTGAACCCAACTTTGGTTTTTCTTACATCTTAAAAATATTCGTTATCATATACCATTGTATGCAGAATTGAACACAGATTTTCATGAGAGTCAAAGATTGAGCTTGAGTCCTTGCTGCGACAGACAGATGATGACAAATGTGACATTTAGAGTGTCACATGTAAGCAAAGAGAGACGTAGCAAAACTACCATCCATACTTATAAAATATAAAACCAGGAAACTCAGAAACTTTCTCATGGGAAGGGGAAGCTAGCACTAGCTTTATTCAGACATGTCGGGCAGTATGGATAAGAGCAACTACCGGCAGGTGGGGACAGGTTTATAAACAACCCTCATGAGGTCCCACTGTCGCTGCAGGCAGGACTGTGGGAAGGGACGGGAGCTCGCTGGTCTAGCTCCCTGTTGTATTCATGGGTACTTTTTAGCCTCACCGATAAACCCGCGTGTTGTATTCGAAGGGTTAATACTAATAACCTTGATACCAGCTAACCAACAGTGAAGCTGTGAACAGACCCTTTTCATGATGATCAGCGGTCGAGTATGATAATGACGAGAAGTTCCATTCTGGTATGAGACGTGTCAAGAGCTGTGATTTATGCTTCCTCCCGTTATCGACCAATCCGACAGACACAGGCAACAGCATTCTGTATTGGTCAGGAAATTTAAGCAACACTCTCAGAGAGGCAAACATAACATGGATGAAACTCAACTATAAGATTCCAGTCTGTCCATCTGAGCCAGTAGCATACTCAACTATAGGTAGTAGCCAGCTGACCAAACCATCCACAAGTAAGTGCTTCCTGCTGAACAAAAACCCCACCACCTCCCAGCCAGCAGCCTGTGAGGGTTACCATTGCACAACAGTGGCTGGTGTCATAACAATTGTATTACCATATGACAATTGTATTACCAAATTGAAATATTTGACATTCCAGTAATAAACAAGAAATATAACTCTTCTTGTCATAGTGAAACAATCAAAAGCACATAAATTCTAAGGAGTATTGCTATTAGTGCTGTCCAAACAAATAAGTTATTTTTTGGATTTCCTGCCTCACAGAAGATCCCCTTTATCTGAACTTCATGTTCCTGACACAACAACGCACAAGTTAAAAACAAACGAAACAACAATAAACCCATCCCATTCCCTCTTCCCAGCACCCGTCTTCTCACTGCTCAACCACCACCTCCCATCCCCTACCTTCTCCCAATCCAGACAGGCAACAACTGGAACATTCTGTTCACATCCAGGTTTAACATGTAAACAATAAAAACAAACCGATCAACAATAAACGAGACCTTTATGTCCTAAATTACAGCTTTGTTTTGGCCTAACAAATAAACAATAGAGACAAATTTATCAACAATAAACAAGGCTTTTGTGTATTAAATGAGCTTTTTACCTTTTGTTGGTGGTACACATCCGATGAATCTGACTGTGCCAAAGTCATCTGATGATGCTACGCGATCACCAATGTGTACTATGCTTCCATTCTTTCGCTTCAGATCTGGAAAACATCATATCTTTTATAAATAACCATGAAGAGATTAAATATTTTCCATTTAGGACTAAGTAATAAACAATTCACAAAATACTGAATCAGTTAGACAAGGCAGATGCTTCATCCATGATGAATTTCAAACCAAAGAAATCATGGAGCCGGCCTCTCCCTGTGGAAAGAAAAGTAACTTAAATAGTTATTATTATGAATACTTATATAGCGCCTATCCTCACCTAGAGACCAAGCTCTAAGCGCTTTACAGTCCACACTTGCTTACACAACAGCCTGCCTACCTGGGTAGTGCTGACTGAAGGGATGCCAGCTGGCGCTTCATTCAGTCATTTCCTGTGTCATCCAGTTAATATCATTCATTCAGTTTCCTTACCTCCTTCATTCTTTCCATTTCTCACACTGGATGCATGCTATGTGTAATGCTTCATCCATACCAACAGCCAAACTGGCCTTCTCTTCCGAAAGTTGGTGATGGGATTTTATGTGTGTGTAAGATGCTATGCAAACGTTCACACACAGAACCTTGGTTTATGGTCTCATTCGAAGGACTGTATAGGAAATGGAGTCAGAACCAATGTTAAAACTCCAAGGAAAAATCCCCATGTATCCAAATGGCTTGAATAGTCACATTCACTGTATTCAACCCAGCCAATTCCAACATTAACAGAAGAATCAATCCAGAGCCTTTGAAGATAATATGATGACCCTTTGAAAGACTCAAAGAGGGAAAAAGGAAACCCTGCAAATGGCAGAAGAAAGCTTGCAGATAACAGACCAATGTGAGCTATATGGCAAATATGTCTAGTGTCTGCAGTACATGCTGATTCCAAAGCGTCTCTGGCCTCTACTAATATACAATATCAGCAAGCAGAGTTAATCAATGGAGGCAAAAATTAAGAAAAAAACAACACACACACAAGAAAATGGCTTGTGTCCCATCTGGTTTCACCGACATTGCCAAGCAAAGCTGAAGCCTAGTTTTAAGTCCATCCTCTAGGAGAACTAAGTGGGTAAAGCAAAGTTACTAACCTTCTTTGAAGATTCTGAATACAAGACTGTGGGGTCAGTCCAGCCCAAACTAAAAGACAGGACGAAAAAGTAAAGTTCAGGAGACAGCGGATGTGGCAAAGGAAAACCGAAAGAAACTGGTTACATACAGGTCTATAGACTGGGGCTACTGTCAACAGAAATAGCGATGATCAAAGGCAAGAAGGAAAGCAAAGAGAAACATGATAATAGAGGGGCTGAACAAAAAGGTGGATGCCAAGAGAATCCAGGCGGCAGTCCAGCAAGGCCAACAGAGGTGAACTGTGGGGGAAAACCCACTCCAAAGATGTCTCAGTGAGTATGACATATATAACACATGTATGGCACCTCTTTGGGTCAGCTTCATACTCAGACCTGTATATGACCTGCCCTTGAATTTAAACCTGGTGAAAATGGGGGAAATCAGATTACTCTACTGTTCCCTCTGTCACATTAAACAAACAGTGGAACATGTCTTTGAGTTCCTGTGAAGCGGCGCTAACCAAGAAAAGGAGGACCTTTCCTGTTTTCTCAATGATTTTAAAGACCTTCTGAACTTGTTAAGTTGTTTCAGTGAAATTTTCAGGAGCCAGACATTTAACGGTCTGGTCTTTCAATAAAAGATGTATTAGCTAGACTGCATGGAAATGAAGTTGGTAGGTATAAAGCAGGTTGTGTTTTACCTATTTATGAATGATAAAGGCAGCATAACAACAGGACCATGATCATGCTCAATCAGCAAGTTGAAACACGATTCTCACAAAATATGATCATGAACTTAATAACCTGGACATAAATGGTATTGTGGACAAACTTCTGATCTGGAAAGTTGCAAGGCTGCTCTACACACACACACACACACACACACACACACACACACACACACACACACACACACACACATATATATATAAACATTTTATTCTGTTTACATAATGTTTTTAGTTTTTCAGCAATTTTTTTCCTCCCCACACTTTCGTTTTGTTTTAGTTTCTACCTTTCGCTGGCTGCTTTAGGGGTGCTGTTGGATTCTTTTTTGAACCCTTGGTGGTGAGAACACCATAGAATTACGGAATGTGGTGTGTCTCTATTTGATGCCAAGAGCGCAGACACAATCAGCCGTGTCTCCCTGATGAGTCCGATCCAGCGGACGAAAGGCCTAGGAGCAGGCAATACATATAAATCTGCCTTCGAGAGGGATTGTGATGGTTCCCCCATGCAGCTAGTGAAGGGTTTTCATATTTAAAACATATTTCTTCACCTTCAAATTTTTTTTTTTTTTTTTTTTTTTTTCAAATCTTTGCCAAGTCATTATCATAATGATGGAAGAATTGTTGGCCTGCACTTGTTTTCCCCACTACTTAATTGTTCAGCATTATATTGTTTGGTCAATTGGTGGGTGATTGCATCTCTTAGGAGATCCAAGTAAAGGTTGTTCTGCACAATTCTTAGCCGCTGACAATGCTTGGGTTATTGAACAGCAGAGCTGACCACTCAGACTGTTCCATATCTTTTGATCTCCCTTGCATCCTTAAATGGATCCTCAGGCATAGGCTCAAAGATTGTCCCTTACATTTTATTCTGTTTACATAATGTTTTTTAGTTTTTCAGCAATTTTTTTTCCTCCCCACACTTTCGTTTTTTTTTTAGTTTCTACCTTTCGCTGGCTGCTTTAGGGTGCTGTTGGATTCTTTTTTGAACCCTTGGTGGTGAGAACACCATAGAATTACGGAATGTGGTGTGTCTCTATTTGACGCCAAGAGCGCAGACACAATCAGCCGTGTCTCCCTGATGAGTCCGATCCAGCGGACGAAAGGCCTAGGAGCAGGCAATACATATAAATCTGCCTTCGAGAGGGATTGTGATGGTTCCCCCATGCAGCTAGTGAAGGGTTTTCATATTTAAAAGTAAAACATATATTTTCTTCACCTTCAATTTTTTTTTTTCTTCAAATCTTTGCCAAGTCATTATTATAATGATGGAAGAATTGTTGGCCTGCACTTGTTTTCCCCCACTACTTAATTGTTCAGCATTATATATATAGGATGTGGCAAAGTGGGCTTAGGGCAAAGGCAAGAGCTCGATCGAAACCAAGGATTTTCAACTTCAATCTTATATATGTCGGATGCTCAATCTCATCTTCGTGCCTGCCACTTTGCACAGATTAATCATGCAGACTAAATCTGCGGGGTGTTGTGGATCAATAGAAGTAGCAGAGACAGCAAGCAACCAGCGCTCAGATCAGCCAGGCAAACAATCTTGAGACCAGACCAGAATCGATGCTTCTCTTCTCTTTTATGTCAGCAAGGATGGTCAGCAAGCATCTGTCAGCGAGACCCGTCAGCAAGAACAACGCAAGAACAACTGCGCAAGAACAACTGCGCAAGAACCACCCCGAACACACAAACACACTCTCCTTTTATACATGCTCGTCGTCAATTGATCGGACGACCAACACTACCACATCACCCTAACAACATAACATCGAAACAAATCTAACGACCAACTCTACGACTTTCATCCTACCAACATGACATCGAAGCAAAATAATACTATAACAAACTATCGATAAACGCAATATAATAATCTAATTCTAACCAACAACTATTAAATGAAACTTAATCAAGTTTCCGATGATTTGCTTGCCTTCGTTCCTAAAACGAAATGTAAACAAGCAAATCATCGTAGCAACTAACCCTTAGCAACTGTGCAAAATTATATTCCCAAATAATTGATTTCTCTTCTTCGTTGATATTTTCGTTATTGATGTATGATTTATGTTTGAACTAAAAAAACAGCTTAAATGTTTGCTTGTTTCGATATAACTATATTTATCTACCCTTCCATGGAAACATATTCTATTTTGGATCTACAATCTGATCTTTATGATTAAAGAGCTTTTTGACGTCATTCGTTGTTAAGAGTGATTTCTCTTGTAATAATGGCTGAAAAAATCGTAAATAACTTTTCTTCACTTCTCCACATTTGCCCCCTACTCTTGTTTTTCAATGCCCTCATTGAATCGAAAGTTGGACAGGTGCTAGGATGGGTATATAACTCCACTTCCTAGTCCATTTCCTGTATTAGGGTTACTGCCCCTTCCAAAATATATAAAGTAAAATTTAATAATATTCAACACTTTTCTCCCTCCCCCTTCTCTCGATTATTCAAGGCCCTCCTTGAATGAAAAGAATAGAGTATATTGATACTTCTTATTCTTTTAAAGAGATTAGGACAATTTGATTCATATCGCTATCTTTAATAGGTAATATGATAATCAACTATTAATAGAAGGGGAAAATCCCGATTATTCGCGTGAAAACGTTCTTTTCATTCAGCTTGCGTTGTTGTTTAAACAAGGCAAACCGAAATGAAAGAATAAAAATGAAGGCACTGATTCAAACTGCGTTATTTTATAAATAGCGAGTTTGAATCAGGGGAATGGGGTTTGTTATGAAATTATAATTGAAGGCATTGATTCAAACTGCGTTATTTCATGAATAAGGCAAGTTTGAATCAAGGGTAGAAGGAATTAATAGTTTAAAACAAAAAGGAGCTTTACGACTTATGATTATTTTGGGGGTGATTTGATTCTAGTGCGTTATTTTATAAATAAGGCACTGAGAATCAAAAACGGGAACAGGGAGAAGGAATTCTTTTCTTCTCAGCCATTCTGTAGCCAAACTACACACGAGAGATGAAAAATATATTTGTATATTTCCATGGAAGATCTGTTATAAAATAGACATTGTCAAAAGAAAATAAATTTAAACTTTTAGCAAAGATAACTTTTCAAAAATATAGTAAAGTTGTTCTTGCTGAGGTTGTTGTTCTTGCTGACTTTTCCTTTTTCTTTCTCCAAATGTCTCTTTTTCTGCTTATGAAAGAGAAATGCCTAACTTTTCTAATTCTAATCTTGCTAACTTTTCTTTCTCTAAACGTCTCTTCTCTGGAGAATGCCTAACTTTCTATTCCTAACCACTGTTTTTAAACAAAAATTACTGGATTCTCAGAATAAACTTTTCTTGGTTTGCTGGCAAGTCTTAGGGATCTTCTAGGAAGCGGAACCGGTGTAGGCAGCGGAACTGGTTTCTTCCGTTCAGGAGTCTGGGGAATGTTCATCATTACGAAGTCTTCCTCGGATTCGCTGTTGGAGTCTTCTTCTCGTGTGGGAGGGGGTATTGGGTCTTCGTCCTCGCCTTCCGAGTCTTCCTCTGGGTTCACGGCTGGCAGCATGTCCTTCCTGTTGACCGTGGGGTCGATTCCTCCAGCCAATGGTCGTACCATGTAGGCGTCGGTTGTTATAGGGCCGCGTGACGACCTGGAATAGTTGAGGCTTCCAGGCATCTTGCAACTTCCCTCTCCCCCGGTTGCAAAGGGTAGACCAGGTCCCCTTCAGACAGGATGGAGGGAGACGTCTTCCGCCTGGCTTCGTCTCTCCGGCGGCGATTTTCTGGGACTTTTGGGTGTGCCTTGCTGTAGGCGTCTCTCAGGCGAGCCTGGTGAAGATTGACCCAGGTGTCGAGTTCAACTGGCTGGTTGTCGTTGCCCAAGATGTCATCGACTGGGAGTCTTGGGTGTTGCCCGAATAGTAAGAGAAATGTGGTGCAAAAACCCGTGGTCGCGTGAGGCGTGTTATTGTAGGCCTGGACCAGTTCCGGCAGGTGGACAGGCCAATTCCTTTTCTCTTCATGGGTGAGGGAACGAAGGAGCTTGAACATGGAGCGGTTGAACCTCTCGCATTGCCCGTTGCCCTGGGGATGGTAGGGGGTCGTGTGGGTCTTCTTAATGTTGTACATCGTGCGAGCTCGGCGATCAGGTTGGACTCGAAATTTCGCCCTTGGTCGCTGTGGATACGTTCTGGAACCCCGTAGTTCAGGAACCATTCTTTGATCAGAGTTTTGGCCACAGTGGAGGCTTCTTGGTTGGGGGTGGGTACCGCTTGTTGTAAACTTGGAGAAGACGTCTGTCATTATCAGGACGTTTTCTCTACCGTCGCTGGCAGCTTCTAACTTGGTGAAATCTATGGCCAAGACTTCTAACGGTCGCGATGCTTGAAGGTGTCCTGACGTGGTGAAAGTCTTGGGATGTTGCCCCAGGGTGCATCTCTGGCAGTTGGAGATGTGACGTCCCACGTCCTCGTGCATGCCCGGCCAGTACGCTCGTGTGCGCAGGAGCCCCATGATGCGGTTGATTCCCTGGTGGCCCATGTCGTCGTGAAGGGAGGTCAGGACTTCTTCTTTCATCGTGCTGGGCAGGACCAGTTGTCGGCGGGGCCCCATGTTGCAGATCTTCGACCTTCCTGTAGAGGATCCCGTCTTCCAAGAAGAGTCGTGAGCGCTGCTGGCAAAGGGGTTTAAAGGGATCTCGGTTTCCTCTTGTGGGGGGTTCTTCCGGCCATACTGCCGGGAAACTGGGGCGATGACTGGATCTCGTGCTTGCTCTGCTCGTACTTCAGCCAGCGTCTTCTTCAGCATCAGGGGTGTTGTTCCGGTATAAGCGTGACTCTGCAGTCTGTCTCTTGGATGGCAGCAATCTGGGGTGGGACAGGAGTAGCAGCGGGCTTCATCTTCCGTGGTGGGGGCAGTCTGGAAAGGGCGTCAGCAGGATTTTGTCTTGCCAGGCGCCGGTACTTGATTTCGAAGTCGAACTGTGCTAACTGAGCAGCCCAGCGTTGCTCAAAAGGCACCCAGGGAAGCTGTCTTGAAGTGGGCAAGGGATTGTTGTCGGTGTAGACGACGAACTTGGAGCCCAGGAGGTAGTCTCTGAATTTTTCGGGGGACAGCCCACTTCATGGCGAGGAATTCTAGCTTCATGCTAGAGTAATTGGCCTGATTCTTTTCTATTGGACGTAGCCTTCTGCTTGCATAGGCCAGGACCTGGCGTCGCCCATCTTGTTCTTGAGAGAGAATGGCGCCCAGTCCGTCGTGGCTGGCGTCAGTCTCCAGGATGAAAGGCTTGGTGAAATCTGCGTAGCCCAGGACAGGTGCTGAAGTCATGGCGGTCTTCAGTTTTCTGAAAGCTTCCTCATGGTGTTGGGCCCAGCGTGTGGTGATGTCGGCGTTTTTTTTCTTGCTTTTGTCGCTGGGGACCAAGTCGTGGAGGGGACCGGCTATCTTGGCAAAATTTCTGATGAACCGCCGGTAGTAGCTGGCGAAACCCAGGAAACTGCGGAGCTCAGAGGTTGTAGTGGGGACTGGCCATTCCTTGACAACCCGTACCTTGGAGTCTTCGCAGGATACCCCTTCAGCAGAGATGGTGTGCCCCAGGTAGATGACTTGGCGTCGCAGGAATTGACATTTGTCTGCCCTCAACTTGAGTCCCGTTTCTTTGATTCTTCGGAGCAGGCGTTCCAAGTGTTCCAGGTGTTCTTCAAAGGTCTTTGAGTAGATCAGGAGGTCGTCGATGTAGACCAAGAGGAACTGGAACATGAATTCGGACATCGTAGACTGCATCAGTCGCTGGAACGTGGCTGGTGCCGTGCAGAGGCCCATTGGCATTCTGGTATATTCAAAGAGGCCCACTGGAGTGGTTGAAAGCCGTCTTATGTTGATCGCCAGGATGCATGGCTATCTGGTGGAAGCCGGAGCCAAGGTCAAGGGTGGAAAAGTACTGTGACCCGACAGAGCGTCGAAAGACTCTTGGATTCTGGGCAGAGGGAAGGCATCTCTGATGGTTTTGGAGTTCAACTTGCGGTAGTCGACGCAAAGTCGGATGGACCCGTCTTTCTTCCGGACGATGACAATCGGTGCGGCGTAGGGGCTGTAACTCTCAGTGATGATGCCCTTCTTCAGTAGTTCTTTCAGGTGACTCTGAACTTCTTCAAATTGATGGGGAGGAATTCTAAAGATATGGTTGAGCCACTGGTTTTTCATCTGTAGTCTTCAGCCGATGTGTCACTGCATCAGTGTAGCCCAGGTCTGTAGAGTCAGTCATGAAGGCGTCGGAGTACTTTTCAAGTAGGTTCTGTAGCTTCTTTTTCTGTCTGTCAGTGCCATCGAAGTCTGGAGAAAGGATGTTGGACTTTGTTTTGCTGCTTGCCTCTGTCTTCTCTCTTTCTTCTTCTTCTTCCGCAGTGACTTCTGATACGATGAGTTCGTTGACGTTGAGCTGGATCAAGGGCCCTTTTTCATGCGTGCTGACAGCTTCTAAGACAGCTACTGGAGTTCTGGCAGGCAGGAGTTTGTCCTCATGTGTCAGGTTTGCCATCCTGACATAGCGTGACTGCCAGTGGTTGTTGAGCAAAGTGGGGACTAGTAGCAGGCCTTGGGGAAGTGGTTGCGTCGATGTTGAAGCCATCAGGGATATGAAGTCAGTCTTCGGGCTTGAGACTTTGATAGTCGCAATAGAGAAGGCAGGGATGTGTTGACGGGAGATCGTACGAGCGATGCCCTTGGTAGACATCTTCTTCTTCTTGATTTCTTGCGCTAAGAGTTGAAGGGTTGGAGGAAGGTTTGAAGCATTGTTCAGGCAGGGTTCCAAGACGTTCATCCCCAGCAGTACTGGGACTCGTTCCTTCTTCTCCCTCATAAATGGCTCCGTAGGCGTTTTGACTACGAAGACCGGGTGTTTGAGCAGAGGGTATTGAAGACTTGTATGTCGACCAAGTAGATGGCGGAGTAGGGCACCTCTGCCCCATTCACTGCTCGTATTTTGACGAGGCCATCTTCTTGTCGAAGATTCTTGAGATTTCTTGCAGCCCAAGCTTCTGTGACAGTCGTTACTTCGCTGCCCGTGTCCACGAGAGCCTGTGTCGTCCTGCCGTTAATCTTGATTTCAGTCGTCGGACATCTTCCGGCGAGGTTTGTCTTCGTTTCTTCCTTTGATGCGCAGCCTTTTGCTGCGAACTTGACTTCTTCTATTGTTGTTGACTGCTTCTTCTTCCTACCCCCCGCTGCCTGGTTTTCCATAACAGCGGGGGTTACTCGTTTCCCTGCATCCTGTAGCCCTGTTGATTTTGTCTTTGCTGCCTTTGGAGATACTGTTGTCTTGCTCGGCAGTTTGCTTGGACGTGTCCTTTGCGCTGGCACCACCAGCACGTCCGTGTAGACTGGGAAGCTGGCTGGTGGGTGAAGGAAGACTGATGGGAATGCATTCTGGGAGGGGACATCGCTGGTTGCTGCCGACTTCTAGGGCATTGACGTGCTGCTCTTCTATGCTGCCGTGTAGGTGTTGCTTGAGGGCTTCTGTCTTCAGAGTCAGCGCCGATATTTTTCTCCTCCAGCCGCTGCAGCATGTCGGGGCCCAGTGATGTCTGTTCGATGGCATTCTCGGCGATGGAGTCTTCCCTCATCCATCGTTGTGCTTCCTTTGTTGCCCTTTTATGAAGGTAGCCCGGGGGTGTTCCTTGTAAACCGCTTCATGTCCCTCTTTAAGGATGCCGGGTGCAGGCCGTTGACGAATGCGTCCCGAAGTAATGTTGGCTCGAGAGGCGCGTCAGGATTCGCCTCGTAGATCTTGACCCCTAGCATGCAGAGTGTTGATGCGTATTCGCCTATAGACTCGCCCCTACCAAGCTGTCGCCTGAAGAAGGTCGCCGTCAGTGTTGAGTGATCTTTTGTTTCCCCCCATTCTTGTTCAAGAATCTTGATTATTTTCTCAGCTGAGTTGATCTCCCCTGCTTCCCGTGTCAGGATCTCTTGTTTGGCTCGTCCGTCAAGTGAGTTCAGAAGCCAGCTTGCCGCTAAAACGGTCTGGGATGGGCTGAAGTTGCAGGATGAGGCGCACCTCTCGGGCGAAGTCTTCCACGTCGCCATCGCCTGAAATTTACGCAGCTTGTAGAGTCTGCAGGGGTTGCTGTGTTGCTGGAACTGGTCGCCAGCATCGGTGTTGTGTTGATCTTGGGGTTCGCCAATGGTCATCATCTCTTCAATGATGTCCAATCTAATCTGAAGAAGCTGGTCTGGTCCGCAGCCGGGTTACTGAGTCTGGTCTGCTGTCAATATAGGCTTACTTCTATATTAAAGATCCACAATCCCACTTCTGACACCAAAAATCTGTGGCAAAGTGGGCTTAGGGCAAAGGCAAGAGCTCGATCGAAACCAAGGATTTTCAACTTCAATCTTATATATGTCGGATGCTCAATCTCATCTTCGTGCCTGCCACTTTGCACAGATTAATCATGCAGACTAAATCTGCTGGGTGTTGTGGATCAATAGAAGTAGCAGAGACAGCAAGCAACCAGCGCTCAGATCAGCCAGGCAAACAATCTTGAGACCAGACCAGAATCGATGCTTCTCTTCTCTTTTATGTCAGCAAGGATGGTCAGCAAGCATCTGTCAGCGAGACCCGTCAGCAAGAACAACGCAAGAACAACTGCGCAAGAACAACTGCGCAAGAACCACCCCGAACACACAAACACACTCTCCTTTTATACATGCTCGTCGTCAATTGATCGGACGACCAACACTACCAACATCACCCTAACAACATAACATCGAAACAAATCTAACGACCAACTCTACGACATCATCCTACCAACATGACATCGAAGCAAAATAATACTATAACAAACTATCGATAAAACGCAATATAATAATCTAATTCTAACCAACAACTATTAAATGAAACTTAATCAAGTTTCCGATGATTTGCTTGCCTTCGTTTCCTAAAAAGAAATGTAAACAAGCAAATCATCGTAGCAACTAACCCTTAGCAACTGTGTCAAAATTTATATTCCCAAATAATTGATTTCTCTTCTTCGTTGATATTTTCGTTATTGATGTATGATTTATGTTTGAACTAAAAAAACAGCTTAAATGTTTGCTTGTTTCGATATAACTTATATTTATCTATCTTCCATGGAAACATATTCTATTTTGGATCTACAATCTGATCTTTATGATTAAAGAGCGTTTGAAAGTCATTCGTTTGTTAAGAGTGATTTCTCTTGTAATAATGGCTGAAAAAATCGTAAATAACTTTTCTTCACTTCTCCACAAGGACAAGATAAGATAATGTTGCTTATTTGCCCAGCCGACCACAAAGGGCCACATCAGGGCTGTCACCACGTTAACATCAACTCACCAGTAGCATTATATATAATATAAATATATATATATATTGTGTGTGTGTGTGTGTGTGTAGACAGAAAAGAGAGAGGTGTGTGTGTGTGTGTGATATGCCACAACCTTGATACAGTCCCTCATTGTAGACTAGGCCATAGGTATTATGGACTGAATAGTATGGATATACCTGAGAGTGTTTGCATGTACAGGTAATGTTATAGCAAAATATTTATACTGTAGATGGTGATTACAAAAGTGTGTCCTATCTCTGTGAGCTCAGATGCCCCCAGTTAAGAGACCAAATTCGAAGAATTAATCATGAACAAATTGTCGTGTGGTTTGGAAGTAGAAGCATTCAAACATGAGTATTTGCGTGATGAAAACTTTCGCGGGAATCCTGGAATTTTTGGAATATTGGGGTTACAGTTTTTGTAGTCGGACTTCAGAAGAATAACGGATATAATTTTGAAGGCAAATTGAATGACATTAAAGGTACTGGGTAGATGGTGTAAGAGTGACTTTCTCCCTTAGGTAAGATATCAGTATGAAAACATTGGCTTATCGTCTAAAACTAATTATCTTTTGATAAATCTAACCGATCCTCCGGTAAAATTTGTTAAAGATACAGACAGCTTTATTCTCCTTTTATGGAGCAATAAACCAGCCAGATAAAAGAAGGAGTATAGTGCTGCCAAACCTTAGTTGTTGGGTGGTTTACAGATGGTTGATTACTTGCTTATATTAATCATTAAAAATATCCGGGCTTAAGGACTAACTTATGAGGAAGTCTCAAACTTTTTGTGTATGCCTTATTTCCAATTTTGTAAATTTGTCTCAAAACTGGGAGGAAGGAATATGTACATTTTTGTTTGAATCAGTTGTAGAATTTGTTTTGGACAGACGTGCCTGAAACACTGCAAACATCTGTACATGAAATGACCCCACTGAAAGCATGCAGAATTCTTTGGCTGTGGGGCTAACATTACAACAAACATATACTAAGAGACAGGCATGTAGTATGCATATAAAGAATGGGTGAGGAAAATATTTTATTATTCCAATTGCTATGATTAAATGATAATAAATTCTTACCTTTAGAGATTAAGGAACTTTATTCCAACATATCAGGCGAACTAACTTTCTTTCTTATATGGCCTCTTTTAATGCCATCTTGGAATACCAGCAGAAATGTTAGAATTGAGTTTGATCCTAGGTGTAGTGTAGAAGATAAATAAAACTTGGGAATATTAAACAAAAAAAAGTATCAAAGAGGAGGCAAGAGTGTCCAGGCAATGCTTACAAGATCAGAGGTTCATCCTACTGCAGCTAAATGGGACGAATCTATAATAATACTAAATGGTTTGAAATTTCAAAACAGTGAATATGTGTCATGATATTAAACTAAGATGGTTCCAGGTGAGAATACTACATCGCCTTTTTAAATACAAGGTAATATCTGTCTGACTGTAAAATTGTTGCGGACCCTGTATGGTAACCTCTGGTCAAACTGAAATCCAAACGATACCAACACTTATTATGGGGCTGTAGGGTTGTCCAAATGTTTGGATCGTTCTTAAACGTATGTTGTCCAGTGCTGTCAGCATTGGTGTCGTCTGAAATTTTCTGAAACATTCGATTGTCTTTGGCTGTAATAGAAGACGTTCAAAACAGACTTTTGCCTTATTTATCTTCCTATTGCGGCAATATTTTACTTTATAAAGTTTACATGAAAAATGCAGTGCCCAGTATACAAGGCTTTCTTGGTGTATTGAAACAGAGATATACTGTTCTTAGGTACATGCACTTTTTGGAAGGGCACCAATTGGCCTCTCTTTAGTTAAACAGTGGGCATTTATATCAAACATTAGTTTCATAAAACTTTTCTTCTGTAATTGGAGAGTAAACGCCTCTGGTAGATACCTATGCTGGGGCGGAGGTTTGTTGCTTGTACTGTTGGTCTTTATCCAAGAGAAAGGATATTGACTGTACTGTCAGAAGCATAACTCAAATGCAATTTTATATTTTTAGCACCATCCATATAAAACAAATTTATTAAGGATGTAGAATTCATTTGAAATCTCTTTCCTGTGCCCACCTATATTTAACAATGAGAATGGAACATTGGTGTATGTGTGTGCGAGTGTGTGTCTTTTGTTAGTGTCTTTTTGTGCTATTGTGGGGACTTCGTACGTTTTTTGAGGATTATGAAACTTTTGAAATACTTAATCATATATTACTATTTGTGTGTGTGTGTATATGAATCTAAATTATATATGTGTGTGTGTTGTATTTATGTTTGTGCATGTGTGTGCGTATTTTAGTGTGTATGTGAGTGTAATATATTATGTGTATTATGTATTTATAGTATATGTATGTTGGTATATGTATCACGTGTGTTGGTATTACATGTTTGTGTGTATGTATGTAGGTGTATATGTGTATGTATAAATATAGGTATATGTGTGTGTATGTATGTATATCTATATGTGTTGTGTGTATATTAAGGTGTATGTAGAATTTACGCTTATATATATATTTTATTATATATATGTGTGTGTGTAGTGTATGGTTTCATCATCACTTGAGTTTGTTTTTCTTTGTTTTGTTGGTTGTTTTTTCTGTTTTGCTTGTCCTTTTTGTCCATATAATAGATATGTATTAAAATAATATTTAAAAAAAAAAAGAAATCGAAAATATAGGTCAAATTTCAAAAGGTAATTAAGGGACATTTTTTTATAGTCATTAAGACGTGAGGGTCCGTGTGGACCATGGCTCGCAAAGAGGGAAAAACTGTGTTTACCCCTCCGAGGACGGTGTGGGTCCGTGTGGACCGATGGCCTCGAAAAAGAAGGGAAACTGTACCCGATATGGCACTTCTCGGAATGGATAAGATAAGATAATGTTGCTTTTAGCCCAGCGACCGCAAAGGGCCTCATTGGGCTGTACACTTCTCTGGAGAAAGCTAAACTGAACGTAGCAAGTTTGAGAACGGAGGTTTTTCCACGTTCTCCTCTTGCTACAGTATCTTTCATGGAAGGCTGGACTGACACCGTCATGGACAGACGAACTATTTTTGGACGCCCTTGTTTCTCTCTCACGCGGATACACACAATCAGCCCATGTACACACACACATCACGCGTGCTCGCGCATACAACACACATCCCACACACCACACACCACCCACACACACACACGCACAACACCCACACACACTCACACACACACACACCACACTCACACACTCACACTTGGCTTTGTTGGTGTGTGTGTGTGTGTGTGTGTGTGTGTGTGTGTGTGTGTGTGTGTGTGTGTGTGTGTGTCCTAATATCATTAAAGTGAAAAGACTTTAATATTAAAGAACGAACGAAACGTACACAGACACACACACACCCACAACACCACACACACACGCGCTCATACACACACACACACACACACACACACCCACACACACAAACACACACACACACACACAAAACACGCACACTCCACACACCTACTCACACCCACACACACACACAACACACCACACACACACACGCACGCTACGCGCGCGCGCGCGCGCAACACACACACACACACTCTACACATTTAGTACAAGAAAATAAAGCTACTATGGATGGTAATCAGGGTAGCTCACTCGATTTACGTGAAAATCGCCATGTAAGTGGAAATATGGAATTTAATTCAAACTGTTTCCGATGTTCTGAGAAAGAAGTGTTGTGGAGAAGGATTATATCCTAACTTACAGGGAGACTTACAATAGTTTAGGCGTTTAAGAATGCTTATAACGGGTTTTTCGGATGTTCTCTCTGTCCGTAATCGTGCATTTATGTATGTAATGGTGTGGGTGTGTGTGTGTGTGTGGTGTCGGTGTGTGTGTGTGGGTGTGTGTGTGTGTGTGTCTAATATCCTTAAAGTGAAAAGACATTAAATTAAAGAACGACGAACGCACACACACCACACACACACACACACCCACACCACACACACGCTCACAGCACACACCAACACACACGCACACACACACAAACACTCACACACAGCACATACTACACCACACACACTCATACACACACACACACACAACACACCGCACTTACCACACACACACACACACACACCACACACATCAAACATCACACGCGCGCGAGCGCGCACAACTTACACACACACACATCACACTCACACACACACACACACACTTTTAGTACAAGATAAAGTCTATGATGGTAATCAGGGTAGCTCCTACGATTTACGAAGAAAATCCGCCTGTAAGTGGTATGGAATTTAATTCAAACAGTTTCACAGGTTCAGAGAAAGAAGTGTTATGTGGAGAGATTATATCCTAACATTACAGGCGAAACAATAGTTGAGGCGGTTTAGTTGCATATAAACGGTGTATCTGATGGTTTCTCTGTCCGTAAATGTGCATATATGTAAGTAATGTGTGTGTGTGTGTATGTGTGTGTGTGTGTGTGTGTGTGTGTGTGTGTGTGTTTGTTGTGCGCTGTGTGTGCGTGTGTGTGGTGCGTGGTGCGTGCGTGCGTGCGTGAGTGTGTGTGTGTGTGTGTGGTGTTGTGCTGATATTATCACTGTTATCAGAACGTCGTTTGATTCTTGAGCCTCCAGTCACATATCTTTTTCTGATCTTCCATTCTCGGAAACCCCTCCAAGTTTTTCATCCGTATTTGAAAACTTTGTTTGAAGATCGTTACGAAAATCAGTCATGGAAAACCTTTGAACTCTATTCACTTTCGGCTTCTTTTCTCCGCCATGTAGATACACTCGTTGCCTCGCTTCAACACCAGAATTCCGGCGGACAGACAGGAAGGGACAGGCATCAAACAGATCATCAGACAGTCAGTAGACAGACAAATATGCATATATGCAGAAAAGACATGGATTGTGCAAAGTGTGAGGGACGCAGTGAGAGAGAAACTCAATCTGAGAAAGAGGGAAGAATGGTGTGCGGAGAATCTAGTCAACAGAGAGAGAGAGAGAGAAGAGAGAGTACGAGGAGAGAGAGAGAGAGAGAGAGAGAGAGGGAGAGAGAGAGAAAGAGAGAGGAAGGGAGTGTGAGAGAGGGGAGTCGAGAGAGGGAGGGAGAGAGAGAGAGAGAGTGAGAGAGGTGGGAGAGAGAGAAACAGAACAGAAAGTGAGAGACACACAGAGAGGACAGAGAGAGGAGAAAGAGAGAGAGGGGGGAGTCGAGAGAGGGAGGAGAGAGAGGGGGAGGGAGAGAGCGAGAGAGAGAGGTGAGGGGAGAGAGGGAGGGAGAGAGTGTGGGAGAGAGAGAGAAAAAAGAGAGGGAGAGAGAGGGGGAGGGAGATAGAGAGAGGGAGGGAGAGAGAGGAGGGTGGGTGAGGAGAGAGGGGGGGGGGAGAGAGAGAGAGACAGACAGACTGACAGAGAGAGACAGAGAGAGACGAGAGAGAGACAGAGAGACAGAAAGCGACCCCTTGTTCACAGGCGCCTCTATGCAATGTATGAATTAATTAAATGGTCTGAATGTATGAAAACGCCTGATGTACATATGTTGGGCATTCCATGAACTGGTTGATAAATAACATAGCACTCCGTGTAATGTGTAGTGGTCAGTACCGCACAATGGAGGCCTGAAGACCTGCAGGGCAAATGTGAAAGGCTGCTTTTGTGGTCTCTGTGGCTGTGGTGCATACATGTACAGAAACACGGGACAAACTGACTGAATCTTAGGGCAATAAAACTGCCAGAACTCTGATGTGTGTGTGTGTGTGTGTGTGTGTGTTGTTGTGTGCGTGTGTGCGTGAGTTATGTGTGTGTGTGTGTGTGTGTGTGTGTGTGAGAGAGAGACCAGAGAGAGCAGAGGAGAGAGGAAAGTGAGGTGAGAGAGAGAGTAGGTGAGAGAGAGAGTGAGAGAGAGAGAGAGGGGGGGGGGAGAAGCCTCCGATTGTGTGTGTGTGTGCCCTTGTGTGACCATGATACCTTCACAATCAGCGCAACAGTTCTACTCCACGTTTATTTGATGATCATCACCCTATCATGCTCAGCTGATCAGTATAATGCATCACACATTTTTAAATGGACAGTGAGTGGGACAATCAAACATAGGCTTTCATTCTGATACGTATGGACGGCCTGGGTCCAACATGGGTACCCCACTCCGTCTGTGGAAGGGTTGGACAGGATTTTCCTATTTTGAGGGACATGGGTCCACATGGACCCACACCGTCAGTGGATAAAGGAGTGGACTGATTTTCCTCTTTGAGGGTCATGGGGTCCTCATGGACCCACACCGTCTTCCGTGTATAGTCAAAGCACCGTTCGTGCGTAGGTTCTGGGCTGGGGACATACAGTCGGTAATGGGGCTATTCCTATACATTAGGAGCCAAGGTATTCATATGGATTTCTTGATGAGACCTTTGATGGTTGATCGGCACGTTCAACCCTCTCCCTTCGAATGGGGGTAGTGGGGTGTTGATGTGTCGTGGTCGAACCCCAGGACTGTGCAAAGGACTTGAAGTCTTCTGCAGTGATACTGCGGCAGTTGTCTGTCACGGACAAGGTCGGGATGCCGTGGCGACTGAAGATCTGTTTTCATTACTTGCTATTGTTTTGCTGTAGTGAATCTCCTGGAAAACCAGGGCCATTTCGATGTCTTGGAGTAGTAGTCATTGGCAAGCAGAAAGTGCTTGCCGGATGTACTGGAAAAAAATCTGCAGCAATCCTGGACCAAGGTCTCTCCGGGAAATGGAGTCCCTTCATAGGTTCCACCCTAGCCTTTCGATGCTTGTGCCACTCCGCGACAGGTCTTCACCATCTGGTCGACATCTTGGGAGAGGCCAGGCCACCACCCTTGAGTTGGCAGCATTTTCCTTATGTTGTGTTGACTCCTTGATGCCTTCATCATGGAGTGTCGTAGGACTTCTTGCTGCACTGATGATGGGATGACGAGCCTCTTCATGGAGTAGGAGACATATGTTCAGTCATGCTGCCATTCTCATTGAAGTAGGTCTTGAGAGGTCGAATTTTAGGGTATATCTAGTCTTATCTGGCCCAACCAGTTCTGTATCACTGATATGCTATGTCCACTCGCTGGATATTGTCCTTCTGTAGCTCTGACCTGTTTCTTCCAGTTTCTGTCGCTGATTGGCATGGTCACAAGCAACTGAATTGTAGTATGCTCTACAGGGCTGTTCAGGTTGTTGTCCTTGTGTCTGTCGTTTAGGGGGCCAAAGGAGCTCTTTGGTCAAGGGCATCTGCAGTATGAAGCTCCTTGCATGGGGAGTTGGGAGATCTCGAAGGAAAACCGAATCAGGCTCCATCTGAAACGGCTGGTGGCGAATGGGGCAGTTCGTCAATCAGCTTGGAAGAAGAACAGAAGGTACCAAGGCTTGTGGTCCGTTCTGTACTCGTAGAAAGAACATGCAATGTGCAGGTGTCCGACCTGTGTTCAAGGACTGCCACGGTAATCACATGCCTCCTGCTCGTCTGGGAATACGCTGCTCTGTGGCCGTTAATGAGGATTGCAATAGGCGACTGGATGAAGGCATTGCCATTGTCGGGGCGGGAGAAAGGAAAGCACCAGTCGTAGCTGCTTGAGACTGCTGATCTACTGTCTCACGCTTGTGCTGTTAGAGAGCCAGAGGTCACTGGTGACGCAAGATCTTGCGCTTGCAGGGTTTTGAAGGCTTTTTTGTTGATCTGGTCCCCAAGTCATGCCGCATCTGTCGGAGTAAGTCTCTAAGGGGCTTGGTTTTCTCAGCCTGGCTGGGTACAAACTTCATGAGTGGTTGACCATCACCAGGAATCTCTCGGATTTCTGTACATTCTCTGGTTCCTTCATATTCAGCGATTGCTGGGTTTTGCTGGATCCTCTTCACCCCATCTTGCATCATTCACTGTCCCAAGTATTCGAAAGTCGGGGCATGGAGAAAATTCTAATTTATCCAAAGATGAGGGTTCGCCGCTTGTGGACAATCGGTCAAGAACTTCCTTCAGTTCCTTCAGCTTTTGCATCATGGTCTACTTTGTCTTTGCATAGACAAGGATCGTCTTCTATTGTGACACAGTACTCCCTCAAGCCCTTGAAGAATTTGGTCCAATTTTTTTCTGTTAAATTATTCTGGCGCTGAAGAGATGCCGTTGTTAGGGAGGCGTTTGAAACCTGTAGCGCCCAAAAAGGGAAGTAATGAAAGTTGTAAGCTTTGAGCTCTCTTCGTCCTGTTTGGATTTGGCGTTGAATCCCTGAAGTTTGCATCTAGTTTGGTGAAAAACTTTGCATGGGCGATGTGTTCTGCGTTTCCTCTAACGATGCATGGCGTTTTGATTTCT
The DNA here is from genome assembly GCA_018398815.1 of Conus ventricosus. Taxonomy (NCBI): domain Eukaryota; kingdom Metazoa; phylum Mollusca; class Gastropoda; order Neogastropoda; family Conidae; genus Conus; species Conus ventricosus. The sequence goes on from CM031598.1 coordinate 82,310,376, forward strand.
CTTTTCAACTTCGTGTTCTGCTTCGTCAGGTTCACGCTGTTTCTGACGTCCCATTTGCTTTGGACGACAACGATTGGGGCACCACCAGTCTTCAGTTGTTGTCTCTACTGGTTCATGACATTGCTGATGACCATCCTGTCCAATTATGCTTCCTCTTTCTCCAACAGAGGGTTGGGACTTTCACCAGTCTTCCAAAGAGATGAGGAGATAATTTCAATCTTCACATTCTTCTTTGGACCAGAACTCGGAGGAGGCTGTTTCCACTTTGGCTGTGTCTGGTGCTTTGCTTTTGCTTGGAATAGTGCGGAGCGCACGCACGGTGAACTGCACCTGGAATTCATGGATCAGTCCCAGTTTTCTGGATTGCAGGCCTTTCAAGCTGTAATTTGGATCTTTTGCCAATGTAAACTTTCTCACCTTATTGGGTCTTCACAGATGGAGAAAGCGTGTATGGGAAGGCGAAACCCTTGATCTCAAGGCGCTGGGTCTCAGGTCCAAGGAGCTGACGGTCGGAGGATTGTGTAATTTCCCATATGCTGTTTGCAAGATGTGGACTGGCATCACAGAAACTTGGATCCTGTGTCGATACACCCAGGTGAGGTCCTGTGTATCCTATCTTCAGTTGATGTGACAGCCTGGATCTGATGGTGTATTCCGCTGTTACACCTCCAACAAAGTAGTTTTCGTTTGCTGGTTTTCTTCTTGTTACCTTCTGACTGCCAAGGATCTTCTGAGACAATAGCAAAGTGTCCCACTTTGTTGCATTTTCTGCAGTGAGTTTTTTGCTGCAGGGGCTGTGTTTATTGACTATTGGGTGTCGGCGGTTGCCAGTAACCTCATGTATTTGGTCTTCACTGACCTACCTGTTGGATGACTGCGTGCCGTTGGATTGTGGCGTTTTTGTTGCGACAATGACCCTTTCGCCTTTTCTGCAGGCCTGCAGGGCGTCCACTGTTGCAGACTTCGTGTTTGCCAGTTCTTTCTTCGTTAGTTCTCTCATAGAAGAGTTTCAACGTTTCTGATGGGGAGTCCGCTCCCAGTCATACAGCTTCATCTTTGCAATGTCGTCATGGCAAGAGAATACCAATTGGCTCTAACCCTCGTGTGTTTTTTTTCTTTTTTCGACGTTGTCAAATTTGCATGCACAGCTTTTTCTTTTACAGTTGCGTACGCGTTGCATCGAATGCTGGGGACGGTTCTCTATCGCAGATTATACCAGAACTGTTCTACTCAGCTTCAATTGGGGGTCGCGAACGGTTTAATAAATATTCGTCGTACTTAGTCTTACGCAGGTCGGTTGCGTAGTCATTTTGGTTCTTCTGCTGGGAGCCTGTCGTCAGGCATTTTCCTGGGGTTGTCTCTGGCTGGTAGGGTAGGCAAAATTCGAATAGATTTCGATGCCTTCATCGCCGATGTGGTTTAGGAGGAAGTCTACCTTGCGACGTTGGGCTTTGTTGTTGCCCCAGTAGCCTGAAGGAAGATGTTGAACTTCATCTGTCCACTTGCTCCTTTCAGCACTAGGGGGTGCTGCTGTTGACAAAAGTGGGATTCTGGGTGTCCTTACGACGACAGTCTCTGCCATGGTCGTGGGTTTCTTCTTTCTTCTACTTTTCTGACACATGTAAATGGTTACAGCCGCTCATCAAATTAAAAATAGGTAAAGGCGGTGCTTGATTCCAAAGATATGACTTTATTTGCTAAGTACACGAAGATACAGATGCGGTCGCCGCCATCATGCAGAGCCGAAGCTGCAGCTATACCGTTACGGTACGTCCATGCTTTTTAAAACAGCATACATTACCACCATCCACCGTGACTCAATGGTTCATTATAGTTTGGGTCACTTATTGTACAGAGTGTCTACACTTTGGAATGGATCGAGTCTGACCTTCAGATGGATGGCGGGGGTACTCGACTACGGGCCTTTTGTCGCAGTTATGCCGTCACGAAAATCATTCACATACATGCAATCAAGTGAAACTCCATCGACTCAAAAATGAGAGAGAAACACAACACACCAATACTAATCATAGTATATCGTCTATATAATCTTTTTGTCAAGCTCATTCCATGTACAAGATGCTTCAAGTCCTGCTCCAACCTTTGTTTTCCGAGTGGTATCTTCTACTTCTTCTTTTAAATGGGATGTTTTAAACCTGCCCGTGCTCGCAGCTTAAAGTAGACTTATTATGGCACCAGGTTGCATGTATTGTGTATTTTCGTGTAGCCGGTTATCAACCGTCTCTAGGACATGAGCATTCGGGATCTTTTAGAGTCAGTGTATGATCTTTTAGTGCATGTGTCACAGACATAGACCTCGGTTTATAGTTTCCATCGACGACTATATGGTATGTTCAGACACAGTTTAATTCTGGAAAAGTAACATGCCCGTTTCCCATTAAAAATTAGAGCTAGCATGTAAACGTAATGACTACTCCCAGTTCATCTTCCTGAAAATACGTCACATCAAAATGCGTCATAATCGTTGTCGTGTCACAATCACTATGGTCATAATGTAGTTGTACTTCTGAGATATTCCATAAAGAAAGAAAAAAACCGTTTTGGGCCGTTATAAGCCGTAGTTACTGCTTTCTGGGTAAAATAAATCATTCGGGCATCAACCGTGGAGCCGGTATGCTCAGTTGGTTGAGCATCGAATCGTAATCTTGGGGTGTTGCGGGTTCGCATCACACAGCCGGGCCGTTACCCGGCACAAGCGAGGATTTTTCCGTCGGAGTATCATTAGTTCTGACTCATTCCCCCTCACAGTCTTCGAATGAGACTATAAATCGAGGTTCTTCTTCTTCTTCCTAAAACACGGTTCACTCAAAAACGAGTAGGTCACCAGCGCGCGAGGTTCACAAGGTTCGTGTGTGAACGCACGCACATCTTGCACCACACACGTAAAAACCTAACACCAACTTTCGGAAGTGAAAGGCCAGTTTGGCCGTTGGTTAGCATGCCTCCTTCCCCGAAGTTGGAGTAGGTGACATGGCTTTCCCCCCCACCCCCCCCCCCCCCCCCCAAAAGGTTCATACACACAAAAGTGTCAGATTTTCAATCAACATGATTGTGGGCAGTAAAAGAAAGAAGATGCGTGACCCATTAAATATTTTCAAATTTTCAGAAAGGTGGGCCCAGAAGTTTTTGTCTGTGAGTGTGTGGAGCACATTTTGGACCACGGACACTGGGAGTACTAAAATAAGGTGTGTGTGTGTGTGTTGGGGGCAAGCGGGGGGGGGAGCTATTTACCGCAAAAGTAGGCCTTTTAGAAAACGTGTACATCATCTGTTTCTCTTTATTTCTGTCTAAGGTACGACTATTTTTCGTTTCTCCATCAAATCTTTCACGACTGAAAGACTGGCTTTTGTTTCCCTGTCGAACCGGTTTTCATCAGTTTTTCCGATTTTGTATTGTTCATCATCCGGGAGAGGAAAGAAAAAAATTCAAAGAGACATCGGTGATAGCGATCAGGATGTCAAACAAACTTTATGTCATAAGATAGATAAGCTTCAGTACCAGTTAAATTGTGTGTAGTTTGTCTTCATGTGAGGTTTTTATAGTTTATAGATGCAGGAGGAAAAATGGTTTCAAGTTTGCTGCATTCTTGTGATTATGGTGGTGTCACGATTCCTGTGTGGTAGACTGCAAATTGACAGAGAGATCAGCTTGATGCTTCTGGGATGGTTGCAAGACAACGTCTCACGAACTCTTAGACACCTCCTTCGTGTGGAAGGTAGGGAAACGATGCAGAATCAAAGGGTCGTGAAAACAATCTTTTCTACTCTATTTACAGCTAAATACTCAAGCACATGTCATTCAAAGCAGAAATACCGTAAACGGACGATGAATTCCCGAAAACGGAAAATTATATTTAAACGGATGAAAGTTTCAATTTCAGTTTCTCATGCCATAAGGAACTTAACCACATCGCACACACACACAACCACACACATCACACACACACACACACACACACACACACCTCACACACACACACACACAAGTCGCACACACACACCACCACACACACACACACACACACACACACACACATACGCACACACACATGTGTGTATGACTTTGTATTTTGGCATGGCTTTTCAGGAATGAATTAGGCCTAGTTGTATTGATCAATAATGATAATTGGTAACATTTGATGAAAAACAATAATGATAAGACAAATAGCAACAAAAATAAAGAAGTAATAATGAAAATAATATTTGTAGTCAAGGGAACTAATATGCGAAGATGAAAACATGCATTCAGTAGTTAAGGTTACAAAATAGCTTGATGCACACTCACAACGGTTACCTGTTTCTTCGCTTTGGGGGTTATTCAGTTTATTTGAGAGAGAGAGTGAGAGGAAGAGAGAGAGAGAGAGAGAGAGAGAGTGTTTTGTGACCCCCCCCCCCCCGTGATATAGATATTCCGTGCCCAAGATCGAGAGAAGAGAGAGCAGAGGAGAGAGGAGAGAGAGGAGTAGCGGGTGGGGCACCAAGTGTTAACGAATATGCCCATGCTTAGCTCTAGTGTAATTCATAATGTGCCCCAAAGTCACGGTCTCAGACGTGGAGGACAATTTCAGATCTAGGAGGCACTGTAGTGTAGTGTGGAAGGACCTCAGGAAAGATAACTGATTGTAAATAAAAAAATAAGGGGGAAAGGGGGGGCATTACTGATGTAAAAAACGAAATAAGGCATAAGTCACAAGTCATTAGGTAGTGATACGTAACTCATGCTGATTTTCTTTAGGATTTACAGAATCTGAGGCCCTCAGTGGGGTATTTAGGATACACAGCATTTCAAGTAACTTCTCATCACATACTTTCTGAGCTATGCTTCTCAGTTACTGCCTAATTGGTTGTAAACCAGTCATTAAACTGACATGTATACATGTATACATGGATGCCCCCAAAAGAGCTGAGACCATCCGGTGGTTTTACCACTTTCTTGTAAAGGGTGCTGCCTCAGTCAGTGTCTGTCTGATAAAGGCTTTGTCAATACCACACAGTATCATGAGTATGGCATGTTGGCCAAATGTTGGTCTTAGGGCATAGGCAGGTTCTCTATGAATCTAAAAAGGATTCAATTCGCATAATGGGCAGGATCGGTCTAATCTCATCTTTGTGACTGCCACTTTGACACAGATCTTTCATGCCTAACTATTATTGCTGGTATTGCAGATCCTAATTAAAAGGTAGAGACAGCAAGCAAACCAGCGCCTCAGGTCAGCCAGGCAACAATCTTGAGTCCAGACAGCCCAAGTTGATGTTGCTTTAATGTCTGAAATTGCATTATAAACAGCACGGAATACTTGTCAGAAAAGCTTCCTCCGTAAGCAAGTCTCATCCCCCCCCCCCCCACGCCCACTCTACTTTTTATATACTTTTGTTCGTTTTGATATAGATCTAACATTTGATCAAATGACAAATCATCTGACAACATAGCATCGAAGCACAAATAATTACTGTAACAAAACTATCGATAAACTCAGTTTTGATTAATACTAATTCTTACAAAACTATAAAAGAACTCAATCCAAGTTTCGTGATCTGCTAGCCATCGTACCTTAACAATAATGTAAGCAAATGAATCATCTTAGCAACTAAACCTTAGCAACGGTTGCGAAACAAAATTATTATTCCCCAAACAATTGATTTTTTTTTCAATTGATGTATGATTTATGTTCAAAATAAAACAACTTATAAATCTTTGCATTGCTTGATGCAACTTTTATTTTGCTTACTTCCATGGAACACATATTTTATTTCTGATCTACAATTGATCTTTATGATTGGAGAGCATTTGACGTCATTCGTTCTTCAAGAGTTATCTCTTGTAATGTGAAATATCGTAAGTTTCTTTTATCAAACTTCCACTTCTCCACACAGTGTATTAATTTTTTCTATTATTTATTCACAATGGCACAAACTACAATCATGATTTAGGGTAACAATGTTTCCTGAACCAATTGGTGTTATTATGTGTGCTTGCCTATTTCTATTACAAGTAAATGACACTAGTGTTTTTCCACTGTGACTTGATGTGCACAAAATGGCCTCCTAAGGGATGTGTTGTTATTTACAGGTGGTACCAATTGATCACTTTTGTATTTTGCAATTTCAGGCAAATTCGTTAGATAGTATTTATGCTTAAAAATGTTCCTATATCATTCGAAACATTGTAGTGGTGGGTAAGTGACTAAGTCCTTACCGTTCCTGACCTTGACACCATGAGAGAATTGACTCATTTCAAATATATTTGCTTTACATATTTGTTATTTGATGTTTTTTTAAAGGCAATATTCAATTGCTTAAAATAATCGTAACTCTTTTTCTCAATTGTCCCATTTTAATGTACTTTTGCACCAGTTCTTTGCAAGTCATTGGCCTGGTGTTGCATAGTGTATCTTGAAAAATAATAATGATGTATCTGCTTCTGTAATTAATGCCTAAACCCTGTAGATACGGTGCATTTGGAATTCACAGAATGAGTATGTTTTTTGTGAACCTGCATTTGTTAATTTCATTGCAGAGATGGTAGTTTTTCTTATGCACTTTCTTGCTATCTACGCATTGAAAATAAACCACTATTTAATTCAGACTGGGTGCTATGCTCTCAGTCATTTAACTTAAAAATCTAGAACTAACACTTAAAACGTTTAAAGGCAATGTATGTTGAATCTAATGATGTATAACTAAGGCCTTTGGCAAAAACAAAGAATTTCTAGTGAAAAAGAAATCCCTTTATGAGCATATGAAAGCGGCTCTTTCCAGTATCTGAGCTTCAGAACCATATCTGAACACCAGGAAAAAAGACTAATGGGTGTCTAGCATTGAGTTTTAACCAGGTTTATCTTTATGTGATGGAAGGCATGCTCTGGGCTTGTTAAAACAAGTTTCTTGTGGTATACGTTTCTTTTTATGCGCATGCCCCTAGACCATTTTTTTAATCTCCATTTTTGAAAAAAAAATTTGCCATTGATAATGTTAAATGAGAAGGGGAATGCATCTGAGTATGGTTTGGGTGACATTGTGATTTGATTACCATTTCATTGTAAGCATTTGATGTCATTCATTTTTGTTCACACTTTTGATTTTACTTCAGGAATCTCAACAAAAGCTGCAATGTGTTCGAACATGAAGAAAGCGCTCTTGATTCATGACCCAAATTCAGAAATCAGTTAAGAGGGAGCTTATAACAGAAGCTGTGGAACTGCTGAATGATACACTGTGATTTGAAAGCCTGGCTGCACTTGGCATCAGCTGCAAAAAATGCCTCAAAAGGTATTGTAACCAATTGTGAAGCATGTTGTCATGAAAAATGTTAACATAATTTCTGGAGCATTTGAAGTACATCTACATCGGAGAGCTTTTACATCTTAAATATCAGTTGATTAGACTGGTTCTGTTGCAGAGAATGAAAACGGTGCTGTATGGAAAAAGGCAAAAATACACCCTTATCACGATCAGTTGAGATCTGAATTCTGGGACTGGGTTCAGGGGATATTTTGTGCATTTCGATGTGTATGGTTGACTGTCTTTTGTTGTGTATAAAGTGTTACTTTGCTACTGGTTTTGTATGTTGGTTTTGTTTTGTTTCTATTTTACTGTTTTAATCATTAGATTTATTATTTTTATTATATGATTGTTAGCTTAGGGCTCCATATGATTGTACATTCTTGTGTGATAGGTGTGGTAAAATGAAAGAGAAAGAAATACATGTATGAATGTAACATCAAAGAGGAAGCCCGCCTGTGAAATGTCCCGGAGAAATAAAATTCTCCCAGGTAGTTTTCTCTGGCAATGTTTAGAAGTCTTTGGTTTCATCATTAACTACTTAGTTACTTTCAGACTTCAGCATCTGTCTGCTGCAGTGGCATATGAATGTGAGTCGGAATTAGGATAACAAGGTTGGTCGACTGTAATGGAAAAAAGGGAGACTAGAATGGTGTAGGTCCAGGAAAAGGTGATGAAAACTGATGGCATGGTCATGTGCTGCCAGAGAAAATTCAGGCAAAGCCAAGTTACGCCGTATTATGCAGGATAATTGTTCCGCTACCAAATGTCCAAGGTCGTGAAAGAGTGACAAGGGTAAGTATGGGCAAGTGAATGGGAAAGTATGGGCTCTTGCTGGCAGGAGCAGCAGTTATCTGTTGCTGTGCCCAAGTTGTAATGAACTGATGTGGATAAGGTAGGGGCAGCAGGGTGAAGAACAAGCAGATGATGTAGAACAAGTCATCTGCTTAAGTGCCAAAAGATGTCGATGTGTGATGGCTTAAGGGTTGCCTCGACCATAGCCCATACTTTACATTCCCTCACAGAGGAAACATTGGCTCCAGCTCAAAAGTCACTTCCCTCAAGAGGTAAACATTGCACAGGCTGCATAGTCACTTCCCTCAAGAGGAAACTTTTGCCCAAAGCTGCAAAGACACTTCTGTATTGATCGTTGGTGCTTGGTGTTCTGATTCTAACATACTTGTGCACAACTATAATCCCATATGCTGATGTCAGTATTGCTAACCAGGTTGAAACTCATGTGAATGAACATTTTCAGACTAGAGGTTGGGTCTATGTCTGTCATGACATTCCTGTGAACTTACTGATACAGATGAATGACATGGGACTGACCATGTGGCATTGAGCATAGAGTTGAAATGAATAAAAAATGAGGTCGTTATGGAGTGCAGAGCATGAAAAGTACAGAGTTGAGACTTTTTTGTTTGTTTACTATTTAATCAAATTATTTAAAGTTGATGATGTGACATTCCATTCTTTTCAACCATATGCCATGGCATCAGCCAAATTTGAGTGATGCAGATACCTGCAGAGTTGGTCAGGATATTTGAGCAAGTCTCTGCAGAAGGCATCCATTAGATTGGTGAAATCACAGTGTTACTCCTGGTCTTACCGTGGGAACCTTGTAGCAGCCAGCCAGGACCCGAAAATTCACAGTTGATTTATGGCGTGATTGGACTCTAGTTCAAATCAAGTCCGCAAGCCTTCCCCAATGATAATCATTGCACTATGGCATCTGGTGTCCAGAAAGATTTGATCGTCTTACAAGTCTTCACTCTTGCAACAGGATGGTCTTCGGAATCTGATACCTTGTGTAAACAATCTACTTCGAAGATGTGTCATATTGAATGTGAAACATTGACGTAACCATTATTTGTAACAAATTTTGAATTTATTTTTCTGTTTCCCCCCCCCACCCCCCCCCCCCCCTCCCCATGGCATGAAAGTATGGAACTAACAGTTAAGACTATTTGAACCTAGCGAAAATGATTACTTACTTTGACTGCGCTTGTGAGTGAAATACTTTTGTGTTGGTTTTCACAAGCGGGTTTTTGGATGCTGAACGCCTCTCATGTTTAATTTGTATTTTACAAAAAACAAAACAAAAATGCACCCACAACATTAACTGAATGTAAACGACATGACATGAAGACTTTGGTCATCATTGAAAGTTGTACCATAACAGTTTATTAAGTTAATTTTTTTTTCTTCTTAAGACTGTGCTGATCAGTATCTGCACCTGTAGAAAGTCAGTAAAAAGTGAGTCTTTCATTTTGTCATTTGCCGTGACCCATTGAGCACATAGTGGTGTCAGTTTTTACCTGGAGTTCAGGTCAACTGTGCCATTGTGTCCATTCTTCTGAGAACCTGAGGGACACCGGCTCATTGGGGGGCTATGCATCCATTTTACTGGTGATTACAGCCTTGCCTCTCTGTGTGTTCCTTGATTAGGAACCAGAATCATTGAGTAAAGGCACGGCTGCTGGCTGAGCTGCATTCTGTGATGAGAGAGAGAGTGGGGGGAAGGGAATGGGGGATGGGATGGAGAGGATAGATGGGTTTTCCTTTTAAGCTTCTCAACATTTCAGGCGTCTCAACATTTCAGGTTATTTTATTGTGTTAGGAAAGAGGAGTCAGCACTTTGCATACATGGTTTTGTTGTTGTTTAACTGTATTTAGCTCCCCGGAAGTCGGAGTGTGGCTGCCCATGTGGCCGGGGTAATCAAAATCCGGTCACGCTCGTAATGTTCTCATCCCCAGCTGAGGCATTTGTGACATAGTGTTCAAATACTTCGGTGTTCGGATGTTCCCTGGAGTCTTTTTGCCAGGGTACGACAACAACAACAACAACTGATTTAGCTGTCTTTAATTTTATACAAAGCTTTGATGAGGTTGGATCATATGAGTTTATTCAGGGATCAAAAAGTTTCAGGTTTGGTTGCATTTGGACATTCACTGAAAGAGTTGTATGTGTATGCGTGCCTGTATGCGTTCCTGTATGAGCCTGCATGTGTGTGTGTATGTGACATTCATGCGCATGTGAGATCTGTCGAGTGTGTGCGCATGCTGTAAGTTTGAGTGTGCATAGCGTGTGTGCTGCGTGTGTGGCGTTTGCATTTGAGCGTGTGTGTGTGTGCGCACGCACGCACATGCATATATGTATGTGTTTGGCAGTATGAGTGTGTTTGAGTTTGTTTTTGCCATGTTTGCCATGTGCGTGCAGTGTAGTGTGCATGTGTGTGTACTGTGTGTCACACTATGGGTAAATGTTTCCAAGTGTGTAGTGTGAGAGAGAGAGAGGAGAGAGGGGGGCACAAGAGAGAGAGAGAGAGAGGACAGAGACAGAGAAGAATGAGATATGAATGCATGTGTGTATGAGATGTATGTGTGTGTGTGTGAGAGAGAGAGAGTGAGGAGAGGGAGAGAGTGTGAGAGAGAGGAGAGAGACGAGAGAAAGAGAGGAGAGAGAGAGAGAGTGAGAGGGGCGGTGGCACACTGTTACTGTGATGGAGGAGAAGAAAAGAAGCAAACCCCAGCTGGCCTCCACTGTATTCCATGGTGTGGATGTTCAGCCTGCATGGCTGGGGGTTTACAACTTTTCAACAGCACTGAAGTTGTGCTGAAGGGTCAGATGCTGCATGTCCAATCAAGGGATGCAGGAATCAACTGACATAAGGTGCTGGAAGACTTCCTCGAGAGCAGCAGAGAGAAATGACAGGTGCCATAACAGGCTGTCATGTGAGAACCTCGTTCGAAATAATGAATTACCCAGCACCTATCAGTGGGTAAGCAATCATAATCTTTTCAACCACACTTTGTGTGTGGTGTTGTGTGTGTGTGCGTGCGTGTGTGTGTGGTGTTGTGTGTGTGTGGTGTGTGGTGTGTGTGTGTTGTGTGTTGCGCACGAATGTGCATGTACATGTTTGTGTGTTGTGTGTGTGTGTGTGTGTGTGTGTTGTGTGTGTGTGTGTGTGTGTGTGTGTGTTTGCAAGTATGAGTCTGTAAACTAGTTGTCAGGATAGGTGTTCATGTTTGGATCTGTGTGTGTGTGTTTGTGTGTGCGTGTTTACTCAGTGTGTGTGTGTGTGTGAGTGTGAGTGTGTGTGTGTGTGTGTTGTAGTGTGTGTGCAATGTGTGTTTACTGGGTGGTGTATGCATGTGTGTGTGTGTGCGTGTGTGTGTGTAGTGCGCACGCTATTGCTTGTTCTGTGCTGTGATTCCACGTGCAAACAGTTGTGTACAAAGTATGTTTTTGTAATTGATAGATCTTAATTAGTCATGCCGTTCTGGCATTTTAGGATGTGTGTCCCATCTGTTATCATCTTTATATTATTTGATAATTTGACGCAGTATGACGTGTCCATTTTCATAACTGTATTATTTGGATTCATGTAGGATCCATTTCATTTATTCATGATTTCATTCATTCATTCATTATTTCTTCTATTTTCAACCCATCCATCATCTCTCCAATCATCACTACTCACCCACTAACCTACCAATATTTACCCATCTTCCATTCATTATTCATCATACCGTCCATTTTATTTTTCCTGCTGTGTTGATCATTTCAATTCCTTTCTAAATGTTGTCCTTCTGTTTATGACTAAATCTTTTTGTCTGTCTTGTTGTGCCTATTGGGTCGTTGGTAGTGTCGCATGATATGAATGATAATCTATTACAGGGCTAAGACAAGGGTGACTCATCTTTCAGACGGGGTGTGGGTGATGTGTGTGTGGGTGTGTGTGTGTCGTGTTAGTGTGTGTGTGTATGTGTGTGTGGTGTGTGTGTGTTGTGTGTGTGTGTGTGTGGGTCGGTGTGTGTGTGTGTGTGTGTATGCTTGTGAGTTTTGGACACCCTTCCCTCCCTGGCTGACAAAAAAAACGGCATATTTGGCAATTACCCCCTGTACTCCTCGGGGGAAGAATTACACATCTATTAACCCCCTCCCTCTTCCCCCCATTTTAACTGATAAGGTACTGGAATTTATCAGTAAATGGCAATTTGCTGCCAGTTTGCTTTGTAGTACTTGTGTTTTAACAGGAGGTTTTATGTGATTGGATGTCGTCAAAACGGACTGTAACATCGGCTTGCTATCAACTAATGTGATCTTGGGTGCCCTCTTTAAGTCAGAAATGATCTTTTATGAGCTTAAAACTGTCCAAGAAGAGTAATTAGCCTCGAGAATTAGATCGATCCGTTTGGTGCCTGTGATTGTGGGGGCTCCTGGAGGGGAATGCCTGCCTGGGAAATTAACTGCACACTTTTATTGATTACCGCTGGGTCAGAGTCATATTCTGAACTGGGAGAATTCCTTTGGCTTGTTTTGGAACTCTCCATATTTTTTGTGGGGTGGATGTGGGTGGGCCAGTGGATGAGTGGTTCTTGCTACCTACAGTTTTGCATCACATTTTCTTTTCATTCCTTTTTTTTTACTTTCTTTTTTTTTTTGATTTGGGCATCAGTCCTATTTTTTTCCCACCTTGTTAATCCTTCCACCGAACTTTCTCTTTCCTTGCGAATCTGATTGGCCATACTACTGATACATTTGTATAGGAGTCATACTTACACTTTATGCTCGATACAACTCATTTGCATGCTGAATAAAGCAGAATACACACCAAAATGAATGTGGTGTTTATTATTGTGTACGTACAAAGAAAAAGTGAAACTTTGGTCTACGTCCTGTTGTTTCATCAATGCATGTATGACAGTCAGTGCTGAAGAAAACTATCACCATGACACTATCAATCTTCATGAGAAAACCCACAAATTGTTCTGGCAATTTAATATACCTGCTATGATGATGATGCTTATCCCAGTTTGAGATAACTAGATATCTTTCTTGTCTGCACACATTAATTTGTAGTGGCAAATAATGCAGTTATATGATGTTGTTATCCAGTTTGAGAGTTCTGATTATCTTTTCCGCGGCTCACTTTATTGTAGTGGCAAATAAAACAAAGCTAGGATGATGTTGCTTATCCCAGTATGTAGTTAGATAGCATATCTTTTATTCTGCACACATTAGATTGTAGTGGCAAATAAATGCAGCTATGTTGATGTGTCTATCCAGTTTGAGATAATGCATTTATCTTTCTCTCTCTCATTCTCTTACTTATTCTCTCTCTCGGTCTCTCACTTTCCTCTGTCAAAACACTCTTTTCTCGTCTTTCTCACTCTCTCTTGCCCTTCTCTCGTTCTCACGCTTTCCTCTCTTCCCTCTGTTCTTTGGAACTGTATAGGTTTTTTTTTTTTTATGTCTGTGGCCATGGGATAACCTTTCATTCCTCTCTTCCCCCTTTCTCTTGAGGATTCAGCATTTGTAGTGTCATGGATAGATTCTAACCGACAGAAATGATTTTTACTTGCATTTTTCGTATTGTGAACTGATGAGGAGAAGATCCAGAAGAGCATGCCCTTTTTCTTTCTTTGGGACATGTCATTTGGACTAGCTTTCATTGCCTTCGTCATAGGCAACATCCCACTATCTCTTTTCTGTTGTGTACAGTTACCTATCCTGATCCAAACCCGTTTGTGATATAGTTTATCATCTTGTCTGTGTGTGTGGAGGGTGAGGGATGAGGGGGATGGGTCAGGTGATGGATGGGGGATGGATGATGAATATGTGTGTGTGTGTGGTGTGTGTGGTTGTGGCGGGTGTGCATGCGTGCATGCATGTGTGTGCGTTGCGTGGCATTCGTGCGTGTGTGCGTGTCGTGGGTCATGTGGGTGCATGTGTGTAAGGTATTTAGAACTAGCAGATTTCTTCCACAGTGGTGCTGTGCATTCTGTGTGTGCATGCATGAGTTCCATGCATGACGAGATTTCGATATATGCGAGTCTGTGGACTATTTTAGCTTTCTTTTCATGATACTGTCACTCATTTGTAAGGGAAACGCTCTGAGCTTCACTCAACAAGAGTGCAGCAAACTCCATTATTGTAATTGTTTTTGTTAATGGATTGAGGTGAGTGGAGGGATTTCAGTGAGTAGGGGTGTAGACCAGATGAAGCGGCGGTTTAAATTGCCTTGTATTTTATGGATAGAATGTTTTCATGAGATGCCTCAGTGACATCTGATTGTAATGATTTCAGGTGTGTACATAATATTTATTGAAGGTATGTATTATGTATATTAAAGGATGGAGCAGAAGGTTTAAGGGGAGAGTTTGGAGTAAACTGAGTGTGGGTGAATGGAGTAGGGAATAAAGTTGAGATGGGTGGATCCTGCTAAGGTCAGGAACATATAGGCAGGAGCCCTGTCAGTTAATTGTTTTTTTTTTTTTATTTACCTTACAGGACTGATGCAGTGTTGTGGAAAATACTCAAATGAATATGTTGTAATAACAAGGTGACCAAGCTGAGGAAGGTAACAGATGTTTAAATTATGGCAAATATGAAATGAATTATGAGATGGGTTATGTTAACATTCTGCCTGACCTAGCTACCGGCATTGTTCTTAACTAGCTTGTAATACTATGAGTCACAGTGGATGGCCTCTACCTAAAACTTTGTGGAGCAAGTAGAAAATGAACGCTGTTAGCCCACACTTGGGAAGTACCCAGTGATTCTAGAAATAAATGGATACCAGTGTTATCAGTTGCTGCGCCATAAGTTATGGGAAGGAAATGATATCAGACAAATCAGTCTACTTTTGATACATCATGGCCATCATAATACATGGGGACAGTTGTAGCATAAGACTGATTATACGGCTTGACTGAATTCAGCATCACAGTGAATGAGCACCAGTGATAGAAGACTGACCTGCACTGGCAGGGACTGATTTGTAGTGGTTTACACGTGAAATTGAACAGCACACTTACTCTCAGTGGCAATTGCTTGAGCTCGTGTTAATGTGTGACTGAGACGTAATGGGATTCGATCACCAACATCATCTTGAAGCCGGAACTAGACAGTTGGGCCAGGGCCCATGCCAAGGTATTTGTGAGTAAATGAGTCATGAGCCACTGATATTTGACACATGGTAGATCGAAACTTGGAATAAAAAAAGGAATAGGTTGGCACCGTTGGGACATATGATTTCTGTTCATGTTCTTATCCTGATTTTAGAGTCACAGGCGGTATATGATGACACTGATGTAATTGATTACAAAGCAGCTCCATTTGTAAGATAGATAATGTTGCTTTAATAGAGCATCAGACGCAAAGGGCCACATCAGGGGACTGTGCTCCTTTAGTAATGCCGTTTGCACAATAACATCACAAATTGAAGAAACTAAAGCCTATCTAAGAACATTGATATATAGATATCAGCGCTAACGAAAATATTTATAATTATTATTTTCCATTGAATTCCAGAATTTATGGGATGAAATGAATGGAATTACATACGTTGCTGGCTTTAAACTACTACATATACTTACGCATTATGATGGCATCATAGAGGAGAGAGGTTTTCACTTTTCTATGACAACAGACTGAATGCTAGGCCACACGTTGGCTCAGTCAACTGTCTCTGGGCAATGGTGTCTTATTTTTTGAATGTTTTATGGCATTTAGGTTTTATGTTCACACAGTAAGACTGGGCAATAGGAGATTAACACGATGTTTGCCTTGGGAAAGAGCACATGCACATTCTAGAATTGCATGATTTTTGGATTAACAGGTAAGTTTTAATTTTTTTTTTTTTTTTTTTTAACTTGTTTTAATTTGCTTTTAACAAAATGACCAATAAACAAATACACAAAAGAAATCTATATTCAGTATACAGTGACATTAATTATAAAGCTAGAAAAAAATGTATGAGAGAAGAGAGAAACGAGAGTGGGAGGGAGGGAGTGGGGGAGTGAGAGAGAGAGAGAGATTGGTTGGGTTTGTGGTTGACTTCAAATGTTTCAGTACATGCCTTAAATCAAGTTTTGGGATGTTGGACAAACAAGCTGTAAACACAGTGTGAGAGTACATGGGCAAACCAAGAACTCTATAACCATATGTAGTGTATCACAAAACTACTAAATAATTGATTACATGCGGGAGCAAATGTGGCTTGTTCTGCCGCCCCCCCAAAAAAATGATCACCTGTGATTAAGTGTATGCTGATCTACAGAGAACAGATGGGCAAAGGATAATGACCGTAGATGAAATGGTAATGAATTGGACAATTCGATAAAAGGTTATGATACGGAGAAATGTATTTTGTAAGTATATTATTGATGATTAGTAGTCAGATAATAATGTTTTGTATGTTATCCAGTTGTTAGAGAAATTTGCCTGGTTTAGTAGTAAACAGGCATTATATTCTTCAATTTTATAATCTGAATTTTAATTTTTCCAGGAAACAATATATGTGGATTTTGTTTCACTAGTTTACAAGTGTACCAATAGTATTTTGCAAACATATTAAGAAAGAAAAAATGCGAGTCTGTAAATTTTTTTTACTGTCATACGCGCAACACAATTTGATTCTGTTAATAGTACATTTCTTGCAGTTTTACACCTTTCTTTCATTAAATCAATGAGATTGTTCCAAAAAATGTACGATGTCAACCATTTCAAAACATGTGTTCATTATATCCTTGTGCATTCCACAGAAATTCAAGTATCGTGATCAATACTATTCCAATTTCTTAGGATAATGTTCGTACCTAGGCATCGATGTACAATCCAACTGAACCCATTTAAGCTTTACGTCATTTATTATAATGTATATATATGAGCCGTATTCCAGTCATGGGACTGTTGAGAGATTTAAGTCCCATTTACCAACAGCATTTTGGTCTCAGATGAATTTTCTACCCAGTTTATCTTGTACATTTTTGAGCCTTTGTTGATTGCATATATGTTCCTAAACAATGTGATTCGTTTAGATTTTATTATCCTTGATCGTATTATTATACTTTTTTACGCAATGTTTTTTGACCGATGTTATAACAGCAAAAGTAATGAATGTCAATGTTACAATTATATTTTTTCTTTGAACCGCATATGCGACATAATCTTCCATTATCTCAACAATTTGTGCCCCACCCCCCCCCCCCCCCCCCCCCCCCAAGATTGTAAAACCTTTGTTTTGGTAAGCTCTTGGAAACAATAATTTTATTCCCTACTTGAATTCGCTTATTGTAAAATCGGCTCGGCAAGAAGTTCAGCGGAATTCTTTGGTGTACATTTATATAGAAAAAACATTCATTTGCCTCGAAGGACATCCTTCCAAAAGTTATTGTATTTTGCAAAAAACTTGAGACAAACTCAGGACCAATATTATTATTCAGAGGCATTTTGGAAAAGTTTTTCATCAAAAATGTGTCCATTTATGAGTTGATTTTTCCGCTTTCCTAATCCAAAGAAGCTTTAAAAATAAAAACAAATATCTTTAAGTCAGAATACCAATGCCACATTTTTTATACTTTTGTGTTGAATTTTGCGGCTAATTTTATATGTTTGCTATTCCAAACGATATTTGTAACAGATGCATTGTCATGTCTGAAAAAATGTATTTGGTGGTGTTCGGTTTAAAGTACCCTTAAAGGAGTCAATTTTGAAAGAATAATTGATTTTAGTTTGGAACTCTGCCAAGAGGAGTTATCTGGCGTGTAACCCATACTTGAATAAATGCTTTATATCTGCAATCTTGCGAATAATTTATGTTATTACATTCTCTAAGTTTAATTCTTTCTGAGGATGCCAAAATATGTTGAATATGCCCAATCCAAAAAATGCTTGGAAAATGGAGATCACTGTTCTTTAAAGCTTGGTAGTGTTCCCCCCCCAGAACTTGGTTGCCAAAATGTGTAAATTGATTGTACACCATCATATAGGTATTTTATTCGCTTGATGATTGTGATTGTACCAATCCTGTTTATGCATTTTCTGTTCACAGTTTTTGAACAGCATAACAATAGCACATTATAATGATTTGATAAAATTACTTCAATAGATAAAGATGTCATGCCAATACCTGCATGTTTTTGCTTAGGTTTCGCATAAATCAGGACTAGTGGAGACAATCGTTCTCTATTTGACGAGTATTTTTGCGTTTCGTATAAACTTAAACTCAGTTTAAGCGTTGTTTACATTAGAAGGGATAGATCCTGTTGTGCTGTAAATCATAGATATTGTGCATGGAAAAAGACCCTTGAAAACTCTATAGATTGTGTTGAAAATATGGGCCTGATGTGATAGTATAAGTCTGCTTCAGATTTTTCTGGTGGCCTGACCATAATTTTCTTTATTTTCACGGCATGGGTACAAGTACATGCTTTTCTTTGTTTTATGTATCAGCACTAACCATACATGCTCACTACACATTGGATATGATAAAATTGTCTGGCCAGGGGTGTTATGGTCATATACACTTATTCTGGATATGTGCAGGTGTGCATGAACTTACATGAACCTCTTTCCATTCTATATTTCATACAATTTTTAAGGGACAGAGGCAAATTGAAGACTGTGAAAAATGGGATGTAAAAAAGGAAATGTGCTACGACTATACTCAGGGTCGGTCGAAATCAAATTGCACAACCTCACACCATTTAATCTACAGTCAGTAGAAAATCATGCTCTCACCGAGGAGGGGAAAACTCGCACGTCTTGCATTCATACATCACACACACCAGACACACAGACAGACAGACACAATACACACAAGAAAAACACACTCACACACTGTATCACACACACACAGAGATAACAACACACACTACACACACACACACACCACACAGAGAAAACACACCAACACACACACACACTACACACAGGCTGCCGGATGCCGCAGCTGTGCTTCAATCAACGCGTTGGCTGAGATCCACGACATTGATCGCTAAGGTTCTGGAACAGGTCTGGCTCATTATCGTGTGGATGGGATGGGGCATCTTTGGCCGTCATATCTGTTTGCTTGTTGGCGACAGTCGAGGTGTGATTACCGTGGTGGATCTTAGGCCACTAGTGTATTCGCTCGGCCTGCTGCTGTTGGGGATTTGGATGCGGTTGGTGATTCTCCTGTGGGTTGCGGTGTGTGGAATTTAGGGAGAGTCTGTTGATCTGCTCTTTGAAATGGATGTTGATTGTGTAGGGGTGCCACATTCAATCAACTGCTTGATGAAGTGGTGAATTTCTTTAGAGGATTTTAGGTCTTTCTGTAATTTGTGTTATATTTATCTTGTGTTAGAGTAATTATGCTCATATTTCACTGCTTGAAACGTGTCGGTGAAATTTTATGGAATGGGTGTAGATACTGTTTCTGAGATGAGGGCAATTGAATCAGGGACCTTACCAAAGTCATGGACACTTGATGCCATTGTTTTTTCAAGGGATGGTCTTGATTTGCGTGTGTCTCAAATGGTTAGGGTTACCGTAACTGTGGTTAAAGTCTGGTACTTGATTTAATCTAGTGTTGCAAGTTCATTTGTTGATTTGTTGTTTTCTTTGTTTCTTTCTTTTTTTTTTCTTTAAAAATAAAAAAGTTGTTTAGGTTGTAAGTTCAAGGAGAAATGCGCTGGCACAAGCCTTGTTTCAGGGTGTGGGGTATATCGCTGCGTTGTCTGAGGCCAGTAAACTGTGAGCCTATAATCCAGGGAACACTCAATTTTCAAAAGGTTGTATATATATATATCACTATATTTTTATCAAAACTCTAGAGGGTAGCAGCAGAATAGGTCAAAGTCTCTTACAGTTAATGCCTTGAAAAGCTTTGTTTGTGTTCACGTGAGGTTTGTTGGCTTCCAGATGACCAAGCAAACAAAGCGATTGAGCAGAGAACTTTTCATAGAATGCAGCGCACAGATTTAAAAATGGGACAAAATCAATGGGATGAGGCAAAAAGCACCAAATACTTCATGTGGGATGTGAAGGTAGACAAAGTTTTAAACAACCTGTGTGTTGCTGATCAGGTAAGAGCTATACATGCTAAAAAAAAATTTGCTGTTGGTTCATCAGAAAAAAAAGAGCCAAATTCAGTGCCAGGCTACAAATAGAGCTGATTATTAACGCGACGATGATGATATGCTGCTTGAATTATATTATAGGCATGGCTTCAATGGTGATAGTTGTGCGAGGAGTGGCCACATCGATTGCAGGCGTGTCTGTGGCAGGATAGCAGCCGGCTGCAGTGGCTGCAGGCAAAAGGGTTTGATGTTGCAGCAGCACAGTTCTTCCTCTTGCGCTTCTTTTTTCTCAAGGGTGGCCCTGGGAGTTTTCAAAGGAAGAGACGCTTTGTTTAATGTGTGATGCTAGGGCATTGTGATCTGCAGCTATGTGGGACACTGGCAGTTGGTCAATTTTATAGGCATCGAGGGTTTTTTTTCAAACCGTCTTTGTTCATTCTTTGGTGCGCTTTGTCGACATTGGCCAGTGGAGAGTTCGCCTAAGGAGAAAACAACTATACAAAAAAAAAAGAAATAAAAAAAAAGAGGGTTGTGTGTGTGTGTAGTGTGTGTGTTGGTGTCTTTTGTGTGAATGTGTGTGTGTGTCTGTGTGAGCTCAAACACCTGAACAGTGATCAGTGACTTTATTCTGGTCCAACTTCATCATTTAATGAAATGTTCTCATCCCCCCCCCCCCCCCCAATTCTACTAGCTTTTGTCTTACACTGTCCTCTTCTTTTCACTTTGACAACGGGCCTATGGCTTGAAACGTCAGTTTTCTACAGGTGATTCGACTACACCAAAAGGTTTTTATAAACTTTATTATTTTTTCAAACTATTACCTGTGTTCTGAACAGATGACTTATTTGATGTTAGTGAAACAGTAGATGTAGGAGTGATTTAAATGTCTTCCATTATGTTTGGTACCACTACCACTATGGTGTGCTACTTTGTGTTTTGGAGAGAAGGTTTTTGAATTGCTGTGTTTTTCATTTGGATATGACAGGCACCATAATCATCGAGGATATGAACTGCATAAAACACTGTGGTGAATTTGAAGAGAAGCTGAGAGTGGTGATCTGAGTATTCATGTTGGGTACTAAGTGCTTGGTGCCATGGTGAATTTAAGAGAGTTGTCTTGGTTCTTGTTGTTGCTGATATGGGTCGATCGATGGTGCTTCATGATAGGACTGGCTATGCTGTATTCCTGTTGCTTCTTCGAAATCTTATGTCATGTTTGTCTTGCCTGATTTAACGGTGTTTTGATAATGCTTTGGATTCAAATACAAGCACCACATGTAATTATAACCACCCACACCCGCCCACCCACCCACCTGACACAACACACAACACACACAAACACACACACAACACAAACACACACACACACACACACCACACACACACGGCTATGCTTGCCTGTGCTCGAGTGTACGTGCATTACTCTACACACACACCACACACACACACACACACACACACACACACTCACACACACACACACACACAACCAACAATGTCATGCGCATACACAACACACCCACACTCCACACAACACACACACACACACACACTCACACACACATGCACATGTAAACACCACACACACACACACACACTACAACACACAACATACACACACTCTCACATGCCTCAAGTAAACACATTACACACACACACAATGGTCGAGTAAACACACACACACACTACACACACACACACACAACACACACGCACACACACACACACACACACACACACCACACACACACCCTCAGTAAAGAGTCACAGCATCAGTAGTGCAAGTCAATGTTTCCTGTCTTTTGAATTTTCACCACACAGCCGTCACCTGCTGCTGCTACTCAGGGGTGGAGGGCTGTGTCTGGTGGTGGCTGTGATCCCATCATTGATCGTCAGTCTTTTCCACATGGGGTGCAGGCATGTTGGCTCCAATATTCTGTGGCCTGATTGGGTGTCCACTGGCTGTTCATATCGGATTGTCTAGCGGTGCCGGGTTGAGGCCGTGATAACTGTGGTGGAGCATGGGGTGTCTGGCTGGCCTGCAGTGGGGGGATTGTGTCGCCCCAGTGCAAAACCATCTAGCGTTCGATTTCCCTGAAGCTACCGAGCAGGAAAGATGGGCTTTGTGTGTGATTTCTGTTTGTGTATGCCATGGCAGGATACTGACCTCTTGGTTGCTCTCTTTCATTTCCATCTTCCTTGTAAAGTGGGTTTTTGGAGCACTGGACATGTTCATTATCTTTCTGGTGAGTGCACCCAAACATGTTTTTTCGTCTTCTTCTCTTCTTTCTGAGGACAGTCTGTGGATGGTTTTGTGTTTGTAGTTGATTGCAGTGCTTAGCAAGATCTTGGTTCAGGGAGTCGTCATGGTAGGATGTACGCCAATATGGGAGATTTTACATCTTTCAGTAACTGCAGCCTGTTATTTCTGTTTGCCAGCCTGTTACTGATTGTGCCTGACACAGGGTAGTTGTTTTGTGTTTGGCATACTGGTGGCTGTGTCGTGTTTTGTGGTTCACTGTAAATCAATACTGATAAAAACACTTTTTCAAGCACATGGATTGGATGATAAACTGAGAATGTAGACATTCAAATCACAATGGTGGGAATCTCTTTTGAATAAAGAATGAGATTGATGGAGGTACTTTCATATTTTAAAGAAATAGTACCTGCTAAGTTTTGATTATGAAATCATGAATATGTTTCCTGAGTAGAAACTTGCAGATCGTGTTTGAGGTAAGGTGAAATGTATGTAATAGGGTACAAATAGTTGACTGTAGGCCTATGTGGGACAGGAAGTAGGCTGAATGTTTGAATCTTGTGATGGATCAGATGATATTATGGTTCTTCATATATATGAAAATTCAGCCAGTGATCAATAGTATAGTGATCTATCATTTATTTACTGTGATTTAAAATTCTATTCAGTCAGATTGTATACTTTTTTTTTTTTAAAATTTTTTTTAGATGTAATAACATCTTGTTGTCATATCTGAATGCCTTAGGGACCGTGTTAAGGAATAAATGTGAAGATTTAGTTAGAATTTTAGCTGAATAGACCACATACAAATAAGCCATCTCATGTTGTTATGATTAGTTTTGTTGCATGTACTCTTATTTTGGGCTTAGGCTGTGTTAGAAAGAAGAAGAAATGGAAACAATTGAATGAAGAGAGAGAGGAGAGAGAGTGAGGGAGAGAGTAGAGGAGTGAGAGAGCGATTTGGGATGAGAGAATGTTTATGAAAGAAACGATTGTTTTTTCCAGGAATTTTTTTTTTTGAGGAAGTTTTTGGAGGGATATGTTGTCAACACAATTTTTTTTTTTTACATTTAAACCACTTCATCCCTGATACAGTTTAGACACGAGGTCTTTAAGGGCTTGAAGATCCCAAAAGTTTTTGGTTCAGCTATTCTCCCCCCCCACCCCCCACCCCCCATTGCACCCAAAAATATTGACATCGTCTGATGGCAAAAGAGCAGAAAGCAGAATGTTTACCTCTCTGGAGTAGATGAGTATCAGAAGCGAAGGGCACCCTGTTGACAGGGGGGATGAAAAACATGGAGATGTACTCATGCTGGGTGTGGGTTTGGAGAGGAAATCAAAACGAGGTCGTCATGTAAGTAAAGAGGAAAAGTGAAGGAAACCAGAGTTTGAGCCCTTTTTTTTGCCCTTTTGTTTAGATGATCCACAAAGGACGAGATGAGGGTATGGGTTCATTGCTGTCGTTTTACATGCCTGCTGGGACTTTGTTCTTACTACCACCCAGTCTTCAGTGAGTCCTCGGACCCATTTTCTTCCATGTCTTCCCATTCAGATGTGGTCCACATCGTCCATTCAGATTTATTTTCATGTTTGTTCATCCAGATTCTTCCCCTGTCAGTCGGTTCATATTTCTTCCCATGTTTGTCTGTTCAGATTTATTCCCATGTCAGTCTGTTCAGATTTTACCATGTCTATCTGTTCAGATGTTACCCCATGTCTGTCTGTGCAGATTTTCTACCCATGTCTGTCTGTTCAGATTTCTCCATGTTGTCTGTCAGATTTCTACCATGTCTGTCTGTCGATTTCTCCATGTCTGTCTGTTCAGATTTACCATGTTCTGTTGTTCAGATTTCTGACCTCATGTCTGTCTGTTCATATTTTTCCCATGTCTGTCTGTTCAGATTTCTACCATGTCTGTCTGTTTAGATGTCTGTCTGTTTAGATTCTTCCCATGTCTGTACGTTATATGTCTTCCATGTCTGTCCGTTCATATTTCTCCATGTCTGTCTAGTTCAGATTCTTCCCCGTTGTCGTTCAGGATTTGCTTACCATGTCTGTTTGTTCAGATTTCTTCCCATATCTGTCTGTTCAGATTTCTTCCCCTGTCTGTCTGTTCAGATTTCTTCCCCTGTCTGTTCGTTCAGATTTCTTACCATGTCTATCTATTCAGAGTAATGTAGACTTTTGCAGTTTGTCTGGAATTGTTGGCCAATCTTTATTATACCAAGTTGACTTTCATGTTGTGTGCGTTAGGAGTTTGGGACCCGGAATAGCTCATGTTGGTAGAGCGCCTGACTCGAAATCTTGGTGATCCTGGGTTTGCGGGTTCGAACCTCCGCCGGGGCGTTTCGGTACAGGGGGATTTTTCCCTCGGAGTTAACATTGGTTCTGACTCCTTTTTCCCATACAGTCCTTCGAATGAGACTAAAAACCGAGGTTCCGTGTGTGAACGCATGCATGACATCTTGCACACACGTAAAATCCCATCACCAACTTTTGGAAGAGTAGCCAGTTTGGCCGTTGGTATGGATGACACGTTACACATAGCACGCACCCTGCGTGAGAAATGGAAAGAATAAAGGAAGTAAGGAAAATGAGTAATCGATATTGAACGATATTGACTGGATGACACGGGAAACGACTGAATGAAGCGCCACTGGCAGCTCTTCAGTCGGCACTACCCAGGTAGGCAGCCCGTTGTGTAAACGAGTGTGGATTGTACAGCGCTTAGAGCTTGGCCTCTAGCCAGAATAGGCGCTATATAAGTATTCATTATTATTATTATTATTATTATTATTATTTTCTCCATTCTAGTATGTGTCAATCAGTGGTTACCATTTTGGAGATGTTCAAGTCCTGATTTGCTTCTTGCATTATATTGTCCAGGTTGATGTGGCATAGAATGGGAGGGGAGAGAACAGGCACAGAAATTACCTTCATTTCATTTGTTGCATTCTTTCCATGGAACAGAAGGAAGTATGTTGTTTAGGTCTTTGTCTCATCAGAAAAAAATTTGAAGATAAACACATTTTTCATCGACAGTATTTTGCACGTGTCTTATGTCATAGTGATATTAGAATAGTGTAAGAGAGTAATAAAGTTTGAAGAAATGAAGATTGTATTGAAAAATTTGACGTGTTTGTTTCCTTTTTTTTTTTCTGCTGATGACACTGCTTGATGTGTTATCGATCACTTCTAATTCTCCTCTTAGATGCTCATATGATGTGGGCTGGTGGCCAGGATGACCAACAAGAAAAGAATGTGCTTGCCAAAAGGATTTGCTCCAGTGTAGGTGGAGAGTCTGCCATCCTGTAATCACACATGATGTCAGAGTGTTTCAGATGATATGATGAACTGAGGCTGTAGATACAACATGCACTTGTCTTGGTGCCCACAGAACCTAACTGTAACAGAGGTAATAAGTCTATGAGGTATGTACATGTTGTTCACAGGTGGGGAAAAGGGAGGAGCAGGGTACAGTAAAGGTAATGGCACATTTTCTCTGGGCAGTGGTGTGCGTGAGCTTTATATGGGATGCAAGCGTGTTGCAATGAAAATAGGAATACAGCATATAACCAATTTCAGTTCACACAACTTATCATAATCCAGGAAAACATGAGTACAGGACAGTGGAGCAGTAGAACACGTTTTCTATGCCATGCAAAGCAGTATTTAGATGTTTGACAGTTCACCACCAGGCAAGGCAGTGCATTGTACGCCTCAGAACACTGCAAGACTACATGTCACGAAACATCTTCAGATTAGGACCACAGTACAGTGAATGTAAATGATCTCGCATCTTCTGATGATTTTGAGAGTTGCATCTTTTGATGGTGTTGAGAAATACAAACTGAGCTTGATGCTACAGGGTTGGAAAAAAAGGAAGAAAAAAAAAAAAAGGAAAGAGAGTGCCCTTTGTAGCATGATAAAGAATTGGGCT
Organism: Conus ventricosus; assembly: GCA_018398815.1. Lineage (NCBI taxonomy): Eukaryota > Metazoa > Mollusca > Gastropoda > Neogastropoda > Conidae > Conus > Conus ventricosus. The sequence continues at coordinate 82,336,732 of CM031598.1, forward strand.
TGTATCAGTCATTTCAGTGAGAATGTGGCTGGTGGGTTTTTTTTCCTTTCTTTTTTCATTTTTTTCCGTGTTTTTTTTTCCTTCTCTTTTAAATGATCAGAAAATTGTCTAAAAACTGAATTTGAGGACCTGTGTGAATTCGTTCATAACAAAGCAGGGTAGTTAATTAAAGAGCTTTCTGGTTCATGATACAAGCACAAGATTTGATTCAAATTGGGGCAGTTTGTTTATGTAATTCCACAGCATCATAAAATGGTTTATTGTTTGTTTCAGGGATACCTTAAGAAATTGGCTGACACATTTCTACGATGACTTAAATTTTTTTTTTCCCCCTAGTGTTTAAATTTTATTTGTAAAATTTTGGAAGATGTGTGATATAAAATATTTTCTCCTTTTAAATTGTAGAGGTGAAGCAGAGAATTTTCTTCAGTGTATACTTTGTGCAGACATAGATAATAATTTTTTTGAAAATTTTTCTGAAAAGTGATGCATGAAAATATTTGTTAACTTTTTTTTTTTTGGCATGGAGGATAATTCATGAAGTAAGGAAGCTTCTTTATTTTTTTTCTTCTCATTTTGCACCAACAGGACATGACTGTGCTCCAGAGAGTAGTACTGAATATTCTTGTGCATTGTAGTATTTACCTTTTCTTCTCCAGCCCTGATGTGGCCCTTGCGGTCGGCTGGGCTATAAGCAACATTATCTTATCTTATCTTATCTTACCTTTCTTCTCTGCTTTGATGAAGTCACGCACTTCAAACTTGCATTTCAGAAAAAAAAAAGAAGTTTTCTTCCATATTTTTTCCTCCAGAATTTCACTTCCTCCTTGTGAAGCTCAAGCAGATCGTAAAGGGAATTTCATCAATATAATGAAGAGTGGGTTGTCCAAGATTTAGAAAGTTGTTGTGTGTCATGTGTTGGCAAGTAGGGGTGGCAGCTTGAGAGAATGGTCTGTCACCTGCTTGGGTGCAGTCGCACACGGTGCCAGTGGCCTCAAATGAAGTAAGAACCCTTTAGAATTGTGTCCTTTAAACAAACATTTTGAATTCAAATTTCACCTCCTCCTCCCTTCCTCGCCATACTGCCCTCTCCCTCCCTCTCCTCCCCATCCCCCCCCCCCTCCACCTCCATCACCTTTCACTTTTCAGCTTGAGTTGGTTGAAAAGGCTGGGTAGGGGTGACTGTTGATAATATGGGGAGCTGGAATAGCTCAGTTGGTAGAGCACCGGACTCGTAATCTTGGTGATCCTGGGGTTGCGGGTTCGAACCTCCGCCCGGGGCGTTTCGGTACAGGGGGATTTTTCCTCGAGTTAACATTGTTCTGACTCCATTTCCCATACAGTCCTTCGAATGAGACTAGAAACCAAGGTTCCATTTGTGAACCACGCATAACATCTTGCACACACGAAAATCCCATCACCAACTTTTGGAAGAGTGGGCCCAGTTTGGCCGTGGTATGGATGACACGTTGCACATAGCATGCACCCTGCATGAGAAAGGGAAGAATAAAGAAGTAAGGGAAAAATGACGTAACGATATGAACGATACTGACTGGATGACACAGGAAACGACTGAAATGAAGCGCTGGCTGGCAGCGCTTCAGTCGGCACTCCCGGGTAGGCGGCCCGTTGTGAAAACATGTTGATTTTTAAAGCCTTAACTTGGTCTTTTAGCCAAGAATAAGCGCTATATAGTATTCATTATTATTATTATTATTATTATCAAGTCTGTCCGAGAACTTTTTTCTTGATCAATGATTCAAAAATTTGTTCATTCTGTCCCAGAATGCTTTTTGCTTATATTGCCAGTAGATTTCATTTTATTTATATATTTATGTTTTTACCAGATCCAACTGCCCTTTATTTTTACTCATATTTGTGTGCAACGTTAAAAACTGAAATGTACGACCAAGAGGGATCATTGATTGTGTATTTTCTCATTTTTTTGCACTGGCGTGGTCCTTGTCTCTCAAGGAAAGTTTTGTGTTTTCCAGTGGTAATTAAATAACGAATGATATAGGGCCTGTTTTTTATAAATGGACAGGAGAGTTCACACACAACACAGACACCCCACACGGACACAGACACACAAAACACACACACACACAAACTCACACACCCACACACCCCCACACGCTACGCACGCACGCACGCACGCACGCACGCACGCACGCACACACACACGCACACACACACACACACCACACACAACCACTCTCTCTCTCCTCTCTCTCTCTCTCTCTCTCCTCGCTCCCACCCCACCACACACACACACATGCACACACACACACACACACACACACACACACACACACACAACACACATACTCACACAAAACACACACACACACACACACACCACACACCGTGGTGCATTCCATGTCTTTGCGCCACTCACAAGAAACATGTTCTTTTAGAGTTGGGACTTGCACGATGTGGACACAAACATTTTACAGCGGAGTCCATGAAGATCCTGTCGGGGTGTCCCGCCTGATGTGATCCTTGGTTTTTGGAGAGAGTTAACATTTTTCATCTGATTTTAAAATTTTACGGAAGAAGATTTTTAACAAAGTTTCTGGTGCGTTGTAGACGATGTCATTTAATGAGATGTATGAAAGTGGTTTTTTTTTTTATTTTTTTTTTTAATGACTGGTGAGTTGATTTTAACGTGGTGACAGCCCTGATGTGGCCCTTTGGGGGGCGGCTGGGCTATAAGCAACATTATCTTATCTTACACACCACATATCACACACACACACACACACACACACACACACACAAGCACAGATGCACACGCTATAAATATGTATGCAGGCATAAATGCACACTGTCTCTGTATTGAATCGTTATCAGTTGTGTCGATAGACCCTGAGGGTCTTTCTGTGATTAAAATGTCTGAATGTGCAGCCTCTTCTGTCTCTTTCTGTCTGTCTCTCTCTCTGTATCAATGTTACCTTGTCTGCCGTCTGTCACACACACACACACACACACACACACACACACACACACACACACACACACACCACACACCACACACACACACACATTTTTTATTTGATGTAAAAAAGCAGATATGCTGCTTATTCAATGTTTCCATCTCTAAATAAAATTTTGATTTTGACTTTGACACCCCCCACACACACACACACACATGCACGCAGGCATGCCCCACACCCACGCACGCACATATTCGCAAAAGGGAGGAGAGAGGAAGCCGTATATCCTGCTGAATCTGACAAGCACACAGGGGAAGGGGGTTGAGGGGGGGAGGTACAATGCAAATTCTGATATCAGGTTCCGAAAAAGGGAGAGCTGTGGTGAAGGGGGGATGAACCGAAGCACTGCCAAAACGGGTTTTCCAGTAAGAATGTTGTGCGTGCTGCGTGCGTGCGTGCGTGTGTGCAGCGTGCGTGTTTGAATACCCAGAACAGAAAAGGAGATTGCGTTACTACATGAAAATGCTTTCTGTTCAGTTTGGGAAGGAATAAATGAATACAAGCCTTTGGCAGATTGATTTAATTAAACATATCAATCTCTCTACAGACATGCACCTGTCTGTCGTGTTTGTGTCTCTATCTCTGTTTGTCTGTCTATTGCACTCTCTCTCATGTCTATTTTCTCCTTTTTTTTTCTCCTTGAATCAGAATTTTCTACTCTATCTCCCAACGTTTATATACCAGAATATGAAAGCCTTTGAAAGTGGGTTTCATTGAGGTGTTCAGCATAAAATACATGTCTCTCTGCATTTGTGTAGTGCACGATTGTTATCCAGGTGCATCTGTTTGTGCGTTTCTCTGTGCTACACTTAATATGTGTGTGTGTTGTGTGTGTGTGTGTGTGTGTGTGTGTGTGTGTGTGTTTCAGTTTGCAGTATGTTGCACTTATGTGTATGTTGTGAATGGTGTGTGTGTTTGTATGTGTGTGTGTGTGTGTGTGTGTGTGTGTGTGTGTGTGTGTGTGTGAAGTCAAGTCAATAACTATCTTTATTGAGGTTAAAAATAAGCTTTACGGCTTTTTTTCATCCTGCCCTCTGTGTGTGTGTTTATGTGTGTGTGTGTTGTGTGTGTGTGTGTGTGTATGTTTGTCTGTGTGTCTGTGTGTGTGTCTGTCTATATGTTCGTGTATTCATGCGCATGCAAAACCACGAGTATACCTCCTTATCTGATTCTGTTTATCTAGAGCTGTGTTGGGAAGCCTCAACTCAACTCATTCACCCACTCTCTGTCTCTCTTTTTATTCTCTCCCTGTCGACATGTCTCTCTCTATTGCTGTGTCTCTGCCCGAAGTTGTGACAGATTAGTACTGTCTGATCATGTAAATGTTCAGTGCTATGTTCCTATTTCTAACTGTTGCCAGCCATTGGCCAAGGAATGGATCTACATTTCCCCTCTGTTCTCCTCTCTGGGTGCATCATTTCTAGTCTGCATAGGGAGGTGAAGGGTGGGGGGGAGAGGGGAGGGGGAAAAGAGGGCAAAGGTTGGATGTTGGGGACTGTAGCGCATGTGCAAAATGTGTGCACATGGTATACTTGTATGTGCGCATGTGTATGGTGCATTCATGCTTCTGAAGTGTTGTGTGTGTGTGTGTGTGTGTGTGTGTGTGTGTGTGTGTGTAATAGAGAGAGAGAGAGAGGAGAGAGAGAGGAGAGACCTTGACAGAGCCGTCCCAGGACACCAAAGCCAAACAGACAACAGATCACTTCAAGTGTGAGATGAATCATGAAAGGGATGGAGAAAACTTTGAGACGATAATTTTCTTTACTTTCATGTCTGCTAGAGAATGAAACATCCTGGGAATAAATGCTGCTTGTGCAGGATGTGTAAATTATACACACATAACTGGTTCGCCTTCCACGTCTTTTGTTCATAATGTATGAAGCATTCTCTGTGCTGATGGGACGCTCTGTTCGTTATGTTTTCTTGTTGCTTTGTTAGGGCAGTTGAAAAGCGATGTATGATGTGGACCTGAACATCCAGTGCATTCTGACTGACTCGGTCAGCATGTTTGTTTGTGGCTATGTGCACATGCTTATTGATTAGTCTCTCTTTCTCCCTCTTGGTTTTTCTCTTTCTCTCTCTCTCAACTAGACAAGCATAGACTTGTATAACGTTGTGTAGAAAATATTCTGATGAAGGCTTGATATGCTGAATGTATGTACATCATACATGTGTATTTTGTATTGTATTGTACAGTATTATACAACCATATTATGTTATTCATACAAATGTGTTGCCAGGTTTGCAGGTAGATGAACAGTGCTTATCGAGGTTTTGTTTAAAACCCAAACAAAACTTGAAAGTTTTGTTTGAACAACAACAAAAACAATGACAGCAACAGCAACAACAACAATGACAACAAACGAAACCAACTCTGGGTCCCAAGAATGACTCTCTACTGAGGAACATTGAAAAAAAAAGTGTTTTAGTACATGTACCTCTCCTACAGGAACAGAACCCTGGCCACACACACCGTATTTAAGTGACTGGTATAGCCATAGTCTTAAAATACTTAAAATGCATATGAGGACATAACTTCATGAAAATTTGATCTAAGTGTGGAAGTATTAATACAGATATACACACATGCACACCACACATGCACACACACACCACACATGCACACACATACACACACGCACACACACACACACACACGCACACATGCACATATGTACATGTATAGAGAATATGCACACATGCACATATGTACATCGAGAATCATGCACACACACTGACTGACTGAAACCATTTCTTGTCAGATTAACCTGAAATTGTACTGACATTTTAAACAAAATAAAAAACACAAATTCAGAAAAGTAAATAAAAAAGAAATAGGTTAAAAAAAGACTAAAAAAAGAAGACACTGTCAATTCATTATTTTAGAGATGAGAAAATGGTAAAGAAATGATTTATGATATTTTAATAAGTTGAAAGGCGACCAAAGTCCAATTAACATACAAATATCACTCTCTTCCTCTCTCTCATACTCCTACTTACCCCATCCGAGAACTCTTCTTATACCTTATTATATCCATAAAAAAGTAATAAGGAATTATCATTATTCTCTCTCTCTCTCTTTCTCTTCCCCTCATCAGGGGGAGTACTCAGGAAACACACACACACACACACATGCATGCACACACGCACACACGCATGCATGCACATATGTGGGCGGAAAAGTACATGCGCATACATGCGCACTCTCTCTCTCTCTCTCTGTCTCACGCACGCCGCACGCACACACGCACGCATGCACGCATGCACGCACGCATGCACGCACGCGCGCGCACACCACACACACACACACACACACACACCACACACACACACCCCACACACACACACACACACATATTTCAAAGACAATTTCGCAATGGATTAGACTGACATATTACATGCAAGAGTCGGGCAGCACTGAGAGACAGTGCCTTGCTCTACTTGTAAAGCTTACGCAGTGCCATAATGAAATTATAGTTATAACCCACAATTATACTGTCACATTCGCATCCATCCTCCCTTCACTCTTACATCCATTTATGAGTAGCGTAATACATTATTTAGTTTAAAAACCAAACAAAACAAAACAAAACGAAAAAACCCAACCTCTAACACAACTGACAAGAATGGTTTAAAATGCCTTAAAATTATCAAACCCCCTCCAAAAAAAACAGCCTTTCAATCGGATGATTTTTAATTAAACATGCAGTTATTAAAGTCATTGCCCAGCCAGTCTCTCTAGTCGGCTGCAATACACTTTAGGTCCGATGCCAGTGGAGTCTTTTTCTGTTTGAATGCACACACGCACACACAGACAACACACCACACACACACACACACACACACACACAACACACACACACACACACACACACACATGCATTTCACATGCATGCACACACTCATGTCAACAATGGACATTCTGTATACACTCACTCCCATTAGAAAGTACAGTCATGTTAAAACAGTTCATATGGGGAAAAAAACTTTGAACGTTCAAATGTCAACATATTTTACAGTTTGACAGGTTCAAGTTCAATTATCTTTACACTTCTATTGGATTATGGGGGATTGCAATAACAAGTACACAATATACAGGAATTTTATGTGAAACTTAATTGTGCAAAAGTTAAAATAACAGCTGGAAAATTACTTTTCCCAAAGCTTAATAAACTAAGCTTGTTTTGAGTTGAACGTTTCTGGAGCAGTTGCATAATTTATAGAAATGGAAGACGGATTTGAGTGAGATTTTTTTTATTTATTGGAAAGATATTGAAAAAAAAAAGTGAGTGCTGTCCTTTCCTCCCATCCCCCACCCTTTCCTGAACAGTCTACCTTTACTCTCCCAACCTAGCCCCTTCCACAAAACCTCACCTCGCTCGTACACACCTCATTATGCAGTGTCTTCTACCAGGTGAAGGAACAGTTACCATGCATAATGCAAATTTTAAATATTAGTGTTGGCGCACCACCAAAAAAAAAAAAAAAAAAAAAAGTGGACAAACAAATCACAAGACAAACACGACGCGTTTCGACCTCTTAGGTCTTCTTCAGGCAAAATACAAAACAGTCAGCACTTCAGCGCTGAAGTGTTCATTTTCGTTGTCCTGAGTGTTTTGGGTCTTGCCTGAAGGAGACTTAGGAGGTCGAAACGCGTCGTGTTTTGTTTTGTGATTCGTTTGTCCACGCTTTTTTTTTTTTGTTTTTTTTTTTTTTTGGTGGTGCGCTAACACTAATATCTAAAACTGTGTTTACATTTGCGCCTGCAGTGGCCTCACTTTGCAACTAGATCCAACAATGCATAATTGCAATTGCTGGTCATCATAGGGGTTCAGGAACGGAACTGATTTGGGTACCAAACTTGTTTTTGATCGTGGTCTCCAGCTTCACAGGTGATGGTGGGGTTTGCCTCAGGATCCAACTTAAAAAAGGTCATTAGTATGTTTCAGGAGTGTAGCTCATCATTGAACATTGCTTAGGCTTTTTTGGTCTGAGATCTACCAATTTTTGACAAACATGTTCTATTTCATTTGAAAAAAAAGAGTACATTTTGATTTCCAAACCTGAAGAAACAGAATAAGTTCAGTCACATTTAGTAAGACATTTTAGAAATGCTGAAAAAACTCAGGCACTCATATGCATGTTTTTAAAAAAAATTATTTATGTATTTTTTTTTAAAGCAGTAGATGCCAAAACTGACATTTCCTGTGTGTTGAATATGTATTTGGGGTTGAATTGAGTTTTATCATTTGTAATAATTCCCAGATTATTTGTTATATACTCTCATTCTCAGCTTCTCTGCTATCAATAAGATTTAGCACAAGAATGTAACTATTTTTGGTTCCCAGATGCTTGTACTTACTCTCTTTCTCAGCTCTCTCTTTTTAGCAAGATTTAGTGCAGGAATGTAACTTTTCTGAAAATGATGAGGTCAGTTTCCTCAAAAAGATAACGTAACATTCAGAATCAAGAACTTCTGGTCAGTCTGTACACTAATCTCAAAAGAGTGATGACTCACCTTGATGGTGGGTTTTGTAGGGAGCAGACAAGCATGAAGACACGCAGGTTCGAGAGTGAAAGCAAGTCAAAAACTGTCAGGAGAAGTAACATGCTTTCCCAGTAGTGTTCACAGTGGTTACGTAACACCCAGGTTTTAAAGCCACTCCCACCATAGATGATGTAGCAGACGCCATAGATGATGTAGGAGACAGGGGCCTGTCTTATGTTATGCCACACATTGAACGGGTAGCAAAATTGCCATTTTTCGTATTGTGCACCAGTTTTGCTAGGTGGGGGTTTGAATGTGCAGCAATTCTGAAGGTGAGGGTTGGTACTTTCATCAGTCGACTAACCAGGCGCTTCGTTGATCTTGATCAAACATTACTATCATGGTTAATGAGGTTTTTCTGTTGATCATGTATATGGGGCTGTACATTCTTTGAACTGTCTTCCTCTTCTGCACCTGCACTTTTTCTGCTTCATGCAGCAAATACTGGATTCCTGGAGGAAAGGAAGTGGCTAAGGGCCTTGTCTTTCGGCCAGGGGTAACTCACCAGGGGTAACGTCGGTGATCTGTCAAAGTATACTCGGCTCAGGTGATTAGATAAAATTGGGGGGGGGGGGGGGGGGGGGATATGATATTTGCTGGACTAGAAGATGAACATCTTCTTGACCCTCTCCCTTCATGCAGAGGTATACCTGTTATTCATTTGAAAGCTATGAGATAATACAAGAACAATTTATTCTCCTGAGGTTATGTTGTGGGGTCAGATTGTTGTATTAGTCACAATTTAGTGCATTGCATTCACTGTGACAAAGTACAAAATATGTTTGTGTGTCTGGTCGGATGCATGCACTTACGCACGTCACATGCATAGTGTTCATGCGTTAAGTTATTACTGTGGTAACACACCCACTTGTCGACATGGAAATACACAGAATGCAGTTGAACACTTACTCGCTCATGCGTGTGCATGTGTGGATTGATGTTTATCTCTGGAAGAATGATAAGGCTATCATTCGAGGGTCTGTATGTTATGTGGAAGATAGGAGTACATTGTACATGCATGAATACACATTCTTGAAGAGGATAGAAGCACATTGTGCAGGCATACATGCATATTCATGTGAACACACACACACACACACACACACACACACACACACACACACACACACACACAGACTCACGCATGCTCACTTAACCCTAATGAGCATTCTCTCGTTTTGTCAAGAACAAACATGCAAAGTCATAGTCTTTCTGGAACTGACATTGGCATGTGTATGCATTCATGTATACATCTGGATTGTGTTTTGCATGCATGTCTTATAATTTGTGTGTTCTTTAATTGCATAGTAATCCTTCTTTAGAGTTTGTTTCCAATTTGGCCCGCAGTCTCCTCCCCTTGACACCAACTTTTCATGCATGGAAAATCATCCACTGACACACTTGTATGCTTACTTGTACATGCATGTGCATGCACACACACACACACACACACACACACACACACACACACACACACACCACACACACACACACACTCACTGAATGACTGACTGAAACCAATTTTATTGTCAGATGAACTGAAGGTTGTACTGACAAACACACACACACACACACACGCACACACACCACACACACACACACACACACGCACACGCACACACACACACACACCACAATTACACACCACATATACATGCTTTTGTTTGTTCTTTATGATTATGATTTTTTTGTGAGGGCAGGATGAAAGAAAAAGCTGTTTAGCTTTTCTTTAACACACACACACACACACTCACACACAGGCACGCACGCACGCACACAGGCACGCATTGCACGCACGCACGCATGCACTCACGCATGCATGCACACACACACACACACTCACACACACACACACACACACACACACACACACACACACACACACACACACACACACACACACACCAACCACATATACATGGTTTTGTTAGTTCTTTATGAATATGATTATTTTTGTGAGGGCAGGATGAAAAAAAGCTGTGATTTAGTGTGAAGCTTATAATCTTTAACACACACCACCAACAACCACACACACACACACCCACCACACACCCCACCTCTCCCCCTTCCTCACTCATCACTCACTCCCCCCCTCACCCACACCACACAACAACACACCACACACACCACACACCACACACCCACACCACCCCCCACCACCCATTACATGTTTTTTTTTTGTTTATGTTATGATTTTTTTGTGAGGGCAGGATAAAAGAAAGGGGGAAGCTTTTTCTTAAACACACACATTACCCCCCAACACACCACCACAAAACACCCACACACCACACACACACCACCCCACCCCCACCCCTGACCCCAACCGACACAGATGCACGCACGCATGAGATTCGTCTGCATTTGCATATACACAAATGACAACCTAAATACATTCCCACCCCCCCCCCTCCCCTATATACTTTTTTTTGTTTTTATGTTTTTGTTTATTTTTGTGAGGGCGGGATAAAAAAAACAAGCTGTAAAGCTTTTTCCCTTTAACACCACGCAACCGCACGCCGCACACCACTTATACTGTTTTTTTTGTTCTTTATGTTTGATTTTTTTGGGGGGGGGATGAAAGCAAAGCTGTGAAGTTATTTTTTCACCACACACCACCACACACACACACACACACACACACACCCACCACCACACCACCCACCACACAACGCAGCACCACGCACGAACACACACACACACCACCACCACACACACACACCACACACACACAACACACCGCAGCACACCATATATACATGTTTTTGTTTGTTCTTTAATTTTTTTTTTTTGTGAGGGCAGGATAAAGAAAAAGCTGGAAGCTTATTCTTTAAAACGCACACACATCCACGCACCACACACACACACGCATGCCCCGCGCGGCGCGCCACACACACACACACACAACACCACACACACACACACACACACACCACAACACACCACAACAACACGCTGCACGCACGCACGAACACACACACACACAACCCACCAACACCACAACACACACACACACACGCAGACCCATATTAATGTTTTTTTTTTGTTTTTTATGATTTGTTTTTTTTTTGTGGGGCAGGATGAAAAGAAAAGCTGTGAAGCTTTTTCTTTAACCACACACACACTCACACACACACACCCACCACCCACAAAACACACACCCACACACACCAAACACACACACCACCCCGACAAAAAGCACGCCGCATGCATCCGCCGCATAGTTCAGTCCTGCACTTTCATATACACAAATGCACAGACCAAAATACATATACCACCCTGTCCCCCCTCCCCACATATATATATAAAATATATATGCCAAAAACGCCACACCACACGCACGCCGCACGCACACACGCACCACGCGCCACACACACATCGTGTTGACCGTTCATTTCATATACCCATAAATACTATACCACACCACCACGTGTCATCACTCATGCACACACACAGGCAAAATCACACATCAAAAAGAGAGAGGGGAAAAGGGAAACACCCACCCACACACACACACAAGCACCCACGCAGCAGGGCACGCACGCACGCAGCACGCACGCACGCAACCACACACACAACACAACACACACAAAAACCCACACCCCACACGCAAAACAACCCAACCTCATCCAACCACCACCCCCAACACACCCCACACACACACAACACACATAGACACAATAGAACACACACACAACTCTCACATACATATAACACAACACACACACACACCCACCACACACACACACCACACCACCACACACCACATACCACACACACACACAACACACAAAAACCACATACACACCCCCCGCCGCACGCACGCACGCACGCACGCACCAGCCGCCGATGAGATTCAGTCCTGCCTTTCATATAACAAATGCACAACCAAAATACATATACCACCCTGCCCCCCCTCCCCACAATATAATATATATATATAT